>CM031857.1:95998267-96252776 GCA_018697195.1 Certhia americana | reverse complement strand
TCCTTCCTTCCTTCCTTCCTTCCTTCCTTCCTTCCTTCCTTCCTTCCTCCCTTCCTTCCTTCCTTCCTTCCTTCCTTCCTTCCTTCCTTCCTTCCTTCCTTCCTTCCTTCCTTCCTTCCTTCCTTCCTTCCTTCCTTCCTTCCTTCCTTCCTTCCTTCCTTCCTTCCTTCCTTCCTTCCTTCCTTCTCCAGATATTCTTCATTGTCCCTTTGTGCAACTTGTGTCACAAACAAAATTATTATTCCATAGAAATGTAATCACAGTCTGCCAAAAGGAAGCAGAATGTCACGCTGACTGTCGTTGCTGTTATGTGGAGTTTTTCCCAAGGCTGCAGCTCTAGCAGCCTAAGTAATGTAAATCCTATTCACAGTCATTGTCCCACTGCAATTAACAGAGGCGACGTGTACTGGTCTGAGTTCCCAAGTTTATGTTTTTAGCTGTGAGAGCAGCATTTCAAGGCTTTCCTTAAGTGCTTCCCTCCAAGGTGTGTATGTCCTTTTAGAAACCATTTCTCTGACATGTATCCTTACTCCAAATTTTGTATAGTCCCATAATGAAATAGAAGATGGAAAGAAATTTAGAGTTTCATTTGCCTAGCTAACATACAAAAATAATTTGGCAGCTGGGCCTCTATGAAGAAGGATGTAGGCAGGAAAAAACACAGTCTGGGACATAATGAATGTTTTTAAAATCCTCACAAGCTTAGGTACTTACTGTCAAGACTAGCAACTGATGCATGCTATTATAAAAATGTTTCCTTTTTTATTTTTTTCTCTCCAGAATCTGTTTTTAAACATCAGTTGGTCATATTGAAAATAATCAATGGCAGTTAGTCTTATCAGGTCATAACACCATAAGTTATATTTTGCAATATAAATTATTATTTAAAGGATATTAAGTAGCATTAGCTCTATGGTAACAAGGAATGGCACATTCTGTACAAACAGATAAGCCTGTTCTTCCTACGCCTGTATCCAGGGTGCTGGGCTGAGTTTGTTCTCAGAGAGAGAAGGATATGATTACTGAGATAAAACAAAATCACACACTATAGCCATTATGGGGAACAGGGGAGGGGAGAATGTTAAATGTATTTAAACTTCAGGAGGTTAAAACCGTGTGTGCCAAAAAATCTCTGAAATGTCAGGATTAATAACAGCTGGAAGGAGCAGCAGAACTGACTCTCCATTCCTAATGTAGAATTCAGCATTTAAGGTTCCAGGCTTTTGATTTATCAAGCTTTTTCATTCTATCCCAACAGCCCTCCCACATAATGGTGAATGCTGTGATAAAAAGAGTAAGCAAATGTTAAATAATAAATTAATTTCTTACCTCTGGTGTAGACAAGGAACATTGTTTCAATGCCCTAGGTTATGTCTCCAAATACTCGAGGAATATCTAAGGTATAGCAATTAAGCATAAATCAATTAAAAAACTCCAACCATCCAAGGGCACACTCTTAATGAAATTAGAATTGAAAATCAATCTCAGTAATATTGAGAGAGCAGAAACTCAGAACAAGCATGTAGTTTTCAAATAAAAACCTAGTACTTCTGAATGAAACCCCTTTCAGTAAGATCAGAACACAAGTCCTTCAGCTCTATGAGGTGTAAAATTTGAGGGAAGTGGCATGTGAGGGACACTGGCTGATTGCATTTCAAGTGCATTTGAAGTCAGGACCTTCAAACTGAAACGTATGTATAGCCTACTCTAAGTAGTCAAATTCTGCTAATCAGCATGCTGGTATGTATTCATCTTTTGATAGCGAGTAGGGACACTTCTTTGATGGTGCTTATACACCTCTGATATGGGTAAAGCAGCCTATTCTAAGCATTTAAAAGCCCCCAGTGTTATGTTAATAAGTAAAGTTTTATGATATATGCTTACTTGGGTTATGAATTCCAAAAGCATGAGCTAAAAAGGATACCAGCCATAGCTGGTATGCATAAATATGTTTTAATGGATGTTAGCTAGAAGACGAAGAAACCTTCCACTTTCCACCAGATCTTCCTTATATCAGTGGCGCTATCAGTGCAAATTAGTGCAATACCTGCTTTTACTGTTGTTGTCCAGAGGTAGGAAGTAGAGTTATTAGTTTCTGATCATATAATATTAGTCCCTCAAATGAATAATCTTTTCAGCATAAAGATCCAAATTATTTTTATATTACATCTGTCCTACAACAGAAACAAAAGATAACAAAACATCTTGGTCCAAGATCAGGAGATGGGTCTACTGCAGATGCAGGAGAGCACCCTATCTCCTGACCTGGTCTGTGATCCCTGTAGGGACTTAAACTAACACCATGCTGGGGTCAGCCTTTGAGAGACTCTAAGCCTACAAGTTAGTAATAAGAAAGTTTGAAAACAGACAAATGTCTATCGAACCACACGAAAAAATAAGTTCCATAAAAACAACAAAGGGGGTAAGTGAAATTGTGCTTTGTAACCTGAATGCAATGGTTTGTTTTATGAGGAAATCAGAGCGTGGGTGAAACAGTTATCAGCCTTTGATTTGTATGATGCAGCAATGTAAGACTATCTTCTCTGCAGCCAGTCATTCATCCCAGGTGTAACAGGAGGTATATATGATTACTACAGTGAGAATTAATCCTCTAGATTATTCTGGAAATCTGGAATAAAATCAGTAAAAGAATTATGGGAGTTTTCCCCAAAAGACAAACCAGATACTCAAGAGCTTTCCTTTAACCCAAACCATGTTTTCTAATGAAGCACAACTCAAAGCCAGAGCCAGCAAAAAAAACCCAGTCAGAAAACTGTGACCAAATCTGTGACTAATTAACAGTTGGATGGTTGATCACAGGAGTTTGCCATCAGAATTCCAGTATTTTGGTAGAAACTGGGTGGAAGGAAAGACTGGGTCTCAGACTTATAAGGCATTACTTTGGATGCTTGTTAGTTCAAAATGAAGCCAGAACCAGCACACTGAAATATTGCTTTTAAGGCTTGGCTCTCACTTTAAAACTACATAGGGTATCTCTGGTTGATGGCTTGGGCTTCTCTGAGCAGGAGGTCTTGACAGGGAGCCGCTGCTGACAAGGAACTGTGGTTTGTGCACTCAAAGTGCTCTGGGGTCTGGCAGTGAGGGGTTTGGTTGAGCTGCTGACTGATGAAAAGTTTAGTCTGATCTAACTACTGGCACATTGTAGTTTCTGGCACAAAAGGTTGTGCTTGTGATGAGGCAACAATACTTCAAACTCAGCATGCAGTGAACATTCAGCATTACCTAGAGAAAGCCACTGTTCCTTGCATGGGACAGTTGGAAGTTGGGTTGATATTTGGACTGATCAGAAGGAGAGTGTGTGAATGGTTCAGATGCTGTGGGAAATACAATGACACTTTAGTGTAACTTTCTAGAGGGGTCTTCTGTTTCCCCTTGCATGGTCTGAGAGATTTCCTGAATTTACTTTCTTTTTGTAAAGAGTTGCAGTGCAAAATGTAACCAAACTGTGTATTCTATCAACATCTGTTGAAACTGGGGTTGGGGGGGTGGTGTAATTGTCTGTCAATGGGACAACTGTCAAAAAACCTGCTGGGGCAGTTTTCTTATCTCCTTACAACACATCCTCCCTCCAGGGAGAGATCTTCTGCTAATGGGCCATTGAGTCTCACTGATAGAATTACATGATCCCACTGGGAAATGCTCCAACCAGGGGGAGGAGCCAAGTATTCCTACCTGGATAAAAATCTGAGATTTGGGACAAGAAGCAGCCTGGATTCTGAGAGGAAGACCAGGCCCATTTATGACCACTGGACTTTCAGCAAAAAATTCCACTTTTTCTACAGGAGCATCACTTCAACAGAGCCACATCTGCCACTAGGACTGCAGCCACTATTGAATGGGACTGCCACCAACAGCCTGACCCACAGGGTGTCAGGTTGGATCCTGACTCTGTCAGTGGGTTTTGTTTGTTTGTTTTTCTACTCTTTTGTAATACTGCATGTGTTTTGTTTTATTGTTTATTTTAGTTCCCCTAATAAAGAACTGTTATTCCTATTTCCATATCTTTGCCTGAGAGCCCCTTACATTCAAGGTTACAATAATTTGGAGTGAGGGGGTTTAAATTCTCCATTCCAAGGGAGGCTCCTGCCTTCCTTAGCAGACACCTGTCCTTCAAACCATGACACTTTTACAATCTGAAACAAGTTACCTATGCTACTTTAGCAGGTGGGTTGGGAGGTTGGCATTTCCTTAGTCAGTGCTATCCCACATTGTCCCAATGGGATACAAACAAGAAGAGGTGAAGAAAAATCCAGTTGTAGAACAGCAGGTTATTCCTAGGAGATGGAAGTAGGAAAAGAGGAAGGATACTGTTGCATTTGCTGTCACTGAATTATTTCTAGCTAGGTCAATGAAAAAATCTTGCTTCATACCTTGATAAACCATTAGTAATAGGTCAGGAGTCAGCTGCTTCCTTTATCAGCACAGGGAGCTTAAATGTCAACGATTAAATGTTTCCATGGAGATCCCCTGAGCTTCACGAATGTGGGCACATTATTTACACCCACACTGCTGGAGAAATGAGAATGACAGCACGTTTTGTCACCCCAGCATATCTGAAGCAAATGCTGCAGCTGGACTCTGAAGCGGCATGTCGGAACACAGAGTCACATCTCAGGGATGTGACAGACACCTGTTCATCTGATTCTGGCTCTTGTTGGAAAGAAGCAGCCAGGAGCACTTTAAATATTGCGTTCTGGAGACATGCCTCCAGTGCAGAGGGATTGTCACAGCTGCTCAGCAGTAAAAAATGAATCCTTGCAGGAGGCTGCACTAGGTTGTACATCAACTCTGTGACCTACATAGACTGCACACACTTGACTTGTTAATTTATTTCATCTAAGGAAAGAGCAGAAAAATTCACAATCAGAGGAGTGGAAGAATATCTTGTTTTTTCCAAATTGGTTCAGCCTGGTTCAGGGTGATTATCTTACATGGGAGTCACTCCAGAGTGACTTTCTCCATTAGTATTAATACCTGAAGTGTGAAAATTTATGATGTCATTTTGATGAATATTTCATCCACCATTTAAATAAACTAATTTTCATTTGTTTTCACAGGAATGCAAGTTAGGATATGGCTGTGAGTGAATTTCGACATCATGTACACATTTCTATAGCATGTTCCTGAATATTTACTTTCCTTCTGTGGTGACACAAAAGGGATGTTTTTAGGCAAAACAGAATGAAGTGCCATGGGACTTCCTACAGCACTTTCTGCAGCCTGAGCAACTGTATGCAGGTGACTGCCTAAATCTTTTGTCAAATCAAATATTTTGATGTATGATAACATCACAGAATATACAACTGTACATTTTAAGGCAGTACAGGCATGTTTAGTGATGAGCAATAATAACCTATACATTTTTCCATTAAAGAAAGCTTCAGAGGGAAATCTCTCCTTAGACACTGATGTCCAAATTTGGTAGGTTTTTCTATGGATTGTCCTTTTTTCCTCATGAGATGTAAAAACCATTAGAGACAAAACTGGCAAATATGTATGACAGAAATATCTGAAATGTCTATGAAGTCAAATCAGACATGTCATGGGCAGCTTAGATTCTCATCTCCTTCATTACCACTGGCTCTCACATAAATTAGATGACTCCCAGGGCCACACAGCCTTCTCCCAATCCCTGAGCATGTTGGTTTATACCAAATCCATTGTTGGCTTCATTGTAGATGCAACAGGGACTAGCTAAATATCTTTTCCTCTCCTTTCCAGACACCCAAAGCCCTAGAGGAAGCAGAAGATTGGGTTTTGGGGAGAGAGGGTAGGGATTTCTAGCTGGGTGCAGACAGGGCTAGAGGATGGAGCAGGGGCTCTTAGAGCACTGGAAGCTGACAGATGTGTGTTTCTGAGCACTGGATGCTCAGCAAGGCTCCAATGTGCTGAGAGTTTTCCCTTGATTATAGCAGAGTCTGAGTTTAGACCTGTGTCTTTACCAAGCTGCTGGGTTGTAGCCATGCTTTTGCAATAGTATTTCTGGAAGTGCCACTCTGTCTGATGGCATTCCTGGGAAGGAAGCACAGCACCATTAACCCTGATTTAGTGTACAGATTAAATTAATCTTTCTTGGAAGTGTGGCTGATGTGTGGGAAGATGAAAAGATCCTCCTTGTATAAAATCTGTGAGAAAAGTAAAACATTGCTAGTGAGGACAGTCTTCTGGATGTGTAAGGACCACACGGATAAATTCATTAAAAAACAGAGTTGGATTGATTGTTACTGATCCTGCTTCAAACAAACTGTGCTTTGAATAAATGCAAGACAGAAAAAAATTAAATAGGTTTGCAGTGAATTTAAGAAAAGAATTCTTCTGTTATCGGTGATGCTAATGAACTCACTAGCTACAAAGTGGATTTTTGGTCTGGGTATCCTTTACAATGCTGAACTTGAAAAAAGTCCATCTTATTAAACATTTAAAAAAACATAGTAATGGAATCTCTATGTGCTTTTAATAGAAAACTGAGCTGGTTGCTTCTTGTTCGTAGTCTTATTCTGGTTCAGGCCAGGAAAACCAAATGACCCTAGTTTCATGGCTGTCAATGGAGGTGCTTCTCTAAGCCTAGAAATTAGTGGGTCATGACCAACAAGTATAAGGGTGTTGTTCTTGTCCATTACTACATAAACCCCAAGGGTCCATATACAGGTGACTGACTGAATGTGTGAGAACCCAGTGAATCTGTGAGACTTCAGCTTAGGTCATTGAAATCTTATTCAGTACATTGGGTAAATCTGCAGTGTTGTTTCTTTAGTTATTCTTCTTCAGAGGGCTTTTCACCTCACCTGGATCTGATCCAGCTGATCAGGCAGCTCACACACATTTGGTAATGGGATCTGCAGAAACCCAGGGGTGTTGCAAGGAAACACTTAAAGTAACTGCAATCATCTCACTTTTGGTGGAGCTCAGTCATGTCATAGGCAAAGACCACACATGGGCTCCATTCAGAATTAATTCAGGTCCAGTTGGGTACTTATCTAATGGCTAATAAGCAGTGATGCTTCCTGTGCTGTGAAGAACCTGTCAGACCTATCCCCAAAAGGAGGAGTACAGAGTGAGAATACATGTAAAAGGACATCTCTTTCTACAGCCCCTCCTGCTTTACTCCCCAACCCCTGCACTCACATGCACATCTTTGTATTTTAGTCATGACCATCAGTGCTATGTAGGACACATCCTACCTAATCTGTGTGATGATTAAAGACAAAGCATGAAGTGCAGCAGGAAACAAAAACAGAGAAATGTGCTTAGTCAAGCTGAGGCATAGGAACCAAATTCCAAGGTACTGGCCACACCCCAGGGTCCATTTTGCTGCTTCATCCTGCCTTCAGACCAGTGGTTAAACCCTCTCCAAGGGAGACCTCCCGAGGACTCATTTTCCTGGAGATCTTCAGCCCATTTCACTCATCCCCTGACAAATGGGCTACCTACCATGCAGCACAGTTTCCTGGAATGTAATTTTTCACTAAGGTTAAGGGTTGATACTTCTATTTTGACTTTCTTCCCACTTTAAAAGGACAAATCTGTATAATAAGCAGTTTGAGAAGCATGTCTGATATTCAGTTTAAATCTAGACATCCAACAGAGAAAAATACTGCCATATATGCCTTGCAAAAGAACATTCTGTTCTATTTTTAAGAACATAGGATATAATCGTTATTTTTTTCTTCTACAAAGAAAAAGTAAAGCACAAAGAAAGTAACTTTCACTGTGACTCAGGCTTTAACGTCTTTTGTTTCTTCATGTTTTTTCACAATGCTGCTCACTTTTTCTGCAAGTACCATGTACACTTTTAGAAACCCAGAGGAATTGTTCCAAATTTTCAGTACAATGTTTTTTATCGTATTTTTATTTCTATTGTACTTGTGTCAATATGGCAGGTTTTATTACTGTGCCATGTTGCATCCTGAGCTGTGAAGAACAGCCTACTTGCTTTAGATCTTTAATGTGGAAAGGAGGGTGGTAATTATTGATCCATGCCAGAAGATACGTGAAAATCTGACACTTCAAATAAACCAAAGACTTTTACAAAATCAGCACTGAATTTCAGCAAGTCTTGAGACAGGGGAAATCTAGGGGAAATATCTAGTTCAAGAATATGACTGCAGCAGTAGTTAGTATCTGGCAGAGATAGTTAGCACAGAGAAAATATTTTTTCCTACTCTCTTCTTTTAACTGTGTTTTTCCTTTCTTTCACACTAAATGTAATTTAGTTTAGTTAAAGCCCTTTTTTTATATTACCTTTTTTTTTTTCCGATATGTGGGGCAATATTTTTTTTCTGGGCCTGGGAAGGAAATAGGTTGATGTTATGTTTAAAAGTTTACAGAACTTTACATGGCAATTACAGAATTATTATAAATGCATGCACATACAAAAACAATATTTGAAGTTCATTGTTACTACTACAAAGCACATTACTGATTTTTTTTTCTGTGTGTGAACACAGAACAAAATTACTTTCTCTAACTCTGTGAGGTAAAGTAAGTATTCTCCTTGGTTTGATTCAGAGTTGGTACTTTGTTCTGCATTAAAACAAAATCTGTCCTGATTTCTTGCCTGTTTATCTTGTAGATAAACATGACATAAAACAATGATGAGTAGCATTATTTTTGGCTGCAGCGTGCTTTTCAGAGTAGGTGGAGTGACACAAGTCCATTAATAAAGATGCAACTCCTGTTCTTTAGACTTCTCCAATTCAAGACCTTCCCAATTAAATCTTTCACATTTACAAAAAAAGGAACTAGGCAGGCAGTGCACCTGAGGCTTCCTATCCAGTAGCATAAATAGCTTGTCCTTGCTTCCCTTTTCCACTTTCCTACATGTTATTTCTGCATGCTCTTACACTGAGCACCACACTGTATTTTGTAGCAGGCTGTGCAGGAGAGCTGTGCTGATGCTCAGAGTTGCCATGAGCTAGGACAGATCCCCAGGGCTAGCCTGTATCTTTGGAATTGTTTAGAAATGCAAGACTGTAAGAGGCTGAGGCAGCCAGTCTGCAATGCCCTGTAGAAAGAAATTAATGTTTAGTAACAAGCTCTCTTGGTTTATTACCAATGCTACTGTACAACAACAGGCAAAGAGGGCATTTGTTTGAATTCTGTGAAAAAATGCATCACCTCTTTCCCTAGTTTATTTTCTTTGTAATTTGTCTGTGCAGATGTGTGCAGATAAATCCATGCAGATAAATGGAAGTGATGGAAGCATGTTGGGTGATGCTGTGAATAGAGTTTGTAAATTAGAGAAGACACATGAATGCATATCATATATTCATACAGGCCTTTTGCTGACCCTGAATTTATTACAGATAAGTAGGACCCTGAAGTGTTCTGCAGAAACTCTTACTCTTTCCGTTCCAGTTCAAGTGCTGTTTATGAGTATCAGGAACAGAATTCAACACTGATGCTCGCTGTCATGAGAAGAGCTCTTGCTGTAATCTCAGTCCTGCAATGCTCCTACTGAACCTGATGTGGCATGTGAGGTGTTTATGGGAGGAAATCTCATTCCCTCTATTTTCCCCATCCAGAAATGCAAGACTTGATATACTTTGTACAACAGAAATCATTCTCCAAACAAACCTCACAGCCTCTTGGAATCACTCTTTACCAATTGTTTGTTAATGTTATATTACAAAGGTCATACCATTGCCTAAAGTTTACTTTGAAATGTTTTCTAGAAGGGAGGCAAAATACGTTTAGCTTGAAGCAGTCAATTTTAATATGACTAACATCATAAGATATTTAATAACCTTCTAATATATGTAGCACCCTAGAATATGCTCAGAAGTTTTATCACTGAAAAAACAAACTTGCAATAAATGTCCCTTTCACTCACTGTCTCTTTTCATTTTTTAACAGTAATTAAATTATGATTAGGTTGTAAATTAAATTTTCCTTTTCTCATGGTTCTTCTATGCTGAAGGCATAATTGCTCAGTCATAATTCTCAATCTGTCATTCGTGAAGGATTAAAGACCTCTTGGTTTATGCAGATTATCTGGGTGATGCCATGCTGGTCTCTGCTGGTTGCTGGGGATGGGCTGTGTTATTTCCCATCCTACATCTCAGTCTCAGACAAAGGTGTACTTCCTACTCTGCATTTGTGTCTTCTGTTAGGGACTTGTAAATACTTATTTTTATAAGACATATGAAGGTCCTCTGCCATGATATATGAATAACTATGTAGCTATTATTTGTTTAATACACTGTTTCATTCCAAGTATTTTGTTTATCTTAAAAAAAAACCACTAAAACCCCTGTAATTTTATCAGGTTTGCACACACTGATTCTGACTTCAGCATCTCTTTTTGTTACATCCAGCTGTAGTAAGGCAAAACTCTGTAACAGCAAGGCAGACAAAAATTTTGACATCCAACATTGTACAGAGGTTAAGACCATGGCTGACAGCACTATTTCATCAGAGAGTGGCTTAGTATTATTTAAACTTTTTTTTTAACACAACTCTCCCTGCAGAGGTTTGATATCGTTGAATGTTCAGCTGCTTATTTTCTGTTGCAATGCTGTTGGAGTTTCACTCCTAGAAATGTGCACAGATTTGATGCAATTAAAACTTGCAAACCAAAACTATGCAGCTGGGCACTCTGTCCCTGAAGTGTTTCATTTCTAGGTCTAAAATGGTCACTGTGGTTTTGTATTGGAGTTTTCCTGGTTCTCAGAAACCTAAAGAGCAGACTATACTAAAGAAGTTGTTTCTGGTCTGTGCAATTATTTTCATCTCTTTGGACTCACATGCTCAAGTCTTTTTTAGTGGGTTCAACAGGAATGCATTTGGCAACAAATTTTCCCTGAACTTATGGGAATTTATAAATTCTGTGTTGATTTCATGAGATATTTTCCAGTGGAAAGAAATTGAGAAAAAATATGTATGATCAGAATGGAGAATGAGCATTTATGTAGAGAAAGATAGATGAAGATATTGTTCAATTTACATTTTTTTAACCATCCCAGTTAGAGCTAACAGAATTTGATTGAGATAACTACAACACTTGCACCTCTGTCTGCTACATGCCTCAAAATATTTGCATGCGCCTGAGAAAAAGTATTATTCCTGAATTTCTTTAATAATTTTAGGCAAGTGTCCACTGCATTGTGCTAATGTTGCTTGGGGTTTTTACAATCATGTTACAGCAGGAGATTAACAAGTGTACTGAATATGATAATGCAGTTAAATAAAATTCTACCTTTAATTTTACTTCAGATTTAATTTCCTGATTTCTTTTGAAAGATTTGGCCCACTGTAGTCCTTATAAGCAATGGATTTATCATGTGTCTCCATGATTATTTCCTAAAGCCAGCAGAACACTCAATAACTTGTAATATAGATGTGACTTTATTTAGTAGTGTTACCAATAGTTTTTCTCACAACTTTTTTCCTCTGAGCAACAGTAATGTTCAACTTGTAGCAACTGGATTTCTCACACAATATAACTTGACAAAATCAGTCGTTCTGCACTAAAGTGCTGAAGTGTAATTTTCTGTTTTTCTTAGTACTTTCTACATAATAACATTTAATCACTGCTTTGTTTAAACAATTTGAACCTAAGCACCTGAATAATTGCTGCAGTACTTACTCAGCTTCTGGAAACTCTGACCTCAGCAATGTCTCTTGCTTTCTTTGATTCTTTTCTTTCCTTTTCTTTCTGAATTTATACAAACATAATTAAGAACCAAGACCCTGAATCACCAAGTGGAGGCTCCTGCAATTAGAAGCAACCAGACTATGACCTGAAGGAGCTGCCAGTCTGTGCCCTAAGAGCTACCACACACCTGCTGCTCTCTGAGACAGGGACTGCAGTACTCAATAGGCTCAGAATGCTGTTGAAGGCATGCTGTCATTATTTGGCTTTTTAAAAAAAAATAATTTAGCTTTTTTGCCTATTCATAGAAATTTTCTTGTCACATTCCCAACGTTATTAGGTTAATGTATTCACTGGTAATTTAACTGAGAGCTATGGCACTTCTGAAGTTTAAGCCTAAGTACTTTTGCTTGATTATGTACTTACAAGTCATATTTTCCCAATTTTCTTTTATCTATGTAATTTAGATTTGCCTGGGATTTAGTTTTTGTTGGTTTGGTTTTTTTCCTTTTCCACAGTGCCAGCACTCTCTGTAGTTGGTGCATTTACCAGTGTCCTGCTGTCTGTTTGTCATGCCACTACCTATTTGTGTGCTGATGTGTCTCTGAGTCTGGAGCTCTCTGAGCTTTCCAAATAATTTAACTTCTTGCCATTTTGTGCTGCTTTAATATCCTCCATGCACAGTCTCATTGTTCAGTTCCTGTTTGTTTCTCTGATAGATTACAATATGATTGTTTTGTGTTTAATATCTTTTATCACAGTTATGGTTAGCAGTTCAGGATGCCTTAATTCAAGGCAGAATTGATGCAGAGGAGACAAATACATATTTACCATTACTGGTTGTGCACTGAGGTAGAGCAGTATCCGACCTTGTTCTTTCATCAGGATTTTACCACCATATCTGCACATATGCCCTTTTAATATACTTTTCTCTTTCTTTGCAATATTTGTTGGTATATTAACTTATTGACTTCCTTTTTGTGTAGGGCAGATGAAGACTGCTATGATTCACTTTCAAGACTTCACTTGGACATTGCCTTACTTTCTACTTGTCCAAAGCATTTAGCTATTAGCATGAAAGCTAAAAATATTCTCAGATGTGCTTCTGAACCTTTGTCCCTGTTGCTAGTCACAAATTACTGCATCTTTGAAGAACTGACAGTTGCATGGGGCAGCTCTCTTCTGCAATATAGGAGTATCCCAGCTGATTTCTTATTTAATGGTAGTTTTTGAAAAGGTATATTTTTAGTATCTCCTTAAGGAAAAAAAATTGCTTCTGGAATAGTTCAGCCCTTGGGTCCTCCTGTTTGAATACTAACTTGTCTGCATGATAATAGAGTATGTGTCAGACCTCTATTCATATTATGAACTTACATTGCTACATTTGTTTTCTTTTCCCTTTTATCTAAAACTGTTATTATCAATTACTTTTAACAGGAATTATGTTAATTGAGGAATGCCTATTTTTAATGAGTATTGCTTCCTGGTTATGCTTGTGAGTACAATGGCTATGGCTTCAGGAGCTGACTCACTTTGGCCATCGTGCCAGGAGCAAAGAAGCAAAGGGACCACCAGGGTATCACAATATATTCAAGTTTTTCTTATAGTCCTCCATATACACGCTCTTGTCTCTTTAAACACTGTAAAGAAATCCCTAAGTTAAAGTGTCTCTTTGTGTCACTTTCTCTCATTAGCTGATTATATTTGAAGACTTCAGTGTCAGCAGGGGTAGCACCAGATGACAAGCATTCCCATAGGCACAAACCAAACCAAAGAAGGAGGAAAAAAAGAAGAAGAAATAAAAAAAAAAAGGAGAGAGAACAAATTGAAGGTCAGATTCCTGTCCCTTTCACAGAACAGATGGGATCAGAGCTACACAATCATAAGGTACAATTTGTGAACTGTGGGGTTTTAATTTTCTAAGAATAGAAAATTCTGTGTTTCAAGAGGTCTCTGTGCAGGGACCTTTATATTTAGACACCATATTTAAAGAAAAGTAGTATAGAAAAAAATATGAATGTGATGTGTTTTAGAAAGAACAGAACATTATTTTCTGTGCAATTACAAATATGAGTTAGGAACAAATCATCTGCTTGCTCTATTCATGACTTCCAGTGGCATGATTCCACAAAGAGCTTAGCATCATGGCTATAAGTAAGGAAGAACCTGATATTTTAAGGATAAAGGTCAGGAAAGCGACACAATTAGAGGCCCTCATCTCTGCTTCTTTGAAGAAACATTTAACACTCTCTGTAATTATTATTTACTTGCAACAAGTCAAAAGCCATTAAGACTAAGCAGGAGGCTTATTTCTACTACGCACACTCATAAAATTATGTTGAATAAAATTGCTTCTGTTTTTACTGCTATACAAGCATGAAATCAATGACCAATGATTTCTTAACCCCTCAATACAGTTCTATTTTCAAAATCACTCTTCAAGCCTAGACTTCCTATTAATTTTCTAATGTGAGTAATGATTCCTTAAGAATAAAATATCATTAGCTGCACATCAATATAAGTGTAGAAAAATAACTATATTCTGCCAGAGAAAAGCATAAATTTTCCATTCAAGCAGTTTTTGAAATTTTAGTTCATGCCTTTTAACTTCACCCACCCTGAAAATCTGAATTATGCAAAATTTCAAGCATCTTTGGGGTGGCATGAGTAAAGCCCCAAAAATCCATTGCAGGTGGGGAGTTCATGATGAAAAGACCTGTGGCTTAGTGAATGAAGTCAGTCTGGTTGCCCCAAATTATTGAAGTCATTGACTGACACAGTATAAAAAATCCAGAGATTGTATCTCTACTTCGATTTACAGAGGACAGACTATTTCAACTGGACAGTCATAACTTTATTTCTCTGAGACATATCTGCTTACTGTGGTCATAAACAGACAGCTGTGATGCTATGTGTCTATGAGGACTGATTAGTGCTTAATTTTAAATCCCTCTTAACACTTTTAAAAGAACCACGTGAGAAGTTATGTTCATGAGCATTTTGCTTCTGCTTTTGGCTTTTGTGAGGTGCAGTGAGTCCTCAAATTACATGAATTAGATACAGCCTCAAGCTATTTTTGCAAGGCAACAAGTACCTTGTATTTAGAACTATCTATGTCTGGGATGCACTGGATATCCCCCAGGACATATGGTTTCTAAGACTATTCTGCTCAGGCATACTGAAATGCATAGTACCCCTTGTCCAGCTTGCACAGTTGGGTTGTTCTGTAGATCTCTGCTGTGATGATGAGAAATAGCAAAGGCAGGGGCCCAGAAATAACCAAAATTTATCTGTATCCAATATGAGTTACCGGGTCTTGAAAACAGCCTTGCAGTGATAAAAAGTTTAGAACGGGTCATGGAGGGTCTGCTTCAGATGCTACAGTCAAAAAGCCATTTACCACTAATATTAAGTAAAATAAAGACCTATAATAAAGCCTGCAAGCTAGACAATGTGTCTTGAGAGAAAACTAGGAAAAGCAGACAGTTTAGTGCCTGAGGTCCCTGGAGTAAAATTTTGAAAAGGAACAATTCTGAAAGACAAACTCCAAAGCTGTTTCTTAGAGAGTGAGGAATGTCAATATTAATGAGGAGGAGAAAATTCTCAAAAAATATCAATGCAAAATTAAATTTAAGATTAAAAATAGTAACAGTGGCCCTACAAATGTGACCTAGGAAAAGCATAATAATCTTTTCTCCTAAAGCCATATTTTGTAATAAACTTACACCAGAACAGGAGTGGGATAACCAAACCTGCACTTGAGATCTCCGAATGCCCTCAGAAACTTCTTTATTCCCTGCTTAAATCTTATTCCTAGCTGTAGAAAATACTTGTCTGCATTGAAGAATTGAAAGCCACAACCCAAAAGGCCAAACTGAGTGCCTAATGCACTCCTGTTAAGGTATCAAACTCCAGTCTGCCTTATTCTCCTTCCCCTATGGTTACTGTTGATTAACTCTTTTCTTCTCATAAAATAACTTTCTCTTGATTACCCCAGCACTCCCAAATGTTGTTTAATTACAGAATCCTTCCTCCAAGCTGTGCCTGTTTCTTCTTCTTCCTTGTCCAATTGGACATCAAAGTTCTCTGCTCTTCTGGTGCAAGCACTCCCAAAGCTGCAGCTCAGCTGCAGCCCTTGTTCTGCAGCCCTTGAACCTGCCCTTGTTCTCACCCTCTATCTCTATTTTTTTCCCCCTTAGCTGTGGGCAAACACTGACTCTCCTGTTGGCTGTGGTAGTCATCCAGTCATAGGAGGTCCATGTGCTCTGGGTGACACAAATATTCATAGAAGTTGTCACTGCAGTCAAGATGCAAACCTGCTTATGTGTGCCAAGGTTGCACCTGGGAGAGGGCTAGAGAGATTTACCAAGCATAAGGCATAGAAATAACAAGTTTACCTGGATTCAGTTATTGTATTTTCACTCCTTCCTGCTAGTGGGGGACATTGCAGCTGGACACAGGAACCGAGTCTTTGATTGCCTAGGAATCTTCCAGGAATAGGTTTCAGAGAGTTCTCTCCCAAGATCTCTTCTCCTTCCCCATTCCCCAGTTGTATATGAGAACTAGGCTTACAGGCTTAAAAAAATGATTTTCATCTTAAATGAATGGATTTTTTAAAAAAAAAATCATTTATATTTACCAGTAAATGTAATGCAGAGATGCTGTGAACTATAAACTGTCATGTCATGCATAGAGGGAATGTTAATGTTGAACTAAAATTCTAGCTGTGCTCGTAAGCCTCATAAATCACAGCCATAAATAGACCTCAGTTAGTGCCATGGGAAAAGACTCTGCATATTCATAAGGTTCTCATTTCATATTTTGCCACTAGAATAAGCCTTGAAACGATAAGTAGTTTGCATCCAGTGAATCAGTGGCAAGGTAATGGCATTAAACAAAATGCTGCAGTGTGATAAACAACTGATATCTGCAGATCATCTATATTGTCCTTGTGTATAAAGTCAAAGCCATTTATTCAAATGTCACTTTGATTAATAACATTAGATGCCCTTGATAAGATGTCATTTTCTTGAGTATAACTGGAGGCTAAATATATTATGATATTCAGGAAAGGAGAAAATATTTTTTCTTATTTCTTACAGATTTTGTAATTATTATTCTTTGCTTCAATGACATCATAGAGGCAAATGATGCATTATAAAAATAAAATCCTTTTTCTGACACTTTTGTAACTTAAAGTCCCCCAAATTATGTCTTAAGAAATATCTATTTATGTATAAGGATTCTTTTTTAAAAATGGCAAATGCCCTAAAAAAGGTAATCAGCACAATGACACAAATCATGTTTATAAAGTGGATTTATTACTTAATTTAGGAAGAAAAGCTGATGGAACTGATAGTAAAAATTAAATTATCATTTCATTTCACCATGTCAAAGCATCCTCTTTGGCTGCCATTTAATGAAAAAAAATCCCTTTAAAACACATTCCTTTTTTAGTATCTAGGAGAAGGAAATGAAACTTTTAAAAAAGGGCAAAGTAATGATGGGGAAACAAATTTTAGCTCAGGTTGAAGGAGCTGAAAGGAGAAACCATGTGTATAAAAGAGAGCATATTTTGTTTCTATTTTTTGATAGAAACAGCAGACAGAGCTAATACTCAAGCAGTTAAATGGGAAGAGCAAATACTGATAAGCAGTTTAGCCTTATAAAAATTGAAAGAGAAACAAATGGCAATTGCCTATAGTTCTAAAAAGATTTGCTTGGAGGCAAAATGCGATTTTGAGGCCATTTCTGGTTACACTTTTATATGCAACATAGTGATGTGGTTGAATTCCTCAGGAGAACTCCTGAACATTTATTTGAATTCTGCAGTAGGAATTAATTCAACCATATCAAAGCTGAGCTGAAGTGTATTAATGAGTAAGTGTGAGGAAATTTCTATTTTAGCACTCCTTGAATTGTAATGCTCTACAGCCACATAGCGGATAAAGAAGTTCTTGAGGAATATTACTTATCTGCACATATTGTTTTACTGCAAAAAATGCTACAAAAAGATATTTTCTCACTACATTCCTTTTTTTGCACATTGGATATTGTTAATTTTATTTCCTTATTTGGTGGCAGGGTTTCTACTGGTGCTAATTTCTGTGAGTTCTGAAGAGCAAACATGTAATGGATGTTTACCTTCTGATAGGGGGAGGGGAAATGAGGTTGTCCACCCATCATCTCATTCATAAGCTGTGTCTTAACCCCAGTCATGAATAAAAGTTCAGTCACTCTGGGTGAACTCGTGCAGTTTTTCACTGAGGGCACAATACGAATTGCTGAAATCTTGCTGCAGACTGTAAAACCTTTGCTGCGAGCAAGGAAATAGAAGGTGGCAGAAATCCAACATGAACCTAAGATTTTTAATTTGCGGGTTCCCAGCAAAGGTGACTGGGAAGACAAAAATTTGTATTGGGTAATTTAGAACTTTTACATTAATATAATTACAAGTAAGATCACAATTATGATGATGCAAGTGCTGTGAGGAATATTTGACAACATTCACTTTTACTTGATTAATTTGTTCTAACAGGACCTCCAAGAAGCCTCAGATATGAGGTTCAGTTTCCAAGTACACACAAGGAAAAATCAGAAATCCAGACCAATAAACCCAACGTGTACACAGATTACTGAAAAATAGTAAAATATAGACATTAATATTCTAAGACATGTTGAGTATTTTATCATGTTGTGAATTGCCTAATACACGTAATGGAAAATCTATTTTATGTCTTCAAAACTATTAACTTCCTATCTCCTTCTATTAAGGTAAAGGTTCTGAATGTATTATTCTCATTGTGACTCTGAAATCAGCATTTTTTAATAATAGACTTAGATACCACATAGTAATCCTCCTAGCTTCAAAAACTCACTGCATGATGATTTTCTTTCAAAGGTAGAAATCTCTAATACAGAAAGTGCAACAGACAGATTTAAAAGGAAAAAAAAAAAAAAAAAGGCAGAAATGAGCCTTACTACCTTGGGATAAACCAGCTCAAATACATCGGGAATGACCTATCATAAAACTGAATTTGGCACTTGCAACTGGAATAGACTCATGTATTAAATGATGGACCCTCTCTTATCAATTTGGGCCCAGATAAGTGAGCAACAAAAGGTCAGAATTTTTGGTGTCCAGTTACCCACCCTGGCAGATGATGACCTGTGTTTAATCTCTTTCTCTCTGCAAGTTTGCTCCATTGGTAAACTGTGATGTGGTGGTGTGCTTGACAGAAGTGTTGTGCTGGTTGGTGTCTCTGAAGCATTTGTGCCCCTCAGCAATGAGGAGCATGAGCAATTTCATGAGAACAAATGCCTTTCCTCCAGCTCTCGTTCAAGCTACAACAGTAAAACAATTGCACAATGTCAGAACAATGGCATGAGGAAAGATTATCTAAGGATTAATGTGAGATTGGAGATTAGAGTCAGAGGTTTTGCCATGAGTGTGTAGAATATGTCTAAGGGAGCTTCCTATCTTGAAGACCCAGTTGTATGGAGAGAAAGAAATGCAAAAGACCCTTACTCTCCCTAGGCACAAAGACACCCCCAGCAAAGCAGAGTTAAGAGTCAATGAAATTCTTTTGCCAAATTCTGTACTGCTATTTGACAGAATATGTTAGAAGACTTATTCTATTCTTGGATTTAATAGGAAAGTAAATCCAGCAGACAAGCTCTTCTAAAGAAAAATAATAAGATAATTCTGGTTTAAGACTTTTTTGAGTACAGACTACCAGTAATTCTAATTATATTTCATGGTTTCTTGCCACTTGACAGGGATTGCTCTGCTTTTGAAGCTCAACCTGGACTTGAGCTGTGACTAAAATAAAAATAATTTATCTTAAACTGCTGTCATTAAAAACATACCTAAATCAGTCATGAGGAAAATAACATAATTTTAAAGTAATTTCACTGAAAGCCTCAGGCATCCAGGGGAGTTAGCACTTTCCCACACTTGACCTACACTCTGGTTTCACACTTCTCACTGGCAGTTGTTAAAGATCAGAGATTAATATGGCATTTGAATAGAAATTGCTAAATTGGCTCAAGTGGAGAAAGGAAGTACTCACACTTTCTTCCTCAAGCTCCATACAGATCTAAAGATGGGATGTTGTGCCTCAGCTGCCTCACTAGTTTGGATATTCCAGGAGTTTCTTTCAGCCAGAAATAAAACAGGAACTACTGACAGATTTTCAATGGAAATTTTATTAACTTGTTCTGTGTTGCCTCTTGTAAGGGTTTCTGGCTTATTAAAATGTACATTTACATTTTTAAGACTGCCAACCTCTGCATATTGAGACAGGATCACAGACAGAAACTGTGAAATATCAGTTCCAGACAGAAAGCAGAAATCATTTGGAAATTTTAATATTTTAATAGAAAACATGACAAAAGAAAAATAAATCTTTTAAGTCCTAGGTCATAAAAGAATGATATTATCTTTGAATAATATTTCCTGATAACACCAGTGAGTTGGTGACAATTTAACATGTGCTGCTGCTCTGATAAATGGCCAGTTTTGACCTGGCCTGCTAATCTTCTTCAAGATTTATCAGTATTAAGAAATGTGTCTATATTGAACATTCCAATACTATAATTGCTAATAAGTAATGTTCCCCTCTTTCAGTCTTGTGTAGTTTTACATATTAGTCAGTTCATATCTTTCACCTTACCACAGTAGTTTGCAATTAGATGATTTCTGAGTACATCACCGTACTAAGCAAAACCAAGAAAACATAGTCATAGCAATGACAACAACTTGTGTTAACATTTAACTCAGAGTACCTAAAGCTCTGATCAAGAGGAGATCAAAAGGAAGCCCCACACAATGACAGTAATCTGTCACAATCAGATACCCCAATGTATTATCATTTCCATCAGGCCAGTCTGCTGCAAGACTAATAACAGAAAAAAGTCCTGAGATTTAATTAATTTAAGAGATCTTAAA
This sequence comes from Certhia americana, assembly GCA_018697195.1. Classification (NCBI taxonomy): domain Eukaryota; kingdom Metazoa; phylum Chordata; class Aves; order Passeriformes; family Certhiidae; genus Certhia; species Certhia americana. The sequence continues at coordinate 96,232,212 of CM031857.1, read as the reverse complement.
ATGTAGCCTTAGAACTCCCTGGGAACTCTCACTGTGTTGTCTGCATTTTCCATGTGGCACTATTTTTTGTTTGGTGTTTTTACACCAAAGTTCATTATAGGGCTCCCAACAGAATATTAGCAGTGATAAAGCCTTGGTTCCAGGATTATCAAATTTCTTTTCTGTCGTAAGGAAGAGCAATGCTTTACAACCAAATGATTAAAAATGTAAAGCAACTCTGTGATTAGGCTGCTGTATAAGCTGTTCAATAACTTTCTGAAGAATTAAGGAATTTTTTTTCATACTAAGTGAGAAACAGATTGTAGAATTGCAACACTATGCTCTGGGCAATGAGGAGATCAATTAAAATAGTTAAGACATGCGTGGAAAAGCAGGTCAGTAGACAGTATCAAATGAAATGTGAAAATCTGTCATAAGTAAAAGAGATTCTGATGAAGGAAAAATCTGAATTTTCCTAATAGTATATGCAGATCTATTAAGCATATTGAGCATTGGATGAAACAGTGTACTCCAAAAGCAATAAAAGATAAGCTTTTATTTTAGCTATGTTATACTACTATTTTTATTTGGGGCCGTTTTGAATGTATGAAGGTTTACATATATATCTGTCTGTCTCTCTTTGTACATATTCTATGTAAGAAAAATGTATAGATTAAAAAGTACCATTAGTAATTTATTTTACAAGATTTACATGTGTTATATGGACAATATAGGTTATCAGTTGAAAAGCTACAATACATTCTCCTGTGGGGATCATAAGTATCCTTATGATATTTATTTAATATTTAATCCTTATTATTCCCCAGGATGATTATTTGGGCCTTTGCCAGATGTAAAGAACCAGTCAAGAAGTTTTCCTGGACTGGGGACAGGATGGAGGGAGTTACCTACTCCATAGGAAATACCAAAAGGGATTGTCTCTTGAGAAAGCAATATTATTAAGAGCTGTGAGGGCTTCCAAAGGCATGCTGTTAAACTTTGCCAGTATAATTTCTGGATTGCTGTTATTATTATAAAGCATATGCTAAAATCAGAATTTGAAACATCAGCTTCTCAAAATTCCTGAAACTTTCCTAATAGAATAAATAGCCCTTGAGCCTGGAAACATCCTGAACTGGCTGATGATGAGTAGTAGTCACCCATCCTCTAATGGTCATGACGTGCAATGGAAAAACCTTTGGAGGTGAGCATTCCCACATCCAATTCCAAGATGATTTCGGATATCACTCCAGAAAGTCACAGAACTTTTAATTCAGTTTAATTGGTTGTGGTTTGGGATTTTTTTTATTGTTGGGTGGTTGGTTTGTTTGTTGTGTGAATCTTGATTTGCTGAGGCAAAACTCCGTGAGATTTATCAGAGCTGGGTCATTTCAGACTCATCCAGAGCTGGTAGGTTTCATATTTGTAATGTTTTTGCTGCAGCACTGTGGTAGAAAACTAGAAAATACATTTACCTTTATAATCTCAGAAAAATCAGCTGTTACTCTCAAATATGATCTTCACAGCAGTCCAATGAGAAACGACAAAGACTCAAAATCATGAGGGAAAAAATTTGTTGAAGAACTCCAGTTCCTTCAGAAACTAAGGGAGCTTGTGCATATCTGGTATCTCTTATCTCCTATGAATAAGTCAAGAGCATCTTGAATACTGTTTTGTCTGTTAGCAATTTGCATGGATTTGGAAAATGATATGTAGTCAGCAAACCAAAAGGAATGTCTGAGCTACTTCTGATTTTCGGCTTGCAGTGCTTAACACTATCTTTCATAATATTGGGAGAAAAGAGGAATTTTTAAATTATGTTGCTAAAAAATTATGTTGCTAAAAAATTATCTAATTTCCATGGACAGATTCCTTCTCATTGGCCTTAAGGCAAACAGAGTTGACACGTGTTCCTTATTCCACATGGAATTCAAATACTAACCTTACTGATTCCAAACAAGTTCACTGCATGCAAGGATATCTTATACAATGTGTTTTTCAAACTGAGAACTGCACCAGAAGCAAGGCAATAGCTTAGAAAGATATGGTTTTGTTTAATCAAAGCTTTGTGTTTGCCTGTAGGAAATAATACATTCCTTAACACTTCTCCATATATAGAATAAAGATTTGTTTTACATGTTATAAATGTGAAGATTTTCAGCATATTTGTATCCATTAATTTGATTTAATTTGAAGACTTTATCGTAAATTTTGTCTTATCTCTAGACAGGAAGCTTAGAAAGCCATCAGACAACTTCCTAAAACACTGGGCATTTTTTTACTGTAAGACTGAACCTTTTGCCAGGAGAACTGACCTGACTATGAATTGCATTGTAACAGTTGGTTTCTATCATCTTGCTCTTTTGCTGCTATATTGAGGAAGTATTTATAGAAATCAGGGAAGAAACTTACCTGAAATCACCATGGAAGCTTCATTGGTGACTTTGTGACATGAAGATTTCCAGGAACAGTATGAGGAGGGAAGGCTCAAGCAAAAGGCCAAAGAAGAGTGCATGACAAGGAATATAAAGTTCCCACCAAAGAGAGAGAAGTGCCAGAAGAAAGAAATATGAAGCAGGAGAAATCAAAATAAATTTCATTTTGTTAGGAATATAAGTAAGAGGTCTATTAAAATGCTTATTTGCTAGTAATCTGTCCAAAAGTGCTCCTTGCAAAAGTTTGGAAACGCTGTGTTACAGATACAAAAAGTTTAAATAAGACAGCTGCTTTTCCACTACATTTAAATTTTTGATTTTGTAAGCAGGATTTTGTATGCAACTGCCTATTACCTAATAAAGCTACTGTTTTAGATATTGAAATTGATGCTTAGCAATTTTTAAGCTTTTTGGCAAACACATGCATAATTTATATTGCAGTATTGCTGAGAGAGCTGTACCCAATCTTACTAGGTGACAAGCATAAACATAACCATTCTTAAAAAAACCCTACCATTTATCTATCCACCACAGAAAAATTGTAGGACATAGTAAATTACAATGTTTTAGTTAGGGAAGACAGACTTAACAGAAAATTAGGGGTAGGATTCCTCTTTATTTACAGACATGTTTTAAATGACTAATCTGTCTTCTCTTTGTAGGAGGTGGAGAGAAGGTACAAATTATCAGATCTATTTTTGAGTACTGTTGCAAGGTTTAATGAACAGTACTCTAGAGGTGCCCGTTTCTCTGTTATCTGCAACTGATACTGAGACAAGTAGCTCAGATGGGACTTCTATCTTTTTTTTTTTTTCAAAATTAAAAATAAAAGGTCAGAAAGCATTTTTTTTAACCAAAATTAGAGCTTTTTAGAGGGCTTCTATATGTATCAGCTTATTTTTCTGGCCAATGTATCTGTAGAATACATTATTATTATTATTATTATTATTATTATTATTATTATTATTATTCACATTCCTTGACAGTTTATGTAACATTGTCATAGACATTGTGTGCATTGCTATAAAAAATGTCATATACATATTATACACTGGGCTCTTGATATAGGTTATTCTGGGATCTCTCACATTTTGGTTTTCCATATCAAATGTTATTTCTGCAGAAGGTGAGAAATTTTTTAAAACTTGGGAAAAAAAATCAAAAACTCCAGTAAGAAGGATTCTTTGTGTGCTGTGACTTGCTTACTGCAAGGAGTGAACACATTCTCAAATGCAGAATTGCATAAAAGATTAAGTGAACTGTGCCACTGGTTGTGGGAGGCAGCTGAGTGTTTCTAGGGAGCAATTCCCCCTGGACCAGAGTTCTCATTCTAGCCAGACATGATTTATCAATATGAATACTTGACAAGATAGAAACAATAGAGGCTGCATTAGAGGGAGCCTTTTAAGAGTTTTGGTACTTTCAACTACTTTCTTACTTGCCTCATAACCATTCATTCATATTTGTACTTTCCACCTACAAACTGCTGTTATCTTACTTAGTAGTCTTCTTTTCCTTCCCCATCCATCCTTAGAAGTACTACTTTAAAAAATTCAGCTGGATTTATAGCATGAGGCATTTACCACAGTTAGAAGCCCAGTGCAGAAGCCATTGGAGTGTATTACAGGAATCATAATGTTGTTGGTTGAGCTGAGGGCAGCTTTGTTCAGCCTGTGCCTTTTTTTTTTTTAGACCTTACTGTAGTAAATACTTCTTTTTTTTTTTTTTTTTTTTTTCAGGAAAAAGAGTATATGCTACCTTTCTGAAAAGAAAATCACTGCTTTTCATTATTAAAGTCTTCTCTCCAGTTAGGCTTTGTTAGAGCACTCTCTCTAGTTTAAAAGCATCTTTATGTGGTGACACAAATGACACGGGCTTTCTGGTTCAGCAGGGATATTTACATTTCAAGTTTTAAGGCTTAACTTAATAAATTACTCCATTTACTGTGATTATTTAGTTTGGTACTTCACAGTCTGTCTTCATACTTTGCATATGGCAATGCATACTAAGCACCTCTCACTACAAACAGCAATTGATTTCACAAAACACTTGCAGAAATATTTTCAACAGAGGACATCTAATTCAAAGGTCTTACACAAAAAGGAAGGAAGGCATGATAGATACTTCAATGAGTCAAGGAATGTTGTCACATGAGAATCAATTTTTACATTATTTATGTCTCTTTTTAGCAGTAAATGTTTGACAGTGTGGACCAAACAATGAATTCTTTGGTATATGCTCCCTTTTGTGACAGCATGGCAATATCAGAGCAAAATTTTTCCATAGCATTTTTCCTGGAAAATACTTATAATATTTAACAGTATCCATTTAATAAGACACAAACAACAGCTGTCACCAGCTGCTTATGCTGTGCATTATTTTCAGGGCTGAAAATATGGCAGTTGCACTCTAAAATAAACAAGGAAAACCATCAGAAATATGAGATCTCCCATAGAGATGAAAACATCACACCTCTGAGACCATGACAAGGTTAGGGTAAGGCTTAACTTAAGATCTTTGGCAGTTCAGCAATCCTGTTTTCTACTAATCATATGGTTTGTGACATCCCTGTTGTCAACCCTGCTCACATGGTTGTGTTCTTCAAGTTAAAAAAAAAAACAACAGGTTTTCCTGGAAGAGGCTTTACCTTCCTTTTCTGCCTCTGCATTCACTAGGGTGGTATCATGGAGCTGAGACAAACACTGCGATACTTTCTTGAACAAGTGGAGGAGCAAACAACCCAATATTCTTCTGAACACCTAGGAGCCAGTGACCTGGTGGAAGTGACTCTGTGGCTCTAATGATGCCTGGTACTCCCAAAAGCCCCGCAAAAGGACAGGACATCAAGAAAATATATGTGTGCCAGATATGTATTTACAGACTGGTAACACTGCCACACCTGAGCCTGGTCCATGTGATAACCTGGAGGACAGGGATATTGTCCAGCAGATAACATTTATATACTGAAGAGAAGCTGACAACTGTGTCTTCCTCTGACTAAAGGGATTTTTTTCTTATTGAGATTATAAGTAGAAAAATGAATCTTGAGGGGTCTGGAAGTAAATCTGAGCTCCAAGATACATTAGTACTAAAATGGAAGAGCCTCAGAATGTAGAGAAATTAGAAACTGAATGAAGGATAATGTAGCTGCAGTCAAAATAGCAGTAACTAGCTTTAAGGAGAGGAGGGAAAGAAGGGGATAAAATGTGTCCCATCCGTGCCTGTGGATGTCCCACTGTGCTTCTCCTCCACCTGCAATCCCAGAGTTGGGAGGTGAAGAACAAATCATGCTTGATCAAGTTAAGTTCAAATTTGACAGTCAAGAGATTCTGGTTGCTTGTCAATAAGAATGGCAGTTAATGTTGACAGAGCATATTTGAACATAATTTGAAAGCAGTGAATTTTAATTTCACTAGCCCAGGTTATAGCTTTGAAATGAACATTAACCTATGCACTAAGCAAATCCTATATCAACATGGTGGGTGAGACCTTAGGAAAATACAGTCACACCCAGTTTCATTTGGTCATACAACAAATCACAGCCAACATCCCACAGCCCCACCATATTCAAGTCTACATTAGAAAAAAAATTACATGAAGTCCTGCTGGCACCTGTGGAACTACACAGTTGTGGTGGCTGTGGAAGTTCTGCAGACATTTAAAGGAAATGCAAAGTAATGTCAAAATTGGTAGTAAGTTAATTACTTGCTTAAGAAGGTTCTTTTAATTCTTTCCAATGCCTAAATACTCAATGGCAGCACATCTGTCTAACTGTTTCAGGGCCCTCCTAGTTCTCTGGTTTTACTATTAGAGATCCAGGGCATTTTACACACCTCAGGTGTTTTTAAAAATATACTGCAGATGCAGTGTTAAATCTCTTGTTCTTGAGAAAAGTAATATCTGTGCTGTTTATGAAAGACATTTTAAATGGATGGAGTTCCTCTTGTTTTCTAAATTAGCAGGTATCAAATGTGCTGACCCAATCTTTATTGTCCTGTCACAAAGCAGAAGAGATTTTATTTAGATGTTGAAGTGTGTAATCTGTGCTCTGGGTAAAGGTAGTCTCTAGGTAAAGATAACTTAGAGTGCAAGAATGAATTTTTTGTTAAATTCACCTATGGGCATACTTTGTATGCTAATACGAGCCAGATAAAACTGGTCTGTCTGGGCTGATGTTCCATTGGGGATTGTACTGGTTTTGGCCAAACTGATTCATTTATAGCAAATTTGTTTATCCCCTCATGATACTGCATGACAGACTCTCTCTTTCCAGGAAAAGGCAACCACATAATTTTTTTGGTCTTTTGGTCCAGCATGTCATAAACCAGCAACAGTTATCTTTAATTTGCATTACCATGGAAAACATGTCCATATGTGAACTAAGTATGCAAAAATACATAATTTATAGCACATAAATATCTAAATATTAAGCATGTGTATGTCTAAATTTTCACACTGGACACAAGTGAACAAAGAATAATATTGTAGGAGTGGGCTGGTTAATAAAATAACTATTAATTTCATGCATATATGCCATAGGAAATACATATGTGGAGAATATGAAGGAAAATGAGTTCTTGCTATGTTTTGCTAGAACTCTGTAGTGCTGTTTTGTGCCATGTAACCTGGTGTGGTGCTTCAAGAGGGCTACACCAGTGTCCATTTGTTTCACTCAGTATCATGTGCCTACAGAACATTGTTCCAAGGTAAATGGTTAAAGAGGTAATTACCACAGTGGGAGAAGACAAGGACACAAAGTATGGTATAAAATAAGGTTATTTAAATGTAGAGCAGAGAATTATAACATTTTTTTCTTTTATTCTTTAGCTATTTCTTTGCTTTTGTCTTCAACAGTCTGAACCTGAATTCACTTTTACTGGCTTAAGTAAATTTAATGCAACCCCTTTCAACCCTAATGATATCCTGGCATATAAATTCTCACTTTCTTGTGTAAGTGGCAGAAGATGCATTCACTACAGAGAAGAAGGGTTTCTAATCCATGACAAATTACATTTCAAAATTGTGTTTCACTCTAAATCATCTGATGAAGTGAAACAAAATTTCCTGAGAACTGCAAATTCGTTAGAAGCTCCATTTTGTAGCAGCACCATATGTTGCTTCACTGACCACATGTGTCCCAGACCCTTATGGCCCTCTATCTAGCAGTATGACAGAATTTCTTAAATGTAGATAAACCTCACTGAACAGCTGGATGCATCACGATCCAGGGGATCGTGGGATAAAGCCTGGGCTGTTGTGGCCCTGGGTCCATGGAAGAGCATGTCTGTATCTGATTAAGCTGCCTCTGTCTCTCCTCAGAGCCAGGTGGATTGAGGGCTCCTGGGCCCTTGGTGGATTTTGCACTCATCCTGATCTCCAGGGATGAGGGTAACTCTGCCAAAGGGACACCAAACAAAGGATCTTGAGCTTGATTCTCTAAATGTTAGTGAAAATGGCAATAACCTCTATAGTTGCTTTTGATAAATAGACAGAGTTTATTGTGCTTTACTCATCCCCATGAGAACGATTTAGTCAGCTGTCTCCTGTGTACCTATTTACCCTCATCAGCTTGGCAATGGACTATACAAACTGGACCCCTCACAAAAATCATCTTCAGTATCCTATCCAAAAATCACCTCTGTATTTTATTTCAGAGGCCCAGGAAATCATTCTTTACCATTAGTTTGAAGAAATAGCAGTTAGGAAAACCAAACATCTTGGAAAGTAACCATATTTGATGCTGGAGCTCTTGAAAGACAGTAAACATGAAACCTACAGATATCAGTTTCACAGGGTCTCTTTTCAGAGAAAAACTATGTGATATACAGTGTTTTTTGAAAAAGGAGAATTTTCTTGATTTGAATTATTAATTTTTACTCTTTACCATTATTCCTATGCTGGTTCCTGATAAAGCATATAGTAACAAATAATAATAATATGGTATCATAGCAGCATAAAGGAAACCAGTCTCACAGATTCTGAAGATGCTGATATCATTGCATTTAGCTATTGCAAAACAATTATTGAGCTGGCATCTTCAAATAGTTTTAATTTCTGGTTAAAAAAGTGGTGCTACTATCTGATATGACATTGTGTCTCTAAGTTGCTTCAGGCTTCTTTTAAGGAGTCTCTAAAAGTCGATTCTTTAGTGCTAAACAACTTTGTTATGACCTTGGCTCTTTAACTAGCTGTGCTGGAAAATATTTTTCTTTCATTTTAATGTCAACCACCAACCCAAAGCTGTCATTGCAATAACATTGAAAAAAACTGTGTACCAGCTAACATCCCCTGCTGTGCAGTCTCTTTTTTCATGGAGTGGAAGGGAAAACAGCTATTTCAAAAGAAACTCACTAAGTTGTGTAAGATTACTAGGGTCATAATAAAAGGAATTTAAACAATATTTTTTATATATGCAAGTGTTTTAAAGCTTGTCTTTCTGGCCTGAGACACTATAATGTTAGATCTGGTTGTGAAAAAAAGAAAGTCTCAGATGTACATAAATATACTTTCAAGAAGCTGCAAAAAGTATCAGAAGTTCAAGCTGCATAATTAATTTTTCCAGCAGAATACCTGCAAGCATATTCACATTCTCCATTTCTAGTAAACTGACAGCCATGGAAATAAAATTCTTCACTCTTTTGAGAAAATATAACGCTTCCGTCCAAACAATCCTCAGAAAATTACAGTGAAGTATAGATGCCACAAAATTCATGTGCTGGAAATGGGACATGCTTTTTACAAGTCATCTAACAAAAGTCCAGAACATTTGCAAGCATTTTTGCCACTGCCATTTTGGGTTTTCTTCAGAAATGAGTGTTTTTCCGTCCCACGAAGGGCTGCCTTGGCGGCTGATGCCGTGCCTCGCAGCTCCACCTGTCGGGGCAGGGCAGCCCAGGGATGCTCAGGAAGGCGGATGGTCCGGCTGGGGAGGGATGTGGAGCGGACCCGGACCCTGCAGAGCCCGGCTGGAGCGGACTCTGGGTTCAGCTGCGGGACACTTAATGCCTTCCCAGTGCCTGCCACATTGCTCTGCTTCGGATTCAGAACGCAAATGGTGTTGACAACACCATTTTCCTAAATCACGTTTATCCTAAGCAAGGACTGTTTTCTTCCTTGTCTCATGCTCTGCCAGTGAGGAAGTAGGCAAAAAAACCGAACTGTGGGGAAGCACAGCTGGGACAGGTGACTTGAACTAACCAAAGGGATATTCCACACCACAGAACATCATGCCCTGTATACAAACTGGGGGAATTGCCTGAAAGGTTGGCTGATCTGGTTTGGGAAGGGGGCTCTGTCAGCAGGTGATGAACAATTGCACTGTGCATCACTTGTTGGATTTTTTTCCTTTTTATTATCATTATTACTCTTTACCATTATTTTTTGTATTTTACTTAATTTTCAATTATTTAACTGGTCTTAACATACAAGTTTTACTTCAATGGTCCTCCTCATTCCACTGAAGTGGGGGGAAAGAAAGAGGGGGTCAGGTGAGTAGCTGTGTGATGTTTCATCTCCATCTGGACTTAAAACCATGACAGACTGTGATTCCAATAGCTCATCATTAAACTGTTTCCAACACTAAAGAGAAAATACAGGACTTGTTCTGCATTTTCCCATGTGATTGTGTTAGTTAAAGCATTATGTAAGTGCAAAGGAGGCCACCAAGTTGGTCCAAGGGATGAAGCACCTCTCTGATGAGGAAGGGCTAAAAAAAATCTATCCAACCTGGGAAAGAGAAGGCTTTGGGAGTCACAACTTGTGTCTTTTCAGACCCTGAAGGGAGCCTACAAGAGAGATAAAGAAAGACTACTTGCAAGGCAAGGGGAATGGTTCCACACTGAGAGAAGATTTCAAATTAGATATTAGGAAAAAATTATTTACTAGGAGGGTGATGAGGAACTGGAATGGATTGTCCAGAGAAGCTGTGGATTCTCCATCCCTGGCAGTGTTGGATGAAGCTCTCAGCAGCCTGCTCTAGTGGGAAGTGTCCCTGCCCATGGCAGGGGACTTGGAACAACATTGTCTTTAAGGTTCCTTCCAACCAAAGCATTCTGTGATTACACTTTATGAAATAGAATACTTTATTTAGTGTCTGATTATCAGAAACTGCCCACCTTGAACTCTGGCTACATAAAATGGGCTAAAATGTAACGAGAAATACATCTGAGATAATACTTAATAATTTGTTATTTTTCAGTGAAAATTTTATTAAAAAGACTGTATGTATCCATGAGTACTTTTTTGGAACCAGCTAAGCTGATACTGTCTAGATAAGAGAATATATTGCAACATTATGAAAAGATGAAACTTGACAGTTTCAAATTCAAATACTCAGAAAAACATTTATCTGGAGATTGAGAAACACAAGTGCAGAGGTCAGTCAGTCTGCAGCTTGGAAGAAGGTCCTACATGAGAACAAGAACAGCCTTCAAAGTGCTCCTTGACCTGATGTGTATAATAATACTCTTGAGATCTATTTAATGCCTGAGACAATAATCCCCTGAAAACTTTTCCTCATAAGTGGACTTGCATTCTTCCTTATGTTTGGACCAATTTGAGGAGGAAAGAACAGCAGACCTGGATTAACAGACAATATTGAATCAAACTTAATGGTCTGCGATTTTCCAAATATGTACATGAATTGCTCATTTTGTGAGCTCACCTGCTGCTTTCCTAGCTATGCCTTCACTTTAGCCTACTGCTGTGAAGCATCACTTGACACCATGCCCAGTGCCAAAGGGACACCCATGGGGCCAGTGCAGAAGGGAGAAAAGTGCTGCTGAGAGAACTTTCCATTGCCAGCAGCTGCCAAGGTGGGACTTGGAGCCTTTGCATTTTGTGTTGTTCCCCTCCACACTCTAAAGCAAAACTGAAACAGGAACTGTCAGAAATTACACGGCCAAGCAGTTCCTCTGGTGTGAGAACAGACTGATCTCCCGCCAGGAATTCTGAGGCACCCAGGTGTCATGGTACACTGTGCCAGGGCTGGACACATCCTATAAGTCCACACAAAGCTCCTGGCCACTGTTTGCACTGTCTGCTGGCTGTCTACTGATGCAGAGAGATTTCACCTGCAGAATGCAGGCCAGGCATATGGGCCTCTGGATTCTCATCTGTGACTTTTACTCTTGGGAAGAAAGAATTTCAGAGCTGCTTCAGCACCTTTTTACACATTGCCACAGGAAAGTAACTTCTGAGGAGATTAGAAACCGGTCATGCACCTGAAAAAATAAATAAGGAGAACATGAGCACCATGGATTTGTATCTATGGCTATGAGAATGCTGGTGTTGGCTTTTTTGAAAACCACTTTTCAAGGAACTGAATTCAAGATAAAGCCCAGCTTGCTTTTCTCCTCTCTTTCATAAGACAGTTAATTGCACATTAATGAAGGTACTGCATACCTTAAACTCAATATTAGTTATGCGTGTAATTCCTACAGGTAACTTGGTTTTCATGGAACTAAGTTGCAAAAGGAGGTACAGTATTTTTCCTGGTCATATTGCAAACCAAGGCTCCTGTGGAATATTCTCTGTAATTTTCAGACAAGCCATTTCTTAGTGATATGGTAAACCTCTGTATCTATCTAAGAAACCACTATTTCTTAGTGTATGGTAAACCTGGATCCATGTCAGAAAACCTCTGACTTCAGTGGAGACACTGCACTGCACTGACACTTCCACATTTCCAAGAACAGTGAATAAGTGCACTGACATGAAAGCTTGATAACAACTTTACATATTCTCATCTCCAGTACTTTCCTAAATGTTTATTGATTCTCAGAAAACTTCCATTCTGTCTTTACTGTTCCCCTCTCAATGAATTTTCCCTCTAAATGAAAGGTTTCTAGACTAACCTGAAGCAGTTTTTGTGCTTAAAAAAAAAAATAAATATTACTTTGAATTTTCATTGTAAATATTCTGACAGAATAAGAACTTTTAAAACTAGACATGAAATGAAGACATATGCACTGAAGGACAAGGTTTAGAAAATCCAGACACTAAAAGGAAAGGACTTTTATTGGATACATCAATTAAAATGCAGGTATTCTTTACCTTGATGCTTCCTGCTGTCAGCTTATTTATTTGTGAATAAATAAGCAAAATTATTTGTGAATTTTTTTTTAAATAAAAATTTTATTTTTATTTATTATTTAAATTATTTTATTTATTATTTAAATTATTTAAATATTATTTAAAATTAAATTTATTAAAATAAAAAATTAAAACAGCAAAATTATTTGTGAATTTGGTTTTATTTTTTTTAAGTCCAGATGAAGTTAAAGAATTTTGGGAAGCATATAATAAAAGAAATCACTTTTTTTTCTCTTTGTGTAAAGAGACAGGTATGTGACTTCTGTATCAAATATTGTCAAGATCAAAACATGTTTAGAATTTAAGTTATTTCTGCATTTAATATTAATAAATCAAATTTTCAGTATTTCTGCTCCTTCTTTGAGACAGGATTAATTTTTTGATTAATAATTGCTTTTGTTAGTGTGCAAGAAATTCCATAAGTCAAATTTACTCAACCTATATTGATTGGAATATAGAATATTTACCTTTTTCATAATATCTCCAATTTTTTCAACACCAAAAGCAGATTATGACTTTGTAATGCTGCTAAAAACATTGTCAAACTGTTTTTGACACTCAGCAGAGAACTATTCTTGTTCCCACCCCTCAAGGAAATAACAAAGGACCTTCAACCAAGCACAAAAATAAATAATGTTGTTTTGTCCTGGTAAGCAAATTTTTGGCATCTTGTAAATTGCCTGCTTTATTTCTGTGGTGATAATGGTATACAGACAGGATAAAAGTTATGACTTACTGCAAGTGCTCCTGGACAGAATCAGGGGTTTTATTAGTCACATTTTTCAGCTGTGACTGAAATATTTTTCAAAATAATTTTGTTAAGAAAGATCTAGACTATTTTCTCAATTATTAGGTAAATGGTTTGCTATGTTCCTTCTCTGCTCACTGTCATTGTGGATAGCTTAGCAAATGGTGATTCAGTCTTTGGTCCAAACCTCATTGTACTGAGTCTGCTCCAGATGTCGTAAATACATCTTGTTGGGATGTTTTATTTCTCTCACATCCCTGCAGGCAGCCCAGACTGGAATGGATTTATATATTTTATTTTGAGACTGTTTTTGCTGGAAGGCCTACCCAAAAACCCCAGACTTTGCATTTTGAGTGAGCTGAAGTTGCACAGCATGTACACCTTAATTTAGCTAGTGAGTTGATTTATGCTTAAAAATGTGTTAAGTGGTATCCCCTCAATACCCTTCAGATTCTGACATGTTTTCTCTCATTTTCTTGTCCAGCTCCAAATAAGAACAGCTTGGATCAGTATTAGCCTTAGATTTTTACTATGAAATTTTGATTATCTTTTCAAATGAAGAGTTCTACTGAGCCTGCATGGAAAGTATTCTGAGAGCCTTTACTGTAGCTAAAGATGCTGATTCTGTACAAGATAATTATCTCTGTAAACTTCAGTGTATCCATTAAAAAAACCCTAACAAAACAACAAACCAAACCAAACTTAATTTATTTACTGCAAAGATTTTTTTCATACAATAGTCTCATTAAAATATTTCTTAAAGTCACATCTCCTAGGAGGTACCTCTAGCCTCCAGCTATGAAGAATTTATAGAGATCCCCCTGAATGGACTGAGGTATTCAGATATATCAATCAAAACCAGCAGCAGCAAGTAGAGCATTGGTGATATTATTATATTGGTAATATTACTACAAGCACATGATTCTCTGCTTTTCTAGCATGCTTCATAACTGAGTCAGCAGAGGACAACTAAATCTTCCCCAAACATTGCTAAAGCCGGTTAAATTAAGTAGGGACATGTACATCTGCAAAACACTGCTTCAGATACAATCCAGATGAAAGTCAGCATTTGTTTCAGTTGTCATTAAAAACACACAATCTGAAAGGAAGTACTACTACAGAGAAGAAGAAATTTGAACAAATCCTGATTCTTCAAAACAAGGTAATCATCTCAGAAATACCTATATGTGATGTTCTTAGAGTGTATAAGAGGGTAAAAGAGAAATTAAATTCTTTTATTTCTTATTCCTAGTGTCCTGGTTTTGTGGGATAGAGATTTTCTTTTCTTTCTTTCTAGTAGCTGTTACAGTACAATGTTGATAACACACCATTGTTTTACCTGTTGCTGAGCAGTTCTTACCCTAAATAAAGTATTTTCAGTTTCCTATGCCCTGCCAGTGGATAGGTGTACAAGAAGCCAAGAGGAAGCAGGACAGGACAGCAGACACAAACTGGCCCAAGGGTTATTCCATACCATAGAACATTTTAAAAATAAATGCTGATCTTACAAAGCTGGCTATTTCTTTCTAAGTTTCTGTTTAAAACTCTTTCTCTGCTTGTCTGCTTAACTTATCAGCGCAAGTGAGACTGACATACATGATAACTAATGCAAATGCTGCTTTTATTTGATACAGTTAGACTCTGGTGCCAACTTATCCTATGCTGACAACAATGTTCCAGCCCTACAAACATACTGTTTTATAATAAATATAAAGATATTGCACACAAACAAATTAAGTGACTTTGCTCCTGAATGCATCAGAGCAATATCAGTTACTTGATGTGCCATAGTTTCTAATGTGGTATATATTGAAACAGTCAAAAAAGCTAAAAGGTACTAATCGTTCCTTTCATGGAGGGGAAGGAATTCAGCTGTTCTTAAGATGGGACTTAAGACCCATAAAGTAAGTTTAGAGAGAGATGCCATGCACATGACTCTGAGGGTGGATGGCCCAGCAGAACTGGGTTTTGTGAGACTCAGGACAAAACACAGACTGGTTGCATTCATCATCCTGGTCATCCATGGTCTGCCTCAGTCTTGTCAATAGGGGAATAAGAGCAAGTTTCTTGGTGCAAAGGTGCCTGTCACAAATGTGTGTTTCTGTGCAGATTTTTGTTTGATTCCATAGTGCACATGCACCATGAGTTTGTGGCTAAATGGTCCAAGGGACTGATGCAGCCTTAAGGCTAGATGACATAGAGTTTACTAGCAAAGACATTTGATTACAGGTAAGCCTAAAATGAGTATTTTGTAGCCATTTCACTAACTGCCAGCATACATGCCTTTTCCCAAAGTGACTGGTTTGTTAAATGTGGTTTTAGATTTTCCTTTTCCTTTAAATTCAAGTGGCATGTGTTTACTCTGTTTTTTGCAGCCCAAAACCTGGTTTGGCCAACCTTGTGAAGGAATAACAAAACACCAGGGGTTAAAGTCATGTCAGTTTTCCACCAGTGTAACTTGGGCCAGAATTTCACCCTGGGATATAAAACAGACACATATCACACAGCAGCAAATAGCTGTTAGGAAACCCAGACTGTCCAGCTTGGGATCTACCCACTTGCAGGGCCATGTTTCCATATTTTGACACACTGTATGGGAAGAGCCTCCAGACCAAAGCAGCAGAGCAGAACAGGAATATTTTACAACACCTCCATAAATAGATCATTAACAAACATAGCTTGTCTGTCGCAGTCAAGAGGGAGCTTAAGCCTTGTTTTTCAGTCCATAAGGTAAAATTTGGAGGATCCTGGATTAGACAGATGTCTCTGAGAATGAGAGGGTGAAAGGAAATGGGTCATACATGCCAATGCAGAGTTTGTGGGGAGTGTAACAGAACACCAGGATTTCAGAGACAGATCTGTAAGTGATGGAGGTCTCCCAGTCCAGCTCTTATGTAATTGTAGGCATAGAGGAAGGATGAGGAAAGCCACAGAGATGTGATTAGAAAGAGCAGGCAGGAGCACCCAGGCAGACTGAATCAGTGGGGCTTGGGAACATATTAATAGGCAGAAATGAATGATATGCAATCACGAGCATGGCAGCACAACACCTTGAAAGCAAGACTGGGAAGTTGAAATGAGGATGAGCACCTGTAGCTGGGCCAGGCTCAGGTCTCAATGCTTTATTCTGAGCTCAGGTCAAGACAAACAAGAACCCTTTCATGGCATTCAGGACTGTAATATACATCCTTACTTTGTTGCTTCATTATGCAGCTGTGTAAAGATAATTGAGAGAACTAAGCTAGATTTTTCATCAACAAGCAATAAAATGTGATAAATATGTTACATGGAATGGCAAATGTTAGAATTAATAAGCTGAAATGTTGACGAATTACTGTTTATATACTTGACATGTAATAATTGCTTCATTTATCATCTGAATCTGGAAAACTTAAATAGCAGGCATTTATAATTAATTTTCTCCCCTTGCAAACTGCAATTCATTCCACACTCAAAGGAGTCAGCGTTAATTTCTTTTCTATCAGCTACAGGCCATAAGTTAATGCATTAAAAAAAGTCAGAACATTTAAAATAACAGTCTAATTAAATTATATCCTCTACTGTTGGAGAAAAACACATGATTCTTCAGGAGATAATCAGTCACCACAGTAAACACCATTTAGTTCTTTTCACAAATCTGCGTCTACCCACTGGCAGTCTTGGACTGTCAAGATGAAGAATTCACTTTACTGAACAGATGAAGGATATTGACTTCAGCCTCATTAGCAACTTCAAATGAGAATGACGATGGGAGTTCATTAAATAATAATATTTTTCCATATATTGAATTTTCTTCATCATGCAGAAGAATATGCTTTTCACAGCAGCTGACAAAGCCCACATTTCTGATTCATTCTTCTTGATCATCTAGATAATGCTCTTTCCTGAAGGTCTTTCCTATTTGAGCAGCAAGGGCTGCTACTGCCTTACTGAAACCAATGAGGCAGATGGTGCCTGCCTCAGCTCAGAACTCTGGATGTGCCTAGCTCCAGGTTGGGTCCACCCAAGTCCCTGGGAAAATCTGGGGATTTCTGTGAGGACCACATCAGCTGAAGTGCCTACATAGAAAGTGCTCTTTACAAACAGAAGATGCTCTCCTATGGAGTGGAGCAGCAGAGTCTCATTAAAGACCTATGGGCTTTTACTCATACAGCTATTCTAGTCAAAGAATGTTCAGCTAGGTATAAGAGATCCATTTAATTTATGCAGCTGGGTACAACTGTCAAGGAAAGGCTAGACTAGTTACTTTTACACTGCAAAATGATCTCAGATCTCCCACAAATAGCTAGTCCTTTCTCTATGCATAGTCTGTGTGGTGCCTGTGAAAATCACTGACGTAGCTACTCTGAAGGTTATTTTATTATATAATTGTTACAGCTGAAAAAAAATTAGGATTTGGTTTTTTGTTTTCCATTTTTTTCAGCTGGTAGACATTCTCACATCATAAATTTCATTAAATTCTGGCAAGAGATTGAGTACTTCATGCTAAAAAAATTCCCTTGGTATACCCTATTTACTTTTAATGATGTTTTTCCATCTAAGTACTAGCAAGAAATACTAAGGACAAGGATATTTTGCAAACTGAAAGTAACGAACACTTTCTTGAATACAGCCACAACCAATTAGTTCCCAGTTATGTGTTAAGAACGTCTTTTCAAGTATTTATAATTTCAAGATCTGCAGGGCAAAAGAGCATGTGACTTCCCTTACAGCTCCCTACCCTAATTAGTAACTTAATTCCACATACAGAGAACTAAGTAGAACAGACAGACTACAGCTTCTCCTGCATTCTTGCAATTCTCCTTTTCACAAGATACCACCGAGGTCAGGGGCTTTAGAAAAGGATACAAACCCATCCCTTTCAAGATGCATTCCAGCACCTTTCTCACAGAAACCTAGGGAGGTCATTCATTTGTGCAGGTTATTCCAAAGTCCTCCTTTGGTATTTAAATTTCCAAGACAGTGCTCCAATTCTTGATGACCCCAGGAAAAGGCATACCACTCTCTAGCAAGCTGCACTAGAGATGTATGTAATCCATGAAGTCCTGGCTCCTGGCCCCACAACTGTTTTGGCATTTTGCATTGAAAAGTCATGGGAAACAATCCTCAGCAGCCTCTCAGAGGGTGTCACTGCTCCCTCTTCCCAGCAGAGTGCCTTTTCCAGTGGGCAGTTGGATCAGACTCCTTTGGTGCTCCCTTGCCCTGCCCGGCAGGCCAGTGGAGAGAGGATGGTAACTCTTCCAGCACTGACGATGCTCATTTGGGACAAAAGTAATGAACACTTGAGCTTATTTGGCTCACCTCAAATCAAGTTAAGACACTTTGTTTAAAGGTAAGTGACAGTGACTCCTCTTAGCAAGACTATGGGAAAAAAGAGTAAGCCAGTTGTCTAAGAAGAAAGGGATAGCATCTAAATCCCTTTAAGACATCATTTTAAGCATGAAATCTGATTTTATTTAAACATCTTCTTTCATCCTTGGCCTAGCTCTAGGATTAAATGAGAGACACTAAGCTAACATACATTTCCTTGTAGCAGAGATGTGTCTTGCCTCCCTGTCTCACTCCCTCAGCAGACTGGCCATCAGCTTTGGCTGCAGCTTTGGGGCCCTGGAACCAAGCACCTAACAGGAATGTGGTGCTCAGCACTGGCACATCCTTGTCCTTTTGCCAATCATATCAGTAAATCATCTAAAATTGTGTTAAGGAATCAACTTAACTTAGACTCACCAAGCCTGAACACATTTTAATGCAGTCAATCAATTTGGGAAAGTCAATCTAAACCAGTGACAAAACCACTGGTTCCACATAAAGAGATGTTCTGATCAAGCAGTTGACTGGACATCCTTATTGTGAGTGGAATATCAGGGATTTTTGTCCAGTTTCTTCAGAGAAACAAAAAAAATTGAGACAACTGAAGGAATGGACAAGGAGTTTCTCTTGTGTTATACAGAAGATGAAACTATCAAGTAAATTTCAATTAGACTTCATAATTCAGATACGTTAGCAAGAATAATTTTTAACAAATTGCAATGGCATTATAATTACATTACAATTACACTAATTGTATTGTAGTTAATGTGCCTGTACTTTGTTAATATGTTTTTGTTTTCTTTCCTTAAACCCAAATAATCAGGTGAACTAATTATAATTAATTATTTGAGCTATATGGAAGCTGCTCTTTTTTGGCAAAGTCTAGCCATGTTTATCATCTCATCTAATTACAGCTTGTCCTGTTCACTGCAGAAGGTGATCTTTGGAATTCTTCAATAAGCTACATGAAAAATGATGCAGAAAATATTTTTTGAAATAGAGCAACATTTTAAAGCCTTGGAAGGCAGGAGAGGATGTTATCACAATGTGGGATAAAATCATCATCATTAATGAAGATCTACTTCCAAGGTTTTGTTTTATTGTAGTTACAGCAAGTAACTGAATTTACATTTCCTTATTCATTCAAAGATAGTTTAAATAAATATTCTTAATGGGATTTTTTAGGTTATTTAAGATTACTATGAAAGCTCTTCAATACTAAACCAACAAAATTCTTATGCAATTGAGGCCTATATTTAAGAAAAAAAAAAAATCATTTCATCAAAACAGCTCTGTCAAAAGGTAGCTTTTCCAGATTGAAAAAAACCCCAAACCCCAAACCAAGCAAACCTACCAAACCAGTATCATTTCTATGGCAATGTTCCCACACTGAAGACTAACATATTTTGGACATCCTGTTTCAAATCTCCTCTCCCTCTCCCTCTCCCTCTCCCTCTCCCTCTCCTCTCCCTCTCCTCTCCCTCTCTCCTCTCCTCCCCTCTCCTCTCCCTCTCCTCTCCTCTCCATTCTTACTCCTCCTTATTCTGTTTTCCTTTTACACAATTTAATCCTGTATCTCTCCTCTTAATAAAAGATTATAATCTCTTAATAATAAGAGATTAAATCTTCTTTTGCCTTAACTTTTAAATTCATTGTAATGTTGCTTGTTTCTTTTTTTTCTAACTTAATAAAATGAACCAATTAATATCAGTCTAAAAAAAAAATTAATTTGTCATCGCCTAGCAGTTGCCAAGCAACAGACAACAATATCACCAGTCAGTTGATGGTTGGTTTAATTACTGCCTAAATTAGTATTGTTTAGGTTTTTATTCTCTCCATGGTCTCAAACTGAAGCCCACTGGGCTAGAGGTTTCAGATTCCCACACAGGAAGGATAGCAAGCACTAAGTTTTCTAATTGCTCCACAGAATGCAAACACTTGTCTATCATCTAATAAAATAATCTGTGCCATATGACTTTATATAGGATGCAAACTGTCATTCCAACAATTGCTTTTCCAAAGGTATTTGGACACCTGAGCTGACAGGCCTGTGACCATTAAAATGTATGTCAAGAGCACAACAGTGCTTAATTTATTTTATGCATGCGGATAATATTTGAAGATATAACAGGAGCAATTGAAGACATAAGAAATATTAAGTGAGGAAAGGGAGTCCATGCTGTTAAATCTGAGAGCATTATCTAACTATGGCAATTCAGCAAATATCATTGACAGACTTTGACTTATGAACAATAAATTAAACCCCCTCCATTCTTTATATTTTTAAACGTGATGGTTTAGATTAATCATTTTACTGCTGTTATTGAGACTTTTGACTTATCAAAATTTTGATAAGTCAAAAATTGATTTTGATAAGTCAAAAATTGATCTTGATAAGTCAAAAATTGTTCTTGATAAGTCAAAATTGATTTTGTCTGACTGTATCAATTAGTACGTAGATTTTAATACAAAATAAAGCCCATATTCTATGCAAAAATATTATGATATAATTTGTCTCATGGCAGTGCTGTTGAGAAGGATTAAGAATTTTGCTACCAAGTAGCATAATTTTTAATAACTTTTAGCAGAAAATCTACTCAAATGATTCTACATGAAAGATTCTACAATGAAAGATAATGACATTGAAGCATGCCACTGGTTACTCAGTGGCACTTCTATGGGGCATGTACTGAACATGGGATAGGAAGAGAGGAGATATTGGTAAGGTGAACTTAGAGAGATTCCTGTCTGTTTCATCCTTGGCCAACAGTAATGGTATGATATATTTACAGATGAATGAGAAAGATCTCTGATCATTGCTGGAAGAAGCTGGAGCAGTGGACATATCACTGTGGTTTATACCAATACGTGAAGCCATAAACTGAAGAGGCTGAGGAGAGGATAAGGATGCCATTCAACCGAAGTGATTAAGTGGGATGGTAATCCTCAGGGAATGCATAAAGAAGGCACCTGGAATAGTAACAAAATGTATCTGAGATGATTGAAACAGATCACAGGACTGAAGAGTTTTTTAAAGTTCCTCTAGTCTCACCTCTGCTCAAAGTAAGGTCAATTAGAGACTGAGGCTTATTTCTGAAGGTAAGATAGCAAGGTCGCATCAAAAATAGCCTAGCAATCTAAACAGCATTTTGAAACTCAATATTAATCTTTGTCAGTGCAGGAGTAGCTCAGTTCAGCTTAAGACAAAAACAGGCTTCATTTTTCACAGGACATATTTGCAGAGATTCAAATCTGCAGTTTGGGACTATTTGGCAAATGCCTTCAATCAATACATTACATATTATATTATATTGATTGAAGAAATTCTAATTGAAAGGTCATAAAGGTTTCAGATAAATTTCATTTGCCTCCTGATGCCTTGGGTTTTTTAAATTTGATGGTGTAAAAGTACACATGATGTTTAAAAATCTTAAAGCAGTTTTCTTCTGATTTATTAACTGAGGAATGTAATGTAGGTTAAGATGATATGTAGGACAGAGAGCTTAGTGTAATACTTACAAGAATGTCTTGTGAGACAGTCCCATCCATTTTATGGCAAAGTGAATTAAGGGTCAGACATAGTCCTCACATTGGTGAATGGCAACATATTAGAGAAACCCATTCAGGCCTTATTTGCATAATTTCTGTTTTTATTTCAAATGTCAGATCAATAAAAACTTAAAATCATAATTGAAATTAGCTGTCTCTCTTGATCCCTACCAATTTCAAAGAAAAGAGTTGAATGAAACCAAAATAGGGCTTTTAGGCATCTGAGTTCCCATTGGTCAGAGAAAGTGACTTTTTTCTAGATACATTAAGAAATAGTGTTAGGTCATAAAGCAGTGCGTTACTAAGGTTGGGAATTGGACAGTGCTCTTCTGTATTTTAACTTTCATGTCTCTTTGAAAGAAAGTTAATAATTTGAAATCATGTAGAGTTAAGGGAAGTTCAATATCTCTAGTTACAGTGAGAATTTTGTCCATTGGAGAAAAAACAGATTTATGCATATTGTAATGGAAAAAAAGTCATTGGTAATACTGAGACTAGAAGGAAAAAACAAGCAGAGCATTGCTTCACATTTGCAGCAAGTGAACTGAAATTCCATCTCATTGAAGAGCTTGGCTACATTTTAAATAGAAACAGAACACAGATTTAGCATTTACCAAGGCAGGGAGGGTTATTCCTTTCCAGAGGAATGTTTTTCTTTTATCTGTTACAGGATACCCAGTCACACTATTGAAATGTGAACAATCTGGGGCTTTAGAGACTTATTTTTTTTTGACCCTTATAAGGCTGTGTGCTCCTGATACACTTTAGTACTTTACAAAGGCATTAAGAAAGTAACAACAAGTTTAGTTCATTAGCTGAACAAAAATATCATCAAATATTGAGTGGTTTAATATGAACTGATTTCCTCTGCTAAATATAGGAAAGTACTTGCCTCCTCTTCCCATTTTCCAGTGTTCCCCTGAAGTTCTTACTTCCAGTTTTATTGTAAAACCTCCAATCATTGCCCAACTATTTTCATTCCAATGACACAAATCTTCACCACTTGTTTGTATCTTGAACCTTAGGATCAGTAATCTGCACTCTGCTCCCTGATTATCAGCCACCTCTCTGCCAATTGATCATGATTTTTTCTGAACAGCCTTCTTGGGCACCCTTAAATTACTTCCTATAGTCCTGCATTTACCTTTCCTAATTACTCTTTCAGTGTATTTTTGGGGGATCCCTCAAAACAGACTGTCATGATCTGGACAATGAGACCCACAGAAATTTTGAGGAGAGTGTGAATTAGAGGTGGTGTTGGACATACCAGCAGGTAGGGCTGCCATCTGTGGGGAACCTCAGCAGACTGAGAGGGACCACGTGAATTTCAGCACAGGCAAATGCAAGTCCTGCCTGGCTGGCACAGAGCACCAGCACAGGTTGGGAACTGCCCAAGGAGACCTGGGGCACAAACTGATCATGAGTCAGCCCTACACCCTTGTGGCAAAGAAGGGCATGAACGTGGTCACAGATTGGAAAGAGAAGCACAGGGAAGGCATAAAATCTCAATCCTTGCAGGTAGTCAAAATCCAACCACAAGAACTTGAGCAACCTGGTGTAAGCTGGGCCTGCTTTGAGCAGGTGGTTGAGTGGATAACCTCAGAGGTTCCTTCCAAACTATTTTGTTCCATTGTTCTACAGCTGTCCTGTTACTGTCATAAAATTTACATAGCCATCCACTTTAGGGTCTTACAAACTAAAATGATAACTATATTGTCTGCAACCTATAACTATTTCAGATTGAAATATTATAGCATCACTCCTGTATAGACATAAAAATTAGAAAAGAAAGATACTGTATTTTTTTTCCTTCTTCTTCCTCATTATTACCCCTCATATCCTTATCTAGGCTACAGTGCTTGGAATCAGTGTCAAATATGGTCTTGAATCTTATTTGTGGAGCGAAGAAAAAACTGAATTGAGAAGGAGTGCAAAGATGACTGCCTTCAGCTGACTCCTTAGTGCCCTTGCTTGGGCCATGCACTGCTGACACAAGCCATCTGTTCCTTCACTCAGATACTGGTCTGCACTGAACATTTGGTCTGCCTTAGGGTGGAAATGCCTGCATATATGCAAAATGGGACACATGCTGTATCACCTATATATTTTGGCCTGCCACTGTCATAGACTCTCAATTGCTCACAAACTTAGGTACAGAAATGGTAAAGAAGAGATAAATTAACCTATTTAGAGTATACAGGATTTTTGCAAAGAAATGTGGTAAGATTTTGTGGTGGTTTCACCCCAGCCAGTAACCAAGCTCCACACAGCCACGTGCTCAGTCCCCCACTACTAGGATCAGGGAGAGAGTTGAAAGCATAAAAACTAGAAAATTTGTGGGTTGAGAAAAAGACAGTTTCATAGGGAAATCAAAAGCCTATCATTTCTAATGTTGCCCCCTTCCTTCTTCCTGCCTCCACTTTATATACTGAGCATGAACCTGTCCTGGCTGTGTCCATTCCTAATTCCCCATGCACGCCCAGTTTCCTTGCCAGCGTGACAATAGAAAAATGAGCAAAGGCCTTGGCTCTGTGTAAGCACAGCAATAACAAAAAACATCTCTATATTATCAACTCTGTGTTCAGTGCAGATCCAAAGCAGAGCCCCACACTAGCTGAGGTAAAGAAAATTAATTCTACCCCAGCCAAAAATAGCAGACCAGCACCGCGATGGCAAAGCCACAACACGAGAGTCAGAGAGGTTTGTCACTATTCAAGTTTATAGCCATAAAGCATAACATGAAATCGTCGACAACGCTGAAGGGAAACAACAGAGAGGTTTTGTGACTGGACAGAGTAACGGCGGACGATTGAGCGGAGCAGGATTTGAATCCTGAGCCTGTATTCCCGGAGCAGCCGCACCCCGTGCGAGCGCCCGGCAGGAGCGGGGGGAGCGCGGCCGGGCAGAGCCGGGGCAGCAGCGCCACCTGCAGCCCGCGCGGGGCACGGCAGGCGCGGGGCACAGGCGGGGACGTCCTGTCCTTTCATTCCAAAGAGAATCCCTGTCTGGAGACGGTCAGCTTTCTGCTGAAACTACGCTAAAAATTTGAGATAACGCTCAGAAAGCTACAGCGCGATTCATTTTCAGCATGCAACTAAATTATCGGACTTTTTAAATGGTAAGCAATCTGCTACAGGAAATGTACATAATCAGTTTCGCTGGAAAAGGTATAATTAAATGATTTGCAAATAATGTTAGCAAAAATATAAACTAAAGTGTTCTTTTAATGCAGCTGTTTTGCGAGCATTGTATTTCAGAGAAGGTAAACAGGAAAGATTAAATCATTCCTTTTCGGTGACTCAGCTTTATTGAGCCTAGCAGCTACAGTCACAACAGCCTTCGAAGTGTTTTATTACTCTAAGCATACACTAAGCAGATCCTAGTTTTTCAGTACACTACACTGGGATCATTAATGCATATCTAATTTGGACATGAATTATTCAGGTCCTGTTACTTTAGGCATTATTAAAAACCTTAAGCAAGTCAGGTAAGTGGTTAAGAGAAGATAAATGTATTTGCCATGCTGTAAATATACCACATTTGCAACAGCTTAATTTCATTGTTAGGGGAGATAGAGTATTTGCTGGTGACTTACATTATAAAAACATTATAAAAATACGTGAGAACCTATCTTCACTGAAATCACATTTTAGGTCAACCCTGACAATGACCTGTGCTTAACACTCTGTCAGAGTTTGACTGTTCTATGAAACTTGTTCCACAAGTAAACCCCTCAAGAAACCCACTTCTTTCCTTCTTCAATTGTTTCAAGCAAAGGTGCACAACTTGAATTGCTGAAGAGTGAATAAGGTTTGTGGCTCAGGCACTAACCTTCAGAAAGATTCTGGCTGTTCTGCACCAAAAGGAAACTGAAGGATCAGCAGGAAAGATGTCAGGGCATCTCTGGGATAGAGGTGAGCTGGGCTTTTGATATGGGTTCACACTCTGAATAATCAGATCCATAGGGCATGACATCCAGCCATAGTGTGGTGGAAATAACTTACCATTAAGGACCCAGAAGGTACTGCCTGCTCACAGAAGACCGCTTCTGGGCAGAATCTGTTCAAATAATGAGTTTATAAAGCAATTCTTAAGGAAGAAAGGAGATTGCGAGGTTTTTTCGCATCATAGCTGCTGCAGTCCAATAAAACATTTAGCCACTTACTTAAGCAAGCTCTAACTTAAATGTTTAATCTAAGCACTTCTAGCTGTTTCTCTCGGCATGTTCTTAAATGCTTTGGAAAATTACTCTTCTCTGATGTTCTGCCACCAGCATTGTGTATGATTCAAAATAAAAATACATTTTAATAGGAAATCTTGAGCTGTGCTTGTAACTGGTATATCTGGGGTGGCTTATTGGGGTGGCTTATTGGGGAGCCTATTAACAGCACAGATGTGGATATAGATAAGTTGCAAAAGCTTAAATGTATAATGTAGTTTATTTCAGTAGTAATAAATAATTGGAAGGTGTCACTCAAAAGAACTGAGTTCTTCACAGCTTAATTCATACCAGTAAAGATTATTTTGGCAATGCAGTTTGGAAATTACATTCATTCTAGGCAGAGAATGGCAAAAATATCCAAGCATTTCTTTACACAAGCACCTTTTCTCAGTCCTAAGCACTAACATTTGTTTAGCCCTATGGTATCTACTACAAGAGGATAGCGTTCTATCAGATAGCAGGTGGCAGAAATATTACTTTTTATTATAAATAGAGGTATTTATTCTCCACTGTGCATTGATGACTTTCATTTATTCAACATAATTGTAGGGATCACATTTTAATTCCATAGTCCAGTACCAGTCACAGGAGAAAGGCTGGTAGAGAACACTTAGGTTCTTGAGAGCTGAAGTGAGATTATTCGCATTCGCAAAGGTAAGCCTTTTGCTTACCTAGATTTTATTTATTGACTGTAATGGAAGATAAACACCTCCGGAGAGAGAGTCATTAGAGACAACCAGGGCAGAAAAATCCATTCAGTTGTAGATTTTTGATAATAGAGAAGTTTTGCCTAACACCAAAGTCTTCTATTTGGGACCTGGTTTGCCTTGGTATTCTCGATAATTACTTGTCAATGCAGCTTTCCTGGGGGTTGTGCTTCTTGATTTCCCTGTTGATCAAAGATAATCTACTCCACATCTTATGCCAAAGGAAAATTAGGAAAGAAAATTTGATCTTTCTAGTGGATATTGGCAGGCTTTTTATCTTTCATTGCTGGTAAAACATATGCCAGTTCAGAGCTGGTTCTATTACAGCTTAGACAAAAAATGTCAAACTCATTTTGCCATTACATTACTCTCCAGTAAAAAAACAAACCAAACCAAACAAACAAACAAACAAAAAACCCCCAAAACCCAAAAAACCACAAAAAACCACAAAAAACCCCCCCCACAACAACAAAAAAACCCCAACCAAAACCATACACCAATAAATGTCCCAGTAATTAGTACTTGTCTGGCAGCTCTAAGGTAAGTTAAAATGAAACTGCCATTTTCATTATGAATGCCTTTTGGCAATGTAATAAGGACTTAATCTTATGGACTAGATAGGCAAAGATGTATATGAAAAATGTCAAAGGTCATGAACAATTCTTTCCAGGTCCCATTTACTCTGGGAACCTCTGTCAGCTGTATATCTCTGCAGTAATATGCTGGCACATTTGCCGTGTCTACAAAGACCAACAATGATATCAAGACTTTCATTTATTTCCATGCCTGGCCCACACATTAAAGCAAACCTGAGAGGAGAGGCCATCCCAGCAGAGACTGACAGAGACACAAATCTCATTGCAGGTTCGCTTCTGAAAATAGGGCTGGAGAGCCTCAGTCTTTTGGGATCTTTGGAATATTTCATTACAAGGTCTTTATGATGTGGTGCACATTTCATCCAAGGAAAGAACAGGGAGAAAACAGAAAAGTTCATGCATTGTCTTGAAGATGCTGCCCAGAAAATTTTGATGACAAGTGGAAGATTTATTACAGTTCTCCCTTGCCACAATGAAGTGGATGATTTCCATCTGCCCATGCTAAGAGTTTCAGAAATGGGAATAGTTGTAGTAAAGACTCCCAAAAGGTCTAAAAGGTCAGTAAAATTTTACACTTCTTTATGAAAACTGCAGATCATTCCTCAATTGGTTGGGATGTGCCACAAAAAATCCCTACAGGCTCTTTTTATGTGCTGTTAAATGGCTTCAAACCATATTTCTTGACATTTTGTTGGCTAATAAGAAAATACACCTAAGAATAAAATGCACATATGGAACATTTATTTGTCATACCATCCTTGACAAGTAAATTTCCCTTTAGACTATAAATACAAAACAGCTGTGAAAACCTAGACAACTTATTATAAGCAAGTATATGCTGAATGATGAGAAAATGAAAAGCAGTTATTGTGGAAATTGAGTCTTAAGGCTCTAAATAGCCCAATAGAAATTTTAATTAATTTCTTTGTACTAATGTTCTTCAAAAAAGGACAAATACAAATTTTTATATTTTTTTGATGATACTGCTGTCTTCAAACTTCTGTTTAAATTTATTCATTAGACAAAAATGACAATCAGCAGTAGTATACGTTTTTATTTTACGCTGACATAAGTTCAAATGTGAAATCAGATAGATTTTTCTAAACACTTATAGTAGACTTGTAAGTAGCATGGAAATTGTAACATGGCTTTCATGGGTTTGGCCATGTCAAGACATAGCTTTGAAAACAATTTGGATGAAATCTGCTGTCTGTAAAACAGTATTAATGAAGATACTTGTTCTAAAGTTTATTAGACTGTGTGACTGTTTTTTCTATGCAAACATAGTGGAAGAAACAGATCAAACATTTTATAACCAAGCATGCTCTATTAAACACAGCACATTCTAAACAAGGTGCTAGGAAGCAAAATTTTAGAAGTTTTTTCATCAAAATAGAGCTTCCATGTAAAAAATTAGATGGAAGCTTTATGTAGTCATCTTATGTCAACAGAGAGGGATATATTTCAGGCACTGAAATCAACATAATTCCTCAGGCACATGCTACAGAATAACTTAACTCAACTGGTGGTCCTTGCTTAAGAAAAGCCAAACACTGGAGCAGCAGGGATTCTGCAGGTCAGAAACAGCGTGGGAAAACCTGCTGGTACTATGGATGGCATCCTCATTTTAGTGAATACAATTATAAGCATTCTTTGAAAGTCATCAGTAAATACATAAAACCTTTCAGATAAATGTTCATTTTAGTCAATTAGCAGCAAAGATGAGTGATAAATGGTTTACTTTGTGTCTCGCCCTAAGTAATTAATGATTTCTATTGCTAGTGTCCCAGGATATAAAACAGCATTTGGATACTTAAGACAGAAAATGTTTTCAAACCTTAGTTATAATAATCTGCATCAATAGAGCATATTCTTATATGAATAGAATTAACTTACAACATCACCATAAAAATAATTTTAAAAAGGGCTTCAAAGTTGTATTATATTGTCAAATTGCATAAAATGGCAAGTGAACATTTCATGTCCTGCAGTGGGAAAATTAATTTTAATTAGATACATTTAAAACCAGTAATTACGGCAACTTAATCTGATTAACCTGAGTTAAAGCAAGCCAGAGTTTATGTTAATTGCATTAAATATCTGAATTAAAATAATTTTGTTATAAACAGAAATATTTCAGAAACTGATAGGAAAGCACTGAATAGTCTGCAATAAGAATTTTAACGTGCTCATACTTCACATACTTTTTCATCTTTTCTTTCAACATCCTGACAGAAGAAGCTTTCCTCATTTCTCTTGTCTACCCTTACACACTCTGAAAGCATATCATCTCAATCAAGGCAAAGGCTGATCATGAAAAGAAAACAAGAGAAATAAAGAAAAATATTCCACTCCTGTTTCATTACAATAGCTATTAACTTACCTTGCATCTTTATTCAACAGAGATCTACAAATTCGCTCCTGATTTGGTACTTGAACCCAGGAAGTTAGGTCTTTATCCTATTTTTAATAAGTCCAAGCTAGGTTTTATATGTGACACTCACATTGAAACATAGTACCACATTATTTCTACCCAGTAATAATATTTAATAGACAGACCCCTTCTTTTTCTCTGTATTTTTTTCCAATCCTAGGCTTAGTCTGAATCTCTAAAATAACATATATAGTTGGCTTGAACTATCCCACAGGACTGCCTCTATTCTTGCCAGAATTTGACATTTATAGGTTTATGTAAGGTCATCTTTCTCCACAGGCTAAGAATTACAGCAACGTCAATTTTTCTGCTTAAAAAAGCCAGTTCCCAAAAAGGTAAGTGACTACAGGATCCAATTGCTTGGAAATTATTTCCAAAAAAACTGAGAGAGCAAGGAGAAGATGAGGTTTAATAGCACCTCTCATTTATCCAGAAATTCAAAATTCTGGAGTTGTTATCTGTTAAGAATGATGAGGTGTGTCAGTGGTTTTAGGAAATATAGACAGGTCAAAGAACGGACCTAACACTGAAGTCAAGGTAAAGGGACCCTGGGTCACAACCAAGTTGGCTTTAGTTACAGCAATCATGTGTATGTTGACAGAGGACAGTGCTGTGTGCCTAGGAAGTAAAGGTATTTTCCCCATTTCTGGGATCTGCAATTCATTACCAACAAGAGGCTTTGTGAAGTTCTGATGCAACTTCATTTTTGTCCTCCTGCTCCAAGAACTAATTTTTTCTGGCATTTCTCTTTCTGGTACAACAACCCAATGCCCTCCCTGCTGCCCACACTCCCCTCCCCTCTGCAATCTTTGAAGTTTTGCACTACAGTTGGTTTGAATTTTTGAATGCATTGAAATGCAATTTACTTTCACGTAAACCCCCCTCCCCACCAATCCAATAAATAAACAAACCAACAAAAAAACCCAAAACATAATACTTCTAGATTATTTCAGTTGTATTCAGCAGGAACACTTTCCTCCTTCTGATTTAAGATTAAATTAAAAATACCCCATATCCAACCAACGATCTTTCAACAACAAACTGTCATTTTCCTCTTTTTAATTACGAAATTATCTTGAGTTTCTTTCTGTAGCTGACACAAAATCATGGTACCTTCAGTTTTAGTATATATATTATATATCTATATCTATATATATATATACACACACATATATGTGTGTAGTTCATTATGCTGTAGAAGATCTTGATTTGTACATGAGCTACATTTGCAAATCCCAGTTCTTCCAACTCTGTTTTCCTTGAGCATTGCTGTTGCCTAAAGCAGAACCACAGAAAATACTGCTCTGTTCTACTGTTCTCTGCCACAATCTCACTTACAAGCTTTTTTTCCTTCCACTAAAATCAATGAAAAAACACACCAACACCTCACAACCCCCTCTGCCAGATTTACATATGGCAAAAGCCCCAGTAGAGATGTGGATGTACAGGGATTTTATCTACATTTTACCTTTCCTCTGAATGTTGACTCTCACAGCAGTTCCCAACACTGACCTATGCCCAAAGCAAACCTTCCCCTTCCACTCAAATCAAGCAGCAACCTGGTTGCTTATTCACTGACATTTTTCTCAGGTGAAGTACAAATCCTGCTCTTCTGGAGCACAGTCCTACCCCTGGAGAGATGCCTAGGAGGGCACAGGTGAACTCCCCCCAGAAGTTAACACACCCTCTGATGTTCCTGATGTGAGCTAATGAAATTTCTATTACTCATGCACACATTATTGGTCTATTTCCCATTTTCAGTCTTTCATTATGTGGGATATGGGACACATCAAAAAATGTCATATGTTTGATTCAAACACAGAAAGGAATAACCTCTACTGCTCACTGCACTTCTTTCACATAACACAATCAAGATTTTCAGATATTAGCAAATATAATTGCAGTCATCCCACATACTAAATGTGAAACTGGCAGGGTCTACATTTTACAGGAAAAAAAATTATATCAAACGTCTATACTTGACACCATTCTATTTGTTGGAAGTTTTAATGATGAAACATTTTAAGTAGAATATGACTGGAACCCAAACAAATAGATCCAAATCCACAAAAATATGACATAAAACTCTATTAAAAAAAGGTGAAGCTTCACTGACAACTATATTTAGGGTTACTCTTGCCTTAATGGTAATGTACACGACAAATTCTAATGAAGTACTAAGTAAGAGGCTTTTTAAATTCTGTGTCAGATTCACATACCCCTAAATAAATAATAAAACCAGGCCATTTGACAAGAATTATTTTTCACAGTATATAGAAATGTTGTAATTTATAACTGTCTTAGTCCAGATTTCTTAGCATAAATATCCAGCTCTATTATCTAGGCCACTGAAACAAAAAAAATTGTCAAAATGCACCTCAGCTCACACAGTGAACCTCAGAGATGCCTGGGTAAACAAGAGTGTTCACACTTATACATTCATTAATGTTAATGGTAGGTATGAAAATCAGTATTAATTCCTTCTGTTTATCTGTTCATCTGCACATATTCATACCAGACAGTGAGTTTGGAGCACCCAGTCAGGACAACCACAGTTCTTGTACCTCCATCTCAGGAGAGTGTCACTGTGCAGCTGTGTGCTAACACATGTCCACAGGGGAACTGCAAGATGTGTTTTGGGGCAGTTTTGAGAACTAAAGCAGGGAATGAGGAGAAAATGAGAAAAGTTAGGTGGTCTTTTAGGGTCTGTTTCCTGGCTTTGCTGAGAGTCCCCCACGTAAATCATGCACCAGTGCCAAAATGGAATGCTGACATCATTTTATATCAAAGGCAGCTGTGTTTGCTCCTCAGGTTTTTTGAAGGAGGTTCTGAGTGACATCTGAAACAAACTATAAGTGTAATTTGCTTCAAATCAGAAAACTCAAGATATTTCATGTACAGAAACAATATTCTAATTTCTATCACGCAATAGTGTCTCTGGACTCCTGGCCTTCAAACATATACTGGATCGCCATTTCAAAGAACTTTTTTTCACTCAGGGTGGCATTTTTAGCCTTTCTTCTATTTTGTTTTAAGGCACTTCTTTTCAGCAGCAACTGTGGTTAACAAGGTAAAATTAATAAAGTGGAAAGTACAGCTGAACCAAAAGGGATATGGTCATTGGCTCACTTGGTAAAGTGGATAAACTTTTTTAGAGATGGGAAAATAGAACATAAAAAACCCAAACAAACTTTTCTGTACCTTCTGCAAACACAGTTTCTTTCTGTGTACTTTACTGAATAGGTAAAATGCTGATTCTTATTTGCATGCTTCTCTGTATATTAGAAGGGCTAACTCAGTGGTTTTTTGGCTGCATGATAGAGAAATAATGATAGAGAAATAATAAGAATGAATGCTTCAATTTATGAAAGACCCTGAACGAGACACTGTGGATGTTTGTTTCTGGCATTACAGGACATAGTCAGTGACTTTTATAGGTTGACTTACAGCTGAGTTTTAGCTGTGTAAAATGGTTGAGCTGAAGATCAACTTTCTAAGTTCTCTATCCCCTCCCTTTGAAATTTCTCAGTTATTTAAAATAGAGAAAAAGCAGAGTATTTTCATGGCATCTAAACAGAAATAGTTTGTTCTCAACACCTATAATAAGAATAATCTTCATGATTAGAAAGCCATGGGTTAGAAAAACTGAAATGGAATCAGGGGTTACTGTCCAGGTTGTCAGTATGCCACTAACATGCTGAGAGCTGATAATGGAATTCAGTTACCCATCTGCTGCTGTAAATAAAAGTAATAAAACAATTACTTTTTTTAATAGTGGACAAGAGAAAATTTTTCTTCTTTATCAGGGAGTTGTGAAGAGTAATTATTGTTTGAAATGGGAAAGGAAATTCATGGCAATGACAAACCATCTATATACTTTTAAGGCACACAATGAAAAAAATACTT
Source organism: Certhia americana (assembly GCA_018697195.1). NCBI lineage: Eukaryota > Metazoa > Chordata > Aves > Passeriformes > Certhiidae > Certhia > Certhia americana. The sequence goes on along the minus strand of CM031857.1, from coordinate 96,198,234 downwards.
GATGGATAAACTAAGGAAAGCATGCAAATGGCACCGGTGTTGAATTTCTAAACATTTACTTGGAATAACCTTTGGTTACATTTTAAATATATTAAAATACCTTAAAATATAAAGTATGCAACAGAAAAGTATTAAAATTGTTTTAACCCATGTAATTTTGTTTTCATCATTAAAATAGCTTATATGATGTTGACCAATAAACAAGAGAAAAGCGATTGACTAGGGAAACAACAGGTAAGAAAGGTACAGTCTTTCAGGTTTAGGATGAAAAGTGGTGAGGTTGAAAATAAACAGTTACAGAAACAGAGAAGAAATTTCAATCAAAAAAGAATTCTTCTGGCACAAATTTTTTGAAAATATAGAAAACACTTAACTATAATTGACAGCAGTATTCAGCTTGCTACAGAAGCTGACTCTGAGTGTATCCAGAGGACTCCAAAGATTCTGCTTCTAATAAAACAAGAAAGACTCATTTAAAGTTGTTTCCACAAAAATTCTCTCTATACTTTTCAACACAATCTGTGTGAATTGAGACCTGAGGGCCTTAGAGACAAGGTATCTTGGAGTCTAAATGTTCAGTCAGGAAAAAAACTTCATAAACATAGAAGTTCCTAACATAAAATTACATAAAACTTAATTTCACCTTTGGGATCATGCCTCCATTAAGGTCACTGTTACCTATTCACTCTTTTATTCACTCATTCGTTCGCCACATTATAATGAACTGTTTCTGAGGAATGACTCTTTATCTGCCTTACAATAGAAAAAAAACCCAGAGGGAAAATAACTGTATAATGCAATCCATTTTAGGTATTTTGTTCTACTACAATCCTTCTCCCATCTTATTTGAATTTCATAAGAGAAAAGAAACACAACAGCTGCCTGTCCCTAATCTTGATGTCCTGGCAGTTTCAGATTAGTGGAAAACCCTGCAAACTGCTTAGTTTTACATTAGATCTAAGGGACATGATGACAACAAAGTTCTTTTGTCTTCTTGTAAGTAAAACTTAGAGAAAAAAAAAAAAAGGAATAAAAAATGGAGACTAAGCATAGTATCTTAAAAAAGAGGAGTCTGAGATACTCTGGTGTGACAGCAGAGGGTACACTGAACTAGTCATTCATTCTATGCAGCTTCTCTGGAGTATCAGGGCACACAGTTCAGAGATGTAGAGCATTAAAGCAAAGACTCAATAAACCAGGAAAAGACCCAGTAATGATGGAGCTAATGCTATATATTATGTACCCAGTAGATATAAATTATTATTATTATTATTATTATTATTATTATTATTATTATTATTATTATTACTATTATTATTATTATTCTACATTATTCTTATTCTCCAATCAACTTCAGACAAGAACTGCTAAATATTTCATTGAGACATTAAAAGTTTTACTTAACATGGGTTTGCTCCCATTTCAATTACATTCAAATATGCCTTATCAACTCAAGTGAATTTTAGACATTCCTTCCCTATTAACTAGATTTTAATGTTGAAATCCTGCAGATATTTTAGGAGATGTGCTTCAATTTTTTTTTTTTTTCTCATATTGAAGATCACAAAACTACGAAATATGTTCTTGGATATGTCTAATACTAGATATGGAGTAAAAAATTTTAGAAAGCTAAAGATATGGCAGCTATGGACTCTTCTGCAATTTAATTGAAAGTGTTTAAATTCTGCAAGAAATGTAGAGATAATAATGGAACTGGTTAGTTTACAAGGCTGATTTGAGTAGCTGAAAAATTGTATGAAATAGGTGCTACTGCAGACCTTACTGCACATACAAACCAACCCCTTTTATAGAGAGTGAGATGTATTTCCCATTGCCATGAATATCTACAGGATTCTGCATTTGCTTTTTTACCCCTACTCATAGTACAAAGCTAGGGTTTAATGTCTTTGTACATTATTTATCTACTATGACAGATATTGCCCTGACTGATTATTTCACCCAGTGCCACCTCTTCTTTTATAACTACTTTTAAAATTTCTATTACCTTAGTAGAGGTATTTAAGTTCTGGTAATGTATCCAACTGTTAACACTAGTTCTTTATTTTCACTAGAGAATATTAATGCAGTTCTGGGAAAACTTATTCAATAGCTTTAGGCATTTTGGAATGAAGAAATAATTTCAGAATAAAATAATTTAACAAAAATGACTGGAGTGTATGTGTAATTAATACCATTTTTCTCATCTGAGATAAGGATTGGTCCTGAGAATGTAATTGCAGTTTATGTACTAGTAAATTCCATTTTTCCTCTGACTGAGGAGAATCTTTTCTTTTCACAAAAATGATGAGCAGTTAAATCAAATAAGATGATAGATATGATGATATTTCAACATTATGTTCATATCTCTCTAATATTCTCATCAATAACAGCTTCTATTATTAGGGATACTTGCAAAGTGTTATATAAAGGAATATTAAGAACATTTTCTTAGTGTAGAATCTACAGGTCTTGGATTCTTCTGAAGGCTTGTTAACTCCTGAAGAATTTCTTTAAGAAAGACTAAAATTCTCTGAAAACACCAATGCACAGGCTCACTTTTTGCCATTAATTTCACTGAGAGATTTTGTTCCTCATCTTGAATCCCAAGGCTGTTGGGAGTTCTATGTTTATCAATGAGATGACAGCATTCATTATTCCAAATATGTCTGTAAATGTAACCCTCTGATAATAGGTGAATTCCTCAGTCTTCAGATCAGTGTGACAGCATCCATTCAATGGATAAAATTTATAAATTATAGTTAAAGTTCAGAGTAAATTATTATATGCAGAAGTTCATGAAGGAAGGGTGTGGATTACTATGCTATGTAATCACCTTTGAAGTCTATTTTTCCACAGACAGATATCTTGATTAGCGTTTTTTTTCATGATGCTCATCAATATTTCTCATTTAAGCAGATTCAGTGTCATAACTTTGTGTTATCATTTGCATTTCATTCTAATATTTCTAATCTGCTTTTTACAGAAGACAGAAAATTCTCAAAAACTTACATGTCTTCAGAGATATTTTTTTTGCAAATTTAACTCTCAGGAAGTCTTTAGGAGTAGAGATTGTGGAGAGAGAACAGTTTGTCCTCAGCATTGCTGAATCAATCCCAAGACTCCTTTAGGTCAGCTTGCTTTGCAAATTTTTGTTACTATCTAATCTTTTTTCAGCTATCAGTTCTGTTCTATTACTATTTTTACCAAACTAAACAACACCGTGTAGGATCTGAGATGTGTTAAAACAAAAATAATATTTTACTTACATTTCACTCAATTCAGATAATAAAAATTAGTAAACAAAAGAAAATAACACAAATTAAGAAGAAAATAGCAAAAATTAAGAGAAAGAATAGCTAAAATGTCTGTTAAAAATGTGTTTCATTTTTATATGAATAATTTTTCATATGAAAATTATTTTAATTCTACCTGCAAATAAGAGGTTGAAACACTTTGAAATGAGCATTTCGGGGCACGTAAACATCATAAAATATAATTTAAATTTTACTTATTAATTCACTCAGATGCAACCTAGAAGTAAAACAGCAGCAACAAAAACAACAACAACAACAACAACAACAACAACAACAACAACAACAAAAGTAATGATTAAATTTGGCCTCATGCTTTAAATATTGCAGAAAAAATACTTTCAGGAAAATTCCAATCTAAAAAATATCACATGATCTAAGTAAAAGCTGCTACAGGAAATGAAATTGTGGGCTCAAGAATCACTTATATTACATATTGCTGAGGATGGCAAGGGCATCTAAATTTCAGCAATGCAAATGAAGATTAGGCTGAGGCCCTTGACACAGCTTCTGATATGGCTTAGATGATATATGATATATATGGTACAGCATATAACAGACACACTGTTACCTATATATTTCTGCAGAAACACGACTGCAAAGTACCATATCTTGTTACCCTAAAGATAAAAAGGACAGAATGTAACAGTTTAATTGCACATGTTTAAAAGGCCATTTTGCTTTTAAATGACAATGATGTTTAAAAAACCCAAACATGTTCTGTTGAGTCATTAGGAGGGACCAGCATATACCTACATATCCATAGGGAATTGGTCCTGACCTTTTACACTAACCAAGTTTTGGGGTGGGGGGTAGGAGTTACTGATAGATTGTTAAATGCACCTTCTGCATCTAAATGTTTTGTGTTTTATCATTAAATTATGAAGTTGGGCTTTTCCTCTTGTCTGACATTTATTTCAAGCATATGTGATTCAAGATTTTTAAGTCATAGATATAGGTTATGTGCTGCAAGCCCAGCTGCTCTATACATATGGATTAAATTACACTTTGGGACAGTGGTTAGACCTTAACGGTGATGTGGTGATCATCAGACGTTTTGGGTTTTTTTTCCCTTTTGATCACAAAGGCCTGTGATATTCTTTAGACCATAAAACCCCTATTTGAAGTAGTCTTAAAGGTTTGAGATATTCCCATCAGGATTCAAGCAGATGACATCTGAAGCACTGATGATCAGAAATTATTATGAAAGTGGAATCCTTAATTTCCAAAAGCAGTACCTCAGAAGAAAATCTGACAAACTGACTGCTAGGGACTTCCTGAATTCATACATCAGCAATTGCATGAATACCAGGTATTTACATGCAATTTATTGGCAGTATTGTGCAATAATCCTGTGAATGTAATTTTTAATTCTTAATTGTAATTAGTTGTGAGTTGATTTTATATTTTATTGGAAGAGGTTGTTTCCCTTCATAACTTTGATGTAGATTATTTTTTTATATTTTTTTTAAAAAATACGTTTTCTTGAAAAGTTTGTTGGTTCTGTTTTTCCTCACAGAAAGATACCATTAATCTCACTGAAGTCAAAATTTGTACAGAGTTGAAATAGATTTTTATAGACGCATGATATAGTTCGAAAGAAAAAAACCCCACATAGACAAGTGATTTTTTTCCTTTTCTATTTTTATTTTTATTTGTCATTTCAGTCTCCTAAACAAATCTGGGGTGCATTTTTGTCTTAGCTAAAATTCATGTTTTATTTCTCAGTCAAAGAAACAACAAAGAAATCTAATCTTGGAACACTTATGCCATCAATCTTAATTTTATTGCTGTCAGTTCATTGAAATCTATGTTAAATACTCATCTCTTTCATCTTTCTGTTTCTTTTTTCAGCTCCATAATATTTCAAAATATCCTCAATACTAGAACTTTTATAAAGAGTAAATTATCCTCACCAATTTTTCAACATGAAAAATGTCTAATTTCAGAGAATATTTTAAACTAAATCCAGTGGCAACAAAGGAAAAAAAAAAAAGAAAAATCAATAAAGATAAAAAACTATTTCTTACTGATTGAAAAAATTAGGATCTAACTGCTTTACTGCAAATCATTCAGGGAAACTGAATGGAGGAAAATGGAATTACTTTATAAAATTTATTTCTTTATCTATATTTAAAGTTTGCTTCCTTTTTTTCCTGAAAAGCTTTCAGGTTTTGTCTTTATTTAAAAAACTGGTCATAATTATGTTGGAACTGGCTTGAGTCTCTGGAACTATTCAAATCAGAGAAGAAATATTAATTAAGCTGAATTTATTTTTAGTGTAACTTACATATATTCAAACATATTTATAAAGATAAAATTCAGTCTATCCATTACTACTTTAAGGTATTCATGCAAAACTGTCCAGCATTTTTATGGCATCCTTACTTCCAAGTAGACTAATGCATCACCTGCACATATGTGGGCTGCAGTGAATGTAATTTTGGAGAGCCTTCAACATATGATCTGATATGTTCTATATTAATATATGGAAATAATAAAATTTCACTGTAAGTGTTCTACAGGTGGATCATGGACATACATCTAAAAGTTACTGTAATTGGATATTTATTTCTGGTTGCTCAGTTTGTCTAACTCACAAAGGTCATGACTCAAGATGTTTGGCAGAATGACATTTGGAGAGGAAAAGGAACTGTTTGTTATGGAAAGCAAAAAGAGATAAACAGAAATGCAGAAGAAAGCACTAAATGTCAAGCACTTCAAAACCATGCCACTTTTCATGTTATTTATGTTAAAGTATTTACATACAAATTCTTAACACAGTTTGTAGAAGTGGCTCAACAGTAGACAAAGAGATAAGGTGAAACTAAAAATAGGTATTGGGGAAGAGAGTACATTTACCTTCATAACATGAGAAGACCTAAACCCCCAAATCAGTGTTATCAGTGACAGGGGAGAAGAAGAAAAAGAAGAGAGTTGGCCCCCGCCAGGACATCAGCACTTGGCTAAATGCAGCAGGAAGTCCAGCACCAAGGTTTTCTCTGATTTTTCAACTGATTCATCACAGCCAAGGAACCAGAGAGATGAGATGCCAAAGAATCACTGGAAAATGTGTTCTGTGTGATTTTAACCAGACATTCTAAATTCATGCCTCCCCACCATGAAGTGGTACAAGGGGAGAAGGGTTCAAGCCGTCTTTTTTATTAGATTTGAGCCCAAGTTATACACAGCATTTGCTGCATGGGAGAATGCAAAGATCCCTGCACAAAAGCCCTGTTATTACACAGTAGAACTGGAGAATTCCAAATGAAGGCACCTAGTCTGCTCTAAGTGGCATATTACCACATTTAAATTCGAAATTTATTTTATAATAGTATTAGGATCTTGACTGATATTACTTGAATTTGAAGCGCTAAATCCTGGTTTCACTGGTAACAATATGAATTTGATTATTGCCTTTGCTGAGGCTAAATTTCAGCTGATGCATAGTGACTTAGTGAACCCATGATGATCTGCACCAGTTGAGGATTTGAGCTGATTTGCTCAGATTTGCTGAGCATGCTGGGCTTTGTACTATGGACACTTGCCCACTGGGAATAAGGTTAACCATTAGCTTACTTTACAGGCAAAACTGTATGCATTAAAAGGTCAGAACTCCCTGCCAGGACTAGCTCTAGGTGAATTTCAGAGACTGCTGTAAAATACCTTAATGAAATGCAGAATACAATGCAGTGTCCCATAAGTCACTTTACAGCAAAGAATATATCACATTATATTGAAGAACATATGATAGATTATTCTTTCCTCCATTATTGTTATGGTTTTGTTTTTCTAATAGAGTCAGACACAAAGCTGAACATTATTGAATTTAGTTTTGAGGCCATATTTTAATAATAACTGTATACAGATACAGTCCCAAGCCCTTTGCACAGATAATTTGATACCAAACAGATTCAGCATTTCTTTTAAGAATTCAGCCTGACCTTTGGATAAACCTTGATCAGCATGTAGAAGTATGTTATATTTTCATCACTCAGAACAACTGGAGTGGGGTGAAAAAACTTCTTCTCAAATAAAATGTATTGACTCCTATAACAGAAATTGTTTCCTTGTCTCTGATCCACTAAATGTAGAACTTCCAGTTCTTGCTGCTTACCATGTTCCTCCACATAAACCATAAAGAACCATGTACAGCCATACAGGAACAGTACTTCATTTCTAATAGTCTGAATTGCCTATGCCATTGCAGCACTTGCCCCATTTATCCTTTGAAGGGCATGACAATTGTTCTTTACCTAATTTCTTATTTATTAAAACATATTTTTAAAAACATATCCTTTGGTGTTCACGTCTTCTGGCTCTGAATGAATTATTAATTGAAGGCTGAATAGAGGCCTTTAACTTTTGAGGGTTAGAGGCAAGAGAATAAAATCTTTGTAGGGGACATTACCTCAGTAATCCACCTCCCTTTATGTAGTTTCTTCCTTTGCTGTTCATATCCATAGTAGTCCCAAAAGTCCAGGTAGAGTCGCCATATAAGACACCTTCCAGGCTCTATGAGTGTCTAAGGCCAGCTGCATCCCTCACAGGAGAGCCTGAGGACAGTTTTTGCACATGTGGTGTATACAGACTGTCTGAAAGTCTGCCTCTGGGCACCTCTGCTCCCAGTCTGGCATCCTCCCAAAGCTCACTAGCTGCAAAAGAGGCAGGATTTGTGGCACACTGTGTGCATTAGAAGTGCTCCTTCTCTGTACATGAAGGATGAAATCCACTTAATAAGTCAGAGAATCTAAATAGTTTTTCTTATTGGAACAAAGAACAGAAGGGACCCAAAAATGTGAACCATTTAATTTAATTGAATGACACTAAATAACAATATTAAGTGTACGTCATACCTCTTAAATATCAAAAGTAAAGAAGAAAAAATATGCTGAGTAGTATCAGTCTGTATTTTTAAGTTACTTTCAGGCTCTGGTGCTCTACTGTAGGATTTGCAGTTGTTTTTTTGTTTTGATTTGAACTGTAAAAGAAAATGCCAGTGATCATCATCCAAAAAACTCTTTTTACTCCAAAGCATTGTGGCAGAAACAATGTTGTTATTCTGTATTCGTAAAATAGGAAAACTTTGCAAAATCTTAAATGTCACTGCAAATGCTGACTTCTAATATGCATTTCAATAACAGAACAGATAATTATGTACATAACAGGAAAAAAAATAGGGATACTAAAGCTAGAGGAAGGAAGTGAAAAACATCAGAAATGTAGGCAAAGGTAGGTCAGAAAGTGCTTGAGTATTTAACTGTGATATGCAGCTTCTTTGCACAATGTATGTTTGAGGAAAGATTGACAAAAAGAATAATATAAGTTCCAAATATGGAGAGTATGTGTAGATTTAAAAGATTATTATGAGATCTATTAACCTGGCTGGAAAGGAATATAAAATACAGCATGAAATGGCTGGAAATAGCATGTGTTGAAGTATTCTGAAAGAAACATGAAGAGACCAATTATCACTGTACCCACAACAAATTCTACAGAACAAGAGCAGAACTATATTAGGCAATTCTTACATTGTTATTTTATGTTGAACTATATAAAGCTAGAAAGCTAGATGTTGGCTATAACAAGAGAAGAAAGGAACACATCACATCAAAAACTTTACAGTTTGATAGGAAATTTCACTTGACATGAAGAAAGCACTGACAGATATGAATAATTAGGCCAGAAAACCTGGAGCCCATAAAGCATAAGCTTTAATTCCAACAGGGATTTCTATCTCATGTTGCAGCTACGATATAATATTGTTTCCATTGGAAGATACTGAGTCCTTCCAAAAGCAAAGTCTATGAGCACTCCTAAATACTACAGAAGACATAAAGAAATCATAGAGTCTTAATGTAATAGATGGCTGCTATGGTGATGCTATTCCTTGACACTTAGGTAATAAGTAAGGTAAGTAATCAACAGATTAATAGTTTTTTTCACATATTTCTCAGAAGGGTTGTCCAAGGTAAAGAAGCATTATTGTCCTTGTGCAAACAGCAATCCAAAGCACAGACAGAGCATCACATCTAATTATGGCTGCACAGTAAATCTGAAGCATATCTGGGAACAGGGCATGAGGTTACTAACTCCCAGGCTCAGATTCTATCCACATAAAAACATTAACCTTGGCTGAGATCATATTACTAAGTTATACTGTATGAAGAAAATTGAAATAGTAACCATCAGACAACCATTAGATTGGTACAACACTTGAATTTATAGGATCTGGTTTAAATCTTCTTTATGGACTTGAAATAGTGAAGTTAGTGGAGTCCCAGTGGAGCCTGTGAAAGCACTGTTAGATCAGAACATAGCAGAGAATCATAACATATATGCTTGAGGTAAAAAACAGCTTTCTAAAGTAATATAGGATGAAGGCATAATTTGTTGCAGAATGAATTCTCTCAAAGAATATTTTGGATTTTTTGGAATGATTCCAAAAAAGCAAAGCTTTTTATTCCGTGATAAAAACAAAAATCCAGCCATAAAGCTTTCATTAAGAATTTCACTATTATTTGTTGTATAACTTAACATTCAATGCACTTTAATATCATGCTCTTTGATAATCTCCTGTCAGGCAAAAGTGAAACAGTAATGCAGCAAACCAAAAAAGGCCTTGAAACCGACAGCAAAACCTTATATGCACTCATTTCAAGCCTAAACCTCTACTTCAGTGTACAGAGCTTCTCAGACTGCACCTGCAGTCTAATGGAAAAAAACAGGCTAGAGCAGGTTCAGCCGAGGCAAAGAACAGTCTGAAATTCAGCAAAGGCAAATGCAATGTTTTTCTCTGCACCTGGGGAAGAACAACCCCCTACATCAGTACAGGCTGACCTGCTGGAAAGCAGCTCTGTGGAGAAGGACCTGGGGGTCTTGGTGCACAACCATCTGTCCATGAGCCAGCAGTGTGTCCTGGGGGACAAGAAGGTCAATGGGATTGTGGGGGGCATTAGGAAGAGCATTGCCAGCAGGTCAAGGGAGGTGATCTCTACTCAGCCCTGGTGAGGCCACATCTGGAGTGCTGTGTCCAGTTCTGGGCTCCTCAGGACAAGAAAGATGCAGAGCTCCTGGAATAGGTCCAATGGAGGGCAAGAAGGATGACTGAGGGACAAAGAGCCTCTTATGAGGAAAAGCTGATGTAGCTGGGCCTGTTCAGCCTCAAGAAGAGACAACTGAGAGAGAACCTCATCACTGTACATAAGATCTGCAGGGAGGTGTCAAGAGGACAAGAGCCAGGCTCTGCTCAGTGATGCCAAGGACAATAGGACAAGAGGCAATGGGCAGAAAGTGATGTACAGGTAGAAATTTACTGTGTGGGTGACCTGGAACAGGTTGCCCAGAGGGGATGTGAAGTCTCCTTTACAGGAGATATTCAAGAACCATCTGGATGGAATTCTGTGCAATGTGCTTTGGGATGACCCTGCTGGAGCAAGGATATTGGACCACAGGATCCACAGTTGTCCCTTCTAACCTGACCCATTTTGTTATTCTGTCATTCTGTAGCACTTTTTTTCTGCAAATTGTGGATGACACCAAGCTGATTTGTGTAGATGGTTTGCTGGAGGGAAGGGATACCATCCAGAGGGACCTTGACAGGCTTCAGAGGTGGGCCTGTGTGAACCTCATAAAATTCAACAGGTGCAAGGTCCTGCACCTGGGTAGGGCAATCACCAGCATAGACTGGATGATGATAGGATTGAGAGCATCCCTGCAGAGGACTTGGGGATAGTGTTGGATGAAAAATTGGACAGTAGGTGTGCATTGGTTTTGTGTGGCAAGGTTTGGTAGCGTGGGGAAGCCGGGGTGACTTCTGTGAGAAGACACCAGAAGCTTTGCCCATGTTGGAGTGACCTAAAGCCAGCTAGTTCCAAGATGGACCTGCTGCTGCCCAGGGCAAGTCCATCAGTGACAATGGAAACATGTCTGGGATAACATATCTAAGAAGCTGACTAAGCCTTCTGTGCAACAGCAGCTAGGAGATAAGAGAGGAAACATATGAGAAAAATAGCCCTGCAGGCACCAAGGTCAGTGAAGAGTTGTGGAGACAGGACATGGGGCAACAGTTTTAGACTAAAAAAGGGTAGGTTTAGATTGGACATAAGGAAAGGTTGGTGGTAAGACATTGGAATGAGTTTCCCAGGGAGCTGTGGGTACCCCATCCTTGGAAAAGTTCAAGACCAGAGTGAATGGGGTTTGGGCAAACTGGTGCAGTGGATGGTGTCCCTGCCCATGGGGGGTTGGTTTAGATAACCTTTAAAAGCTCCTTTGAAACAAACCATTCCATGGTTCTATGCAAGTGCTGACTGTAACACCACCAGAAATGTAATGGAGAAGCCTAGGCCTTCTGTGAGTTTTTGGAACATATTTCAACAGATTAATGATGAGACTGAAACAGAAATTATGTCACAGATCTTGTTCATCATCTGTTTCTCAAGAAAATGTCTTACTCTACTGCCCCCGTGCTATAATTTTACTTTAATCAATAAACCCATATAAATTGCACTTCCTAGCTCTTCATGTTAACTATCTTGTAATAAATAACTTACAAGAAAGAAATTGTGTTACATTTTTTTCCCACTGTAAATCTGTCACCTTTCTCAACACTATCACACTGAAGCAAGGAGAGCCAGGAACCCATGAATGCACATATTAATTCATGAAACCCAACCATGCTAAATATGAAGGATGAATGATGAGGTAATTTCTCTCTTTGTAGCCCAATTCCTTATTTGTTTTATGGAATCTCAATATAATTCTAAGATAAAATGTATGAACACAATTCTTTCTGACTTTAAAAGTTTGTAATTTCTTTCTAAAATAATTAAAGTAATAAAGCAAAAATATAAAATTCCCACTGTTTTGAACATTTTTATTTTCTTCCTAAATGGATGGCTGAAATGACATCTTGCTTAATTGAAACTTCTGAATTAACATAATTAATCAGAAATCCCATCTCCCGTCAGGAGAGTACGAGGGATTTTTAATCTAATTTTTAGTATTGACTGATTTTTCTAAAGTAAAATATGTAGCATTGTTTTGTTTGCCTCTTGCAGGTGAAATCATTGATGATCTGAAGTTTTAGGGTTTTAGATGCTTGGTTTAAATTTTTGAGTTCTGCATAGGAAAGACCAATTGTTTGAATTATATTTTGTATTATTTTAAAATATGGAGCTGCGATAGAAAGGATAGGAAAGAACTTTTTATTTGACTTTCATTTATTACATTAAATATATAAAATGTATTTAAAAAGCAGGCAAAATGTTTAATATAAAAGACTATCCTGAAGGGGGAATGTGGTGAATTGACTGGGTAGCTGCCAGCTGCTCTCTCACTCCCATTCCTTAATAGGACAGGAAAGTAAAGAATATTAAAACACTCGTGGGTGGAGATAAAGACAAGGAGATCAATTACCAATTAGTGTCACAAGCAAAACAAACTCAATTTTGGAAAAAAAAATAATTTAATTGCTTAACAATTAAAAGTTTAACCAGATGGAGAGATACAAAAGTAAACCAACTCCCTCCCAGGCACTTTTCACTCCCAGATTCAACTTTGCTCCCTCATTTCCAATGCCTTGACCTCCTCCCTCATTAGGTTTTGCAAGGAAGGTGGGGAATGGAGATGGAGATTGTGATCAGTATATAATGTTTTATGTCTGCTGCTTTTTCATACTTTTCCCTGGTTCCAGAACAGCTCCTCTCTATGGACTGCAGTCCTTCAGCATAAAACCTGCTCCAACACTGGGTCCTCCATGGGCTGCAGTGTGAATATACGGACCAGCATGGTCACACAGGCCACAAGGGAATGTGCTCCAGTATCTGGAGTACATGTTTCCCTTCCTTACTCCCTAATCTTGGTGTTTGCAGGATTATTTCTTACACTTTTTTTTTTTTTTTTCCCCTCACTCCTCATTTCTGTGTGGTGTTTCGCCCCCAGCCTCCTCACAGAGGCCACCCCTTTAGCTCCCTTCCTGATACCAAAACCTTGGTACCTACCCCTCATATACACTAACACTGGAAGGATGCCGTTATATTTTCTATTTAAAGCACGTATGTTGTATCCCTTTTGGGAATGTTCCCCCCCCCCAAAGCCCCTCCCCCAGAAACTGTAACCTGGCCTGGGTTACCTGCCCCCTTTTCTCCTGACCTATAGCCATCAGCTAGGTAACTTGACCCCGACCCCAAAGGTGATAAAATCCCCTCTCCCCCCATGTGACCTCTCTCTCCCCTCTGGATCCCCTTCAAGGAATAAAGGCCTTGGAATACATCCTGGGGTAAGGAGCCTCTTTTGTAACTCTCTCTACCCTATTTTGTAGTTCCCCTCTTCCAATATTCCCCCTAAATCTGAGCTGGCAGCTTGTGGGGGGTGGAGGAACAGGGGAATCTACAACATAGGGTAGAGAGAGTTACAAAAGAGGCCCCTTACCCCAGGATGTATTCCAAGGCCTTTATTCCTTGAAGGGATCCAGAGGCGAGAGAGAAGTCACATGGGGGGAGAGGGGATTTTATCACCTTTGGGGTCGGGGTCAAGTTACCTAGCTGATAGCCATAGGTCAGGAGAAAAGGGGGCAGGTAACCCAGGCCAGGTTACAGTTTCTGGGGGAGGGGCTTTGGGGGGGGAACATTCCCAAAAGGGATACAACACACGTAGAAATGCACTTTCAAAAAACCCCAAAACCAAAAACCTAGGAAGGAGGAACTGAAAAGGTGTGCTACTATGAATGCCTCAGGAAGAAAACCAGATAAAAGAGGATGACATTGTTATGATCTGCAAGAATGTAACATGCTTCTGGAATGAAGAACAAAACAATCAGTTCTCCCTGCCTAGAGGGAATGGAAACTGGATTAATGGGTTTGAATTACACCTTGGAAGATTTAAGATGGATATTAAGTAAAACTTTCTAATGACATGGATCATGACAACACACAAACAGATTGCCTGAAGAGCTTTTAGAGTTTCAGTCATTGGAAATCTCTAAGGACAGGTTAGGTAAGCATCTATCAGAGTTGACAGGTACAGCTGATTTTGCCTGCAGGCAAAAGCACAGAGTAGATGACCTCCTGAGGTCTCTTTCAGACTGTTTTTCTCTCATTCTGTGGTTGGCAGTGATTTAGTCTACAAGTACACTTATGACTTCAAAAAGGGCATTTATAAAAGAATGCATAGACATTTCTGTCTGTCTTCTCAGACAGACATTTGCAGAGATGTCTGGTTTTTTGAAAGTAAATAGGTACGCAAAAAAGGAGTAGAGCTCCTGGCTGAAAATGCAACCCACAATTCTTTTTCTAATAAAAAAATAACATCATAAATAGATTTTCTCAAGACTACAGGTGACAGTTGAGTATGAATTTTCAAGGTGTTCATGGAAAGCTACACTGTCTCGCTCACTATTATAATAAAAATACAAATAAAAAGAAAATACTGAAATTCATTTAAATCTGCTATATGCCTACAATATATGACTTTTATAGAGATCAACACTTTAGTAATGGACATTTAATTTACACTCAGAAGAGGGTATATCTTTGCCCATGCTTTAGTTGCATGGAAATCTCTAAGGACAGGTTAGGTAAGCATCTATCAGAGTTGGCAGGTGCAGCTGATTTTGCCTGTGGGCAAAAGCATAGAGCTGATGACCTTCTGAAGTCTCAGCAGTGATTTAACCTGCAAGAACCCTCTTGACTTCAATAGAACTTCCTTATTATAAGAAACTTGAAGTTCTTTCACTGAGAAATCTGACCAAATACCTGCAGTTACAGACATTTGCACACCTACACCTGAGATTTCCTATGCAATCAGTGGAGAGGAGCAGGCACATAGCTCAGCTCACTTATTTTCAATGCTGCCTTTAGGATGAGATGTGTTGTGTCCTGGATGTACTTCTTTATTTCCAATGATGATGAAGAAAACCAGAAATGACAAGCTGAAAAATAGACATATGTATTAAATAGGTAAATAAATGAATATCACTTGTCCTTGGATAGATTTTTCACATTATACATCATCATTTCTCTTCACACAGCTTCTGTGAAATGGAAAGAATTGTTGGCTTCTTTGGGAAGATGTGGAAATGAAGCAAAGGACAGTTAAAAGAAGGGCTCAGGGTCACACCACAAAACTCAGCAGAAAAGAAGCCTATGTTTGTAAAATCTCAAACAGTTCCACAGAATTTTTTTTTTTTTGTAACAAAAATGAATTTTTTTAACAAAGCATGTGTTTTTAAGACAATCATCATCACAAGTCTGTCACTGTTCCTGCTCTTGATTTTTCCCTCCAAACAGACACCAATTTCCTTAGCTAGATTATTAAATGAAAAAAAAAAAAGAAAACCGAAAAAAGAAAATTGCTGTGTGTAAGAAGGATTGGGAGGACTTTCTAATTAGGATGCTGCAAAACATTTGAAGATTACATAATAGAAAATTATCTGGTGGTACAAGGATGGCAAATCTGCAGAAACACATCTTCAGAATGAGCATAATTTTAAAAACATCCATGTGGTAAACCATTCATTTTTTTCAGATCTGCAAAGGAATAAATTATCTTCTAGGCTAAAATGCATATACAAACACTCATTTGTATTCAAGTACTATATGTGTATTCATACTTCTATGATATATATATTATATATATACACATAAAAGTATTTCTTTGTTTTCATTAGTTTAATCCAAGGATGGATCCAGGTGTTTTCTTCAGGATACAACTATTTTCTTCAGAATACCTAGTAAAAAAAAAAGCAGAAGTGTGGAATACTAAAATTGATAAATGCCTAGTGCTTTCAGTATTTTTTAATCAAGAAGAATTGCCAAGCATATTTGTATGGGGAAAATCATGGTTTATGATCAGATATGAAGCTAGTGGTACCAGAGGAGGTACCCTAGGCAAATAATCTTTAAGAATTTTTTTTTTGCTCCTAACTTTAAACAAAATTCAATAGGCTTTGATATCCACAGTTTGGTCATAAATATTTAAGGTAAAATCCTGTTACCATTTGAGAAGAATAATAACAGCCCTTTGGTGTGAACAAAAGACATATTTCCTTCTTGGTTCATGCAGGGATTTGAGCTCTATAAGCCAGTGTCTGAAATGCATATTTAGTTATGGAAATAGAGAGCTGGGCAGGAAAAGGAGGGAAGAAGTAAGAGTAGAGAAAATAGCTTTTCTATAGAGTAGGAAAAACATGCAACAAAGATCTCTAGGACACACAGAGGTTCTTTGAGACCTACATTAAAGCCCTAGCTTCTTTTCCAGCTCCCATGATATTCTCCAAAACTATTTCTGCAAACAGCCAGCTCTTATATTAAATTCATTATCTTATATTGGGAATAAATCTCACTTGGGATAATGTACCCTGCTTCTCAATACACAGAGACTTCAAAGAGCAGAATTAGATGTAAGTCCCCTGGTAATTCTGATCATCTAATGTTTACTATGTTCCTTGATCTAGGTGGAAAAATTCTGTAACTTGTGAAGTACAAATCAGAAACATTATTGAATGCTTCTGAATTATCTGTAAAATGATACTGCTAAGGTTCTTAAAAATTTAGAGTTGGTATAGATGGTTTTAAACTTCCCAGTGCATGAACTGTCAGATCAGGAATAATGCTGGCAATGACAGGAAGTGGCAACAAAGCACAGGACATGTTCTTTTAATTGCTACATGTGAAAAAAAATGCATTGATTATCCGCAATATTTTATTCAGACTATAAGATCTTATCCAACAACATTTGTGAGAAAGGTGTCTGGCTATATGCAAATAGTAATTCATCTTTTCAGCAAAACCAGAGGACCACGGAAAGGAGAATTAAGCTTCCTCATGTTAGTTCTGGACAAATCTGGGCCCTAGCTAGAACAAGCCCCTAGTGAAGTGTAAATGGTGTCTCTGTGATGTGGTCTTTAAATGTGTTACACAATGACTTCAGACCCTAATTTTTTTTCTAACACAACATATGTGAATCTTTTACATATTCTCAGTTAGCTAAGGCAAATTTCATAAATTATATTTGCCCACTGAACTCCACACAGACGTCCTCCACAGAGGAGGGAACTTGTTCTGCTCTGTACAGAAAAAAACAGTTTGCACCAGGATATTGTCCTCCATCAAAATAATAATTTAAGAATAGATGTACAGAATACTAGACATTTTTGAACAGGCCTGTTTTAACTTATCTGGTTGAAAATCCAACTAATTTAATTTGAAAGCTTTTTCTAAAGTATGGCAAAATGCAATTCTAAAATATCTATGCTTTACTTAAAATCCACTTTCTGTTGATAAGTACTATGAGATTTGTCTAAACTGGTAAAATCAAGAGGGATTCACAGATAGATATCAACAAACATAAGAATTACAGGAAATAAACCAGTGGAAATTCAGATTTCTCTTTCGTGTCTGCAGACTCTTCCTTTGATACAGAAATTTCAAACAGATTTGCAGATTACTCTATCATTTTTCAAAGAGTTTTCTGCACAGGGATTCTTACCAATGCTATGTTTTAGGCAGGCCAGATGTGGAGCCCTGCAGCATGTAACTCATGGCCACATGGTTGGCCTGCAGGAAGGCTGGGACCCATCAGCTGATGTTCTGAGTCATTAGAGGTACTGAAAATTGAAGCACAAGAGGCATATTAGTCTAGAGCTACACCAACAAAATCTTATATTTCAGTATTACCTCTGCTTTCTGTCATGGTGTTTACTTTGTCTTTTGTTTTCATACTTCTGGTTAAATTTATTGTTTAATATATTAAATATATTTTTCAAGCCTTTATCTTCACCCTTACTCTTTCTACACCAAATAAAACCAATCCTTTCTTCTTTTTACTGTTTGTCTTTTTATGTCCACCACAAGTCTGAAGGTAATTTAACTCTATGAGTCCTGGGATGTTGTGTCCAACCTTTTCTTCTTTACTTGTCCTGCAAATTCCAGATACAGTTTGCTTTTTGAGTTAATGTGCATGGCTTTTCTATATTAAAGTCCTTAAACTCTCAATCCAGTCATTGTCTCTAATCAGTTCTTGCAATTACTTAAGGTTTGGCCTTTCAAAATCAAAATCCTTACTTACAGACATGCTTTTGTTTATCCCACTCTTTCATTTAAACTGGATCAGATGGGGATTATTAGATTTAAGGTTTTCTTCAGAAGGCCTCTTTATAACATGACTCTTATGTTGTCATGTACTACATTTTACATACATGTCTTTAAAATTCTATTTGAAAGTATTTCTTGAAGATACAGGACAACTACTGAGCAAAGAAATGTTAGATATTAATATATTATATTCCATAAAACTCCATCTAAACCCAGTGGCATTAAAATTATAACTTCAAGCATTTTAAACTAGGAATTGCAAAAATCAAAGTTGCAGAAATCAAAATGATCCTGACAATTATTCATATCCATTTCTGATGCTCATCATGCTAACGTATTTAGCTATGCAATCAAATCTCACTTACCTTTTCCACAGGATTTTTCCCTCAGGTGGTGCACAAAAACATGAAGTTGTAATCTCCTATTGGCAATACATACACTTCAATTTTAAGAGAGCTGAATCATTCACTCAAATCTTTACACAAATATATCACAGGAATTGCAGAAATACTGTATTCCAGGATACTGGCTCATTTCTCAGACTCAGTCACAGCAGTGTATACCATTGTCACATAAGGACTGAATCCTCCTGAGTTCAGTGGGGAGCAACGTGCAAAGAAGAACTAATTAAATATCTTCAGTGTGATGCAGCAAATTGGCATGAAAAGTCCCCTCCAATAGTTGTTAAAGTTGACATGGGATTCATTCAAAACTCACAAACACTTTTGGGCTACACTGGTAGATGTTTCTCATGGAAACTAAGAACCATGCCTTTATAGCTCGACTTTCTATGTCTTTAGGACAGTTTCCCTGCAGTTTAATTTATGTCAAAATGAAAGTATATTCCAAATACTCTGCGTGTGACTCTTGAAACCTTTCTTCAACAATGAAAAAATGGTACTATTATTTTGCAGTTGCATACGTTTTTCATATGACCATTTCCAAGTTTTTGGAGATGGAAAGACTCAGGCAACATAGAAATAAAGTGTATGTCTGAATGCAAAAATAAATGGACAATTCCAAATTGAATACTTTAAAATAAAAAGCTTTCTTTAGATTGAAAATGGAAAGCAATGTTTTTCTTTTATAATCTGATCCTGTCACTCACTTTCGCATTGACAAGTCTTATTTTAAAATAATTGGGTAAATTAGGAAACAGGGCATAGTTTACCCAACTTGAAAAAAAAAAATCTGCGGTGAAATCCATAGGCTTTTATAATGGTTTAAGTCTCCTAAATTGTCATGCAGCCCTTTAATATAATGTAATTTGTCACTAGGAAGGGATCTAGCTTACTCAAAATCATTATATTTTATTTTAAGAGGGTGGAAAAATATCACTTTTGTGATGATAAGGTGATAAAAGGTAGAAAAACATAATGAAAGAGCTCTCAAAAACTATAATGTTCATGAAAGGGTTTTCTGCTGCTGTTAAAATACACAGGTTGTATTGAGTTTTGTTATTTTGTCAGGAATGCCCTGGGCTAGGAGGACTGAAATGAAAAGGAAGATTTGATGCCATTTCTAGCGAACATAAAACACAATTTGTTATTTCTTATTTGAAAAAATTAAGAACAAATCTTTTTCGCCACTGAAGAGAGTGCTGTATTTTCTCATAATTTTATTTCTAACAACCATGAAATACTATCTTTTAATAAAATCACAACCTGCTTTTCCTTTTTTTCTTCCTTTCCATAGTTACCATGACAACCATAGAATTTTGGTAGGGATAAAACATTTGACAAGCACATTGTCTTTCTGCTTTTAAAGTCTTCATAGCAATACAGATGATCAGACAGGCATTGTTAAACAAGGCTGAGCATTACACAAGGATGAAAGCTACACAAATAACCTGAGCAGATCAGGAAAAATGGTATTCCCTCTCAAGACCATGATATAAAAAACCAACAGAATTTGTCATTGCAGTAACAAACATTGTGATTTACTATTTTATGTGAGGAGTGGGTAGGAAAGGATATTTTCAGCTAGGGTGAATAGATCTGATACAAATGGTAAAAGGTGTCCAAGGAACAGCTCACTATCCAGCCCAGTGCAATATCAGTCCAACTTCTCAATTAAATTAGAGAAGTTTAAAGAGTAGTACAAACCCCAAACATTCTCTGAGGATCCTCATCTTGTTTCAGCTCACCAAGACATCAAAAATGTCAGACACCAATATATTTTTTCCTAGATATTATAACTATTAAGCAGGTTTTGATAAGACTATGTGCAGGCCTTTTAAATTCTTAGCAGTCTAATTCAAATTGAAAATGTGGTACTTCAAGAAAGGGTTTCATTCTGATTTGGAACTAAAACTAAACTTTAAAAAACTAGAAGCAGAAATGGGGAAAACATATAATTTTGAGGTGATTTTTGTTTAGCTAAAATGAAAAATACCCCAGGCTGTAGTAATAATTATGTTTTTGTTAATTTGGTAGATTTGCAAAATTTATCCTATGTGTTATTTTTATAGTTATTAGTTCATGGCATAGCAGCAGCATATTCAGCTACAGCACTGCTACTGACATGTGACAGTAAGAAAAAATATTGAAGTATTTTATTATTCTTAAAAGCAATCCCAAAACTAATTTCGGCATTTTTTAAACACTGGTCATCTTTTTTTTTTTAACCCTGTGTAAAACACTTTATTACAAACCCAAGCAGGAGATTATTTAATGTAGGTATCAAACTGCTTCATGTTTTCTTTTCAAAGCACTCTTTACCTAGAAAATGTTAGTTGAAATTAAATCTTTTGAAAACATATCCATTCTCTATAAAAGCATATGTTCAATGACATACATTTACCTGAAAGAATTCTGATCATTTTGGTCAGCTGTAAATAACTATTTGTTTCTCTATTAAATTTGTGTCTGCAATGGCATCAACTGTGCACAAAATGTTAAAAACATTGGAATGTATGGTGTGGGAGAGTCACAATACTGTATCACTCTTTCCCTATTAAGCTCTGACTACTTCAGTCTCTGAACCAAATTTTCAGAATTCTTGTGGGAAGAAAAAAAAAAGAAAAACAAAAAAAAAAAGGGTTTTTTTTTTTCTCTTAGCTAAGAGAAAATGGGATGTTCTTATAACTAATAGTTCCTGCTAGTTAGGGCCTGATGGGTACCCAATATCTTCAGTACATACATTGATACTGGACAAGCTGCCAAACTGCATCTGCTCAGTGACATTTTTAAAGACAAAATCAGACAAATCAATTGTGTTGCTTGAGACACACAGCTCAAAATTAGCCTTGGAGGTAATCAGAAGGGATGCTGCTTAGTATTAATAGGGGATGCATTTTTGAAATTTGACAGGCTCATTTCACATGTCTAGCTAAGCCATAACTAATTACTTCTTTTACCCAAATTAGACCATCACAGCCTGTGGCTGGACAAGAAGATGGCAAAAATCTTTTTGAACGGGCAGGGTCAGGGAGGGGTGGCCAGTGGGGAGGACTCCACATGGCTGCCTGTGACCAGAGGATACCACGGGGCTCTGCACTGGGACCTGACAGGTTTAATAGCTTTAGCAGTGACCTGCAGGTAGTAATGGAGTGCACTTTCATCAAGGTTGCAAGTGACCTCAAGTTTGGAAAAACAGTAAATTTGATGGAGGGCAGCACCACCATCCAAAGGGATTCAGGCAGGATGGAGGAAGGGCCCAACAGGAATCTCAAGAAATAAAGCAAGCATTGCATCTGAAAAGGAAGAATCCCAGGCACCAACATGTGCTGACGACTGGCACAGATCATTAAGTATTTTCTTATAATGACATCACATTTGAAGACACAGGAGGATGTATATCAGTACTGATATCCCTGTTTATATTGTGTTTGGTCACATCCTCCTAAGCTTTGATACAACTTCCACCA
Source organism: Certhia americana (assembly GCA_018697195.1). Classification (NCBI taxonomy): domain Eukaryota; kingdom Metazoa; phylum Chordata; class Aves; order Passeriformes; family Certhiidae; genus Certhia; species Certhia americana. The sequence continues at coordinate 96,175,963 of CM031857.1, read as the reverse complement.
GACTCTGTTCTTCTGAGTGGCACAAGGAACAGCACCACTGAAATTTATTACCAAGTGAAAAGAGGCAAAGAAGGCAACTTTTCTGGAATCCTTCACTACGCTTAGGAGTTTTTCACATATGTGTATGTCTACACATGCAAAAGCACAGTCACACACTTAATCATTTTTAGTACAATTAATAAAAGATTGGGTATAAAGGCAAATAAATTGCTACGGATTTTCCTTCTATTAATTTCAGAATTAATTAACCTTGAAGAAAAGACTGTGAACAATAGTCTAAATGATTCTGTATTTGAGATCTTAGCACTTGCAACACAGAGCAGGAAAATCCATAAAAAAAAAATTTGAAGCATCAGCTTCTTCCTAATTATTGTCATTTTTCATTCTTTCACTTTTGGTATTATTTTAAGTTGAAGGACAGAGTACACAAACAACAACCTCTCAAGCACATCAAAAGGTTTCCTCTTAATTCAAGGGAACACAATGTTTTTATAGATCATGCCTTACTTTTAACTATCTTGTATTAAAAAAATGTTACTGCAGACATTGAACAGGATTATTAAGACTTCATAATTATTATCTAGTTATGTTTAGAAGGGATCAATTACTTATGTTGCAGTTCTGGTATCTGGAATGATGTTTTCTTATATAATTTGCAAATAAATCCTTAAGTATCAATGTTATTAAATGAGTTGAGAACTGATATGTGTCATGTAACAGACTAGGTGGTTGCTTAGGACTAAGGCTAATTAAAAAGAATTATTACAATTGTTCGGACTCCACACACATCCATTGGTGGATTTACAGCCCGAGAGGGTTTTCACCATGATAGGTCTGCTTCTCCTTGGCAAAAGAATTAATGGCAAGCAGGGTAGCAAATTAAATTGATAAATGCATGGAAAAGATTTTCATACACATATAAAAAGTAAATCTGATATTGTCTTTTTAGGTGATTACAAATCTGATTGGCAAAGGCAATATCAAAAGCATGTCACTTGTCTTATTATGTGACTTTCTAACTAAAATTTGACATTCAGCAACAATCAGTGTAAAATATTTGTATTATGTAGATAGGAAAAAAAAAAATCTTTATTATTATACTCCCTCCAAAACTAATTGTAAATGAAAAAATCATACACAAATTAATGAGTTTAGTGCTGTCTGTTCTGGACTCAATGGTATTTAGTTTGTTTATTGGTGATTAGAAACATATAATAAAATCAATTTTTACAGTTTCCATGTGACATGATTATTGACTGAAGTGATAAATAATATATACAGAATTCTGAATGAGTCAGTAATCTGAATTCATTTTTAAACATCATGCATTTTAATGCTACCATATGCAAGATTGTGCATCTAGGAACACAGAAAGTAGGTCGCACTCACAGACACAAATGTTTCTTGGAAAGTCTTTGTCTCTGAGAGCCTTTGGGGTCTGGTGAGTAACCAATTGAATGTGAGCTCCCAGCAAAGTACAGTGACTTAGACTAATGTAGCACTTAACTATATAAACTGAAGAGAAGTAAGACAGATTATAGATACCATATTTCATTTGTATGGTATTATTGATTCCATTACTAGAATCACATGTCCAATCCTTAGGTATACACCAAGGTTGGAAAACCTCTGAAAAAAAACAGATTTACAGAATCTGCAATATAGCAACACTTCACAAAGAAATTTCAGTTTTGTTCATTTATAAAAGAAGCTAATCATGGTCTGCAGGGAAACCTTCCTTATAATACCCTAGATTTAGCTACAGATACATCTTGACCTATCTTCAGGTGGATTTGAACATGAAAGGAAGTCTTCATCTATCTAAAAGGTGGAACAAAGTTAAATGTCAAAACATTAATAAATACTGCAGTCAGACTAGAAATAAGCTACGCATTCTTAATTTAAGACAACAACAGAAAAAAAAAATTCCCTAAAGATGTGTTGCTTTTTACATTATTTTCTCTCCTGATATAAAGAGAGATGCCTGTTTAAAAATATGCTCCAGTGCAATCAGAAGGAAAGTAAGGCATGTACAAAATGCAAGACAAAGAATTATGAACTGTTTGAAACTAGAAATCAGATCAGATGACTGAAGTGACAAGAAGCAGCTGGGAACATGCCAGTAAGATATGTTTTTACTGGAAAACATATTTTTGCAAACTAGTTGAAGACATAGATTTGGAAGGAGTGAAGCCTTGACTTTGCCCTATAATGTGTGACCCTGAAGATGAGAGTCCCTGGGAGAAAATAAGTATGTTCATTCAACTAATAGCATAGCTTTCCTCTGATCTTTCTTTATGGGTGTTTCAAGTGCAGCATTTTCCTAATTCATCTCATTTAATCTTCTTTCTTCAGTGTTGTGGATGAAACCTTATTCAGGATCATCACTTGAGCACCATCTTTGAGTCTAAGGGGTTGGTCCTTGCATCTTGAAAATGGAAGTTTGTCTAAATCTGAATTCTTTGGCATAATGTCTCTAATATTCAGTCCTTTATAGTCATACATACAGCTTAACTCATATAGTTTTCTATTTTAAACATTGTAACTTTTTTCTCTGCTCTTGATATAGTAGCAAATATTTATTTGCCACAGCAGAGCAAAAGGTGCTTTCCGAGCTTTCTGTTTTAATCATCTTGTCTCACATTGTATTTCTGAATTTGCTTCTCTTCTGCACTGCATGAAGACAGAACATTAAGTTGTAGTTCAACACTGAAAACTCAGTTTTTCTTACAGACAACTGAAGATGTCAGCTGTTATTCTTCATTTCCTAAATTTTAAAATAAGCATATTTATGCTCTCTGTTATGTTTCTTATGCCTGGGAAAAATCTCACTAAAACAATCCTATCATTTTGCTTCAAACCCCTCCACAGACCTCACTGCTCTTGTGTTTCTCAAACATGCAATATGAGACTTACCACATATTCAAAATTACCTAATTGATTTCCTATGTTTCCTCAAAAATCTTTGGATAGACATCTATTTCCTCTTACTTTATATACAAATGATGAGACTTTTGGAACAGTGAATCATCACTTCATCCTGCCTTCCACTGTGACTGACAACTGCACTACTAATATTCTTATTACTTATTACTGATTTCCCTTGTTCAAGAGGAAATGGTGATGCAGAAAATCCCTATTGAATTGCTCCCAGGAGAAAGTATTATTATAAGGACTCAATCTATGAATGAAGAGTATGAGCTTTATGAGACACAGAAATGGATTTCTGGAATTTACTCACAGGCTTGACCTAGGACTATGCAAAATTCTCAAAAGGAGTTGGAGAAGGTCATTAACTTCAGGGATCACATGAGGAAGGAATCATATAGACAACCCATAAGAACCCATAGGGAAAAAAGAGTTACTATGCATCACTTTCCAAAAGAATGGAGTTATATTCAAACCTTGAAGGAATGTTCAAAGCCATAAGACAGTATTTCTCATCCTTCCATTCACAGACATGAGGATTTGTACTCAGATGGCATAATTTCTGGCACAAATTAATTATTTCAACGTCTGCTCTGGCTTCCATTGTTTTACTTGCAAAAAGAAATGTTCTTTTGTAAGCATCTTTCAAAATCCCTTTATTTTCCATGGTAATTTCTAATTTTCACTTGAGCAGCAGAAAACTATGGAGACATAGGCTGGTTTCAAAGTTCAGAAAAAAGAATAAGGACTGGTGTCTAGCAGAGTTCTAGTTATTACAATTTCTTTGGTGAACTGTTGCTAGCAAGAAAACAACCAAGAAGTCATAGGTGACCTGGCCATCTCCCAACATTTTATTAAATCTATAAATGCAGTTAATACAGCTAAAAATAAACCTAAATATTACAACTAAAATAAATTATTGTATACATATATATAACTAATAACTAAATTATTTTATACATATATATTCCCTCCCTTGTGTATATCCTGAATTAGTGAACTAAACACGTACTGTAAGTGGGACATGTAAAAACCTCTTTAATCTCTGGCCATGAATTCATTAACAAAACAAATAGACCACTGATATTCAAAAAGCCCATATAGTTCAACACAGTTGTACTTCTGCACTAAATAAGTACTTCTAAAAAAAGTACCTGCAGACTTCAGTGAAGACCATGGCAAGTAATTAGTTTTCAAGGCAAACATTTAAAGAGAACATTTTTATTTAAATTTCTTTTCCATTCGGGAAGTGAAATTGAAAATACATTTGTTTGTTCAGTTATTTGTTCAAATCAGAGGCTGGATGAGGTTGAAAGGTCATCAGGAAGTCATCTGGTCCAACTCCTCTGCCCAAGCAGGGACATTTACAGTTAACAGTTAACCAGGACCAGGTCCAGACACCTTTGAAGTATCTTCAAGGATGGAGAAGTCACAACCTCTCTGGGAACCTGCATCTGTGCTAGACCACCCCCACAGAAAAAAAAAGGGTTCCTGATGTTCTCAGGGAACCTCCTCAGTTTCAATTTGTGTCCATTGCCTCTGGTCCTGTCACTGGACACCACTGAAAAGAGCTAGACTCCCTCTGGATTTTAGATACATTAAGGAGATGTACCCTCAGCCTTCTCTTCTATAGCCCAAACAGTCTCAGATGTCTTTGCCTTCCCTCATAGGAGAGATGCTCCAGTTTCTTCCATTCTGTCCTTATCACTCTTGTGCTGAGAAGGAAAGGATGACCACTCTGGATCTGCTTCCAATACTTTACTCTATGCAGACAAGTATCTTTCACCTTTTTTTCTGTCACGGTATTTTGCTGGCTCATATCAACTCCAACAGGACCCACAGGACCTTTTCTATCAAACTGCTTTCCTGATGGGTAGTCCTCAGCATTTATATCTATTCATGGAGCTGCTCCTCCCCAGATACAGGAGTTTCTATTTCTCCTTGCTGAACTTCAGAGGTTCCTGACAGCCCATTCTTCCAACCTGTTGAAGACTCTCTGGACGGCAGCACAATTCACAGCCACTCCTTCCTCTTTTGTGTCATCAGCAAACTTGTTGAGGGTACACTCTGCTCCACTAGCCAGGTCATTAGAGAAGATACTAAGAATTAAGGAAGTGTGCCTGAAAATGTATTTCTGGATTAACTACTCCATCACCTTCCCAGGGATGAAAGTGAAACTACCTGGCCTGGAGTTCCCTGGGCTGCCCTTCTTCCCCTTTCTGACGACAGGAGTTACATTTGCTTTTCTCCAGTCTTTGGACATTTCTCCCACAGAGTGATCAAAGATTACCAGGCCTCACAGGACATTTACCAGCTCTCTCAACACTTGAGGGTGCATCCTGTCAGGGTCCACGGACTTATTTATGTCTACTTTTATGTTCACTGACCTGATCCTCTTCTGACAGGACTATATCTTTCTCATTTCAACCTTCCTCCTGCTCTTTGGAAATGACATTCCTGAAGGCTGGTCATGATAATAACGTCTGGGACAAAGACAACATTCAGTTTAGTCATGTCCCCTGTCTCGTTAGGCAATGGTTATACATTTTCCTTATTCTTACATTTGTCTCCCTTGTACTTATAGAAGCCTTTCTTGTTCTTGACATCTCTGGGCATAGTCAATTCCATTTGATGGAATTGATCCCTGGATTCTCAATGTTTCTGTATTCTTCCCACTTATCGGTCCTTGCTTCCACCCTCTGTATGCTTCCATTTTGTTTCTGAGTATTGCTAGGATGTCCTTGTTCATCCACAGAGTTCTCCTGGAATTTTTGCCTTCCTTTCTGTTCATTGGGATGGACTGCTTTTGAGCTTGGCGAAGGTGATCCTTAAATATTAAATGATTTTCTTTAGTCTCTCTTCCCTTCAAGACTTTACTTCATAGGATTCTTCCAAACAGATCTTGGAAGAGGGCAAAGTCGGCTCTGCTGAAGTCCTGGGTTTTGAACTCAGTTTTCCTCTCCTCCCTGCCCTCAGGATTTTGAACTCCACCACTCCATGGCTGCTGCCACCAAGACTGCCCTTGACCTTCACATCCCAATGAGCCCCTTCACGTTAGTATAAAGTCCAGCAGGTCACTTGTTCTTGTTGTCTCCTCTATCTCTCAGAGGAGGAAGTTATCAACAACACACTCCAGGTGCCTGGATTGCTTATCCCTTGCTGTTTTGTTCCTCCAGCCAATGTTGGGGTGGTTGAAGCCTCTCACGAGGATCAGGGCCTGAGAACTTGGGGTTGCTTCCATCTGTTTGTACAGGGTCTCATCCACTTGCTTTTCCTGGTGAGTTGGCATATGGCAACTACAATGTCACAACAACCCACTACAATGTCACCTTTACCTGTCCTCTCTTTAATCCTAACCCTTATGTGCTCATCTCCCTTCTCATCCATCCCCAGACTGAGCTCCTCACACCCCAAATGCCCTCTCATATGAGACTCCCCCTCCTCACCCTGCCCTTCATAAAACACATATTGCTACCCTTCAGCCCTAGGAGCCATCCCACCATGTCTCCAAGATCCTGACAAGATCACGGCCCTGCAGCTGCAGATGTATTCCTGACTCACTGCCTTTACTCTCCAGACTGCCCCCATTAGTACACAGGCACTTTGGAGAGGCACCCCTGCATGCTGAGCTCCTCAAGAGGGTTTGGGGGAATATGTTGTACCCAGAGTTACGATCATTTTTGACATAATGTAGTTAAAGTTAAAGACAATTGAGTAATAAATGGCACATTAGGATGATTCGATACAATAAACTAAATCTGCGAGCTAGAATACAGTGGTTTCTATGAAAACAATAAATATTTTTAACATTATCTCTTTTATTTTTTTTGCCTGAAATTAGAACCTGATGTTGGCAGTTCCCTATAAAGTAAGAAGCAATTCTTTAAGATGAAGCTATGTTAATTCAGAATCGATTAAACCCAACTCATTAACCAGAACTAAACCGGCACAATGCCCGGTGGCTCTCGCCTCGCAATGCCAGCATGTGGCGCTGTCTCCTGTGAAAAAACAGCCCCAGGTTTGCAAAAAACCTCATTTGTACATTGTCAGACTCTTCTGAAGCACACACAGGAAAATAATGCGGATATTTTTAGCACAAAAATAATACTCTGCATTCGCAAGGATTTGTTAGCACTAATTCTACTACTTCTAATACAAAAATGCTATTTAATATAATTTATTGACAAGAGTGAGCAAAACATATGAATGTATCCATCTTCTATTTATCTGGTTAAAGAACATAATTATATTTACAAGTTGGTTGAAATGTACACATAATTTATTTACAATTTTCTTTATTCTGTAGTCAAATTATTAATGTTTAAAATGAGTATATTTACAAACTTGCATATCTACTCTTTTGGTCTAACAGGTACTTAGTCCATAGTGGGTTTTAATTACCTAAATTCTTGAGCTACCAAGCTTGTTTCATAATCTCCACATAGGGGAACAGGACCTCTGTGACTACAGGTTTACTGGAAGTGAACAGCCAGTCTTTTGTGTGCCAACCAAGTCAGCCCTTACTGAGAAGGAATTTAGTGACTACACTGATATCTCTGTAACCATGAATTTTCAAACAAAAGCAACAGAGTAAATTGTGTATTCACTAACTTTTTAATCATTAAGGGATCTATGCCTTTTGCTACCAGAATTTATAAAACAAAAGAAACAGGATTTTACTTAAAAACTGGAGTTTATAATATATGACATAAAAGGCATTAGTACTAACATGGAGGGGATATATCTGATGAATTTCCTCTCCTTTTTAGATTTACATCTGATTTACAGAAAGTTACATATCTTTTCAGGCAGTTCTTATTATCTTTGGTAAAAGTCCAATGTATTCAGTGTACCTGTAAACACTATGAATCAGCAAAGCAATTTTCTTTTCATGACTCAAAGCAAAAAGTTGCAAAATTTAAGTCAAGGCTTAAGAAAAAACTATTTAAAAGATTGTCAGCTAGAAATTGGGAAGTCCTGAACTTAATACTGAGGCCTAAATGGAGTCACCACTATTTGTCATAACATTGCTAAGACTGTGGATTTATTTCTATGTTGTTCTCACGTGCTGTTTTTACTTTGTAAATATAGAGATGCTGGATCACGCAAAGTAATGAATTCTCTAGCGATGAGATATCAGTCAGAATTAGAAAAAGCATTTGTGAACCCCTTTGATCTCTGCTCACTACAAGAGGAAAGGTAATCATTCCATCTGCGACAATGAGGAAGGCTTCAGGAGGTGTAGCTGAGATGGTCTTCCTTGATGAACCAGGGCATTTCCAAAATAGCTGGCAGAGTATGGTAAACAGCGCAGACAGCAGGGCTGTGTGCAGACTTCTGTGCCAGGATGTGGCAGGTGAGCTTGCCTTTTGGCAGCTGTACTCCCTCCAACACCCTAGGGCACAAACTCCATTCATCTCCACTTGGTAACACTGGCAGGACTGACCCTGGCCTTCTGGCTTTTCTCAAGTGAAGATTTCTGACAGCTGACAAGAGACGATAAGCTGCAAAGTAACATCTAAATTAAAACGTGCCTTGCTTTTTGTTATATTTGTATGCTAGCAATACTTGTGACAAGAACTCTTTTCTTAATCTGTGCCTTAATTCTGTGGTAAAATAGTGAAACTATAGCTAGAACCTAATGGTAGAATTTAACAAGTGATTTCCTAGCTGGGATGTAGCACACCTTTTTATACTTCGAATTTCTGATATATAAGTGCATGAAAGGTGCATGCACGTAGTCTGGTGAGAATAATAACATTGGGGAATACGTTTTTATTTCACACGGGTATATATAAAAATATTCATAGAAGAATTATAGTTATGTAAAATTAGTACCAGCCAGAACTGTTGAAGATCTTGCTGACTTTTATGAGATTTTAGATAACTTTCCTACTGAACACTTAACTTACACTAGAACTTGTTCCAGTAAAGATGATTCCTGAAGTCTTTTTAATACATAGAGGGTTTGATAACCACAATAAACTACTACTTACAGTAATAACTGACCTAGTACTAACTCCTGAAAATGGCCTAAAAGTTACTTATTTCAGCTCATGCAACCGTGGGATTTTCAAGTTCAAGAGGCTCAATCCACAGGTTCCGGTGAGAAATGATCCACTTGCTCTTTCTAGCAGCACATACTTGAGACGGGAGGAGTCCCTGCAGCGCGCACCGGGAGAGGAATGTGGTAGGTAACCTCTGTGCTACATACTCGGCACACACTCCGGCCCTGGAGCTGACGGCAACAGGGAAAGGGTGCTGGGCTGGTATTTTCTGTACGGGGGCCATTTTACAGCTGTTTTAATCTATGCAGCTATTACACAGAGATATTTGGACTAGCGTCTTGTAGATTTTCATTTTTAAATAACTTCAGAGAAGCCTGTTTGCGTTTCACCTCGGGACAAGCGCTCACCGCAGTGTTACGCTGTAAGAAACACCGAGTTTCAAAAAGTGATTTCCCTCCGTTCTTGCTTCCTCGTCCTTTTAAAAAAAATGATTTTTAAAAGAGGAATTAAGAGAGACTTAACCAGGGTGTTAAGGCTGTCTGCCGGCGGCCCTGATGCCCAGCCGCCCCCAGGCAGCCCGCCTGTGTGTAGGGACAGGGTGTGCGGTTCTGCAGCCGCCCGGTTCCCCGCAGGTGGCGGCGTGCAGGGACCCTGCTCTGCCCGCACCGCCCCGACCTGCCCGCGGGCACGGGGCCCGCCCGCCGGCGCTCGGCGCAGCCAATGGCACGGCCGCTGCCAGCATCGGCCCGCCCGCTGCCGGCGGGGGAGGGCTGTGGGCCGGGGCGGGAGGGAGGGAGGGAGGGAGGACGGGGGTGAGGGGAGTTGAATGATTGAACTTTCTTGTGTAGTTTCTGCGGCGCGGAGGTGTCCGTCCCCGGCGCAGCCCGGCACCAGCCCGCCGAGCGGGAGCGAGCTTACCCCGGCGCCTGCATCCCCCCAGCGCCGCCCGGCCGCCCCTCTGCCCTCCTCTCCCGCAGAGCGATGGTGCGGAGGGCGCCCGGCGTGTCCCTCGCCCTGCTCCTCTGGGTGACGGCAGTCTGCGGCAGCCCCGACGGCCCGGGGGCCGCCGCCCGAAGGCAGGACGAGGCTTTCGCCACCGCCAGATGCACCTCCAGGTGCCTGAGCCTCCAGATCACCCGCATCTCCGCCTTCTTCAAGCATTTCCAGGTAGGGGCATGGCACCGCGCCGGGAGCCCCTCTGCCGCCGTCCGTAGAGCGGGTGTCCCCCGGGGTGCGGGGTGCGAGCGGAAAGGACGGCCGGGGCGCCTCTTGGCGAACTTGGGGGCCCGCACTCCCAGGGGATGCCGGCACCTGGAGGCGCCGGACAGGTGGGCACGGCCCCGCGGCAGCGCCGAGCCCCGTCGGTGCCGGAGGGTGCCTGCCCGGCTCCCCGCCTGGTGGGTCGTGAGGCTCCAGCCGTGCTCTGCCCTGGCTCCTCGCAGGTGCCCGGCGCTCCCGGCCGCTGCCTCCGGTGGTGTCCGAGGCAGGGGGGCGGGCAGGACACGGTGCTCCCGGGCCGGCGGTGCGCTCGTCCTGCCGAGCGACGGGCGGTGCGGCGGCGATTCCGCGGGATCCGCCTGCCTGCGCACCGGCCCGCAGGTGGTTCGCTTCCCCCGCCCGATGGGAAAGTTCGAGCCTGTTTTTTCACAGCGATAATCATGAACGTGTAATACTTGGTTCTGACCTCCTGGAAGGTGGAGGTGGGCGTAACGCTTTTTTTTTTTTTTTTTTTTTTTTTTTTTCCCCTGTTTTTTTTTTTCCTCTGGGAGAGAGGCACATCTCTGGCTGACGGGAGTGGACAAATAGGGATAAAGTGGGGAGAAATGGAATTGAAGCGGCGGGAGACCTGCGGGCTTAAAATGAAAGCTGGAAGCAGTGCGGCGCTGGTGCGAGAGCAGCGGGTGTCTGCCCATCCTTTCCCCTTCTAGTTACACACGCACCTTTCCTTTTTCCTTTCCCCACCTGTTCTTCACTGCGCAAATATTGAACCTAGACGAATGCATCCAAATGACGGGAAGGTTTCCGAGCTGTGAGCCGTTCTCCCTCCCCAGAGCCCCAGCCCCTCTGGGGAAGGGCTGGCCACCCTCAGCCCTTCGGGGTGGCCAATCTCCCGGGAACGCGCCGCTCGCTCACCCGGGCTTCCCGCTCGGTGAGAAACCGGCAAGGCCCGGGAAAATGCTTTGGGTGGAGAAGCTGTTGGCACTAAAGGCAGGTCTCAGAGGTATTTGAGGATAAACAGAGTGTTAAAGGAGAGCTGAGTGTGTGCGTTGTAAGGGCAGCAGGGAGTAGGTTGGGTGCCTGCAACCGGGTTTGGGTTGAAGAGACCGGGCTTGCGACCCGAGAGAGCCGGAGAGGGGGCTGCCCTGCCCTGGGCCGGCGGAACGCTCGCTGTCAGCCTGCTCCGTGCATCACGGGATGGCCCGAAAGGAGGGTGCCCATTAGTACACCTCGTTTTAACCGAGAGCAGTTAGTGTTTTTTATTGCGTTGTCAAGCGGTTGTAACTTACTTGTTTTACAGTTTCAGTGGCTAAAGAGGCAATTTAGATCAAGCCAATTCATAGTGAAAGTGAGTGTTTTTTTGTGTTTTCTTGGCAAGGTTTCTTTTTCAACGTAAAACTGCTGACAGAGTGCACACTGCCAAACAGTCGTGATTACATTTTAATTAGCTAGAGTGAAATAAATAGAGAATTACTCAGTTAGGACTTGATAACTGGCTGTTTTTTTTGTAATCATTTGAAAATCTCAGAGTTTTAACCCCAACCTGCTAAAGCACGTGGTAATTTATCTTAATTAGTAGGGATTAAACTCCAGTTAGACATGAAACGACTGTAATGTTTGGAAGATAAAGTGCTCTCGTTTATAAAAGTTAAGCTCTCCATTGTCTTATAATGAGGAAAAGGAGGAGAGTTTTAAAGTACATCAAGCATCCAGTGTTCTCACAGGAGACCGATAAAACACAGTGGACTGTAGGATGTGTAGGTTTGGGCCAGATTATTCCGTGCGAGCTAAAACATATGATGTTCCTTCCGTTTATTTCTCTTCTCCCTCCTTCTAGCCATTCCCCTTCCTTTTTCATCTCAACTGGTAGCAATTTCTGGAGTTCTTTTCATTTCAGATGCCCACTTATCTTGTAATCTGATTCAACCTTTGAAGCAAACTAAACACTAGCTCTTCCCAGTCACAGCAGAAAGGAATTCTAGTGTCTCCCAGATAGGCAAGAATTGAAAGAAGACTGACCCAGTCATATCTCAGCCCTGCTTAAGATACAGCCGTCAGTGGTGGGGGTTAGGGAGACTGCATCTGAATGCTTTGCAAGAGATGATGTCCCCAAAACTTCACAGTGACAATTTCTTATAGTTTATGATTACTAAAATCACATTACTAACAACATTTTAAAGAGAATGAGGTAGTATGAATAGGAAGCCTGGGTTAGTTCTATACCTTCTGGCTCTTGTTTAAATGGCAACTAATATTTTTCCAATTTTCAAATGTTCACAAGGGATTTTTATTATTTTTTCTCTCTCACAGAGAATTTTCAGCCATTTTTCTTTACTGTCCTTTTTTTTTAAAAGTTTCAAGAGAGGTATTCTTTCTAAAAAAATGTATTTGTTAATTTAGACTTGGGAAGCATTTCTAAGCCTATTTGAAATGTACATTGTCAGTAGGAAATTATTTTAACTGAGGCATAGGTCAAATAATGTGTTTTGTTTTTTTTTTTCTTTTCCATTTAGACTATTGTTGTGGGCTAGAAGAAGAATTGGCCACCTAAATCAAAACCCTTTCATCTTCAGAATGTTTGTTGAAAGGGCATGGATGCCTGCTTATTCCTATGAAATCCCCATGGCCAGGGGAGTTTTCCAGTTCTGGTGGTTTTGGGAGGTTCCCTGTAGAGGTTATACCAAAGGTTATGTGGCATCATTATGAGAGTTATGCTCCACATGGGGTTTACACCCAACGGAATGCATGTGTTTTACATCTATGCCCTATCTTCAGGCCATGAACTTTCATAGAGAGCATGCTAGCACAAAGTCCTTTCATCCTAAGCACTCACACAAAAAAAAAGAAGTAAGCATAAGGGGTCATAGTCGATTCTTCTTTTATATAAAAAGCTTGTTAATTTCATGCTCATCCACAGTATAGAATTATGTTTAGTGTCTAAGTGAAGGGATGCCACCATATCTCTTCTATCTTACTGGAATATGTTCAGTAGTGGACTTTAGCTTGCTCTGAAATTTTACAGATGAGAGAAAGCATTTTTATCCCAACGATGTAACTTAGGCCCGTGGACAGCACTGAATGAAGCATTCTTTGACCTGTGACCAGAAAGAGTAAGGCAGAGAACTCGTCTCTCTAGCCTTATGTTCAGAGTACTTGTTTTAAGCCATTTTGGATGTTGACACTAGAGTTTTACCATAACTGTTGCAAAACGTGTATGAGGGAGCATTCACTGGACAGGTAGACAGGTGTCCATGCTCTTGGGCCACTGCCTTGATAAGAGTTCCTAGTGCTGTGCTTCTTTTTCTGACAAAATTCTTCCTAAAACACCTGAACAGGGGAGGATGGCAAGAGGGTTCTTCCAGTAAGCAAGAGCATGACCATCAAATGGCCTCCTTAGGAGGAGAAGGTGTTACTTAGGACCTTACAGACCTATATCATATTTAGTGTTGGCTGTTATCTAAAAGAGCATGCCTGGGTGTTAGTATGGTGCCCTTATAAAATGGGAAGGGCAATTCCTCCTCTAGTTTGGAATGAGAGGAAGGAGTCAGGTGTCTGGCTCCATAAGAAACACCCAGACTGTGAATCCTGTGTGGAAAAAGGCATACTATTTCAGGGACAGAAGTTGTACAGTGGTGTTGTTGGATATATTCTTTCCCTCAACATTTTCTTATTAAGGCAGTTTCTGTCTGTTTCAGTTGGTCTCCAGCAGAAAGATACAAATTTTAATTTGTTGTATTCAGAGTTTGTTTGTGAACCTAGTTTTATAGTAATTTAGTACAGTAGGTAAAGCCCTCATAAAGATGAGGTCAATTACTGCACAAGTTTTTGTTTTCTTGAAAAGAGTATGGATATAAAGAGGGACCTCATACATCCAGCTGGACAAGAGGTCTGAATGCGCAGATTAGTTTTGGTAGGGCTTTTCTGCATAATCTGCCTGTTTTAGTGGAGGGAGACTAACTTCCTTGCAGTGCTATCTGTGGGTGTAGCCTTTCCCATTTGTGTTATTAGTTGTGGATGAACTCCTTTCATTTTGGGGAAGCAGGCATGGCAGTGACCTTTAGTGTTTTGTTTTCAAGTTGAGTGGAAAAACAATTTGGATTTTAATCTCTATTGCAAGCTGTCTGAGCCATGTTTTAAAACTGGCATGATTAAAATTTTCTTTGTTAATAAAAGCTTGAACATCACTGTAACTACTTAAGCTTAAAATGTTATGGAGAGCAAACTGTTTACTTTGACCTGTGAACTTGTTGATCTTTGTCTTAGCTGGTATCTGTTATAGACCTCTCAAGCTCAAGTGTCTTCCTGCGTAATATGTGCAACTTGATGATTTACTTAAGACAGAGGAGTGGTCAGTCTTGTTTATTGGGTCAAAAGCTGAGAGGGTGGTAGAGCATGTCCTAAGAATTTGGGGTAGTTGCCAGTAAAATTGCCTGTGTTTGTAGTGTGGAGTCACTGGAGAGGTTACAGCCGTATGCTCATGGAGTAAAAGTAACTGAGGCTGAACTGGCAACTTATTCTAGTGTTTAACCACCCTCACAGTAATAAAAAAGGTGTTTTTTCATGTTCAGATGAAAGTTTCCCACGCTTCAAATTAGGCCATCACCTCTTGCCCAGCCTTCACTGAGAAGAGTCTTCTGGCTTAATTTTCTTTTCTGTCCCATCAGGTACTTAAAAATATTGATGAAAAACCATTGAGGCTTTTCTATTCCAGACTAAACATCCCCAGTTCTTTTAGCCTCTTCTCATGTGAGAGATGTTACTATACCTTTTCTGGGCTCCCTCCATCAAGTCCATCTCTTTCCGTTTAATGGGGAGTGCAAACACTGGACCTAGCATTTCAGGTGTAGAGGAGTGAGTCCACCAGAGAACAGGATTGGCTACATTTTAAAGATATAATGCTTGCTAAATACTGTTACTCGCTTCTAAATTCATTTTCATGATTTAGATTTTCTTACGTGAGTTCATATATGACAATTTATGATTGTCAGTGCCTTAAAACTAAAATGCTAGTGCCAAATCAAATGTTCTCCCACCTTTTAGATATTGGACATCTCACTATAGTTTGTAATTCTTTTGAGGGGGTAATCCTCAGTAGTAAATTGACTCTTAGCAAATCCATTTCTTTATTCATCAGTGGGAGGTCCAGGTACATGGAGATGTATACATATTGTGTGATCCAGAATTGTGGTTGCTGCTTTAGCAGGCTCATGAGAGATTGTTTAAACTCCTTAAAATGAACACTGGTTGGAAACAGACAGGTTACACCATGGATGACCTTGGTTACATAGGGGTTCTGTGTTCATGTTGACTTACTTGCGAAGTGGATGAATTATAGCTGAGAATTTTGATAGAACATAGATATCCCTCAAGTGGGAAGCCAGTTTTGTGATATATGGAAGGAAATTAGAGAGAAATTTCCTCTTGTAAATGTGATTTAGTGTAAATCTAATAGCAATATACTATGATTTAGTGCTTAGGAATAAGTACTAAGTTAGATGAGCCAAGGCTAACTCAAAATTGTTTTTGAAAGTATGGAAAAATATTGTTTTAAGCTAATAGAGCCATATGTTGCATAATGTTTAGTAGCTGTAAAAGGAAAGAGTAAGGCCTTAAAAGTTCGTTATATTGAATGACTGATAACTAAATGGTGGTAGGAGGTTGTTTTTACTGTTCTAGAAGGACTGTTACCTTTCAGGACAACTAAAGTTTTTTAAGAAGAACAGGCAGTTCTTTAAAGTAAGTAATAAAAGGTTCTCAGATTTTATATTTGCAAGCAAATAATGTGCAAGTGATTACCTCTAGATAAGCAATACCAGATTTCACCTACAAGTCAGGAAGCTAGTTGTCTAAAAGCCAGCACATCTGCCTTCAAATTCCCTGTAACTCTAAAGTGACTGCACCTGCAATAATCTGCAATGGGTCCCAGCTGGGAAAGTGGTGGCCAGGCTGAAAGCATAGGGTGCATGTGTCTCTCTGTGCTCTGCTGTAGAGAAGCTGGAAATCATGAAAAAAACATTTATTGTAATGTCTAGAATAATTCTGAAACTATAGATTGTTTTTCACTGAAACTTTTGAAAAGAAACATGGTACTTTTGTAATGAGATATGGTAGATCTGTAGTGTGTTATTCCCAGAATGTTTCCGTTCCGATGGACAGGCTGACCGGGCACTGAGTTTGCTTAGTTCTCTTGGGACATGTTCACAACCTTTTCTAAATGTGAAGATGTGTGCCATCTGCTTATGTTGTCTTTTCAGTACTCATCTCCTTTCCAAAAATAGCCCTTGTGTTGAATAACTCTGACTTTCATATGTCTTGTAAAGCACACTGCTGTTAATTTATTTCCACAGACGAATTGTACCATTTGTCATTGCTTTGTTTTTCTCAAAACTCGTTAAAAGTCCCAGTCATGCTTCTGTTTTTAGAGTTCATATGGCATATGATCTGGATAATTATTCCGGCATTTGGTGTGCTCTTATTGTCAAGATCTGCAGTTGTGGACAAAAGATGCACAGATCTAACAATCTTAGGTAAAACCTGTAAAAATCAAAGGTTTGTTTTGAATAACAATGGTTGCATCTAGTGAAAACAGCTGCATTGTTCACCATATTGTGTAATTGAGCCATAGTGAGCCTTTGCTGTTGTAACCTGGTCTGGTATGAACCTCCCTTATTTCAGTGGGAGTTATATTGACTTTTTCATAACCAGACCCAAATCTCTGGCCTCAGTGAGTACTTGCATAGTTGATATGAGTGCAGGGGTTTACACCACCTGGTCATTGCTTTCTAGTGGTTTTGATAATTCAGACTTGCTCCATGCTTTCCTAAATTAAAATACTTGTCTGTGTCTCAAGTGTAAATTTAAATGCAAATCAAGCGAACTGTTTGAAAATTTAAGCGAATGGTGAACAATTGTACTGAACAATAGGAGTAGCCAAGATGTTTTTCTCACGTTTACTTGTGTATTCTTACATATTAAGAAAAAGATTTCTTTATGCTTGTGTTTCTAAAATTAAAATGCTGTTGATTTGTTAAATGCGCTGTATACCAGGTGCAATAAACCCAAAAGGAATTACTGATAGGTTTTAAAGCAGACATTTTATGTAGAGAAAATATTGGCAAAGAATAGTTTAAATGTCAGAGTCATGTTGGTGAGGGGGAGGAGATGCTGCTTTTGAAAAGCATTAGAAAACTTCTGAAAGAAAAACACTGTCAGTCCTAAAATGTGAATCTTTTTCCGTTGGAAGATACAGCCGCTTAATACAGAGCAAAATGTTTTTCAGATGGGTAGTGCTCATATTAAAACTATTACTAAAGCATTATTTATTGTCTGAATATGGGTTGTCTCTGTGATTTTAACTAGTGCTCTGAACTAATTTAAATGTATTTGATTTAGTAACTTTTGTATAAGGAAAACAACTCCAAAACATTGCATTTCTGAGACAGTTGGAAAAGCAGGCTGATTTTCCAGATGCTCATCATTGGTCGTTTTGTAAAGGGCAGCTTCTTAAGACTGAGTGCTGAATTCATGTTTACCGGTATTGTTATTCACAAACTGACCTACGCCTCTATTGGCCATTCTATGTGAATTTTTGCTCTCTCTGACTATCTGGATTGGCGTACATTGCCAGCTTTTGTAAAAGAAAAAGAAAGTGCTGTAATTTAGCATCCCTATTTTTAAAGACTGAAAATAGGAATAATGATCGAGTATCGGAAGCATCCCGTAGAAGACAGACAAATCTGTATTGCTGTTTAGTAGCTGGTGCCTAATGTATGTAAACCTTGCACTAAAAAAAGCACTTACCTAGGAGTTTACACCAAGAATCTTCATTTTTTGATCTTTCCCATAGCTGAGCCTTGTAAGGCTTTGTACTTCAAAAACCTTTGAAGTCCATGAAAAGCCTTCTGTTGATTTCAGCTGGATCAGGTCCATGTATGAACACTAGGTCCATGTAGTCAGCAGAGTAGAGTGCTGTGAACCTGGTGTCCCAACTCCAGTTGCATCCGTTTTTTAGTCTTTTAATGACCAAGAGGTCATAGGACATAGAGGTGGAGAACTGGGGGTGTTGAAAGGTAAGTGGACTCTTTAAACTTGAAAGTAGAATACTGTTCCTTTCATCTCTGGATAAAAAGAATCACACAGTCTTTCCATCCATTGAAAATATGAGATATTTCCAGATTTGGGGAAATAGTCTAAAGTTTTAATTGAATTTCTGTTGTCTTCTGTGAATAACATTTTCACCAATGTGTCTTTCTAGGCTGTCAGAGAGTTGTATCAACATTATATACATAGGAATGTAATTACATTCCTTTAAAAAGGAAGAGACTTGTCTCAAGCTTGCAGAGGATGTGACTCCTCTGGTAAGCAACTGAGATTGCTGTGGAGCACTTGTCTTCAGAACTTGTAGGAGAAGCAAGAAAAGAGGAAGAGTCTCAGAATGGTGGAGAAAGGTAGAGATGGGTGAATTCTAGCAGGCTTACAATACTGGAAGGAGAAATGATATGAGAGTAGAGGGCGCTGTAAAATTTCCTGTGACACAATTAATTGAAATGAAGGAATTATAGAAACAGAGAACAGATGTAATGGATCTGTAGGAAGAGTTGTTTGTAACTAATTCTTGTGATTTTTTTTTTTTTTAATTTCTGTTCTTTCTTGGCTGCTTGAAGTTTTACTTGGTTTAAAAATTCTAAAAATGTTTTGTAAGCCCTTTTGTCTTCATTGAAGAGGTCAGTTACAGGAAAGGCCACTATGAAATTTCACAACAAAGTTCTAGCTGACATTGTCTTTCACATCAGAGTTTAGACATGCTGCCAGTGTAATTCCTCAAGTGGTCACAGCTGAAACTGCAAACCTGGCCAAGGTAGTGAAGCCTGTTTTTTCTGCCTGTGTGGGCTGCAGTCTAGCTGTTATGGATCCTGTAATAAGATAATATGAGGGAAATAGGATTGTTTCAGAGCAAATGTCCTCTGTCCAGACATTTGAGGCTGATGGTGAAGATTGGTTGAGGATAATGTATTCATTTAGTCTAATGCAAATGTAGTCCAACCTTCCTTGCCATTCTTATGAGCATTTAGAAGCATAGTTCTGTTTTTCTTTTTTTTTTTTTTTTTTTTTTTAATGGATTACTCTTTGGGAAGGTTATGTTCACAGTAATTTATATTAAAAAAAAAAGAAAAGAAATCTCAGTTCATGTACATCAATGTGATTTCTCAAGTAGTGATTTCGGCCATGAGCATAGGGCAATACATCATTTGTATTTAACTGATCATGCTTTTTAACTGCTAATGACTGAAACATTCCAGTCAGGCCTCAAGGCATTTTTAGACCTAGACACTAGAAATTCATTTTTTGACCTCAGTGCTGAAAGACTTTGGGTTTCCTTTGCATTTAGCACATGGCTGAACAGATATGTGAAGCAGCAAATAGTGAAGAAGGGGTGATAACAATGTATTATTATGATGATGATGTCCTAATACAGTGACTTATTTGTCCTTCTCTTCCCCAGAATTTGTATCCCTATACAGAAGCTATTTCAACAGTGTGGCTTTTTTTTCCCCTTTTTGAGTAGTTGATGGTTGTAGCTGCTTTGACAACAATGAAATCATGTTAATGTGTAACTAAAACTAGACAATAATGAGTCACACCATTATCTGCCCCATTTTAATTAATTACAAAGAGTGTATAATATGTTGACATTTAATTTGTACCTAACAATTTTGTGAAGGGAACTGGAACTGTAAGAGCTTGAGGCTTTCTTCTGTTTTGAAATTTCCTTCTATGCAACTGTGAACTGAGATCAAGAATTAACCAGCCATTGGTCAGTCTGGATATGCAGTAGGTGGAAAAAACATTTAGGATTAGACAAACTGACCCAAAGAGGTAAAAATAATCCAATTAATGAAGAGTGTGTCACTTCATATAGTATTTAGTAGCAGCTATGGGACATGTTTGTCAGAATAAATAAGGAAAGAAGATGTAGATTTTTACAGCTAGGAGCTTATTGCTGGATTTTTTGAGTTAGAAAGTTGAATACACAATGTGAAAGACAATAGGCTTTTGCTAAGTTTCATGGCTAATGGATTCTCACTGACCAAGTAGAGTAGAAATGCACACATGCAGCATATTAGTTCATCTTGTAAAAGAATTGGTTTATTCATAGATTCGCATCCATGTGTTTGAGCACTGGACATCATTGGAGCTCAAATTTTTAGTGGCAATTAATGTGGGACAGCAAACAATTATTTCAGGTCTTCCTCCTGTCTTCGAAATTGTTCCTATGCAGAAAAAAAGGGCAGCAGTGTGAACTAAATTTGAAAGTTAAGTTTAACTTCAGCTGTTTTCCAAATTGTAGAAAGGTGAACGTTTACAGTTCCCTCAAGGATATGCTGTCTGCCTTTGTTTTGTAATAGAAAACATGACTTGGTTAGTTTTAAAGACTGAAGAGCTCTTCAAATTAATGTAGGGTAGGCTGATGTTGTTTTCATGAACTAGAGATCTTTCAGATTTCTGACTGATACTCATTGATTCTTCCATTTATATAATTAATAGCTTAAGATAGGAGTTTTCTGGATAGTTTTGTTTCTGGCCTGAGTCTGGTGTCCCTATACTTGGTAGCAATGTATCCAGTGGTTTCAATGGAAATAAACTTGGGCCAATGAAAATATGCTAGAAATTCCTGTTCAGAGTCTATAGATAAAACCACGAAAGTTCTCAGTATACTGTTTAAAGATGATTAACTTGAATTTATTAAATACCATCTTATTGTATCATGACATCTTTCTTTTCGATTCAGAGTGGTGGTAAACAACACAATGCCATTAGGACAAAGTAAAACTGAATGGCCAGTTGTATGCTATATGTAAAGCACATTTAAATATTTTTAGAAGAGATGCTTTCTCATGAAAAGGAAAAGTAAAAGCAAGTTAATTTAACCAGAGCTAAATACCACTATGTCAGTATACAAATACTTTTTAAAAGATGAGATATTTCTCAGTTTCTGATTGTTATTTCAAGTATCCAGGTGCCCTCAGGGATTACAGAGTATCCTGTAAGCTTCATCAACAGGCATGGCTTGTTCTCTTAGCAATAGGAGCAGATGTCAATTTTTTATGGCTCTAAGATGCTTAGTCATACCTAGTAGATCCATCTGGTACAGATCGAGCCTCAGTTAACTTGTTTTCACCCATGAACTTCCCACTGAGAAAATAAATCGAGCAGAGCTCCTCAGTCCAATGAAAAAGAAACTTGAATATTATCAATCTACTTGTAGCACCAGAACCCCCTTTCCTGTCTTTCTTTTTCAATTGCTTTGCACAGGTGAGAAGGCTAGTAAAATGGAAGGAAACTATAATTGGGACAGAATTCCTGGAACATACCACCAGTATCAGATGTATCACTTTCCAAAAAGGGAACAACTGAATATTTGTCAGTTCTGCAAAAAAGGGTGATTTAAGAAAGAGAAACAAAATCTTTATATATAATGCCGGCCATAGTACAAGTTATTGACAACTGGTATTAACTGCAGTTGTTCACATTTTATGAGCTTAAGTATATATATTGCAATGGTTTTCTTTTGTGGCTGTTGATTTAGATTAAAGATATAAAAGCAAATGCTAGGCTTCAGAACTGGTGAGATCCTTGCAGTGGCATTCTGTGAAATTCCATATCTAATTGTTTACCTTGACTGAAGGCTTTAAAATGCTGTGGCTTGGGTAGGGACTTAGGCTGTGCTTTGACATCTCTTGTGTTACAAGCCTTTCAATAACTTCAGTGCAAATTAACCTGATTTAATTTTTAACTCTTTCACCTGGTGCCAGAAAGGTCTGAAACATGATGGACCTGTCAGCAAATGCTTGTTCTGCATAATAGCTACATCTCTGGTAACCATATGTGTTAATGACAAATGCTTCAGTCCTGCCTTGAAGAGAGATTTATTCTCCTTTTATGGTGTGTCTTCATTAATTATATGACTGTATTCTAAAAGCCTAGCATATGAAGTGCTTTTATGTTTGTGGGAAATTTTATGTCAGTGTGATGAAGCAACATAAATCTTCCCCAGAAGATTGCCACTGAAGAAAGACCAAGTTAATACCCCTGTACCTTGAATTGTATGAGTAGTTTTAGTATATTGTGGTCAATAGTATTTAATGTTGATTTCTTCTCTCTCTCATCTGTCCCTTCACAGTATTAGGTTGCTTGCAAGGTGGTCTAGAGTGCTAGTCTGCAGCAATTGTCCCATGGAATTTACATTTCTTGTAGCATACAGTTCTTAAATTGGGAAAAAAACAAAACCTAAGAAAACTGGAAGAATCTATTGTAACTTTCATTAAAAGGCTGTTTCTCTCAGGAATATACTCTATGGTGCAGGGCCAAAGGGTCTCAGCTAGGATCAGGTTTGCAGATGTGTTAAATTTCAAGTGGAAAGACTCACTCACCCTTCAATATGCTCCTTCCCTTGCCTGTTTTTCATCCATTGTCAACACAATGTCATTGCAACTTCTGCTTTTGTGGGAGCTATTACCATTCCTTAAAACTGGGTAGGAATAAGAATGTGGTCTGCACACAAATGCCAACAGGGTTGATAGGTCTGGGAGCTGGGGAAAGACAGCTGCAATGACTGGTCTGGAGAAGGGCCTCATGACTTTCTCCATTTGCATGACAGTATTAGGAGAAGGACATTCAGTAAGTGATGTGATGTGTGGTATCTGAGCAGATGCTACTAGCATCTACTGGTCTTTATGACAGGTTGAAGTTGGCAGCCATCTGTGTTGGCCTTCTGTGGAAGTGAGAGCTGGGTTGGGAAGGGAGAGGTCTAGGACCAAAAGATAGGAGCAATGGAGAGAAGGGTGTTAACTTGTCTGATAAGATTTTTGTTGAGATGTGCTTTAGAGCTGAAACAATAAATTGTGAGCTTATTAAACTGCACCCATTACATCTTTATCTTTGCTGTCTCTCTGCAACATCTACATTGAAGGAAAGTGCATGGAAAGTTGAATAATTAAAATATATCAGGGAAATAAGACTTCTTTCTGAAATGGTGCTCTAACTGTTGCAGTGAAAGATTTTGTGTGTCTGTGTGTGGTTTCTAACAATATTGTGTTGGTTTTGGTTCAGATTGCAGATAGGCTGTTCTGTTTAAGTCCAAGGGTCATTTTTATTTGAAAAAAATATCTAATTCCTGAATGGCCACAACTCTTTTGCAAATGTTTCTAGGAAAGCCCACATCTGGTAAGGTGCACTTCACTCACTGAGACAGGTCTTCTGAGGAAAATGAAAAAAAAATCCGCAAAGACTGTTTACACAACTGTTAGACCTCCAAGGACTGTCTTAACTTTTACAACTTTTACTTTTGAGAGCTTTACTGTGCACTTTAATAATTCCTCCAAAACATGAGTTTTATATGAAAAAATGTTACAAACATTAATAGGTCTCTGGAACTACCAGTGAATAATTATGGTAAAATTCTAGACTTCATATTTCATCTGTAGGACTGTTATTTCTGCTGAATTTTACTGCTGAGATTATACTTTACTACGTGCTTTTAAGATATTAAAAGATAGTGAAACACAGTATTCATATTGGCAATTATATTTATTGAGCTTATTGCCTTCAAAGAGGAAAAATTTTATGGTAATACATCAAGACAACAGGAATAAGGAGATACTTGTCCCAAATATTTTGTGTTGAGAAAGGTGCTGCATGGAATTGATACTTTCATTTGTTTTCCTTTAAAAGGGAAATGAAAATATATGTATCCATCAACTTGTGGGGGCATGGCTGCTACTGTAACTTGAAATATTTAGTATCTTGTAAACTAGTAACACATGCCAAAGAGAAAGGAAATGCATTCCTGAAACTTATCATGTGAATTTCATGCAATTATAGTGGAAATAAATACTGTGTTAAGCCCAAGAATGTGAGCATATAATTTGATGGTGCCTGAGTGAGTCATGGTAACATGGCTACTGAAGAGCTGCTAAGTTTGAAGGGCAGGTTTGTATCCATACTCTTGCATGGCAAACATAACAAGTGTAGTATATAATGGTGTTCCTCTCTTACATGCCAAAACAGAATAGGAGAAAATGCAGTGAAATATCACATGGCCAGTGTGTAGTACAGTACAAGGCATTTACCAGTTATTGTAATCAAAATTACTCCATGACAATGCAACATGCGTGGACTATTCCATGTTTGTGTATTTTATGGTTAGACGGTTTATAATGGACGTTTCAGTTGATATAAAAATGCTTGGCTGTTATTCTTTTTGTGTGTGTGTGTGAGGGGTTAGTTTCTGAACCTTGTGAGACAACAAGAACCTTAAGCATTTTGCAAGTCCAGAAAGGAACGCTACCCTGTCTGGTCCTGAAACAGCATGGCTTTTGAGGAAAATTTAGTCTAATAGGAACTACTGAATTACTACTTTTGCTTGTTTGAGATTTGTTAGAAATGTCTGAGGTGCATCTACACATTAGTGTTTTAATGTGGATCAGAGTTTGCTTTGGGAGTGAGTCTCTTAAGTATCATGATCACCTTTTCTTTGACATCATGGACCAGTCTGAGAGTTCATGCACTTCTTCTGGACTAACATAACTGGGAGAGATAATCCAGGGGGATCTAATGTTCTTTGGCAACTAACGGGCATTGTGTCCATGGACCAGACTAGAATTAGTTGAAGGAAAGAAAAAAGTTGAAATATACATCAAGCCCATCAAGACCCAGGTGTTTTGCTCAATAGGTGTGTTTCTGTGGTTCACATGACTTCCTAGGGAGTTTGTAGCTGATTCTGGAATACTGTGTTAGTAGGCAGTGGAGGCAAATGCAGTCTGTGATAAATGCACTACACCACATGCTGTTGGGAGTCACCCAACTAATCAGTAATCTTATACAGAATAGTTATATGGACTATAGTTTTCAGTTATCAAATCAGCATTCAAAACAACTTGCAAGCATTTCTTAAACATTGAATTCTACAGTATATTGTGAGCCAGTTGTTTTTTTCAAATACAAAGTGGGCTGTGTATGTCTACATTTATATTATATTTTGCATAAGTAAACCTTATGTTTTTAGAATGCATTTTCTTCTTTTTGGTGTTAATTTCCCAAGGTTATGCTTCTGCCATATCCTTGAGCCTGCATATATTTTTATTATCTCATCATTTCATATATATAGTAAATCTAGTTTATGACACAACAGAAGAGGAGCATTAGCATTTTGAAAGGATGGGGATTTTGAAATAGAGCTTACAAGTTGACAGGCTATCTTTTGCTTCCCATATTAATGCTATTAGACTGGTTTCTGTTCATTTCAACTGGATTAATTAATCCCAAAAAATGTGTTTGAAATTTGGCCCGAATATATGTTGAAATTCAATATATAACTTTAATAACTTCAAGTTAGTGTCAGTGTATTTAATTCCTCCTGTTGTATGGAGAAGTGAAGTTTATTTCATCTGGATTCTTTTACAGTTGGTAAAAAACTTCTGCTAAATAGAATAAGACCTCAGTTGAGATCAGTCTTAGAAGTGGTAAGAGTGAAGTCTGTGAAACCACAAGAAGGCAGTCATAACTCACAAGTGTGTGGAGACACAAGGATTCCTGTGGCTCATTTGTTTTTATAGCTTGTGTTTATCTAGTAGTTTTTCTGTGCATTTGAGAAGACAGTGCTCTAAAAAGAGGAAAGGTGTCCCATACTTAGAGATGCAGATTTAATCCAAGCAATACATAGTCGGTTTTCAAAGCTACTAATCTTATGCTGTTTCGTTGGTAATGGCCTTTGGGTTTTGATGATTGTCTTTCTAGGAACCTCATAATGATGACAGCCAGAGAACAAATAGTGTTGTGTCTCGTGATTTGGGTGATGGTTGCTGATTTTACTTAATTTATTTTTTAATTACTCTGATCTAATTTTTTTGTTGGTTTGTTTTTGGTGTATGTGAATGTTTTATGTGACTTTTAATGTTTTGGTCTGTAACAGAAATAAAAGTTGACTTTGTATGAGGTGTGTAGGAAATACCAATGCAAAGTTCAGGTCAATACAGTTCTATTTGTAGCCAGTCATCTACAGGAGAACCCACCATATCATTGTGATAGAAGCTAGCACATTACAGATGATGGCAATGTCAGCATAAATTCAAAAGAAAACCTAAGACTTTCTATAAATTGTGATATCCATTTTCTGGTGTAAATCCACATGTTTAAAATTAGATGGTAGTGTGAGTCACACTGTAACCCATGATAATTTAATTTTGGTTTATATTTGCAAACTGCAGTTAAGTCAGAGAATGAATTTTTAGGCTGATCAGTTTTATAAGTATTTCTTACATTCAGTCATCTCTTTAACTTAAATACTTTGGGTTAACCAGTAACCAGCATTGACTTTTCTATGGTTTAAATATCTGTGGTATAAAAATGGCTTCCTCTAAGGGGGTTGTACATTTAATTTGGTTGTGAGGAATTACAGTGGTTAGTTACAGTAACAGAATAACTTCAGGTGTTTGTTCCAAAATGTGTTTTTGCCCCCATGTTGTCCTCAGCTTCTCTTTTCAGGATACTGTTGCTCAGTGGTTTATTTTTGGTTTTTTTCTTTTTTTTTAATAAGAGTTGTATGTCATAAGGTGACAGAAGAAATATATGTACATAGTTAAGCTTAATGCTGAATTTCTGCACGTGTTTATGTAACACAGTCACAAAGTTATCTGATAGTAATATATTAAACAGTGTGACTAGTATGTGCTAAGTGCTGTTTGATCTACCTTTTCTCACATTAGAGTTCTATGCAGTATTTTCAGTTGCTGGTTTTGTTTTGTCCTGGTAGGTTTTATATGCTTTTTTATTTTCTCTTGTTTGGGTGGTCTTTATTTGCTTTGTGCTTTTGCTAACTAGAATAAAGTCTAAGGATGTTACTTATACGTCAGGAATAAATGAAGATGTTATTATGGACCTTAAAGCACAGTCTTGTGCTGTCAGTCTCAGCATGGGCTGGCTCCCAGGGCATGTAGAGCCAGGGGCAGGGGGTGACCTCACTGCAGGCTATGGCCTCTCTGAGGGGAGCAGCCCCAAAGAGGCAGAGATGGCTGGTGGTAACAGGGTCATCAACAGCCTCAGGCATGGCAAAAGCTGAGCCAGGGTCAGGGAATGCCAGGGGCATCTGTGGGATGAGAGGGTTCCTGGTGTGCTGGGAGAACTGGGTGAAGGTCAGGGCTCAAGGGGTTTTAGTGAATGGGGCCACATCTGGCTGGTGCTTGGTCATCACTGGTGTCTCTCAGGGTCCAGTTCTAGAGCCAGATCTGTTCAATACATGCATCAGTGCTCTGGATACAGCAGGTGAACGCACCAATAGTGCAAGTTTGCTGATGATAGCAAATTTGGAGATGCTGGTGAGTCTTTTGAGGGATGAGAGGCCTTGTATAGGGATCTAGATTGGTTAGAGCACTGGGCAATGTTTAATGGGGTGAAATTTAACAAATAAAAAATGCTGGATTCTGCATAATGCTGGGCACAAGTATAAACTGGCAGAGGAGGAGCTGGAGAGCAGCCCTGCAGAAAAAGATCTGGGGTGATGGTCAGCATCAGGCTGAATAGGAATCAGCAGGGTGCCAAAGCAGCCAAAAGGGCAAACCCCATCCTGTAGTGCCTCACACACAGCACCACCAGCTGCTCACAGTGGTGATTATCCCACTGTATCCAGCACTGCTGTGGCCTCACCTGGAGTGCTGTGTGCAGTTCTGATCCCTACAATTTAATAAGGATGTGAAGGTCCTTGAATGCATCCCAAGGAGGGCAACAAAGCCAGTGACAGGGCTGGAAGGCACGTCCTGACAAGTGTCTGAGGACTTTGGGCTTGTCTAGTTTGGGGAGGAGGAGGCTGAAGGGTAATGTCACTACTCTCTGTCTGAAAAGGGGAAGTGGAGAGGAAGGTGCTGATCTTTTCGTCTTGGGATCTACGAGCAGGACAGATGAATGGCTCAAAGCTACACAGTAACATTCAATTTATTATTTGTTGATGCTTACTTTTTTCAGTTTCATTCTTTATTAGAACCATTACAAGGCAGCAGAATGCCTTACTAAGACATTCTTATTAAGGAATCTTTTCCATAAAATATAATGTACAATGAAATCAGAAACTATATAAACATCCAAATGTGCTCATTTCAGTTGATTGTATTTCCTTCCTTTCTTTCTTAAATGTAAGCCAAAGAACCAGAATATTACTGCTGTTTTGTTGTATTTTATGGATGTTTTCTTCTTATGCTGTTTTTCTTCTATCCATGGCTTTCCAGTGGATGGTTTTCAAACTTGACATACACTGGACAACATGTGGCAGAAACAATGCTAGAAATATGTTTGCATAAGTTGTCTTTGAAAGAGCCAGTCTTGTTTCTGGGGTGGACCTCGCGATTGAGCTTTTTAACTTTCTTCTTCACCACCTCCAGCTCCATATTTCTCCTGTTCATTTCTACAGAGTGTTTTAGGTTCACTGGGCAGGTTTTAGTCCTCACTCTAGCCTGTTGTGGAGTCATCTCAAAGTGCATAAGGGCTTAAATTTGCTGTATCTTGGTGAAAGTCTTCCAGGACAGCTGTTCATAGTGTTGTATAATAGGGTATCCTCTTTTCATTTAGCTGCCTTATTTTCAGAGAAAAATATGTTCCAGTTATTTATATGCAAAAAGATAACTAAATAGAAGAGCCAAGGAGAGGTGGTACTGTGGTTCCCCTGCCCAAACATTTACTACAAGTTTGTGTTTAGTCTTGACTGAAGGGCTTTGAAAAATAAATTTTTCTTTGGCATTTCCTATCTGTTGGTTTTGATATCACTCCCCGCTAAGTGTACAGACTTTTCTGAAATTCATTCCTAAGTGCATACTTCTGTATTTGGGAGCTGGGAATCCTGGTTTGAATTTGTTGATTGCATTTTGCACCTCAGTTCCACATTTCAGAGCTGGGCCTGGGGACACACAGCACTGACATAAATAAATCCCTGTATTAATTTGTCATAGTGAACATGGAGTCAGGAAATGCATATCAAACACAAGTTATACTCTACTGTTGCTTTTAATTTCATGCTGTTGAGATTTTTGAAAGGGTAAGGAAAATGTATATTGGGAACCTCTCTTTTTAAATTCGTCATTGCAGCAGTTATTGATTTGAGTACCCAAATGTTCTGTTTTACTTCAGTGGGTGCTGTTATTTGAAAGGTTTATTTCTATGGGTTTTTTTGTAATTTTGAAAGAATCAGTGAGGTTGTCAGGAGAGGCTACTTCTGAGAGACAGTGGTTTCACACAAATATGGATTGAAGATTGGGCAGGGGAGAAGAGACTTCCAAAACTGATAAAAGGTATATATATATAGCTACTGTCAAAGCAGATTAAGTGGCTAGATGATTTTCATAGCTCATCTCTGGCATTTCAAAAGAAGGGTTCTATGTCCTAACATCATTATGGACAGAGATGCAAATTGAGTAATTTTATACTGTTTTTTGGTTTTTTTTTTTACTGTTGATCCAATTAAAGACCAGTTTGTACTTGCTTGTGAATGTTATTAACTTTCCCCTCCCCCACGGGGCCCACTGTAGATAGAAGATTGATTTTTCTTGCCTCTCTACATGTATTTTTTTCCTTACAAGAGATGCTGCACAGATTTCCTTTTTTCAAGGCACAGAATATAGACATTTGTATTAACTGTTTAGGACCAAGGGCATTTGTGGTTTACTAGAGGAAAGCAAGTGCGCACAAATACTTGCTGAAATGAGTCTTGTAATCCGATGAGTCTTGTAATATTTATCTATTGCTTTGTTTTAGTTTTTTTTCCCCCTCCTGTTCTTGTTTTTGTAAGCTCTTTTTCTTGTACATATCAAACAGCCCTGGTCTTTGAAGGTCTGATTCCTGAAGTTTGTCGATTTTTTTGCTTCCTGACAGATTGAAAGTGTGTGGGGCTCAGGTGATGACCTGAGTTCCTCTAATCCATCTCCTATGTGTTGTTGGAGACTGCTTTAGTTTCCTCTGCCTGACATCTTTCATAGGATGTGTCAGGTCTGGGAAGATGGGGTACTTGGAGTTCACTCTGTTGAGTGCAGCTTGTTTTCCTCAGTATACAGATTAAGATGCTTCGAGGTTGCCCTGAACATGGGCTGTGCAAGGCTTATAAATGGGTAGGAGCAGTGGTGTTTAAAACTCTTCCTTGAGGCCATTTCTGCACTGCAGATTGAAGCCACCACTGAAGACTAAGTCAAAAGTCTCAGCGGATAAAGTCAAGTCAGAATTGGGTTTGAAGAAAAACAGACACGGGGGAACTGAGAATGGAATGAGGGAGCATGTAAAATACTACAGATAAAACACGAATGTGTGTTCTGATTATTTGAAAATACGGTTTAAGCCAGGTGCACTGGCATGAGCAATAATCACAGCTGAATGTTTGTGATTAACCATGTGTTAAGATGCAGAGTAGAAGAGAGCCATCATTTAGTGTCTGTGCTTGCTTTGATACCTTGCTTGTTCAAAGGAATTTGTTTTTCCTTACAATGAAAGCTCATTCACATCGTGTTAGTTTGCATGAATTTGAAGTTGCTAAGCAATTTTTTTTACATTTTGATAGACTTCCTTTTTAACTCAAGTGCTAATAATTTTCAGTAGGGAAATGAAAACAGTTGTAGACGTTGAAATTATCAAGTAGGGGAACCACACATCTGGGCATTTATGGTTTTATTGTCTCAAGTAACAGATATAATTTAAAAGCAGAGGTGCTTTTTCTAGTTCAGTGGAAAGTAGCAGTGTAACTGCAACAAAGTGGTGAGCTGCTACTGATCTGTTATTGCAATCAGCTACTTCTGTCACATTTTATGTGAAGAAGAAAGGGGTATAAATTGAAACTAGCACATAAAATATTGTTTTAACATTGCTGCTGGCTAGATTTGTAAATGGGAATAATAAATCCTAATACAGCATTGAGAGTAATACTAAAGAATTCCCACTAGCTTATGATATTTACAGCTGTTCTAAAGTTTTATTTCTTTTATTTATGTCTCTTTTCAAAGGGCTTGGGCCTGAGATGGCGCTCATAGTTAGCTAATCTTATGCAAGCAAATCTCAGTTTTGGCTAAATTTTGCAGTAATGACAGATAAAAATGGTATTATAAAATCAAGTAGTATTACATTGTAAGCTGCTGGAAGATAAAATAAATTTTCATAAAATATTGAAATTAAATGGTATGAACTGATCATTTTAAAATGCCCCTAAATAACTGTAAATAAGTGGAAAGGTGTGAAAAAGAGTGGGTATGTCTTTATAATTATAAATCCCATAGCTTCCTTGATAATACAGGAGAAGAAATTATTAGCATTTCAGCTTATATGAAAAACAGACATGTATAAATTATCTGAAGTTCTGCTTAAGAGTTGTGGTGAAAACCAAACCATTCTGTGACTCTGACTGTGGAGATGGTTGAAGTCCCTTACAAAATGATGGAAGCTGGAAGGGATCTTTGAAGGTCATCTAGTCCATCCCTCGTGCCCTGGGATCTTCTGTGAGATCATGTTGGTTGGTGAACTGTTCCAGTGATGGAGCATCCATCACTTCTCTGGGCAACCTGTTTCAGTATCGAGCCACCCTTATCATAAGAAGTTTCTTCCCTAGATCCCATGTAAATCTGCTTTCTCTCAGTTTTTGTCTGTTGGCCTTTGTTTTGTCACTACAGGCCTTGGTCTCTCTGTCTTTCTTGTAAGCCCCCTTTATGTAATGAAAGGCTGCAGTAAGGTCTCTCTGGAGCATTCTCTCTTCAGTTGAACAACCCCAAGTGTCTCAGCCCTTACTGTAAAGGGTGCTCTGGAAGGTGCTCTGGTCCTCAGACCATTTTTGTGGCCCTTCTCTGGACCTGCTCCAACAGGTCTTTCTTATCCTGAGGATCCCAGCACTGCATGCAGTTCTCCATGTGTGGCTCATGAGAACGGATTAAAGGAGGATGACCCCTTCCATTGACTTGCTGGCCACATCTTGGAAATTTTTGTGAACATGTGACTATACACTTGTATGAAGACATGCACAAACATGATCTTTATAAACATTCATGAGGAGAGATCCAGCTTCAAAACATAGGCTTCATACTTGTGGTAGCAAATCACTGTATTCAAGCTTATAAACTTTCTGAGATCGGAGCACAATGCTGCAGTTTTGAAAAACTATTGTGGTTGTCTCCATTACAATGGTTCTAATGTGTCTATTTGTCCTTCTGCATTGTACATTGAGAGAATAATTTTTTACTTTATCTGTATGGGTTTTATACATAGAAAGATTACATTGTTGTGGTTAAGAGCCAGCTGAGGACTAAGCTTGACATGTGCTCACTCAGTTGATCCATGGATGGGGCTGGGGGGAGCATCAGAATAGTACAGTTAGAAAAACCTCGTGGGTTGTGATAAAGACATTTTAATAGGTAAAGCAAAAGCCTGTGCACAAGTGAAGCAAGGAGTTATTTCACTCTTCCCCAGATGTTCAGCCACCCCCTTTGTAATGGATAGTGGTGATTTGGGAAGACAAATGACATCACTCCAAATATCCATCCCTTCCTCCTCCTCCTCCTCCTAGCACAGACCATACTAGCTACTGTGAAGAAAATCACGCCAGATGAAACCAACGTATGTAACATAGGTATATTCCATTATTTACATCACTCTTTAATAAAAGAAGAATGGAAAACTAAAAAGGAGAGAGAAAAAAAGGTATAGTGCTGCTATGTTAGTACTTTGCATTCTGTCCTACCTGAATTCCTCCTTGGAAACTGATTTCCAGATCTATAGTTGGTACCAACAGTGATGGTATACTGCAGTCACGTTCCCTGTGGAAATACCTTGCTTAACTCCTATGAAAGGGTGTCATTTTACTCCCTCACAGACTGACAATTGTAGTCCAATTCCCAAGAATAAATTTTCCAGATTCTTCATCTATTCTGGTTCCAGAGTATTGACTTAAAAATGGAGAAGAACTACATACGTATAATGTCCTAAGTATGTCAGCTTAGGATGTGTTGCAGAGTTTGTAACCCATTTCTCACATTTAGTCATTTAGATCTTCCTGATGTTGTTTGGGTCTTCCACTATACAGAAAGTAAATCATCATTTTGTTTCATCTTTTAACACCACAAACACACACTTTTGAGCTATAGGTTTTTTAACCAGGAAATTCTGTTTCCAAAACTGACCCTTCAGAAACATCTCTAGAAGAAAAGCAAGTTGCTGTTTGTCCCTGTGCCAGTTTTATACTTCTTTTTCTCTTCTCATCATGTTTTCTTTTCCTTTAGCTTAAATAATTATTTTGCATGTTATACTGGTATTGGTTGTTTTACTGCAGTCGGGGTAAAGCAGAGCTATACTGTTTGCTTATCTTGGAAATGCACTTCATTATTATAAATATAAAATAAAATTGGCACAGGTGACTTTTGGGAAACTCATGTTGCATTTAATTGAATTTTCCATTTGCTTAGATGTTGTTCATTATGTTTGCCTGACAATTTTTTTAAGTGTTGTGCAGTATTGAAATGCAACTAATGGACTTTTCATGAATCACTACTAAGCTATATCAGTTTCTTAAATGCAAGTGTTACCTTTTGTCTACTACTTAGCAATTTTAAACAACAGGTGTTTATAAAGATAGACTAAAAGATTACTTCGGTCAGTATTCCACCAAACTTGCCTGCTGAAATGCTTTCCTAACTCTTTTATGTTCACTTCACATTTGTGTGAACCTTTTACTCCACAAAAGGGACTAGGAGTCAGGATTGGTACTTACATTGTGGTACAACATCATTGTCTAAGCAGAACTGGATGTTGTGTTCCATTTAAATGCATTAAGGTGAATGTATCTAGCCTGAAAGAAATTTTCATATTCATGTATATTTCCTTTGTCTTTCAGAACAATGGGTCACTTGCTTGGTGCCAGAATCATAAACAGTGTTCAAAGGTAAGTCCTGTTTTTTCCTCTCTCATTTATGTTACCTATCTGCTATCAGGCTCTTGTCTGTAGATTAAGTGCTTTTCTTCTTAGCCTGTTTTCAGAAGTGTCTGTTTATATTTTATTTGGAAACATTAACCTGTAATAAAATATCAAAAAATTAAAACCAAGTGATTTACTCTTTCAGGACAAAGGAACCACGTTGGAGGATACATATCAAGCGTAGTTAAACCAACGTAATTCTGTCATTTTAAGAAAGTTTACACTGGCTAGAAACTGGTGTCTCATTTGTGGGTTTTTTCAGTGTTTTTGGTCAGAAGAGAGTAAAACTCAATAACTTAAAAATTTTTCTCCAACAGCACCAGTGTATTTCAACATTCAGCATTTCATTCAGTTTTTAATTTTTAATTTTTAATTTGATTTATTTAATTTTTATCTTGAACCTGAGTTTCTTTGAAAGTATTCTTGACACAAATCCCGATGTCTCTACTGATGCCCCTTTCCCATTCTAGTACTTAAACCCCAAAAGCCTTAAGGGTAGGTGAGGTAATTGTCAACTGATTCTCCTGTGCAAGGGTCTTTCTACAGTGCCTGGATGGAAGCAGCAGTGATTTGAGAACTTTAGTGGGTCAAGCGGAATTGCACATTTGTTGCTGACTGTTCATAAACATCCTGGAAGCTACATTCATTGGAAATTTGCCTAAATATCCTAAAAATGTATTTCTAGAATAATTTAGGCTTTTTAACTTCACTAATTATTCTTTATTCATGAAGGTTGTACTGAAAATTAAATTAAATCTAAGTAGCATTGTTCTATATTGTTTCAATAATGCAGTCAATGTTAAATGCTGATGCTAACCCTTGATTGTAACGCTTGTTGATTTCTTGTCTACATTTGAAGAATGAGATTACACATTTGCTGATCAAGCTTCTGTTGGCATAAAAGGGATTTGGAAATGGACCAATTTTTTAACTTTTCTGTTGCAGGCAAATAAAACAAAGTTGATTGTTTTTGTCAGTATTAATATCCAGGGTATAACAGTGTCAATATGAGAAAAGAAAGGAACATTTCCTATTAGCTGAGCCACACTGCTAAGGACTTCACTTCTGCAATGAAATCTTACAATTCTTCTTGAAAACCTCCAACAGATGTGCAAAGGGTGTATTTCATGATAACTGAATTGCCTTTGCAGGAAAGCATGAGGGCTTTGTTCCACAGTGATCCTGATACATTTAAAAAAAAATATAGTTGCGAAGGCTGCTGCGGTAAGTAATCTGTTAAGTTTTCCAGTGGTTTGTGTCTGCCTAACAAAAGGAATCGTACAAGAAAAGTAGTCCAGGTTTTAAAGCAGGAATATCTCTCTGAGTTACTCCCAAGTTTGTTGAATCCACATAAAATATCTATAAACTGACATGAATTTTATCTTAAAATTGAATCAGTATCTTGAAACCAGTGTAAGAATGCTACAAATTAATATTATATTGTATTACAAAACAGTGATAGTGTAAGTTTTAAATTACTTAATATGTGCTTTGCAGTCATGTTACCCCAGGTTTTTCATTCTTTCTTCAGAAGGTAATATATTTTCCTTAAGAAAGCAGCTTTGCCATATTTAGAAAACAAATAAATAAATATAAACTTGGCCAAATTGTTAGCAGAGCTGAACTTAAGCATAAAGTTGTCTTTTCAGGATGGCTTTGGTTTTCTGTGTTTTGCAATGTGAAGTTAAACAATTGCTTTAGCTAACTGAAATTTTCAAATTGATGCAGGGAATTCAGTTAACCTTTTAAAAATACAAATTCTTTTCACTGCTTCTCAGCGCTTTGGTGGAGGAGGTTTATATGAGTGTGACAGGTAGTGGAGGATTTCACAAGGAATGGTGTGCTGCTCAACCTTACTACAATTAAACATGGCCTTATTGGAGATATAAAGGCTGGAGGCAGCCTTGGCTACAATAACCACGAGATTGTGGAATTCAGTATTGGGCAAGAAGGAGGCAGGGCTGCAAGTAAGATAGTAATCATGGACTTCAGGAGAGCAAGCTTTAGCCTTTTTAGGTGTCTTCTTGGAGACATTCTATGGGAACAGATCCTCTGGGGAAGAGGGGTCCAGGAGAGCTGGTTGATCTTAAAGATCACTTCTGCAAGGCTTAAGAATGATGCATCCCAGTGAGCAAGAAATTGGGCAAAGTGGGCAAGAGACCTGTGGTGGATGAATAAAGAACTCATGTGGTTTCTTGAGTGTAAGCACGAAATACCCTGGAAGCAGGGTCAAGCCACTTGGAATGAATGTAGAGAGGTTGTCAGAGTGAGTAAAAATGAGGCCAGGAAGGCCAAGACACATCTGGAATTAATGGAACGGGGATGATGGTAGCAGAGGACAAGGAGAAGGCAGAGTTGCTGAACACCTTCCTTGCATCAGTCTTCACTGACAATACCAGCCTTCAGGAATCTTTGACACAGGAGACCTGGGTAAGGGAGTGTTGTAAGGAAGACTTTCCCTTGGTCAGGGAGGATTGGGTTAGAGAAAACCTTGACATGCATGAGTTCATGGGCTCTGATGGGATTCACCCACAAGTGCTGAGAGACCTGGTGAGCATCAAGTAGGCCAACCCATGATCATATTCGAAAGGTTGTGGCAATCAGGGTAGGTGCCTGAGGACTGGAAGAAAACAAATGTCACCCCAGCCTTCAGAAGAGGCAAGAAGGAAGACCTAGGGAACTTAGCAACTATTCAGCCTCACCTCAATCCCTGAAATGTGGAGCACCTCACTCTGAAGGCCCTCTCTGACCATATGGATGACAAGTAGATTATCAGGAGTAGTCCTTGACCAGTCTGATTGCCTTCTACAATGAAACAGCTTACCTGGGTGAATGGGGAAATACAGTGGATGTTGTCTACCTCAATTTCAGCAAGGCTTTTGACCCTTTCTTAAAATATCCTCATAAGCAAACTCAGGAAGAAAGGACAGGATGGATTGAGAACTGACTGACTGGCAAATCACAGAGGGATGTAATCAGTGGCACTGGGTCTGGCTGGGGCCTGTCACTGCTGTATCACCCAGGGTTCAATACTGGGCCCAATATTGTTTCTCTTATTCATCAGTGACTTGGATGAGAAGTCAGATGCCTCCTCAACAAGTTCAGTGATAACACAAAGCTGAGAGGAGTGGCCAATACCCCCAAGTGCTGTGCAGCCCTTGAGAAGGACCTCAGCAGGGTGGAGAGATGGGCAGGGAAGAACTGACTGGAATTCAGCAAAGGCAGGGTCCTGCACCGGGGGAAGAACAGCCCAGCAGCAGTACAGGGTGAGGGCTGACCTGCTGGAAAGCAGCTCTGTGGAAAAGGACCTGGGGGTCCTGGTGCACAACCATCTGTCCATGAGCCAGCAGTGTGCCCTGGGGGACAAGAAGGTCAATGGGAATGTGGGTGCATTAGGAAGAGCACTGTCAGCAGGTCAAGGGAGGTGATCCTTCCCCTTTTCTCAGCCCTAATGAGGCCACAGCTGGAGTGCTGTGTCCAGTTCTGGGCTGCTCAGGGCAAGAGGGATGCAGAGCTCCTGGAATAGGTCCAATGGAGGGCAAGAGGGATGAGGGACAGGAGCACTTCTCCTATGGGGAAGGCTGAGGAAGCTGGGATTGTTCAGCCTTGAGAAGCAGATGAGGTCCCTTCTGAGCTGTCTGTCTGAAGGAAGGGTGTCAAGATGGATGGTCCCAAGCTCTTCTCAGTGGTGCCAAGGACAAGAGGCAATGGGCAGAAACTGAAGCACAGGTAGTTCCACCTGAACATGCAGAAGAACTCCTTTCCTGTGTGAGTGACTGAGCATTGGAACAGGTTGCCCAGACAGGTTGTGGAGTCTCCCTCACTGGAGATATTTAATGAACCTCTGGACAAAATCCAGAGTGGTCTGGGAGCAGGGTGGCTGACCCACTGTGGTCCCAGCCTTACCTTTTCTATGATTGTTAAATATCTGAGATGACTGTGAGCAGCAAAATTATTTAAAATTAAATTTAATTTAGAAAGATCTCTGCAGAAGTCTG
This sequence comes from Certhia americana, assembly GCA_018697195.1. Classification (NCBI taxonomy): domain Eukaryota; kingdom Metazoa; phylum Chordata; class Aves; order Passeriformes; family Certhiidae; genus Certhia; species Certhia americana. The sequence continues at coordinate 96,137,834 of CM031857.1, read as the reverse complement.
TTTTTCAAGATGAAGTACAAGAGTGCTCTTAAATGCTTGCCCTGTTTTGACATGTATAATTTAAATATGTTAAAATACTTCATTATAATTAGGACAACTATAGGATTATAGCATAAATTGTCATTTTTGGTTGTAGTAGTTTCTAATTCATTACTGTCATGCACTCTTCCTTGTCTACTGGCACAGCATTGAAGCAGACTGAGGGCATTTTTTTTTCTTGTCAATTGACTGGTTGGCTTCCACTGTTGAGATAAAATTGGCATTGTGGTTGATAAAGTTTGTGAACGTCTTTGGAAAAAGATTTGAAACCAAAAATCTTTGTCTAACTTCATTCATAGATCTGTTGTTTTGTTTGAACTTATGCTTATTGTGTTGCAGATGATTCCTTTCTAGGGGGACAGAGGGCCAAATATGCCAGTCAGGCCCAACCCATAGGAAGGTCTTCCTTCTGGGTAGGGATGTCACCCAGAAACTTCTTAATCTGGAGTGGTCCTGAGACTACTACTCATTACTGGTTTTCCACATAGGGGATGATGAAGTGGCAAGACATAGTCCAAGGATGACTGAAAAGGATTTCAGGGCCTTGGAATGTTTGGTAAGGGAATCTGAGGCACAAGCTATGATTTCCTCTATACTTCCAGTTGAAGGCAGACATTGGAAGAAACAGATGGGCTGAGTCTATTCCTACATGGCTCTGTGGCTGGTATCACCACCAAAGTGTTGGGGTTTTTTGGCAATGGCATGGTCTGTGCAGCACCAGGCATGCTCCTACCAGTAAGGACTCACTTTTCTCAGGGTGGAGAGTTGCAGCTTGGGATCCAGAGGGGCCCATTGACAGAGCTTTAAACTAGTGATAGGGGATGGAGACAGTATCAGGCTTGTGCTTGGCAAGCTGTGGGATGAGAAGCAAAGGTTAGAGGGACAGCATGCAAGAGGACCCTCTGCCAGTTGCTCTGAAATGTGCTGGCCATGCTGGAATGCACTTGCAGTCTTATGGAGACAAGACAGGGATTCCTAATGTAATGGAAACACCAGAGAATAATCTAAAAGGAATTAAGGGCTGTTCCTTTAGGAAGGCAGCGTGGCCAGCAGGCCAGCTGAGGTGCCTTTACAGCAGTGCATGCAGTGTGGGCAGCAGACAGGAGTTGGAAGCCACTGTGCTGCTAGAAAGCTATGACTCTGTTGCCATTTCAGGACAAGGAGAATGGATTTAAACTGTGTTTGTGTAGAAGCATTTCACATATACTCTTTAGTCCTCCATATTCCCAGGAGCCGTATAAATGTTTTGACTAGCATTGACACCCTCATCAGGAATGATACTACATGGTATAGAATTCTTTGTGTACTGATGTTCCATGCAGATTTGGTATAGGTAATGAAAGTTAAAATATAGCATTCTTTTTCTTTTTCTTTACCAGTAGATTGCTGACAGCCTGTTGGACTTGCTGAATAATGCAAAGGTGGACTTGCAGTTCTAATTCCTCATGCTGTTGACTGTAACATGGAGAGAATGAAAAAGAAAGTGGGCTGAACTGAGCTGGGCTCAGTATTTCTTAACACAGGTGTTGGACCAGCACCTGGATCTCAATCAACTCTACTCATTCCTAGACATCATAGGGGTAAAAAGCTTATTTAGGGAGAGAACCAGACAGACAGACACTCCCTTCTTTTTTCCACATAAATTACTACCTAAAATCCAGTCCCTGTAGCCAACAGCTGGTTCAGCAGAGGAATTGAAAATAGAAAGAACCTCTGCAGAGGTTATTGTCTGGCTGGGGAAAGACAGTTAAAGCTGGAAACTGATGGATTTTTTCTTATTCATGTGGCCTAAAGATGCATCTTCCATCACACCCAAGTGTTTGGCAAAATATTGAAAAAAATATATTCATGCCTGTAGTCTTCAGACTGTCTTTAAATATTTTGACATGGGTTATGCCTGTAGGTAGGCAAACACAACCTGCTTTGGGCTAATCCTCCTTTCTCCCTCCAACTAATCATATTTGTTATGATATCAAACTCTGAGTTACCTAAGTGGTTCTTTTTAAAGCATTATGAGGTACAGAATATATAAAGGATAAAGTAGTGTCTGTAATGTGTAGATTTAATCTAAAATATGATTCAGCTTGATTCCTACACAGGTAGTCAGTCAACTTTGCTGCATGATTATAAGTATATAACTCATTAATACTGGATCTGTTCTCTCTAAATAGAAATGTATAGAATAAAATAAGTCTACTTTTGGATTAAATGGCAGCTGCTAGGGAATGAAGAGTAGAATAGGTTAGTTTTTAAAATAGTGTTAGTTGAGTATGCAGTACCTAAATCAGAATGTCTAGGGAAAAAATACTCATTCACACTTTGATAGAGACGTGTTTGTAACTTGTTAATATTATATGGCTCTCAGAATATTTTTTCTTTTTTTTAAAGAGAGATATTATAATTAAAAGTCACATAATAAAATCTGGAAGGATTTTAGCTCTTTCTGCAGGCTTAATTCTCAGTGAAATTACTGAGAAATTCTGAGAGTTATACGTTCAGTGTTGAGAGAGAATTCTGCCCAGATGTAGTTATTAGGGTTTGTGTTTTCTGGAGCTAAGCTTATACAATTTTACTTACAATTCCCAATGTTCACGAGGGTGGAAAATCCTATTACAGTTTTTATTCTATGTACAGATATTGTTATCTGGCAGTTTCATTATGTTGCTTCTAAAAATGAAATGCCGTTTACTTTTTGGGTTTAGCAGAAATACAGAAGACATTCACACTTTTTCATGACTATTTTTTTTTCTTATATAACTCCAACTGCACGCTGCTGAAGAGATGGTTTCATGTGTCATGTTTACTTTGACTGGTAACTTTCTCTTTATGTAATCCACTTAGAATCACAGAATAGTTTGGGTTGCAAAGGATCTTAAAAGGTCATCTAGTCCAATCCCCCTGCAATAACCAGGGTCATCTTCAACTGTATCAGGTTGCTCAGAGTCCCATCCAATCTGACTTTGAATGTTTCCAGGGATGATGCATCTCCCAACCCCTGGACAGCCTGTTTCAGTGTGTCACCATGTTCATAATAAAAGAGGTCTTCCTTATATCTAGAATAAATTTATCCTCTTTTGATTTAAAGCTGTTACTCCTTGTCCTGTTCAACAGGAACTGCTAAAAATTCAGTTTCCATTTTTCTCATAAGCCCACCATAAGTACTGAAGGATTTCAATAAGGTCTTCCCAAAGCCCTCTCTTCTCCTGAAGGCTAAACAACTTCAACTCCCAAAGCTCTTTCTGGGAGAGGTGCTTCTCCCATGTGATCATTTTTATGGCCCACTCTGGCCCAGCTCTAACAGGGGCATACATTTTCTGTGCTGAGGACCCTAGAGCTGGAAGCAGCATTCCAGGTGGGGTCTCTACTGGAGCAGAGTCACCTCTCTCAATCTGTTAATAACACTGCATGTGATGCAGCCCAGGATGCAGTTAGTGCAAGCACACATTGTGGGTTCATATCCAGCTTTTCACCCACCAGTACCCTTAAGTCCTTCTCTACAGGGAAGCTCTCAATCCCTTCATCCCCTAGCCTGTATTGATACAAGGATTGTCTCATGTAGGCACTGGGTGAGACACTTGCACTGGATCTTGCTGATCCCCATAAAATTCCCATGGGACAACTCTTTTAGCTTGTCCAGTACTGTCTGGATGGCATCCTGTCCTTCAAGCATGTCTGTCACAGCACACAGCTTGGTGTCATCTGCAGAGGGTCTTGCTTAGGGCCCCCTCAGTCCTGCTGTGCCACTGATGATGATAAATTGTACTGATGCCTGGGGTCTGGTGGCCTCTAGGGAACACCACCCTCTGGATGAGACCAGCCAACCAGTTTCTCTTCTACCAAAGAGTCCAACTATCAAATCCATCTCTCTAATTTAAAGAGAGGGATGTTGTGAGAGACCCTGTTAGAGGCCTGGTTAAACCAAGCCATGCTATATATCCCAAATCATCTCCCTATCCACCTTGTGCCTTAGTATAGCTTCTAGAAGGATCTGTTCCATAATTCCCAGGCACAGAGATGAAGCTGACAGGTTAGTAGTTCCCAGAGTCCTTCTTTCTACCTTTTTAAAAAATGGGTGCAATGTTTCCCTTTTTCCAGCCACCTGGATCTTCATCTGTCTGCTATGATTTTTCAAATATTATGGCAACTACATCAGCCAGTTACATCTCATCAGGTCCCATAGGCCATGCATGTTCCAGTTCCTCAGGTGGTTATGGGCCTGATCTTTGGTTACAGGTGGAGTGACTTGGCTCCTCCAGTCCCTCTCTTGCAGCCTATCCACTCAGGAATTGTGGGAGAAAAAAGGTTGCCTTTGTAGTCTGAGAGGAAAAATGCTGAATACCTCAGCCTTCTCCCTAACCCTATTTAACCATATCCTTATATTCTGGACAGGATAGGTGTCCATAGTTCACTGCTTGTGCGTTTCCTTCTTGCCCTTTGGCTTGACCAGAAGGTCTCCACTCATCTGTGCAGGTCTTTTGTCTTACTTTCTTGAATTTTTACACTTGGGGATTGAGAGTTCTTGTACTTTATGGAACATGTCCTTAAAGATCTACCAGCTCTTTTCTGGTCCCTTGTCCTTCAGAGCAGTTTCCCAGGGAGTCCTGTTGACTTGAAGAGCTGGAAGTATACTTTCCTTATATTTAGGGTCCTGACCTTATTTTTTGCCTGACCTATCTATCCCTCAGGACTGTCAACTTCACTAGTGCATGAACATTGCATCCCAGGCTGCCTCCAACCTTGATTAGCACTTATTTACTCACTTGGTTGAAGCATTACAATAACCATTAAATTTGCTGATCAGTCTTTCCCTAACCACTATATATGGATTTAAGAACGACTTGGTATGTGAAACACTATCAAAACCTGTCCTAAGAAAGTAATCTTCAAGGCTGACTCAAGAACTTCTAGGGTAGCAGCATTGCACTGGAGGTTTGCTCTTCCTGTAAATGGCAATAAACTGCTTTATGTTGTGTTTTGAATTCTTTCACTGACTTGACCTTTGCTGTTGTATTTAACTTTCACATCTTTACATAATTCCTGCATTGGGTTTTTTTGCCTCTCCTTAACTTACCCTCTGAAAATTTTTATGTGGTATTTTTTCTCTTTCTCTCCACTAGTGTGACTATTCTGTGTGCCCATCTATCTGTTTCTTAAAAATCTGTCAAAGAATCAGTGATTTGTTGAGGTTGGAAGGAAAATTATGCTTTTAGATCTTCTAATGAAAGGTCAACTAGAGAAGGTTGTCAGAACCACATCCAGTTGGATTTTGTGTATCTCCACACATAAAGACCAAACCTCTTGGCAGCCTGTTTCAGTGTTTGACTACCTGCCCAGTAAAATAGTTTTTTGTATTTCTTGTTTATTTCTTGATTTGTGCCTATGGCCTCTTGTTTAGTCCATAGGCATGACAGAGAAGAGCTTGGCTGCCTCTTTTTTATTGCATCCCAGTGGATATTTATAAACTTAAGTAAGAGCCCTCTGAACCTTTCCTCCAGGCTCATCAGTCCCAGATACCTGCACTTCTCTGTATATGGCAGATGCTCCAGCCCCTTGATGCAATTCTTGGCTCAATGTATTCTTCTTCTTTTCTACTTCTGCTTTCTTAGCCCCAAATGACTCATGCCTACTGCCATTTGCAAAGCTTCTGTCCTTAAAATCCCATTGCCTTCCAGTGGACATTCTTGTTAAATTGAATGTAAATGCACAGCTTTTGCTGTTCCTGCTCCATTTTCCCAGTTTGTTTTTACAGTGTGAGCTCCACAGTTCCAAGGCTGTTCTTCTCGAGTACTTGGAAGTGCTGATCATATAACAGGTGCTTCCCTATAAAAACAACAGTTAGAAATGATTGCTGCTGAGAGTAACATGAAAGGGCAGAGTCCTGCATTGATGCTGGCTTAGTGAAAAATGTATTTTAGCCCTGAGGTGAGGGGCAAGGGGCATGAAATGACTGGGAAAGGCATTTCAAGAGAGTTTGTGAAGTAGACATAATTTATTTTTTTTTTACAGCTCCTTACACAAGGTTTTCTTTTTGTAGGCAGCTGAAAGTCAAGAGACCAGCAGGCATAATTTAGAGCTGCATGTGCCTTGGCATTTACAAGGACTGGAGATAAATGGGGATCGTCATAACACACTGTGAATTGCAATACAACTTTCTTGTTCCCGGTGGCCAAGGCAGTGGTCCCTGATTGATTGATTCATTCATTCTGTGAGAAGGCTGAAAGGCTATTTTTTGAGTTCTCAGAAATGAGAGGAAAATGTGAAAATAAAGGTAAACAATTTACGAATTCTTCAGCCAAATAGACTGTTTGACTGTCTCAAAAAGACAGTTTACTTTCTTTTTAGAATAATATACACTCCTGAATTCCGTATTCAAGCAATTGTTTCAGGCTTCCAGCTGAGCTCTTTCCAGAGATAATGCAGGTGGAAAGATGAGTTAATGGTTTAAACAATTAGAAATTTGATGCAGTGTTCCATCTGTCAAAGCCCACTGAAATGAAAGCTCAGAGTTTTAATTTGTGCCTCCAGCATCTAACTCAGTCTGAAATGGTGTCAGCAATTTGCCCTGCCCACAGTAGTGTTATTCTTATGTTAAGCATTCTGTGCACACATGCTGAGAGACTTCTATCAAACATATTAGTGTGCATTTGAGGGATCATTAGCCTGAAGTAGCTGAAACATTCCAGGTTTCTTAGCCAGGAAACACATCTCTGCTGGAAAGTGTGTTGAGCCACTGTTATTTACACAATAAAGCTAGAGCGGGATAGGGATAGCTTTGTAAAGTTTAGCAGGAATAGTGGTACTGTGATTTTAGTGGCATGAATAAAAGGGTGAGATAATGCATGTTTTGGTTTTTTGTCTTAAAGGATGGAATGAATAAAAATTTCTTTCTTGATCTGCTAGACAGATTGTTTTTCTTTCATCTAGTAAAAGCTAAGGTAAAACCATTTAGTAGAATTGGAATTCATAAGACTTGATCAGATTATTGTTCTGCTAAATAGATAAAAAAGTCATGAGAATATAAGAAATAAGATTGATGTGGTACGTATTGTTTGCATTCTTATGGATTATTTGATTTTTTAGTATTCAACTCAAAAAAGGTAGAGGGAACTGTGGTTCATCCACAGTGGTTAGATGATTAAAGCTGTACTCGCCAATAAATAGGGTGACTGAAGTTTCTGAATATTTGTGTTTGGGGAAATAGAAGGAAGAGCTTTGTGATTCAGTGTTTATATATATATATGAAAGCATTAGTGTATAAGTGTGTTGTGATTACAGGAATCCCTTTGTTCCTAAGGGCCTTGAGAACTGAAATAAGCAGAATTGAAATCTGAACAATATTTGCAGTACTCAGTAATACTCTGATGTATTGCTCTATATTTATAAATATCAAGTGTTATTTTTTTGGGTATTGAAAAAGCAGTTGTGTTAGAACATGAAATAAGGGAACATGAAGTAAATTCACATTCTTTACAGTTCCTATATTAGATCGTGTCAGTGATTCTTCCAGTCTACCAGCTAGACTCTCAGTAGATAGTAAACCTGTAGGTCTGGAATAACCTACCGCTAGAAAAAAGGCTTACTTAAGCCCTATTACTTATTTTTGTGTGATATGTCACACAAATGGATATGTCCTTTTCGGAACACTAGTTTTGGTTTCTCAGCTCTTGCTGCTTACTGTTTTGTTCACCTTAAAATTTTTTGCCTTGGAAGAACAGACCTCAGGACTTCACGGAGGGTGTTTTGCTTGGGCTTCACTCTGAATGATGCTGCTGATAACTTTCTGTCTCTAGTAAAAATGGTTAGAATCAAGTTCCTTTCTTTTTTCCCTTGTTAAAAGATTATCATAACTGCCAGGGCCCTTATGAGGGATAGGGAGGAAAGGATCAGATTGTTTTTATGTCCCTGTAGCCCGGGTTTTTGTTAGCGCAGAATTCTGCTGAGATTCTCATTGATCCTCAGTATGGGTTTACAAAAATGTTCAATTCATTTGAGTTTGCTTTTTTGGCCAGTTGTATCTGTTTTGAGGAGGTAATCAGGACTGATCACTGTGCTGTTTGAAATTTGAACTCCTGAATACTGAGCAAACCGAGCCAATGCTGAACATAACCAGCTGAAGATTAAGTAACCCTCTTTCTCAGAGAAAGGACCCAAAATTGTCATTAATGACTGAATTGTGCCAACACTGGCTTTGAGGGTAATAGCATAGCAGTCCCAGCTCCATTCTCAGAAAAGCAAATGCTGGCTTTAGACTTTAAATTTGTGTACTCTGTGGTATATAGAGACATACAGTACAGCTAGAGGGAGAAACGTGTGCATGGGGGTGCTCACATATAAACACAGCAGATACTATTGAAGCTGGCGGGCTGAAGCACTAAATGCTTCTTTAACTTAGCTTTATCTGCTTCAGTGAACACTCTTTACAATCCAAGGATATTCAGACTGCAGAATTCTTTATGTAGAGGTATTTGAGCACAAAAATAATCCCTTCCTTGAAACTTTTGAAATACCAATGCAGTTATGTGGTCTAATCAACTGTAAATTTTTGTCATCTAAAAAGCAGTTGATTAAGAAACACCTAGCAGAAGGATGATTATCATTGGAGCAACACTGGTTAGGCAGTAAAGACAGACACTACTACAGACACTGCTGAGGCTAAGGAGAATTAGCAGTAAATCTTGAAAACAAGCAAAGATTTATCTTTCTAAATCTTCAGTTTTACCAGGTCTCTCACCACTCTGTTTGCTCAAAATTTGTACATATTTGTTTTAATCTTTCAATAATTTTGCATGCTATATGTAGAAGGAAATATGTGACATGAAAGTGTATTTCAGATTTTGATTTCCCAAATACATTCTTAGTTCCCAAAGCTCAGATGCCTGAATTATTATTAGGAAATTTTAATAGCTCAAATAAGTCAGAGAATCTGTACAAAATTTATAAATTTGCAGTTGAGATGACAATCTTAATTTTGTCTTACTACATTACATTTCATTAACCTAATTAATTTGTAGTGCAAAACAGGCTGTTTTAATGTATGGTCTTTTTGTTCTCTTGTGGGAGACAATTTCATAGTTAGGTCAAATACGGCTCTAGTTAAGTGACAAAGACAAAATGTACTTGCATTGACCTTTAATGTAGTAATAAAATGCGTTCAAGGCACTGGAAAGGGGCATATGTCTGTCTCTTAACCATGACTTTAAAAATAATTTTCTTGACTAGATGCAGGGCATTATTCAAAACCCACTGAAGTAAGTAATATTGACTTTCAACAAGCTTTGTACCCATCTATAAGTTAAGATTGTGCTTTTTCAAGTGACCTCCCTTGGAGTTTCTCCATTACTCTAATAGTGAAGGAGATATAAAAGAGTGCTTAGGTAGATGGACTTACTGTGCTGAGAGGGAGGTAGTTGTCTTTGAGGCAGACAGGCAGGGATGCAAGTGCCCTTTTCTCCACACATTCATTGAAGTGTAAGGAAAGCATTAAGCTGGAAGTGAGAGCTGTGACTGTTTTCTACTTCTGAGTGCCTGCAAAGAATTGGAAAGCTGTCTGAGCAAAGAAGCAAGGTCTGTCCTTAAACAGAAATTGCAAGTTTTATTTTATAACACTAACTGTGATATTTAATCAGACATTAAAGAGTTAATTGCCATTTAGCACTGACTGTATATTAGAATAACTCTCTATGCACAACAGAAAAAATGCTTCTGAAAGGGTGCAGTGTTAAAGAGTGGGTTTTGTGCTATGAATTTTAAGTAGATCGCCATATTGAGTTTCCTTAAAAAGTTCAGCTTAAAGTCAATTCAGGGTATAGTCCCAGGTTCACAGGTCAGAAAGGTAACTGATTCTGACAGTTCTTCCATAATATTCCCATCTACCATATGAATTACAAGCATGCATTCTGATCTTAGTCTTATCAAATATTTTTAGTTATTTCAGTAGCCTGAGGACTTCAAGTTACAGTGGAAGCATATAACTGTACAGATGGAAGTCCCAATATGGAGATAAAGACAGGAAAATATTAAGGCATTTTTCTGATATCATAAACTTTCTGAAGTCTGCAATGATTCTAAAGGCTGCTTCCTGCAGTCTAATTTACAACTGGTTTGCATCTTCATTTTAAACAAATGAACAGTTACTTGGGATGTAAAGCAAAAGGGAAATTCATAGCCATATTTGTTGAATGTTGACAAATGCATTTAATCCATATGGAAGATGTGAAGCAGTATTTTGGGTTCATGTTCAACATAAGGAGTTGCCCATTCAGTAATGCCAGCAGGATCCACTACACTGAAACAAAAGAAGATGTGGATAACTATTCAGCCTTATACTGTTTTGATGCTGGTGTATGTGTGCACAAAATAGATTAATGGATTTCTTGTTTCAGGTAGGTGTTTTCACCTTATACATTTGGAAATTAAAGGATTGCTGTAATTGAATCTGTAAAGGAATTTTTTTTTTCTTTGGAGTATGAACCAGAAGACTGAGTTATGAACAAAGATATTTTCCTCAATATATCTAATATTCTGTTTGCTTTAAGTTTTAAAACCCATGGGGTCCAGCAAATGTCAGTTTGCAACCTCTGATTTTGAATAAAGAATACAGCTGACTGTTTATTTTTCTCATAGACGTGATATTGTTGCATCCAAAATCCATTAAATTTCAATATCCACAATAAATCTGGGTGCCAACAGGAAAAGAAGACTGAGTAGTTACATACTTGGGATTTAAACTGCTCCCTCCAAAACTAGTAGAAATTTTCCAGAGCTAGGAATGAAAAATCAAATTTTAAAGTGGTTTCATATTAGGAATGAAATATTTCTTTTTATTTGAAACATTTAGCTGCATTGTTGCTCACTGTACTTTGAGCACCTTCAGGAGGGAAATAGACTTATTTTTGTTTTACATAAATATGACCACCCTGTTAACCCTATTTAACAAAATATTAGTTAAACAATAGTTACCGCTTTAATTTTTTTCACCTTCTGTCCAATTAAATCAGGCTTTAGCATTACATGGATTCTCATGTGTTGCTTTTCCTAAATCTGGAGTTCTTTTAGTTTAGCCTGAGAACACAATGCCGAGCTCCAGACACATCCCTGGCCTGGACCATGCAGTTTTTTGGGAGCAGAACTAGCCAAGTTTGCTTGCAGAAATGCTCATGGGAGGCATGGCCAGCAGACAGAGGTCAGTCTGGCTACACTTGTTAACTTTTGTTTCGTTCTGGACCATACTGCTGAGTGATATCTGAGGATATCATTATTCATTCACCAGGAGGCAGGTCTAAAGCTCCTAAACAGCCAGGAACAAGGGAGGAATTGCAGGTTTTTGGGTGAAATTTTTGAAATGTTAGGATTTATATTTGTAAAGGAGCACTGTGACAATAGAGTTGTTGAGTAACTATTTAAATCAATGAAGACACTACCAAACCTGTCTGGGCCACTTTGGAAGCTCATTGGTTCAGCAAATATTTTTAAGAGAAACATTGTTTTTTCAGAGAAACTCTCCAAGGTCATTCCACTGGTGAACTATTCTGCTCATATATTATTAAGTGTTCTGTTTTCCTTTCCTATTTATTGTTGAAGGTATCTGCATGACAGAAGTATTGCGTTTCTTTAAAATTCAGCTGTTCCTGCCATACAATTTCCTCATCCAAAGTCATGTTTCACTTTGTGTCAAATACAGCTCCTATGATAATTGTAACCTGTGTTTTTGGTAGGGCCATGATACAGAAAATAATCCCCTTTTAATTGCTTATTTTCTTAAAATAGTGAATTAAATCTATTTCATAACTGAATTTTAAAAAAATTAATCTGTAGTTAAATAACACATTTGAATAAAAAATGAGGACTTTTTAAAAAAATATATTTACTTGGTAGCTTTTTTTCCTTATTTTTTCCTTTTAATTTCTACCCTTCCCATTAAATAAACTGATACCAGGAAAACTAAATTGGTGTAGCTTTATTTTTGTTAATAATAGTGGTGCAAAAAAAATCACAACATGCGCTTCATTCAAAGTAATTTCCATCTGTAGGGGAAGTCATCAGATTTTCATGTTTCCTAGGTTTAATAAGTGTTTGAAATTATTGCAGATTGAGGATTTGAATTCCTTAAATGGCAAGTAAGTAGGTCATCATCATCTTCAGGGAAAGGCTTATTTCTCCTCATTATTCCTGGGGTCGAACATTATGCAAATTTACTTTATAATACACTTGAAAGTAGTTATTGTAAGGAAGTGGGTGTATCTATAGGCAGTACTTTAAAGATTTTTATCCTGACAACATTAACAGCAAAATAGATTTGCAAACATTATTCATATACATGAATGTTTTTAATCACTAATAGGGGAAGATTGAATTAATTAGAAATTCAGCTTTTCTTCCCCCTTTTTACTGGTTCTATGGTAGAAAGTTTGTCAGATGTAATACTGATTTAAAAGGGTTAGTGACTTGTATGATGCACTTAATGGCTATTTAAACTTCTACTTCTGGCAGATAAATAAAAATGTTAAAAGAAATTCATGGTACTCTGTTAAAAAAAAAAAGTAAAGGCACAGCAGGGTGGTGAAAGAGCAATGAACAAGGAGCAGAGTAGTGTAGGCAGATCACATACTTGCATCTTTACCAACAAATGTCATTTGGCATTGCCCTGCCAGCAGGATCCTAGTGGAGGCTTTTTGCACCTCTGCCATCTGCCTACCACACCTTCCCCTTCTTAGAAAAATGAGTTGTGGTTTTAATTGTATAGCTCTTATTAAAAAAAAAAAAAACAAAAAATTGTTCACTATAGAATTGAAGAAAGAAAGAAAGTGCCATATTGTAACAGTTTGAAAGTTTTTTTACTCCCACAGTTGTCAGTTTTCTGGGTGGGTCAGTGCTTGCGTGTGTGGCAAGTGTGTTTTATGTTTGCACAGAAACTCACGTGATTGATCAGTTAGGCTGGGGTGACGTTTTAAGTGCATTACAGTTTGGGGTTTTGTTTTTTATTCCTGGGGAAGGGCTGGAAAACCTCAATATATATGTACTTTTATTTTAGTTTTATTAAATAGTGAATTTAGGGAAAAGCTCTTGAGTATGTTTTATTATGCTGTCATGGAACACTAGTGCATTTTTTCTTTATTGCTAACATTTGTTGGGTGATGACAGGTTATCTAACAGTACAGAGCTGTTTAACACCTTGGAAGAAGACAATAAAGAAACTGGTGACACTTGCTTAACAAGAAGCACAGGGTGTTTTGGGAAATCTGTCAGTGAGCAGACAGGCCTGTAAAGATGTCAGGCCTATTTTGACCTTTCTGCCTCTTGTTTGTATTCTACTGTTTCAGCTTTGCAAATGACCCCACATTTGGTACTTGAATTGTAAGTGGGCATCACATAACAAGGAAAGGACGTGAATTAAGTTTCAGAAATCTATGGTGAAATGGAAAAGATGGATGCTCAAAAATTGATTATGCATTTTGTTCATGGCTCCACAATAATATTAAAGGAAATAAAAATATTGTTTATTTAAGTGAATTATATATGTAGTTATTTTGGGGTGGTATGTCAAAGTGGTGGATGTTGCATTAAATCCAGCTACTACTGATGCATGGTACTGTGTGCCTAGAGTAATCTGAGCTCCTCTGTAATGATGTGTGGCATTTACTTTGCATGCTCAGTGCTATATTTTATCCAGCATTTGGTAGCATGATATTCTGACCTTGTCTGATTGGTGATCTCATTTTCTGTGAATGTTGCAAGAACAGTAAACAAAGCCTGGAAGAATTGTCAAGCTGACAAGTTGTATTGCTCTGTAACTTTTCAAGACAAACTCACAGAAATTTATGTGTCTTGACACCATTGTCTCTTGTATAAAGAAAGCTTTAACTAACTTCTCCTTGGTTCTATAGTCCACCATCTAAAAATGCCACATCTTATAAAGATAACAGGTAGATGGGCTTTTAAGGAGTGACCTCAGAGAGATGGAATAAGTTAGGAAAAAACAGCAGCAGCTAAATTCTGGAAGGAATTCCAAGACTAACAAGAGTGCCTCATAAGAAGAGTGTATGAAACATTTAAATGACACTTCTGTACTAAAATATATAAATAGCTATGTGTAAATACGTTTTACAAATATGTTGAGTAGATCAGCTTTTTACATGAATCCCACAGCCATTTACAAGTGTCAGTGGCTGCAGGAATGCTCAAATGGTTTTGTTTTACTATGTTTTTCTTTCACCTTCCTCTCTCTTGCTTCCTCAAGAAACCTATAGAAGAGAAATGTTCTGCTCTTTTGAAACCACATGGGGCTTTTGCATATGGAAAATTTGAACCTAACTAATGTATGCAACTTATTTTCTTTGTTGAGCTTGTTTTATTTGTATTGTTTAAATTCTATGTTTGAAAGATAAATTATTTGATCTAGAATTACGTCTGGATAATGTAGTTGTGCTTTAATTGCTTCAACTGGCTTTCATAACTATTTTTGCTTTTAATGGGAAGTTGCTATTGGCAGTACACATTTTCAGCAGGTATTTATAAACAATGAGAACTTCAAAAGTGAGGGAAGTATATGGCTAAGTGACAGTCTGAATAGAAAGTGGGATTACAGCGTACTTCTACTGGGATTTGGGTGTAAGGTCTCTAATTTATTTATAACAAAGTTAAATCATCTTCTAGTTGAGCAGTTAAATACTGAGGACATCTCTTTTTGGAGTTTTCTTATGCTTCAGCCAATTGACAGAAGATAAGCTTCTGTACCCATCCCTCCCAGCACTTTCAAAGAGCAGTGGAGCTTATTATAAATGAATGACTCATACACAGGGTGGAACAAATGCACCATTGGTAGCCTACAGAGATAATAACACTGACCTCCGGTCATTTTACAAGGGAACTCTCTCGTGTAGGTCGACTTCCCACTGCTTTAAACCCAACCTAAATAGACTATTCACAGGCAACTGGATTGACAGATTAGAGATTTATATGCACAAGTGTCAGTATTAGCAGCATGGTCTCTGCACATCGGGACATGAGAAGTAGTTGAAATATCTGACCACTGAAAGCAGAGGGACGCTTTTTCTGTAAGGAAATAGGTTTGTAAACTTTCTTCAGACTTAGTGAAATATGTGCAGTAGGGCAATCATAAAAGTCCAAGCTTGCAATCTCTGTTTATGCAGGACTTCCAATAATATGAAATTGTTTGGAAATAAGGGTTATGATAGTGCTGCTACTTCACAGAGAACATTAGAGAAGGTGAAAAGAAGACATGATTTTAAGTTCTAAGTCAAAATACACTTTATTTGCTTTCTTCTCTTCAATTCATATATATACACAAAGTGAATAAGCAGAAATAATTTTGCAAAAGTATGAGGTTTAACATTTGTCAGATTATAGCAGTTTTAGGAGGAGCTTGTGGTACTGAATTTGAGCTTGAGAATACAAACGTGATAACTTGTACAAACTCAAACTTTTATACATGGTATAAGTATGATATAAGATGTTTCAACTTTTAATATTCATGAAATACAATTTTTCAGTAGAACTCATCCACCTAGTATGTACTAGAAATGTAATTTATGCCTTTCTGCAGAAGGAGTTGTGTTCTATTGCCTGATCTTAACAAAAGGTTATATTGAAAGGAGTGATTTCAAAGCAGATGACCAATTACTGAAAGGACATTTTTATTGTACAATGGCATGCTCCCACAAAGAAAAACAAGGGGTGAGTGGGACATAACACTGCTCCCCTCCAATACTCCCTAACACTAATTTAAGGAAAAACACATTAGGAGACAACCTTCAGTGAGTTTATTCTTTTCATTTCTTGAAAAGGATGAGAATTTTAACAAAATTTTTTTTTAAATTTTTTTTTTTTTTGCTTGGGCCCTTCATCAGAGCACATTAGGACATTCAGTTGGATCTCTGAAAAAAAAGGTTGTTCTTTAAAATTTTTACTCCTGTTGTATTCTATCTGCAGAGTATTTGGCAAATACATTAATGATACTTGATTTATAGAGACAGAAATTATACAAGTGTGGCAGAAATCTGTTGGAAAGAAAATTGTGAAAAAACTGAGAGTTTCAGTCCAAGTGTGGCTAAACCAGCCTGACCCCCTTAGTCAGCCTTTATGTGGAATACCAGAATTTTCAGATAATCCTGGATCTGATAATGTAATGATAATGAAAACATATCATTATGTGATATGTTTTCAAGATGCTAATTATCTATATCTGTTTTGGTACCATAGTGCCTGACTTTTACTGAAAGCAGTGAGACTTTTCCTGCTTTTTTCACAAGTTTGTATGCTCTGAACTCGTTCATTTCACGCCTGAGATTTGTAGTGCAGTATGCAGATTGTCAATGCAGTATATATGTATATATATATTTCTTTGAAAAGAAGTGATTTTTATTCTCTCTGAAGTAAGTGAATTGATATTGGCAGTGACATTCAGTTACCTGGCCCAGGAGGCTTTTCCTGAGACCTGAATCCAGAGGTCTTTACTTGGTCACACCTCCCAGTGAACAAATCCAGCACAGCAATTTCCTGGTATTTCCTTACTTTGTATCCAGGTAAAATTTTAGTGAAACTCAAGAAACTGTAGTCATACAAAGTCTTCCTCCAGCAATTACCTCCTTCAAATTGAAGATTTTGCAGGTGGGCTTCAAACTTGCAATTTTTCTATTTGGAAGTTGCAAGCTACAGCTGGGATAATACATACATTGATGCTTTGTGACTGGTTTATGGTGGATGTTTTGACTAAATATGAGGTTTTATACAGAATTCATGTTTCTAGTCTGGTAGTCTTGTCCCATATCAGCTTTTAAAAAATAACGTCAAATTGAAACTGGTGTCTGGGAGAGATAGAACATTTTCCCTTGTATTTCTGCTGTGTTATCTATGTGAACAAGCATCTACCTAAGCAGAAATGCACAAATCTCTCCTGCTTTCTAATTTCCACTTGCTTAAATTCTAATTTTAGAGGGCTGTGTGGTTGGAGAATCTTTTGATTCTTCAAGTATGTGGATTAGTCTTAACCTTTGTCATGACTTTGCTAGCATTTACAAGCATGTGCCTTTGATCATTAGAGTTGCTGTGAAAAGGAATAAGAGAAGCCCAAACATTTAGCATTTTCTACTTGCAGATGTCCTACACTCAGCTCATCTTGCAGCTTCCATGCTGTAGTGTCACTTCCCTGAAAAGATTTGACTGCCTTTCCCTGATTCCAGTATTTCATTCATTCAGATAAGTTGAAGCATTGTTTTCCCCCCTAAAGGAAGAAGTTTTGTTTGAAACTGTGAGTTATAGTTGAGTCTAAGTGCAGATTTAATTTTTTTCTCTCTGTAGCTGTTCTTATTTTTCTTGCTTCACAAAATGCTGCTTTAATACTAGGGGGGATGATAGCCTATGGCACATTGAGAAAATTGTAGCTGTATGCAGTCTTTGAAATTTTCTGCCTCTCTTTGAGCTTCTGAAATGAGTAAAACAAGCTGCTCATGTTGGTAAATACATTAGTTCCTATGATGTTTTTGTCTGCTTGTGTACTTAACAGTACACAGTATTTTAAAACTTTTTTTTTGCTTGGCATCTAGTTGGCAAGTCATCCTGATTTTCATTTTTGGTTTAGAGTGTATGTTTTTATAAAGCATGGCCAGTCAAGCATATGTTCAAAATAGCCATATTTGCTCTTGAATGTAAGCAGGCTTCCAAAATAATGACAACCATCAGGATATTCTGAGAGAAATTTTTTTTTTTTTAAGAGACTGCAGTGAGGGATTGCAGTGAAAAGCTAGAAATCTGTTGAATTTGTAATCATCCATCATAGATTTCTCCACTTGGGTCCCAGTTTAGAGATACACGTACATTCTCTCACTACTGTGTTTTTCAGGTAACAATCAAGTTCCCAAGGAAGTCAGTGTAATTTTCCCTGAAAGCATCAGTGTGGTAACAGCAGTGAAGTTCATTGAACTTGCAGTACCATCTTTGCAGATAGTGTAATTCTGAAGCTAAAACTGTTTAGCTTCTCAACTTGGAGTAGTTCTTACTACTTCAGGATTTGCTTTTCCCTGTTGATGCAGGAGTACTTTTAGAGAATTACAGCCTGAGCTCCTAGAACCTATAGAGTGCTTTTTGCAAGAATATCTAGAAAAAATATCTGTACATGTCTAAAGTCTATCTTAGTGAAGAATTACGTCTGTCTAAAATAATAGGATGATACTGAACTTGTTGCTATTTATAAAATAGGTTAAATATCTGTTGGTGACTGATGTAGCTAGTTAGGCAGAATTGCAAGAAAAAAATATTCCTAAATGCCTAATGTTTCTTTATCTTTTTGTCAGTAGCTAATTCTTGTCTAAAAGTGCATCCTCCAGTAATGCTTGTTCCAGGCATACCCACACTGAAGCATTCCCATATCAAGGCCTTGGCCAACCTGTAAAACACAGCAATTTGGTGGCTTTTTATTACAGTATAATTTAATTTATCTCTAGTGTTACTTTTGTTCTGGTGCTTCTGTTCTATGGTGAAACAGACACTCTGTGAAGACTGAGTATATTTACCTTTTTTATGTAGAGTGCCATAGTCTTTTGTTGAATATTTTTTATTTGCATGGGAAACAAGGGAATTATTTCTCATGGAGTTTTTGTACATTTAGTTATATAGGATCCTAATATAATCAAAGAATGAGCCTGTATAAAAGCATATACAATGGCAACACTCCTTTCTTTTTATATTGAACTACTTGCTTTAGTGGAATCTGCTTTGAGCAGAGGGAGTTGGACTAGATGCTCTCCAGAGATCATTGCCAGCTTTAAGTATTCCATGATATAGTTATAGGTATCATCTTAAAGTACTATACAAATTAGAAAACAGAGCCTCTGATTGTTTATAATATGTGCTTATTTGAACAATGCATTTCTTACCAGCCAAAGTAAGGGATTCAAGATGAAAAATTGAAAAGAGATCTGAAATGTGAAACACAAAAGGAAGAGTAGGCAGATACTATCTTCATTACCCAACATAAAAATGTCTGTTTCCTTTGAACTGCAGATTTTGTTTAAAAGAGGAAAAATAAGAGAAGCCACATTTAATTCATATTCAGGTTGTTGTGAATATTTTAAAGGAACGGATAAAACACCTTGGAGGAGGGGGATGTGCTAATTTTAGGTTTGTGAAAACCTAAAGCCTCTGAAGGCTGTTTTTTGAGCTGCAAGAAAGTATAATTTAATTTTTAGCAGTCTACATCACTAAGAAGTATTGCAGGTAGGACTGATAGTTATTTGGTCACTATAATTGCAAGGGACTTTATTCACAAGGAGACACTGCTTGCACTTTTGGAATTCACAGTTGCAAGAGGAATAAAAAAAAAATTTACTCTAAATTGAGTTGTGATATGGCTTTATTGTTATTACATAGAGTTAAGCCAGTGCTAATTTGCACACTAGCTGCCCTCCTAAGTGGTGTCCTTTTTTTTTTCTGATTTACATTCACACTTACTGCTTGTGAGAGGCTGCCTTAAGTTTGTGGATGAGAAGTAAGTCAATCACTTTTTCTCCTCTCCTTTGAAACTTGTGATTTACCTTTAACCTGTGCTCTTACCATTCTTCTAGTTCAGCTGGCTGGGCTTTCTCACTGTGAGCATTCACTTAGCAACTGTTCAGAGTTCAGGTTAGTGCAGTCCTAACCAGGTAAATTCTCCTGCTAGCACAGTACATACCTTTCCTTCAAGATGAACTACACATTCTGGTTTGTGCACTATGCTTTCTGGGATTCTTACAGTACTAATGCAGAAGTTATTGTCCCCCAGCTGTTTATAATTTCTTCCCCCTCTGCACTATCCCCATGATTACTGCTTCTCCACTCTTCTGCTCCAGTGGGCACATCCTAACCTGTTTCAGTCAAAAGAAGTTAATCCAGACAAATTTACAGTTTTTGATAAGTAGCCTAATTTTGACTGGGAAAAGTCAAATGACCCAGCTGCCTGTGGAGATCTAATGGTACAGTATTCTGTTCTGCAGAAGGCACAACAGAAGACTGAGGTGGGATACAGGGATCACCACAGCAAAATCTGAATGTAGTACTTTAGGCCTGGGGACATCTGTGCTGTCACCCAGGGATAGAAAATTATTTTAAATGGTGAGTTGCTTATAGGTGGCTGTAACTCAGTAGGAGTAAGATTCTTTTGATTTGCTTGCAGTTGAGAAATGCACATTCTTATTGCTGATAAACTTTGTCTTGGCAAGTTCTGTGCTCTCTTTATTCTGTGACTTCCCTGGATCTGTAAAATGAAATAATGCATGCCTCCCATGGACTTTATTTGAAATATATAGAGATCACTCAGTTTAAATCAACTATGTATCAAATACATAGATATCACTAGGTCTGCTGAAAAATAAATCTGTTACATACATTTGACATCACATACTTGGGTTTACCTAAGAATTGAAATTTGTCTTGAGAAGAAAGCTGTGATGATGTTTGAAATCAAATTAATACTGGTATCCTGCAGTTGTCTTTGTAGAATGAATTATATCAGGGAACACAGGAAGCTTATACTGTCCAGTGTCTTTGTTAGGAGTCTGTACCAGCTCAAATCTGGTCTGAATTTATGTAAATCAGCAATGAGAGACAGGAAAAAAACAAATATGAGTACACAACACATTGACAGAATAACAGCCAAAGGCAACTCTGGTGGAAGGGAGGCTTGATTTCTTGTCAATTTATATTGCTTTTTGTTTTTTCCCAGGTAAGAATAAGACAGGAAAGTTATTTTTAGGCTACACATGCAGGCATGTAGGCTGCTGGTCACTAGTGTCTTCTTGGATATACCACTGAATTCTATAATCATTTTTCATGGCACCTGGTCTAGTACAAGGAAGAAAGAAAGAAAGAGTAGCAAATAACACAACAATGAAAAGGACTCATTATACTCTCTACCAAGAAAATCATGAACCTTTTTCACAGTTTCTTCTAATTATATCTGTGTTTACGTTTTATTGTGCTAAGTAGCAAAAGGATTACACTATGGTAGTATAAATGGCTTTCCCAAAGTGGAAGCTTTACTGGAATATTTATGGACTATTTGATGTGTTATAATCTAAGATATGTTCCATTTGGCTAGATTTGCATTTTGGATTAATTCTGGGGGGTTTTCCCTTCTTTTAGATGATAACTGACACCACGATAAACTAGTAGAAGTGAAAAAATTCTGCTATAGTTTGTTTTTCTGTTTCCAGTACTACAGCTAGATAGATAAAGAGCTTGATTCTTCTTACATATCATCAACAGCTCTAATAGATTGTTTTAAATTAATGTCCTCTTAATAACACTTAGTAAGTTAACTTCAATTTAAAATACATACTGATCTGTCATGAACATTTAATGTGTTGATTGTAGTGAACTCCTACATGGCTAATAATAGACAGTGAACTTCTTGTACTTTATGGGTGTTATGTCTTCTGATAACAATTGGCATAATAGAGCAAGAAAATGACTAGTAGAGTGGTGGCCTACATAGTATTTTTGCTACTTTCACCTCTATATAAGTCCTTGCTATCCTGACTGAAGCAGTCACATGCTGCTGTGTATATCATCTCAGTCTTTTTAGTGATGGTGGTCAAATTTGATGATGGAGATGTGAAATGTTATGAAAATATAGTGTTTATTTCCTATCTTGTGACCTGACCCAGAATATAAAAGATACAGTAATATGGTTCATAGGAAATCAAATGCTTTACTTTTCTTCCCTGTGAAACTAAAAGTTCTACTGTATTTTATGGTGCATTTCTGTATTTTTTTTAAGCTTCAGTAAAAAACTGGCTTTCATTTTCATATTTAAATCAGCTGTGAGACATTAAGGAGCTACAGAGTGAGTCTGAGACAAATCTAATTTGGAGTTCAGACTGAATAATTTAAAACTGAAGCATCCTGTATGTCAGCTGAGTGTGGGAAACAATCATAGTTAACTTTTTTGAATATGCAAGGTGGAGGGATGAAGGAAGCATTTGGATAAGCCCATAATGATCATATTTCTAATTTTCTTGGAAAGCAAAACAGGTCTGGCCTGGCTGGATATTATTTAAGCTGTCAATTGTTCGAATGTGTCTTAAAATTAAGATGAAGAAAGAATTGACATCAGAAACCATCTGTAGCAGTTTTTTTGCTTTTGGAGTTAGCACAGAAGGGTGGTTACATAATGAAATAATCTACAAAGTGTCTGCCAACTCTTTGATTTGTGGATCTTGCTTTTTCCTAGATGGCATGTCTCCTAAAATTATGACAATACACAAAACATATTGTATGATTCAGAAAATAAGAAGTGAATATATTGTTGTTTCAGTCTCAGAGTATTTTTACTAAAATTGACTTAAAATTTTCTTTACATGATTTTCCATGTTTTTTAACTCAACAGAGAGAATAAATGTAACAGCGGTTTGCTTGCCTAACAAAAATAAACAATATGACAGATACAAAATAAAAATACTGAAACTTATGTGCCTTGTGATGCACAAAAGATACTGTAGTTCTGACAAAGTGACACCTTTGAGCTTCCAGGGGGAAATTCTGTCCATGTCCTAAATCCCAGACTAGGACATTGCATTCGTTCTCATGGCTGAGATAATGCTTGAATCTATTTCAATGTGATCGGGGAATTATTTGAAGTGCTTCTACCCTTCAGAGGAAAATATTTCATCTGGGAATGGCACAGAACAACAGAGTCTTTTGGAGTATTGTTGCCCATGTGGAATCAGCTCTCTTCCCCGAGAATACAGAGTCTCTGTGTAGATACAGGCAGGCAGGTCTGTATCTATGCATACATTTCCTTCTTGCAGGACTGTCCCATTGCCATGTGATGTCAGATTCCCTGCATCCCATAAATCTTGTTACTAAGCACTTCCAACCAGCCAGATAGAGTTTGAGAAGCTGATGGGTATGCAGGAGTGTTGGGTAAGAGCATCAAGCTAGAAGGACAGGTTTGAGGGGAAAGAAGGAAGGAGCGAGGCCTTTAGGTGAAGGCCAAACTGGTGGGCATCTCTTCTGTCACAGTAACTTGACAGTCTATTACACTCTTCTTTTTCTTCAGTGCAGATCAAGAGAAATCATCTGTTGCCCAAATCATAAACAGACTTCATAGGGGAAATCACATCTTAGATTCTTTGAGAACTATTTCAGGAGCTTCTTCAGCCCTTTTATAGAAGTGTGGTGCAGTGCAGAAGCACTAGTATCACATATTGCTTCCATCAGGTGATCTTTATGTATTTTCGACTTCAAAGACAACCAAACATGGGAAAATATAAACTGTTGTGTATGTGCTTTTCTATTTTTGTATTAGGAAAGTCTTGTTAAGTTTTTTTTAAAATCTCATTGCTTGCTATGTACCATAAATCCTCATTAAAAATGTAATTGCATGTAATTTATGCACATTCAGTACTAGACACAACTTAATTATATAATGAATGTATCAACCTACATTTTTTCTGCATCTGCTGTTGGAGTAAACATATTGCAGAAGCTATATTTATAATCTGTAATATGAACAGACAAAAGTTTTGAAGAGGAGGCTGGTGTGTTTCAAATTTACATAAGATTATTTTTCTCGTCTTTTCCTCTTTATTAAACAGTAATGACATTACCTCATTTGAAATCAAAGTAAGGAACTGTTGTAAATATAAATAAAGATTTCATCAGAAATTGTCAATAAACCTTGTCTAAATTGAATGTCTGGGAATAATTCCAACTTTCATCAAATGGCACAACCATTTTATAATATTTCAGAGAAAAATAGCAGGAAACAAGAAAATGTAAACTCATAAGTTTTCAACAGGTCTTGGAATTTTTAAGTGCCAAACATGTTTTGTATGCTCAGAATCTATTGACCAAAATCCTTTTTGAATTACAAATTATTTTCAGCTTGAAAGCCTGTTGTTAGGGAAATGCAGCCTGTGAATGCTAATTTGGCTCTACTTTAGCAATTAAGGACTGTAGCTGGACACATTTTCTGTGAACAGTTCTTTATTATAAATGTGTGAATGCAACACCTAGAAGTTATGCTAATGAAGTTACTATCAAGTTTAAAAGACAACATTAGTAATTAAACACAATGGTTTTGAAACTGGTGAAAAGGTCTAGAAGCCGGTACAGTTGCAAAGTTATTGTAGAAATTTGTGTGTTCTGTAGGATTAAGAAGCTTCAGCAGACAAAGTTTGCTGTTAAATCCTGTGCAATAATTTAGATACTGGTTGAAAGGGATAGACACAAACTTTGAGGGCATGAGATTAATAAAATCACCACTTTATAGACATTTTTGCAATAAAATATAAGAATTTGCATAGTATTTATTGCTTTGAAATTGCTGAAGCTTATTAAACAAAGTTTTATATGTTTAATATTTTGACATTATGCTGCAAATGTGCTCATCTGTGGAAAAAAAAGATCTGCTAATCCCTTGCTGATAAAATGTAAAACTAATTGCATTGGAAAGAAATGGTAGGACAGAATTGCAGCTTTTCTTTAAAGGGCAAGCTGTTTCACAGCTCCAGTAAACAAATGCATAGAGAGTTGAACAGTGTAAAACTAATACTTTAGAAGCTGCTGATAAAAAAGTGCAAACTTGGATAAGTATTTACAAAAAATTCATTTAAACAACAGAGATGGTAAACGAATGGGGGAAAAAAGACCTTTTGTGATTAACAGTCTCAGTTTTCAACTATCATCATAATGTGTATGATATGATCAGGAGTTATCTTTCAAGACTCAATTAAAGCAATTATAGCTGTCTTGAAAGCCTGCTGAAGTAAATGCAGATATAATTGATGTCAGTTGACTTTAATTCTGAGCCTTATTGGCTACTTGGTGATTATTTTTTTCAGTTTTAAAAATCTTATTTCTTATGATGGAGTTTTCAGAATGATATTCCTTGCTCTTCCTCTGATTGTTTTTTATTTGGCCAGTAGTATATATTTATTTCTTCCATTTTAAGCTTTTCAGGGTTTGACAAAAATGTGTTCATTTATATTTTTACTATCTAACAAAATATCAGTTTTAGGAAAGATAAGAGATATTTTTCTCTCTACTTCAGCCTGGATTCTTCATGTTACTGATAGGCACTTGAGAAACTCCTGAGCTTTTTTTAAAGAGAGTTTCTGAAAACAGTTGCATATGCCCAAAACTCTTGTGAAAATACAGAGCAAAGAGTATGTAGTTGGTATGGAGGGTGAGAGTGTAGAGTGGTAAAAGGCAAGGACTCAGCTCAACTGAGATGTGGAAATTCTTGCTGCAGACCATGGAGACCAGAACTGAAACCTGGTAAATTCTCCAATTCCTGTAATTTCTTGCTTTCAGAGGGGACATGTGAGATTAGAATAAAATACTTGACTTCACTCCTCAATACGTGTGTCAGTTAGAAAATAAAGAAGTTGGGAAACACACAATATATTATTGCAAACTGTTGTCCAACCTTTAAGTGTATAAGCTTTTTGCCTGAATTAGTAGCATATTAAACAGTATAAATCGATTTAATGAAAAAAATTTCTGTGTTAAAATTTGTTTATCGGACCAGTCATAAGTGACATGGTGATATTAGCGTCTTCTTTGTAAGTACGTTTTCGAACTCTCAGATTGCTCAAGTTTATGTGTCTGTATTTGAAAACTTGAGGAAAAATAGGGCAAATCATGCTTTATTATTTTATAATGCAGCACTCCCAATTTTTCAGGATTATGGCAGCAGTTCACATCTTATAAATGCAGGAGGAAAAAGCATTAATGTTTCAATTTTTATTTCTTTAATGGTCCTTTTAAAATCCCCAAATATTTTTCAGTTTAGTAAAAGGGTGAGGAAAGAAGAAAGTTTTCAAGACACAATTCATTTTGGGGTTGGCTCTCCATAAGGCTGTTTTCTGTGTCAGTTGATGTGTGAAGGGAATATCTTCCCTTTCCTGGGCTCCTGGTCCCATCCCAGTGCTTTACATTGACTTGGCAGTCAGCAAGGTGGTCAGTTCACATATCTGGCTGGAAGCTGCTCAGGGTAGAGGGGATGAGCAGATGGAGGCTTGTCAGCACTGCCTGCCTGAAAGTGTGTTTACTTTTTAACTGAAGTACTAAAGAGCAAACACAATGGGCGGCCCAGACAGAGCAGGAGGACAGAAGCAGAGCTTCTGCCCACAGTTGGTTTGGTTTATGCTGTTTTTGGAGCCACACCTGCTCATCTCTGCCAACTGCTTGTTCACTCTCATTATAAAGGACAATGGGACTGGAGTCTCCTCTCACTTGCAGTACTTAACAGCTGGGGGTGAGAATGCCATTTCTGGACTTCATCTTGACTAATACTTTCGTATGCCTCTCACTTAACCTTCACTGATTGCTTTGTAAAGACACCATCTCTCATCCCCAAACTGAATTAAATGAGTCGGAAAACACTATTGTTCAATTTTCCTATCACTTGATTTGCACTTGGTTGGAATGGCTCTACAAGAGGCAAGGCACTGGAAGGTAAAACTTACTACAGGTCTTGTACTGTGCACGATCTGCATAAAGTTGAATAAAGCTTTTGTAAGGCATTAGCATAATTTGGAGGGGGTGGTGGTGATGGTAGTGATGGTGTGTGTGGAACTAAACAAAAAAAACACTGAAAAGCTTTAGCATATATGCACTCTCAAGCATATTTATATATATGGGGAGGGTAGTAAATATTTTGGGCTGATGATGTGTGGCTTTTGTAGATTTGGAAAGTAAAAGCCACTGTTTAGTCTGCTCCTGCTTTCATATGTCGTGGAAGACACTTTCAAATATGAAATGTTCCTATCTCCTATACTATGTGTTCTGTTATATTAGTCAAAATGATCCTTTTAAAGCTACATTTCTGCTTATTTTTTTTAAAAGAAATCATGCTGTAAGGTCGTTGCATTAAAAAAAACAAAAAAAAACCCAATAAAATGCTGTGATGGGGAAAATAGCTTTTGGACACTCATATAGGAAAGTAATGATTGATTGTCCTTGGGAATAACTGGAGCAGTTTGAGTTATTAATATGGCACATAACAAACTTCGAGTATTTTTTTCTTCTGAGATATTACATGGAAGTTTGCAGAGTAAATGAATTTTAGTTCTACTATTACAGTGGGAAAGGACAAAATGTGCCAAAACTGTCCATGAAGGAAATAAAATAAAGCTCTTAAAAGAAGGCCTTAGCTTATAGTATTTGCAGTGCAAGTCAGTTACTTGAGAACGGTTAGTGCTAATAAATTAGCTTAAAATGCATTACAGATGAGGCTGGTATGTTTTTTGTCTTCAACTTCTTGGTTTGGATTTGTGCCTGAAGAGATATGGTGACATTTTTCAAAAACTGAGCTATAATGGGTTTTGGCTAAAAGTGATCTTCTACTTTGAAAAATGCTTTAATGGCCTTAACACCATACCTTTGTCGTACTGTTGTCAGGTTCAGGAGAGGAGACAAATATAAAATTTTATCAGCAGCTGGTTTGGCAGTATAGTGCTTTTCAATACTCCTCTATCAAAGTACTTACAAGGATGTAATTACAATGGCATAAAAGGGCTTTTACTGACACAGACTGTTTCAACTTAACTGTAATAGGCCCTGTCTTTAAGAGCACATTTTATGGTATTGTAAGATTCATCTAGATTAGAATGACTTTGTATGTATCATGTGTCTTAGTAACCAAAACAAACCGTGAGATATACTCAATGAGTTTAGATTTTCTAACACAGATGAAGTCCATCTTTGCCTACAGCGATGCTCCCTTGCTGGAAAAACTCCTATGTTGAAAATATGTTGATGTATTTGTTCATCTTTGTTGGTCATCTTCAGGCCTAGAAAGCACTGCAGTCATGAAAGGAATGAGAAAGAGGAAGGTAAATCTACTGTAATGGCCACAATTTTGAAGAATAGAATGTTTAAGCTACTTTTTAATGTCTGAAGGAAAATTATATTCATGGAAGAAAACTAAAAATGACATTTTTTTAAGTCAGTGTCTTAAAAATTCAGGTATAGATTAGTCTAAGAGGTTAAATTAAAACCAAATACATTGTCCATATATTTGGACAATGAGCTGAGACAGCTGTTACTGCTCTTGCCTTTTGTAAGAATATGACTAGAAGGATTGTTTATGTAAGTGGTTTGGCCTAAATGTTGTTTCAGAATTTGTGCCAAATACATAAATTATTCTTAAGATACTTTGAGCCAAAATCTGTCTCCTTGATTACCTAGGTGGCTTCTACTAGTTTTAATGAAGATTACATGTTTTAATTGAAGCAAAAAATTGTGTCTCTGATACTGGGATTTTTTCTATATGAATGTGTAAGCAGTTTTAGGATACTTCAAGAGCGCATTTGTCAGATGCATGCAAACTTTTATAGCGTTCCATTAGGCACTTGTAAAATGCAGAACAGAGGGATTATATTTCTTCAGTCAGGCATTATTCAGATGTTTTTAGTTGTCAAATCCTGAAATATTCTTCATTCTCATGTATCTAAAACTTCTAATCAAAACTTTTTGAGCTGTTCCCTAAAAAGGGTATTTTTTTTTTCTGATTTGATTTGTAACAATTGGCATTTACTACAAAACCTGTACATCTATTTTATGTTACAGTTAATTCTGTAAATATTTTCAGTATACTAGTAGTTTTGTCTCTAGGCAGTGACAATATTTCATGGTGATAATGGTAAAATAGGAAACTTCTATCTAAATGTCTTGTGGAGGTTTGTGAAAATAGAGAATTAGTTTTTAGTATACATTATCAATTGATGCATTTATTCAGACAAATATAGGATGGTTAACCTAAGGTGCTTATATGTTAACCTCTAGCAATTTGCCTAAAGAAGTAATGTGGAAAAAAATAAAAAGACAAGGACAGTTTGCAATATAAGAATAAGCAAAAACTGGCGTCTTGATGGTTCCATATATAGACCTAAACATATTTGAAATGATACAGCAATATAAAATTATAGAAATTAAATTGGGTTGAAGGAATAAATATGAGTAAAATCATGTGGCATGTAAAATCATGTTACTAGTGGTGAAACAGATTATATTTTATGTCTCATATAGGTCTGTTCTTGAGAAGTTTTCTATCTTCTTTTCTGAATGTTCTTATATTTAAGAAACAGAATACAGCTACAAGATTATAAATGTCTGCCTGAGATAATTGTTACAGAAGTATTCTGTTTTCAGAAATATTCTGGAATATTACATTTGCTGGGTAAGAAGTGGTTACTCAACACTGTAATTCCACCATGTACTTTGAGCACTGATAGGATATGAGATTCTGACACCTGAATTTTGAATTCTGTGTAGTTATTACGGGATGGAGATATCCAGACTGTTGTCAACAAGGATCAAGTTAGTAACCTCCAGACAGATAATTATCGTGCCCTGTAGGAAACATCTGGATGTCATCCACGAGTGGTTCTTCACATGCCATTGACTGTAGTGATGAGATCTCCATCAGCTAATGACAAGTTCAGTCCCTGTCCCACCTGTCTCATGCAGCTTATATATCTGAGACTGAATCCTGCAGAAGAACCATATTGCTTTTTACACATGAACATCTGGTTCCTTTGGAGAGCTTCTTTACAGTTCTGGAGGCATCCATGTGGGATTGGCAGGTGTGAGATACCTAAGAAAAAGTGTTTGGCTTTCAGGAGTAGCAGCTGGAAGCTAGTTGCCATTATATTGGATGAAGGTATCTGTGAATGGGCAATAGTCCTTGGTGCTTTGTTTCCCGATGTTTGGTTTCAAAAGGAGAATTTAACTAATAAAAGAATCCCTAGAAGATTTCATTAAAAGAGTGATAGAGAAAATAAAGCTATTGGAAAATAAAAATCATGTTAATATCCTGCGTGAAAAGCTGTAGTATTTGCTTACACATTAATTTACCCTTAAGGATGTACTGCAGTCCTTACAGATTACTTCACACAGAAAGGTTTGCAGCACTGTTTTTTCCGCCTTCCCGCCCCTTTTTCTATTTCCCTCCTCCACTGTGCCATTGTTTTCTTTCTTCCAATTGCAGGGAGTCCTCCAATCTGCCATTTTATCACTCCTGCCCAACCTAATCCTGGTTTTATTGAGATGTGTGGTAAAAAATGTTGTCCAGTTAGAGCTGCTGCAACTCCAGAGCTCTCAAGTAAAGATTTTTCAGGATTGTCAAATTTTGCAGTTTACAGTGACAGCAACTACAGACCAGTTCACAGCTACGTGCTTTCTATGCAACACTGAGCATTTGGGTACTCTTCTCTAGACATGCCTTACTGTGAGATTTAGGATACCTCTGAGCAATCAGAGGGAGTCAGTCAGTTACTGAGATTGGTGGGCCCCTGCAATCTATGCTGATTTAATCTGGAATTATGACTTCTGCTTCAGACCCTTTGGCTGTAGTTCATTAACTAGTGTGCCTTTCCTTGCATACATTTGCATAAAAAGGCAAGCTATCCATTTTGTCTGTCAGCATAGTGCTATGCAGTGTGCTGGTTTCAAGACATTTGTCCTCTGAGGGCTTAATGCCAATTTGCTTCCATAATCTTACTCTGTGATTCCTCTGAGACCTTGCTCAAGAGTCCTGTTAAGATGAACGGCAGAAAACTAGGTGAAGCATTACATGTCCCAAATGCCCACTTCACATTTTTTTGCTGTGCTGCAGCATCACCTTTATCACAATTCCATTTCAAAGAGTCGTAGAATTGTTTAGGTTGAAAAGATCATCAGGTTCAAATGTTAAAGATCATTTCATCATCTTTACATTTGCGCACTATGATAGCTCACTTTAGGATGTCTTGAAATGCATTACTCTCAGTCTTTGCCTTTATGTATTGCAGTTCATGACAGGAAAGATCAGTGTGTTTGAGTAACATTTGAAATTGGTGGATAATTAATTAAGATACACAACTTCCAAGTTAAAGTTAAAACCCTCCCATATTTATTGAGTCACAATTCTAGAGTACTTACAGGAATGATGTGTGATACTTATCAGCTAAATTCAAATTTAAGAAAAGCTTTGGGAGAATTTTGCTTGCCCAATTATCAGTCGAAGTTTATACAGTGATGAAATATAGTGATGCCTGTTTGAGCTGTACAGGTGAACTGTAACATTCATGTGCACTGAAAGCAGAGTGCAGTCTATGATAGTCTGGACAGCCAAATTGTCTTCCCTTCTGCCTTGGAAGTAGAAATGTAAGTAGAAATGCCCAGTAGTCTGTCCAAGATTATTGACGGGGAAAATGTGTCCAGCTTGATTCTTCCAGCACAAGGCTGAAGTTTGATTCAACAGTTTATGTTCTGTGACAGTTTAATCAGAACTATTTATTTATTAACTCAGCTGCCGGTTTGTCCTGCTTACCTCTCAACACCATAATGTTAACCTTCATTACTCAGCCTTGGAGGAAAAATCAGATATTAGTTGATTCTTAGACTGTGTTTTTATGGCTGGCTTAAGCTGTTTTAAGTTCAGGCTCTCAATTAAAGAGGTGTTTACAGACTTGTTTTCTCTTTCCTTTTTGCCAAAGTACCCAACCCAGACATCCGATCTTTTATGAGACTGCTGAGTGCGCTGAATGGGAAAATTTGCTTGCCTAAAAACTGGTCAATTTTTCATCTAGAATGCCTCTTTTAGCACATTTGCATGTGCTAATGGAGTAGGCTAGTAGGAGCTAGTCCCAATTCAGGACTGTCCCTGTTTTGATGACATTATGGATTTAGGTTTTCTTATGCTCATCACATAACCATAACCTAAAATCACATAAAAATTAGAGATAAAGAAATTTAGTGTGGATGTGTTGCCTTCCTCATGTGTAGCATGCATTGAAAAATAATGAGAGAAGGCATTTTTAAAATAACTTTAAAAGAATTTGAAACAAAATAGCTATTTTAGGTTCCTTTGTTTATATTTATTTTTTTCTCCTCAACCAATATATGAAACTATTTAACCTTTAAAGTATTTCCAAGCAGGTTTATTTTATGAATTATCATGTGAAAAGAATTTTAGTAATTTTAATGTTTCATTAGACTGTGTTAAGACACATGAAGAGATTATTGTGAAAGGATTCACATTGTCTCTTCACAAAAGATTCAATGAATACAATAGAGTTTCTAAACATGGGACAGAAAAACACTCAGTGGATATAGTGGGAATATATCTGAAAAAGCCAAGACAAATGTAGAAAATCTGTAAGAATTTCCTGTAACTCTCTGCCTTTTTCTTCCTGTTGTACTTGGGATTAATGGAATTATAGCTTCTGCTTTAATAGGATTAGGGAATATTTCAATATTTCTGTTATATAAATAGAAGCAATTCTAAAAGTACTTGTAGGAGCACCATATTTGTTTTTTACTGCTGACCGTTTTTATTGGTTTACTCTGAAACTTAAAAATATCTAAATTTATTGCCCTTAGATTTTTTTTTCCTTCCTCTCAGATATTTGTATTATCAGTCCACTTTAGGTCAGTAGATTTTTCATTAAAGCAACAAGCATAAATTCTGAGTACAACGGAAACTTTCTAAAGTTACTTGTATTAGAAGGATCGGTCTATCAATGAGGTGGGCAAGAGATATATTTAAAACTATTTAGGCCAAGGGATAGAATGTGAATCGCATGCTTCAGAGTAGGGTGATTAATATTTTTTTTTCAAGACAGCCTCCTTTTTTAATTTTCTGTTCCTTTTCCTCCCCTTTTTGCCATAATTGCAAGAAGAGGCACGCACAGATGCCTGCTGCCAGTGTGTGATACTTAACCTGACCGTCAGAGCAGCCTCACAAAGGAAGGCTTTTCAGGTCCCCCAGTGAAACAACCACTGCATTTTATTGTGGCGTGAAATTAGAAGTGAAAAGCCCTATGGCTCTTGCTGTTTAGTAATGCGGAATATGTCGTTTCTGATGGTGATGGTAGTGCTGGGAGGGAAATGGAAAGCCAGGGGAGAGACACAAAGTAACAATTTAGACAAAGAGGGCCTCCCTTTTTTTTTTCTCGTCTCTGATTGTTCGGTGGTCTATAAAACCATAGAATTGTGGTGGATACAAGCAAAAAGAACATTTAGTTGCGGCTCTCTCATTCAGAAATGTATGTGTGAATTTGCAGGGTGATGTATAAGGCGAGTCATCTGTTATCAGAAGAGTTCACTAGTTTAACTCATTTATAAAACGGCAACAAAAAATTTGACTTTGCTTGGAGAGAACGGCGCTGCTCTGACAGACACTTTAAGTTGCACAGCAAGATGGTGTTTATAACAAGACTGTGTGTGGTTTTCTGAATCCGCCTTGTAACAGATTGGAAGGGGAAAGTGCCAGCTTGAAGAGGCTTTCCCTTGTCTGTTTCAAAATTAAAAGAATGATGTTTTCTCAATGGAAATTCTTTACATATATAAAATGTCAAAATATTTATGCTCACTTTTACTTCAAAAGTATTACGTAATCACTAAAGCAAATGGTCAACTATTAGAAATGAAAAGGCAGTTTATGAGAGAGACATTTTAGTACATAAGATGGGCTTCATTTTTGATAAAATCATAGAATCATTTATGTTGGAATAGACCTTTAAGGTCATCAAGTGCAACCATAAAGTTCTCTGTGAGATGAGCACTATCACTACTGCTGTGGACAACTGGTGAAAGTCCATCCACAATTCTAGTATCTGGAAGGGAAACGCTGATGCATTTTGCAGCCTTGTGTTGTTAGCAGTAAATATTACTATTATTTTTTATTCTTTCTGCATGGAAGTGGTGGCAGGGAACCAGTGGCCTAGGAACAGCAGGGACATACAGTTGGAAATTTTCTTACTGTCTAAGGTCCAGATGCAATCTTGGCGAATCTGTAAAAGCAGAAAGGAAAAGGTTGAACTGATCTATGACATATTAGTGGAACAGATGCAAACATGACAAATCAGTTTATTGGTAAACTGCACTGCAGGACTGCAGCTTGAAGAAAGTTCAGACAGAGAAGCAAAACTGCTAATAATTGTTTAATTCAGGGAGCTCATTTCATTGTTCATTAATACAGTAGCTACACTGCCAAAGAAGTCTGTATGTCAGCAACAGCACAGAAATAAGCAGGAAGGCACTAAGTAATTACAGCTGTTACCACTGTAAGAAGGAGTCTAATACAGAGAGCTTTATGTTTTTAAAGTGTATCACACTTAGTTGGATTTAAATAATTTATGCACTTGGCTGCAGTATATATTTTGTGTGTGCACTTGTACTCCAGGCTTGACTTGCTGCTTCATAGCATTTTGCCAATGCTGTGCTTTGTATCTTGACAGGTGAAAACTCAGAATGTGATTTAGAATAAGGGCTTAGGAAGAGGTTTGAAAAAAAAAATTAATTAGCTCTTGATGCAGCACATAAAAGCGAGGTAACAGAAGGACAGGAAAATGATCTTTGAGGCAACAGTTTGATTAGGGATAATTAGAACAACAGTTTTAAGTCCATAGTAGGTTGGTGGATGAATCAAAGATGTAAAAAAAAGAAGAGAGTGTAAAGGAGTATTATCTCTGTAGCAAAGAAGTGGTGGTGGAACAGCTATGGTGCTGAGAAAGAGCCAAAATATTTGTACCTATTAGTACCTATTATAAGCTCTTCAAAAGAACTCCAGGAGGATCAGAAGTGCTGCTAGGACATACCCCTTCATGGTGAAAGGTTGACATTTAAGGCTCTCTTCTAGGGAAGAACTTATTGCTTATACAAGAGGAAACAACTTCAACAGGAGACAGGAGGCTCCATTGAATACTCTGTGTTTAGGAAATTAATCTTGAATATAGGAGATTTGAGTTCAATTCCATGTCTCAAAATCAGGCAAAATAAGAGCTCTAATTGTTCTTTGGTGACTCGTAAACTTCAGGCTATGAGGCAGAAAAAGAGAAGAAAGTACGTGTCCTAGTTTCATATGGTGGTACAAAACCCTATAAACAAATTTTGACAAGAACTGGTCAGGAATGAAGTAAAGTTTGGGAGCCAATTTTCTGTTGACATCGATGGCCATGATTTTGACTTGGTAACAAAGAATAGAAACATGAAAAGAGTCTTAGGATTATTCTGTCCTTTCAAACAAACACTTCTGCTGGCAAAATTTGACATGCCAGACAACTGAGCTATACAGATAGATACCAAGCTGTCAGAGTTGAAAGTTGTTTTCATTCTAAAAGGATTATGGTTGAAACTGCTGCATTTCACATTTCAGCTGAAGTGTGATGGTATGACTTCCATTTTTTTTTTTTTTTTAAATAGTACCTTACTTCCCAAATATTTTATGTCAAAATAGTTCCTTTTTCAACACTTTCAGTGATTCTTGCCTTCAGTACATGTACAACTTTTCTGGCAGCTTTTACTTCATGTTTAATTTTGTGAATTAACAACAAAGTCTACATGGGCTTCCAGAATATTTGACCTGAAGTTCTTGGCAATGGTCTTGGTCTTTCTGGTGCCTTAATTTTAGGAACAAAGTCTGTAACGCTATTTTGTATATTTAAGGCTCTGACAGACTTAACTGATATACTGTGACTAGCCTTTTCCCTATCTCTGTTCCAGGAAATACTGGTACTGTTCCTAGTCAGATTCTACAGGTCGTAAGGCTTCCTTTATTTGCTTAGGGTATTGAAGGTATTCAGTAACTCAAATTGCTAACAGTTAATATTGTGGGACTGGCACCCTGATGTTGTGTACTGAATTGAGCTGGGCAGTTAAGAAAAATAGATGTTTCAAGCTCATGTTTTTGTTAGATAAGCAACAATTGGCTCTTCTGAATATTTCCTTTACTCAAAGTCCTAATTTGATACCAGTAAGTTTGCATAACCATGGAGAGTGGTGATGCCTGTCTCTGTGTGTTCTTTCAGTCCCTCCACACCCACGTAAAATAAATACACGCCAAATGCAACTATTTGCTGCGCTACTCAACTTTGCACCCAGTTGAATTTCTCAGAAATCTTCCATTCTGCTCTGAAATCACCATTTGAATGACCAGACCACTCTCCAAAGTGCTAGGAACAGATAGAAGAAAGTTGCATCTAAAACTGCTGTAGTTTGCTTCACTAGCTGTTTATAAGCCTTGTTCACATGAGGCTGAGTGAGCAAAGCTGTACTCAAGGTTTTTACCACATCTCTGCTAAAATAGCAATACAGAGCTTCTAAGAAATGTGTCAGTGCATTGTCCTTCTATTACTTACCTGGGTTATTTTGAACGTTTTTTTCCCTGTGTCCTTCAGAATTTTGTAATTGGAAAATACTGTAGGCATGTTCTGCATGGCTTGAAGTGTAGGTTGTAGTGGGCTGCTATGAGCAGTCCCATGCTGACAGAAACACTTTCCTGTTTATTGAGATGTGAAACCAGTAGTTAAACTTTTTAATGCTGGTTTAGAAATGCAATTTTAAGAAGTATTTCTTACCGTAAGTAAGTGATATGTCTTAAGTTCCACATTTCACCTGCCGGTTGTATATGTCATCCTCCTTAGATAAGAATTATTAAAAATAAATCTCTGTGGCTAATATGTTTTTTGTCTCTGTTATGCAGTTTTCTTATTCTTTTCATAAAGGATATACCAAAATCTGCCAGAAAATACAATTCTTATTTCTCTTGACTAAGGTCTGTGCTGAATAGCTTATATTCCCTCTTATGTTTCACTGTTAGAATTCAAGACAAAATGCTATATTCCTACAACATAACCATTGGCACTTCTAATGCCAAGTTTCTTTGCAAGAGGTCCCATGTGAGTTAATGAGTAAAGTCTCTTAGGGTGTTAATCTCAGATTAATCCCAACCTGCAGGTGCACCTTGTGTGGTGTGTTACAGTATAATGTGATGGTGGACATGTGGCTGCTGTTCGTTGTTCCTATCAGTTCCTAATTGCTTCTGTAGGACCATGGAGGTTTGTGCTTCATTGTTTTATCTTACAGTTGTTGAGGATTCAGAATAGTTAAGGTAGCTGTAACTGCACCGCTAACAAAGACACCATTCCCTTAATTTCTGTGCCAGCCATTTTGTTGTTTCCTTGTTCTGAGCATAGACTTCTAAAAAAAAAATCAATCATTATTAGCAATAATTATTAGCCCTAAAACATAAGATTACACTGTCTGAATGTTGGTTCCAAATGAAGAATTTTTCTTGTTCTTTATATATATATTTTATATATATATATATATACACACATTTATTAATTAGAATAAAGTAGTACTTGCTAGATAAGTACTACTAGACTTGGATAAATTCCATGTTAGCAACCTGTTCCTTATCATCTATCCTACTACAATCCATATCAGGATGTCATCGATATGGAACAACAAAAAACACATTTCAAGAAATCTAAAACCCCCTATTTAAAACCTAAGACCTGGCTTTCATTCAAAACCAGCTCTACAATTAGCAATACTTCAGACAGTATCAGCTGGGTTCCCAGTGTACATGATAATGTCACAGAATAACCCCAGCTGTAACTAATTTAATTAAGACTTGATCCTCGAATACAAAATCACTCCTTTTCACCAAATCGTGATGCTTACTGACCTGCAGGAGAGAAAACAGGCAACACAGACAGGGAACCATTCTCTGTCATTTAACCCTTTTGTTTATTCAGTTACAAGGAAAATATATTGCTAGTGTAATTCTCATGAGAACCGCTTTTACATAAACAGAGGAGTAACTCCAGGTAGCCACATGAAACTACCATTTTACACAAAAAGATTATGTTTCACAGTTGTTTCTATTAGGCTTTCAAAGTTTTGAAGGTATGTAAACCTCTCCCAGTCTACATCGTGTAACTGAATTTTAGCAGTTGGTTGTGGTTTAAACTGAGCTGACAACTAAGCCCCCCACGGCTTAGTCAGTCAGCCCCTCTCAGCCCCACTGAGCCCCTCTCAGTCATTTCCCCCATGATGGGATGGGGCTAGAGATTCAGAAAAGTGATAAAACTTGTGGTTTGAGATAAAGACAGTTTTATAGGTAAAGTAGAAGTTGTGCATCTGAACAAAGCAAAACAATGAATTTGTTCAAAATTCGTTCAAAAAACTGCTTCTCATGACCAGGCAATTTTCAGGAAAGCCAGGCTCCATCACATGTAACAGTGACTTGGGAGGACAAAGGCCATCACTGAATGCCCTGCCCTTGCTTCTTCCCGCATCATTATATGTTCAGCACCATGCCATATGGCATAGGATAGGTGTCCCTTGAGTCAGATGGGATCAACTGTCCCTGCTGTGTCCCCTCCCAACTCCTGCACCGCCAGCCCTCCCTGGTGGGATGGGGTGAGGAGCAGAAAAGGCCTTAGTGCTGTGTGTAAGCATTTGTAAGCACTCCTCAGCAGTAACAAAAACAACCCTGCTATCAACACTGCTTACAGCACAAATCCAAAGCATAGACCATACTAGCTACAGTGAAGAAAATCGAATCCATCCCAGCTTAAACCAACACAGAGCTAAAATGTCTCACTGAGTTCTAGAAAGCTGATGACTAGTGCTCTGATTATTCATTCTGCTAAGAGGGAGGAGAAGGAAAAGAGAGAAGCAAGATGTAGCATAACTGATGTACTATAGCACTACTGATGTAGCATAAAATGGACCTCACAAAATGCTCAGAGGCTTCTTGAGTAGGACATATCAACCTACAAGTTAATATGACATCTACTGATTCTGCAGTTGAATTGTTCTCTTGGGGTTGAACCCTTCTCTTGGGGTTCATGGTTCATTTTTTTCAGCCTGTGTAACTGATTGATTTTTTAGGTCAGCTTTACTTCTAATAGTTTATTTTAAACAAGACAGGTGTGTTCAGTGAGTGCCATGATAGGGTGTATGAGCACCTGAAATTGCTTGTACCTGAAGTGCTGCAGTGCCTCATCTTTGTCCCTTGGTCACAAGGAAAGGTGCCACTTTCTGAGTGCAATACCCTGTGATACCATGAGCCACTCACATGGAGCAGTGCTTGTGTGAAGCCTTTGAATCAGTCAAGCGGTCCAGCACGGGTTTTGGAGAGCATTGGGAATGATCCACTGGGGAAATGACCACTGGGGAAATTCACCTACCTGCCTGTGTAGGATTCTTCACTCTTGATATTCCCACTGCATAGTCTTGTTTACCTGAGCTTTTAATTTTATAACATGTTGTCACACCTGTGTTTTTTGGGGAAGAGATTTAAACTGGAGATTAAAAAAAAAAGAACAGGGATCTTTAATAAAGTGTATCTAACTCCAGTTTCAGAACCAAACTCTTGCTTCATTTTAATATGCAGAATGCAAGTAATTTGCTGTTAATCTTATACCCATCTAAAAGTTTAGGAGTACATGAATTAACACAGGAGAGACAAATATACAAACAGACTTTTATAAAATGAATTGACAAAAAATTATGTACATTCCTCAAATGGGCAGCCAGAGTCCTAATATTTTTCATCAAGCTACCATGCTGTTCATTGGTTTGAACTAAGTAAATTTGCAGCTGTGCGTTTACCATTCTTCAGACATCTCAGTCTGATTTTTGAGAAACAAAGATGTTTAAAAAGGATGTTAAAGATGTTTAAAAGGCATCTTTAAAAGATGTTTCTAAAAAACTAATATCAAAATAGTTATTTCTCTCTTGCTGCCTGTTTCTGTTTTATGTTGTGTTTACTGCCACTGTGCTGAGATTTCCAGATTCAAAATGACTTTTCTTATGGTTCCATTGGCTACAATCATATATTTAAATGTACCCATCAGAAAATCATTCTCTCTAGGACTGATGAACACTATATTCTTCTTTGACTCTAGGTAAATTTCTGACTCTGCTCTCTACTTTGTATCTGATAGTGAGTAAATGCATTTTTCAGGTATTTTTCAGGCCAGTTATTAGGAGATTGTACAGTGAAAAGTGTTTTGTTTCCTTTTTTTTTCTCCCAACCATCTAAGTTCCATTTAATTAAGTTCCATAGGACAGCAAAA
The DNA here is from genome assembly GCA_018697195.1 of Certhia americana. NCBI lineage: Eukaryota > Metazoa > Chordata > Aves > Passeriformes > Certhiidae > Certhia > Certhia americana. The sequence goes on along the minus strand of CM031857.1, from coordinate 96,097,938 downwards.
CACTTATATTGTATATATATTGTAAACATAAGCCATTGATTTCTGAGCTTGCTGTTGGGAGCAGTGGGAATGGTGAATGATAATGAAAAGAATAATTATATTCCAGCTGTAACACTTAGATTCCATTGTTTCTACAACAGTTTGCATATGACTTGGTTTCTACTCTGATGAAGTAAAAACCCTTTTTAGACAAAAATATTGTGGGTAGTCTCTTCTACTCTGATAGAAATAGTTTTTTTGCTGTTTGAATAGTTAAAAATATGTCATTTGCAGCCATTTAATTTAGATATATTTTAATAAATATATATAATTTAATAAATATGTATTTCAGTACTTAAATGATGTTTTGCAATTCATTAGATTCTGAAAAGTGCTGTGTTGGTGTAATTCTCTTCCATTCAGGTCAAAGACATCATTTCCTAAGCAAAAGTGTTTGGAGACTTATTTTGAAAACCCCTTTACTAACTAATGTAAATGGCATGCATCATATGCTAATCTCTTAGTTGTTTTATTTATAGATTAAAAATTAGAACAGAAAAGAATTCTCTAACATAGATGCACAATTTTTTAAAAAGATGAAATAAAAAATGCAACCTGAAATATTTTAAAGCAATCACAACCTTTTTTTCCTTCAATGAAGCTCTATTTTGCTCTTGTTTCTAATTTTATGCAGTCTAAGTATCAGCAGGTTTGTAGTATTTTATAGGTTTGTACCTATGAGAGTGTACATACTGTGCACACACCCTCCCACCCCCCAGATTTTGAGGGATTACAAGTACTGGGGTGCTTTCTATTGGCAGTTGTTTGGGCTTTTGATACAATTGCTCCCTACTGAATAATAACTTTGTAGCAGTCTGGACAAAGAAAAAAGGCCTCCAACTTCCAGATTTAAGCACTGGGGTTCATGAAAGAAGCTCTTCAGGAGGATTTGAGTTACCAAGGCTGGTGTGATTGACACCTGTCATCTTCTGATGAGTGCCACTGTCCTGTAATGTTCAGTGCTGTGTTTCACATCTCCTCCTGCCCCAGCAGTGCAGAGCCCACATGTGGTGCCAGGGTAGTGATGGCTTCAAGGGACCAGTGGCACCTGCCAAGGGGGTTGCTGGGCTGCTCCTTCTGCCACTGCCCTGCTGCCTGCTGGAGTTCTGCCGTCTACATGCCTAAGCTTGGCTTCTGTGGGCAGGTGGCTATGTCTGTAAGGTGTTTTTTATTAGATAAAGTAGAGCCCAAACCAGCTACCAGCTCCTGCTCTGTCCAGATTCCTCCTTATCCTGAATCAGATCACCAGACAGTGGGAGGGATCTCAGTATCTCATCTATTTACATTTTAAGTCAAGGACTCAAAGGTGAGACCTGGATCCAGGCTTTCAATGTTTCTAGCTTCCCACTTTATGAAGACCTGTGTTTGTGAGGTGTTCTCATCTTTGCTATTGCAGGGTTAATAACTATCTCTTTAGCAAGACAGTTCCAGATCTTCTATTGGCAACATTTTTGTCTGCTAGGAGTGCTCTGCAGCCAACATGGTACAATGGTACAGCTCTGCTAAAGGGAGGCCATCGGCTTCTGCAGCTGCCCATGGTGCCAGGCTAGCCCAGTGCTCTGAGGACTCCTCATACAGCAGGAGTAGGGAGACTTTTTTTGTTTATGTAAGTGTTTAGGTAAGAGTATACCCTAATCAAAGTCTGTAAGAGCCTCTCTATCATCTCTTTTCCTTGACATGTTCCGAGAGCACCTGGACTGCAGGGTAATGCTCAGCCCTGGATCATTTTGTCCATATTCCTTTCGAAGATGCCTGTTGTCTCTGCCTGCCCTGAGGCAGGAGGTGCTGGGGCCCAGTGAAAATAGCCTGGGCTGTCCTGAGTGACTTTTGAAATAGGGCAACAGCCAGATGAGGTGTCAGGTACTGGAGCTTTGCTTGCATTGGAGATAAAGTCTGGTATAAACACCTTGAGAAAATCTGGCAGTCTTGGGCATCTGAATGGTCAAAATGTCTCTCATTTTGTCTCTAAACCTCTTATGCCTCAGTAATTTTTGGATTACATTCATTGAACAGGAGAGTTGTAAAATGACGTGACAGTGGAATTGGGCTCAAATGTGCAGTATCTATACCACAGGAGGAAAACACTGGAATTAATTGAATTTACTGACTTCAGTGACATTCTAAAAAGTATCCTTCTAATTAATCTGTATATTACACGTGATGAATCTTGAAGAGCTAGAAACTGAGTCTAAAATACCAACATGCATATAAAGAAAATGCTTAAGTGGTATTTTTTTTCCTGAGATATAGAGCCTCTGTGACTAATGTTTTTATTACATTTTTAGGCTTTGTTGCTAGTAAGAAAAATGCTCAATTTTTAAAACACTATTGTTCTTACTACATTGATGATACAGGTGTACCACTGAGCTGCAGCCTATATGTATTTATGTTTGATTTTGAATATGGATATTGATCCAATCTAGTACTGTGCATAAGAAGAAATTACGTAAATACTGCATTGTGTGTCAAAGGCCTTTCTTTTTGGTACAGTAAATATCTTTCCACTGTTACGAGGAGGAGTAGGTATTATTAGCTCCCAACAATGGTAGTATTTTTCAATGTTTTATGTCTAACAAAGGAAGTGAAAAGGTTTCTGGATTTGAATCTGAATTTTTGTTTCAGCTGTTGTAAATGCTCTTAACAGTGTGATTTTTCTTTATGCTGTGTGAAGTTTAGCTCTGTATCTCAGCTCTCTGTGTAACCATTGCAGCAGAGGTTGAAGGTGAAATAATGATAATATGGTACTTGAAATAAAGTGATTTTGCTAGCAGACCAGTGAACATTATCTATTGATACAGAAATAGTGTTTTAACGTCTGCTGAGTTTACTCCATAGCTCGATGAAATAGTTTCTCACTTGGCAGAGCAGTGTGCCTGTCTAATCTCTAGGCTGGTCAGTGAGGAGAAGATGTCACTTTCTGTAGTTTAAAGCAGTGCTTTTGACATTGTCTCTGTGACCAGGAACATGGTGTTAAATGGTATTAAGACCTACATCCAATAAGTTGGAAAGTAGGATGGTGTAATAAACAAGTGAGTCAATTGCCTTGTACTGTAAGAAATACAAGAAAATATTTCTTGTAATCTAACCATGACTTCTCATGACCTTGTTCTGACACCATGACTCAGTGACACAATTTTATCCCCAGGAGAAGTGGATTATTAACTTCCTGTGGGCTGAAAAACTGGAGAAGAAATAAGGTTATTTGTGGTTGTTTGTTTCATTCTCTTTCTAACACTTCTCTGACTCCTGATTCTTCCTAGTGCCTGGAGCCCTGCAAAGAGTCCTGGGACTTGAAGAAAAACCATTGCCAAAGCTTCTGTGAGGTAGGTCAGCCCAAGGGCACACTTTCTCGCTTTGTTCTAGCAGTCTCTTTAATTTAAATTATTAGGTTCAAGGAGACAGCTGAAAAACACGGTACTTTTTCAGCATTTTCCTTCATTTGAAAGGATACACATTTAACAGTGCAGCCATATTAATTTGGAGTTAAAAAAGGGTTTTTTTTCCTGACCTAATGATTTATCTCAACTTGTACTTTAAAGACTTGATCCAGTCACACTTACATAGTATCTCTCAGAAGGTGCTGTTACATTCCTCCTCTAAGATGCTCTTTCTACCACTTACCCTTCTATCTTTTCTGGCCATATCTAAGAAAGACAATCTTTGTTTAAAAGATAAAATGTTATTGTGTGAGAAATCCTTGTGCAGGATTTCTCCTGCAGATGACAGCAAAGAACAGATGACTTTTCTGCATGGGAAAGTCAGTCTGATTTATAAAAGTAGTTTCCCAGGAGTAGCTGAAGTTCAGAAGACTAATATCAAAATATGTAATTATTCAAGAACAAGTATTTTGAAAACTATATTTGAACCATCTATCAGAATAATCTGTGAAGAAGAAAACCTGAGTCTGTCAAACTAGAACAAAGAAGGAGATTTTTTATTGGATTTGAAACATGGCTCTGAGTTGGTAGAAGTGATCTGTTGCAGTTCTTAAATGTGTTTTAGTTCAAAGTGGAAGTATCAGCTCAATAGAAAGTTGTCATATTATGAAAAAGGTTCAAATTTATTCAAGTCTATGAAAGTGAGTTCTTATTCTTTTCCTATTAAAAAAATAGAAGTGACCTTACTTGATATACTGATCTTATTGGTACACTGATTTAACTCCTCTCTCTTTACTGTGGACACTTTTTTCGGGTATAAGAGAATGTCCTATTTTTAAATTATTTTAAGCATCATGAAGATGATTAGGAAAAGCTGTAATTTCAACTAGAAAATTTTTGGATGCAACAATGTGTTAGTAGGGATTACTGAATTACTTATCTGTGTAGTTACAGCAGAAGACAATAAAGGTTCCTCATGAAAACCAAGCCTTGTAAGAGATTTTTAACCCAGATTATTTGCTACTTCCTCCTATGCAAAATTCTAGAGTACTGTAAAAAAGCAGTTTTAGTGGATCTAATTTGTGTTGTTCTTGTATATTGCTCTTCACTCAGACGGTATGTTTCCAGATATGGGAGAAAATATGTATAAAATTGGTTTAAAAGGAAAACATTTGTAGAACACTGTTCTATTGTAGTTAAAAACAGTGAGCATCCTTCTTTGATTAGTGTTTTGTGGTTAAAGCTAAATTTAGAACTTCAAAGGCCCATAATGAGGAGCAGCACATTTAGCAGCTAACTGAAAAATGAGCTGTGAAATAGGGTGAGGAGGAGAAACCTTGAGGACGTATTATGCCTCAGGGAGCTATAACATTTTTAATTAAGTAACTGCAAATTTGTGATGTTTTAGGATTTGAAATTAGCTTCAAACACAAAAGCCCGGGACAACTTTCCTTTCTCTCAGACTCATGCGTACTCCATAGACATTGATTGAGTTAAAGGAGGCTGTTTTCCTGTGGGTGTTTTCAATCTTTTTGCATTTTGTAGAAACTCTGGAAGCAACAATTTAGCTTTGTGTTTCTGAAAGTCCCTGCTTCATGTGTTGCTTCTTGTCTACCAAATGAGTGTACTACTGAAGGTTAAAGGAAACCTTATGTGTGAGGGACAATTTATCTGATTCTTTGGGGTTTTGTTTGGTTGGTTTGGGGGTTTTTGTCCTATAAATTTAGTTTCCTGCTCATTTAGCTTTTTAACTGGTTAACCATGGCATCAGGTGCATTCCAATCATTTTGCCAGAAATACAAAAAGAGTAAAATCAAGGAAGTAAAACATTTAAATATGGAAGAAGTTTCAGAAGTTACATGGCTAGTTGGTTATAGAGAGTAGATTAAGACTCCTGTGTCAGCTGAGGAAACTGTAAATCAGATCTGTCAGGTTGGCAGGTTTTTGGTTGCTCTGGTATGGAAAGGCCAGCTACAGACAATGCCAGTTACATGCTACAGTCGTTCTGAGAGAATCCCTTTAGCTGGTTCTACACCAAACTAAACAAAGAGGACATGTAATTTCCATGTCACACACAATATTCTCTCAGGGTTGTAGAAAATCTTTTAAATACTATCTTAAGTGGACCTTACAAACCTCTGAGTATTACTGTATGCTGTAAAATGTCCATGTATTGAAGCATCTTCTTAAATATCTAGGACTAGGTTTTTTAAGTAAGTAGCATTCACTTTGATCTTCAATCAATATATTTAAAACCTATTTTAATTTGTATTTTCTGCTGACCATTGTATCATAAATGCAGTTCCAGTTCCATGAAGAATTATGCAATCACTAATATGCTGGCAAGAACATAAAGATGCTGCAAAATCTTCTCTTAGCCAACTTAGTTCAAACAATATAATGAAACAAGATTTCCCTTATTTATCTAGAGTGGCATTACATCAGATATTGTGGGAAAAGTGTTGTAAAATACAGAGGAAAGAATGTGGGGTAGTCCAAAAAAAGCAGACTGTCTGACCATTGCTTCTTCTTTGTTTTGGGAATGTTTTTAATCTGTCATTGAGCAACTTTATAAGCTAGTCAATGTGAGGAAAACAAGGGAAAGCTGGCAGATATAAACAACATTGTTCCATTAAATATGGTGGTCTTACTTGAGGGAATTCATCACTCTGTATTTGGAATGCTTTTTTAGAAGTGGCTTGAATGTATAAATATTCAGGGATAATCTTGCAAAAGCTGAAAATCTGAATAATCCTTTAGGACGTCTTGGAAATTTTATAACATTTTTTCTTTGATGAGGTTTGGATGGGTTTTTTGTTTTTTTTTTTTTTTGGTTTTTTTTTGGTTGCTCCTGTTGAAAACATACACTTGTTCTTTTTCCTTTTAGCCTCTTTTCCCCAAGAAGAATTATGAATGCCTAACTAGCTGTGAATTCCTTAAGTACATCCTGTCTGTGAAGCAAGGGGACTGCCCAGCACCTGAGAAGGCCAGTGGTTTTGCAGCTGCCTGTGTTGAAAGCTGTGAAGCTGATATTGAATGTTCTGGAGTGAAGAAATGCTGTTCCAATGGATGTGGTCACACGTGCCAAATTCCAAAAAATCTGTACAAAGGTAGAGATTATTAATATGTACTCATACTGGGCTAAGAACTTCAGGCCATAGTGAAGTCTCCTAGTAAACCAGGACTTCCATTTGCTGGGAGTTTGATGGAATAAAAAGGAGAGGTACCTGTAGAGATGTGGCTGGACAGTGAAAGGGTGGAAAACCAGAGAGTTAAGCAACCAGAGCTGCTTAAATTCTGATTTTTTTTTCCCTCTTGTGAAGCTGATGTCTGGAAATCTGAGAAATGTAAATGGGTGGCTATTATGAGTCATTTTAAGCAGAAGGAACTTTGTAAATTTAGGTTAAATATTGCTTAATTTGATGCAGATGAGAGAGAATGCAGCACAAAAGTATTTAATGATAAACAGTTTAGGTCCTATTAGTAAAACATACAACTTATGTCTACAAGCCAAGCAGATGGGACTACCAAGTAGGAACTGTGAAATAATCTGGTAAAAGAACAAATCTACACAGAACAACATAATGAAAGATTATAATATCTGCATATAGATAGATATTAATTTATTATTTAAATCTAAGGCAATCTTACTCAAAAATTTTGAATTAATTTGAGTCCTGATATTCTGTGAATAAACCTTTTATTTGACATCCTCAAAAAGAACATATAATCTAAGAAATTTTTTGCTTAGACAAATCCCAGATTTTAATTTACCGGAATTTAAAAATGCTTTATACATGGAAATATTTGAAAAATGTTCTCCTAATGCAGAAAACCAAGAATTTGTTAAAAGAATATTCTTTTTCCACATGGTTGATGTTTTTGTATAAGAATCAATTCTTCTTACATCAGTGATAAAAAATAAACATTATTCATCATATATTCATCATTATTATTAATCAGTGTGGGCTCTCTGTTGGAGCCTAATCAGCAGAACTCTGGTTTAAGCTCCAGGCTTAGGTCTGAATCCATGCTTATTTCCATCTGTGGATGGAAACACGATAAAACAGGTAAAGAACATGGCAAATTTATTTTTAAGTTCATTATTTTAATTAAAATGTTAATAAATCTTTTTTAATATGTTCAGAAAAGAAACTCTTGTTTGCAGGGTACTTTTGGGCAGCCTCTTTAAAACTATAAGGAATTAGTACACACCAGTACATAGCACCTTTCAAAATGAAAGTTATTAAAATGGATCACTGTTTATTTTTTTTTGTCTTATTGAGACAAATGACCAGAGTGGTAAACAGGCATTCCTGTTGTGTACGTAATGATTTACAGGATCAAGCTCCATGCCACACTGAAAAGCATTCCAGTAAATATACTAACTGGAAAAGGTAAAAACAAACAAATAAAACAAGATTAAATGCTGCTGGAGCTGACACAGCATATGACAGGATAGGATACATTCTGTAACCACACACTGGAAGGTTTCCTCTGTTTGGCCTGATTAAATGGGAGCAGAACTTACCTTCCCTAACATCTTATCACTGATCTGCAGGAGGTGCTGGCTTGTAAGAGCATATATGTCTTGCAGAGGAAGGGCAAGCTCAATACCCTACTGCCTTCTCAACTGATGAATTCAGCTAATTAGCCTCTTCAACCTGTCTTTCTGCAACAAAAGACAAATAGAAGTGGAGCAGGCATGTTATTCATTTCCTCCAGGGGTAAATGACCTTCCTGTCACTAAGGAAGAGCAAACTCTGCAAGCATGACTAAGATCTAGTGAATAAGTTCAGTACTTATTCTTATCATTTTGACAGCACTCACAGCTTGAAAATGAACTCAGATTGAATCTAAGAATCTACAGAAGTTTCTATAGTTTTACTCTTGATCAAGCACTGGATATTAGTTACAACAGTAAACGTAAAATTCTCGTCTGATTTGCTGGATTGTCAAACTGAATTTGTCCTCTAATACTGAGTGCTAAAGTCCAGTCCTAAAAAATATATTAATGTAAGTACACTGCCACCAAAGACATATATTAGAAATGTTTTTGGATGAATATAACAAGTATTTTTTCATCTCTGTTGGGAGTATTACTAATTGGTTATGTAGTCTTTACATATTTATGTCCCTTTAGCGGAGATATCAAATGTTCTCTAATATCACTGGCCTCATCTCTCTTCTTTACATTGTCTCAGCTAGTGAAGGACTTGAGAAAGTGTCTCTGCAGGTCTGTGTAAAAAAAGGTAAATTGGGAAGGGAAGATTAGGACATTCAAAGGGTCTGATGGTGTGGCAAGATTACAGTAGGATGACAGGGGTCAGATGGTCACCCACAGCTTAATGACTCTTTTCATGCTTAAAGAAAAACAGTTTTGTGTTATAATGTATTTTATATTATAGTGTACAGCATCTGAATCCTTGCAGAACTGTGTTTGCAATTACTACAATATTGATGCCACGGATGTACACTTTACAAAGCCCTCCATGGAAACATTTTGAATTCTGGGGGAACCAATGTTTAAGATACAGGTTTTCATGACAGACCAGTGTGAACTTACTTTTTGTGCCACAGAGATGCATGTGCTGTTTGAAAGACACCTTTAGAAACATCTTTCCTGGACTCTGCTATTGCAAACATACAGTGATGAGTGGTTTGAATTCTCTGCTTAAGCACTGCAGACTTTGGACTAATGCAGACTTTGGAGCACTGCAGACTGAGGACTAATTTGTTCCAGCACAAAAAAAGGGGCTGACCGTTTACATAATAAATGGCACATTGAAGATCTTCACATCTGGATATTAAGCTGATGATGTTGGTTCTACAAAAGTATTTTAAAGTGCCCTTGTGCTGTGCTCTCATTGTTTGCGCTGCCGCGCTCCATCTGCGCGCGATTATGTAACACCGGAGAGGCTGAGGTACTTGCAGTCAAGTGAATCCAACTGCCCCTAATGCAAAGCAGATGGAAGTTTTCTTAACATGCAGATTGTAGGATTATTGTGTATCATAACTAAAGAAGCATTTGCAAATGTGGAAATTCAAAGCCATGTTCATTAGGTTAGATGGCAACTTTAGGCTATTGAAGGATATCCAGGGTCTAAAGTGCTGTGCTAACCAAACGCAAATACTGCGGTTTTTTTCAGGTGGATTTTAGGTTTCTTGAAGATTTACAAGATCATTTTCATTTACTTGTAGCTACTTGTATATTCAGATTTATAAGAACGCCTCTTAAATATAAAAATGGTTTGTTCACCTGAGAAAATTTTGGTCCTAAGTCATCTGTGATAGACTGAGTAGGAAATGATTTCTCTAACCAATTCATACAGCTGGCCTTATGTGGACAGTCATTGAAACAACAAAATAACTAAAGTGCATATAAAGTGATAACTTGCTAAGAAGGTCTATATGTCAACATAGAGATCTTATTTGTGACATATCCTCAAGTGACAAAATGTTGCACACTCAAATACTCAGATGTATTCCTAACGTCTGTCTAGAGAAATGTATCTAACACTTGGTTTGTTGATTTAATCACAAGATACCAAATCTGAAGAGTTGTTTTTTCGTTCAACCTACTGCAGATGTTTTCAAAAAGGCGATATTACTGGCAGTATCACAACAGAAATAACTGTCCTTTGGTGTATTGAGAGATTACAATAATATTTCAGAAATATATATTTTTCTCTGAAATGCAACAATTTGACAATATACATTAGATATATCTGTTCCAAGATATCATGGAATTACCTTTCCTAGCTCTTGAGGGAAGAGTGGAGAGTGACACATCATGCAGTACAGCTGCAGCATGTGTCAATAAGATCATGCAGTCATGGAGAAGCAAACAGCTTTCTTAAGTACATCAGACTAATCTAAGATGTATGAAATAATCACACTTCACTGGTCTGCACTGCTAAGAGCTTAGACACAGTCTGCATCCAGTTTCAGGCTTGACCCTGGAGAAGGACTGTTGGGCAATTGGGGAGTCTCCAGAGGCAGCTGCAAGAGTGAACAGAGGTCTAAGAACTCCCATTTTTAAAGGGAAATGGTGTGCACTGTGATTATTAGGCTGAAGAAGAAAACATTCAAAAGCATGATAACGGTCTTGTGGTACATGAAAAGCTTCTCCATAGATAAAAGAAAGAATCTGTTCCCCATGATCCACAAACATCTTGGACCAGTATTGAGTTTCTGATGCAGCTGAGGAGCTAAACAAGGCAGTGGGAGAAGTTTTCTTGTAGAAAGGGTAGAGAAGTTGTGAAACGGACTACTGTGTGGTGCTATGGAAATTTTGGTTTTAAATGTGTTTAAGGATAAATTGGGTGAAAAACTGAACAGCAGTTATAGCTGATTGTGCTTGGGATCAAAGGGATTTTTCTCCCAGTTGTATTGTGCAAATGTTTTCTGTAAAGTCAGTTTTAGCTTACAACTTCCACATCCTTCATTTTTTTAATGAAATAAAGAAATAATTTTCAAATTTTTTATAAACAAATTTTAATGGTAGCAGAGATGAGTGAGCTAGGAACACTTCTAAAATTTCCATGCTTATCATTCTTCCCTTTTCATCCTTTTCTCTGACGCACAATATTTTTTTTTTTAATTATTTTTTATGCGGCTTCATCTACAAATAGCTTAATCATATCTTGTAAATAATTCCTATATTTTTAATCTGTGTTTTCCTGCTACAGGTGTTCCACTGAAACCCCGGAAAGAATTAAAATTCATAGAACATCAGTCTGGAGACCTGGAGGTGAAGTGGTCTTCAAAATTCAATATTTCCATTGAGCCTGTGATCTATGTTGTTCAGAGGAGGTGGAATCAAGGAATCCATCCAAGTGAGGATGATGCTACGAACTGGCAAACTGTGGCACAGGTCAGTTCTTTGTAAGCTGTATGGATCCAGCCTCAGAATGTCACAAATCTCTTGAAAAATGTAGAATTAGAGACCAAAATCCATTCAAGAAAGTGCATTAGAGACATAGTTCTACAGAGTTTAGTGGGACTCATTTCACAGTGTCCAAGACATGGCTTGAGTCTTGTTAAAAGTTAAAAAGTCCAGCTGGTGAAAAGGCTATATTTTTTTTTATTCTTTTATTAAAAAAAACCAAAAACAAAACCAAAACCAAAAAAAACCAGAGTGAAAAAAAAAGACTAAAGCCTATATTCTTTGTAAAGTTGTTTTCTTCAGGTGTGACCCTCCCAATTCAGAAAATTCTATGATGTCATGCTCTTATCACTCAGTGCAGTCCAGACTGAAAATGTAAGATTCATGAGCAAATGTTTCTTAATGAGAAGCAGCCAACAGAGCATAAATTTTCACTTAGTTCCTTCCCAGTTTCAATCTGTTTTTTACCATGCTGACAGTCCACCTGGATGGCAGAGTTCCAGTCATTTATCTTACTGCTTCACCGTCATCCCTGCTGACAAGAAAAGTAGAATGCTGATTTTGAAAAGTTCTGCAAAATATCATTATAGCTAGGAAAAAAAAGGAAAGAGAGAATAAGTAGAACCATCGGCAAAATAGAGTAACGGATTTGAGTTCTGTGACAATTTGTGTTTGTTCTCAATTCAGATTGTGTAAGGAAAATGCTGTCTTGCAGTAACATCAAGCTTGTGAGACTGAACAATCAGAAGTGAATTTCTTAGCTTCAGCGTGGTGCTAGAGGGAGCTGTCACTGTGTTGTAGTCTTGCTCAGAAAAAGCCCCCTGCAGCAGACCCTGGCAGGAGACCTTGCTTGTGCAAGCCCAAGGGAGCATGTCCAAAACTGAAGTCACAGTGACTTACGATCTCTTAGTTGAGGTGCAGGTCTTGAACCTGCCTTCTCCATTCCTGGAAACAGCCTTCTGCCTTTGTTGCAAGGAAAATGCCAAGTAGCAAAAATGTGCCAGATCTGAATTATTCCTCACTGTTACCAAACCATGTGCTAGTCTGTAGAAGCGCAGCTGTTGTGGCTGGTGGATCCAGGCTGCAAAGGGAGCACACTGCTGTGCTATTTCTCATCCCAGGAACAGACCTCATGCACATTTCTAGAAACACACACTAGTTGCTCCACAGTAGCTGAACATATATGAACCCCTGCCTTGCAGTGGATCTGCAGGAGAGTGTTTCAGAAACATGTTCCTGTGCAAGAGCAATGAGAAGCCTGACAGCTGCCTTTCCTGGGGTCTGGTGAATGTGGGCAGAAGGGGCTGAGTTAATCACTGTGGCAGGAGAGGCCTCCTCTGACTGACATCTTTCTGACAACTTCACTGTCCCTTCTGCATCACAGGAGATACAAATTTGATTGTGTGTTGGACCCCACTGGGAATGTCAGTTCAAAGCAAGCTTCAGGATGCCTGACTGGCTTCTTGAACTGTGTATACCTTATGGGTCATGCAGGCTGGGCACTCTTGAGGGATGCTAGTAATCAGAATTTCAGCCTTTATAGAGCAGTGTAACTCCATGGTGTTTGTAGTTCTAGACATCCCACCAGGCAATCAAATTTGTTTGGCCGAATGCGATAGAATTTATTTTGCAGTATTAGCAACAAGGATGGATATCCAGTTTTACTAAAGCGATTGCGCAGCCTCCAGGCTTTTCTTGTCTGTATAACTGAGTTTTTTTTCTTTTATGATTCCAAAACATTGAGGTATGAGCCCCTAATTATAGGCAAAGGCTGAGAAGAGCTCAGCCATTTTGCTGAGAATTCCTAGAGCATCTCAGTCCAGGGGGATAATTCTGTCTCTTGCTTTACTCTGCAACTTATGGTAGAGACCATGTGAAGATCAATCAAAGATCAAAAAGGCCGTGGGTCTGAGGATTTGAATTTCTCTATGCTTATCCCCATATGTAACATAATTATGCAAAGTTATTGTTTGCATCTTCATATAAGAAATTTCATATTTCATCAGAGTTACTCATCTACTGTTTTATTTTTGTTTTCTTTCCAAGAACAAATGCAGTTATAATTTTCAATAACTTCAAGGTTTTTAAATTTCAAAAAACCTTGCTATTTTCTATTACCCGTAGAGGAGCTAATTTGCAAGTAATTTCTCATGTTTTGCACAAATTTTTACTTCGCATTGAAACAATTACTTTGAAAAAGTTTGTTTATTGTGTTGTGTCATGTTTGTTGTGTCATCTCTATGTTTTCTTTTTAAGGAAAAAGGCACAATCTATTAGCATACTATTTTGCTTTCCAATTATATAAGGAAAGCAAACACATTGAAAACAATTTTAGTTATTTTTCAGTTCTGGAGGAAGGGATTTTTAATGTTGTTTTTTTACTGCGTATTTTGGGGAAAACTTGATGTAATTAACCATTTGACTAATTTCTATTGGTTAATATAAAAACTATGGTAACTAAGATGCTAGTTGGCCAAGTTGTCTATGATGTAGAATGTCCTAAATGCTATGTGAAGTTTCCTGTAGTGCTGTAACTTTAGATTTAGCCAGATGAGGAATTGATGCATTATCCTATGGAAATACTTTATGTCTAGTTACCATTCCTTTTGGTACTAACTCTCTCTAAAAATAGTAGTATTGCTGTTTTCATTGGGGATTCAGGTATTTAATAATACTATTATAATATAATAAAGTTAATTAAAATGTGCCAGATGAGTTATTTTCAGACAGAACACGTCTGTGTTGTTGTGAATGGATGTCATGTGTATATGCATACACACACATATATATATACATATACACACACACACACACACACACACATATTTGCAGACAGTAATGAAGTACATTTATTAGTCTAAATTTATTAGTTTAGTCTGTTACTAAAACAAATAATGGACACTATTTACTGATAACTTGATTGTGACATACCTTAGTGCTTCACTTTGCAATTGTCTAAACTCTGTGGACAGCTAATCTGTTCCAAAAATAAAACTTCTGAAACACCTAAAGTTCTGGTTCTGAGGATCACAAGAAAGTTCTTGGCCTGTGACAGTGACAGTGAGAATTACCTGCTGGAGTTTTAACCACCAGTCCTGTACACTAAAGGCTCCTTTCTCCATCTCCCAGGAGGGGCTTGCTTTGGTAAACATCTTAGAGAGTGCCCCCATTGTGTGGGATTGCATTCACATGAAATAGGGCAGATCTGTTGACCTTTGATAGAGTAGTGGATACAACACTCAGAATTTCTTTTGTATCAGAGGAAACATAAACTCAGCCTTTCTGATAGCCTGGATGGTATCCCTTCACTCTCTGAAATGCAAATTCTTTTATCACTGTGTTGTTTATAAAGGTGTAGAGCTATGAACTCAGCAGGGTAAGGTTGTACTCTCCTATTTCTATTAAACCTTTGTGCTACAGAGAGGAGTCCAGGATTCATAGTGGAGAAAAATAGGGAACGAGCACAGTGAAACAGTCCATTGATTACTGTAATCCTTGGATAGAGGAGAGTCCTCTACAAAGTCTTTGCTGTGAAGACCTTTTTGGACCAATTTTTAATGTCTATGTAACATAACATATATACATACCCTTTGGAATGTTGACACAAGAATCCCACCTGAATGGTCAAACTGCTATGCTGCTGGGTCATATATTCTTTTTCTTCTCCCTTCCAGTCATAGTAAATCCCACCTGTCCCTTACAAGAAATTCTAACCTTCAGCCTTTCCTTCTCCAAGGAACAGTTTTGCATGCAAATGTATAACATGGTATAGTTCTAAATAGCATGCAACACCCAACGTGCTTGGGAATATCTTCCCCTTGCCTCTCATAGGATGGAATTGAAGATAGGCCATCCATGCTCTGGGATGCTCTTAGTCCTTATTCAGTTGTAGGAGCAGGATGTAGGTATGTTGAAGGCAGTAACAGATAATCCCCTTTTGAAGGACAGGATGCTTTCTGGCCACTGTAGGTGGCGTGTTGTCCCTTGGACCTAAAATGAACTCTTGAGAAGGAATGTCAAGTTATTATGTGTATTGTCCAATTTATGTCATTAAGATTATATACTGCTCTTTTAAGTTGTATCCTAATATAATTAATAGGGATTAATTAATTTTTCCTTTGACTTCAATGAACTTTGCATGATACTGAAGGTGGATGTGCTGGCCAGTTATTTTGTCTGAGGACTAATTTATTATTTTGTTCCAAATAAAACAACTATTAGGATTTGAAGCTACCTTCCAAACATTCATCTTATATGAAAACAGGTGATGCATAGCCAAATAAATGGTAATTATGAACCTGTAATGATTTGAGCGGAGATCTTTTGTTTTTGTGTTTTATTTATGATTCTTAAAAATTCTATAAAACTGTTGTTTTTTTCTCTCATATTTAGACAGAATTTTAGGTGTGTGATGAAATTTAGCCATTAGTTATTTAGTACCACTCAGCATAGCTTTTAGTGGATTAAAATTAACATGAAATATATTGAATGGATTCTGAATATTATGATCACAGCTCCAAACATACTTAAGTAGTGAGAATGAACTAAACTAAAGCAATTAAACAAAAAGAAAATTAGATCTAGCATTAGGTAGTGCAAGATATCTCAGTAGTACTTCGTTCTTTCTAGAAATTTATTAATTCTATGAAAAGGATACTTAGAGGTGCCAAAGTAGTTTATATCACGGTAGTTGGAACATGCCATTGAACTTAGCAGGAGCTTGGCCAACAAAATGAATGATGAAAATAATAGGCCCAAGGCATGTTCATAAATTAAAATAATTTTGGCATTATGGGTTGACAGTTTGTTTGATTTTACTTTCATGGTTGCCATGGGAAACTGACACAACTGAAATACTTTCTTTTAATCAGCAGAATGGCTGAGCTGATGCCAGTGACAAACAAGATTCCTTTGAGGAATTTGGGATCAAGTCTATTCAGATTATGCTTGCCTTGTAACAAAGTTCAGCAAACATGTTTTTAAAAGCCCACAAGATTATAACTAGTTATTTACGATTAAATATTGGTTCTGAACCTGTTTTCAGTTGCAGCTGTAGGGGACCTGGCTGTTGGAAAAAAATAAAGACATTTGAGTGCTGCATAAAAGAAAAATAATGGCAAAAGTTGATTCAGGTAGGCTCTTTCTTCCCTGGAGCAAACCTTGGATAATTCACTCTG
Source organism: Certhia americana (assembly GCA_018697195.1). Lineage (NCBI taxonomy): Eukaryota > Metazoa > Chordata > Aves > Passeriformes > Certhiidae > Certhia > Certhia americana. The sequence goes on along the minus strand of CM031857.1, from coordinate 96,081,457 downwards.
CAGGTAACATAAAAGTTAAAAGAAGAAAGGAGATGAGGCAGATAGTGTCAGGGCTGTTACCCCTGCTTAAGCTGAGAACATAAATACAATGGTCTGAATGAAGAGGGACTCTGAGCCATCTGAGTGATGGGCTCAAAGTCTTCAGCACTTAGCAGTCTGACAGCAGTCAATAATATGGTTTAAAAAGAGTCTCTTTTCCTTACATGTGCACACAAATGAGATACCTGTTTCCCTAAATTTTGTTTGCCACCAAATGAAGAGACTAAGTGCAGGGTAACACCTACAAATTTTATTTGTCAGGGCTCTGAAAAGGCCATTGCTGACAAGCTGAAGCAAATTCCTCAGTTTCTGGTTATCTGAGTTATGTCAGCAGCTGCTGGTTTCAAAGACAGGTTTGAAAGGGAGCAAAAAACAGAAATTATGTTGTGCTTTTCTTTGGGAGCTACTTGGTATCATTACAAGTAATGTTCACTCCTATTAGGAAAGATGGCTTCTTGAAGTTGTATAAAACAGAGCTTGTAAAAATAAATTGATGTAACTACATTTTTAATGAGCTTGCATGTTTGGTCAGTAATGGTTATCAATAATGATTGTATAATATATTTAGACATACACATAACATCTGGTTCAGGTTTGTGCATTAGTTTGATTAAAGAATTAAATCAAAATGAAGTAAACATGACATACTAAAGTAAATTGAAAACTGGGCAGTTGAGAGGTAACTGTGAAAGTAAATTTCCAAGTGGATGTATTTTTGATGAGTTCTACAAAAATGCTACGTCTCCTGTAGCTGGAAGTGATTCAGTGGGTACCAGGAGGCTGTTTTCAGTTCTGGTGTTTGTACTATAGGGGAAAAAAAAGAAAGAATGAAAAAGATAGCTCTTCAGAAGTTTAATGAGGTAAAAAAAATGGAAGAAAACAGGGCTCAGAATAAGAATGTATAAAGCACTTTGTACTGAAAGGGTTCAGAGTGTGTCTATGCTTATGCCATATTTCAGTGGTTCTCCCCACAGGATTTGGAAATTGAACTCGTGACACTGGCAATCTCAGTAGGTGTTGTTGGAGAAAAGGTCAGCTCCTATGACCTGAGAAAAGTCTTCAGGGAAAAGTTAAGACTGTGTCTTTTTGACATAAGTGTCAAAGATGTGAAGAAGGCTTACATTCATTATCTGAGAGTTTTGTGTTTCCTATGAACAAGTGGGTTCTCACAGCACTGGATTCCATTAAGATATTTCGGACCCCTAACTCTCTGAGAACTGAGAATTGAAGAAATCAGTCCTGTTACCTGGGGCAGTGAGTTCCCTGAAACATCAACAGCTGAACAGTGATACCCTAAACACTGGTGACGGCTGTGATAACTGCAAAACTAATCTTGTGAATTTAACACTTCACCTGTTTCCTAAAGGCTAGTTTTTCCAGAAAAGACCTGCAATGCACTGTAAAATTGGATGGTTCTATCATTTTGTTCACAGCTGTAAATAGTTTGCAGTGCAGAGTGGTGGCTGGAGTCAGGTGAGGTGGTTGCATGCAGCCTGTGATGCTGTATGTGTACTCAGGCAATCTGACTGGTGTTGCCCAGCAGATGAGAGATAACCGTGTCAGCACAGCCAGTGTAAGTGTGACTTTTTCACCACCAGACTACGGACGAGCGCGTTCGGCTGCCGGACATCCGAGCGAGCAGGTGGTACCAGTTCCGCGTGGCTGCTGTCAACGTGCACGGGACGAGGGGCTTCACAGCACCCAGCAAGCACTTCCGCTCCTCCAGAGGTGAGTTCTCCCTCATGTTGTCTGGAACTCACCTTCCCCTCACTCACACCTGGAGCACAGCCTGATCTGCCTGCTTTTGTGGCAGAAGGTTTTTAACAGGTGGGGCTTTGAGTAGTTTTGCCACTGACTTTAAAAATGGTGTGAGATTTGTTTGAAGTCAGCAAACAAATTAAAAGTTGAAGTGTTATTCTTTTATCAGTAGGGGTCCCCATGAATAAAGCTCCTTTGAAACATTTTCCACATGGTTGCTACCAAACTACATTACCCTGACCATGAAATATGAAAGAACTTGTGTTTCAGTGTCCTAATCCAAGAGGTTTATCTTTTTCTCTTTTTAGTTATGAGAGATATGTTATTTTCATATGTTAGTAGAGTATTGGAATATTTTGTTGCCTGTATCTAAATAATTGTAGCATCTTGTAGCATCGTTGTTTTGCTGGAACTTTGGACCCTCTTAATATATCTTTCCCCTTGCTAGCACTAATTTTAAGTACTTAAGAATAAAAAAGACCATTAATGCAAAACAGCATATTTCTGTTCATTAGAAAGGCATGCCTGATGATCCACAAGGTATTGTAGGAATTCTTGTTGATAGTTCTGGTTTTGCAACTGTTTGGGTAGTAAAATAACTTCAAAAATTATTTTTGTACCAGTAAATGGTACGTGGGGGATAGAGATAGAAATGGTTCTTCCATCCTGTGAAGTTCCTGCTGTTCTCTGTGGTGTGCTTTTGACTAATAATAATAATAATAATAATAATAATAATAATAATAATAATTTTCCTAGATGACTCTTAGGCATAGTATAGGGGTTAGCACAGGCCAGAAACTATTCCCATTAGACAGATGGTCTGGATGTCTCTCTCAAAGGCAGTCAAAAACATGGGCATATCTGGACCATGCTACTTCACTTCAATGCCAAAGAATGAGTTCCAGCACTCTTCACTCTTCTAATAGAAGCAGTTTCTAACAGAAAGCCTTGTTGTTATTTTAGTAGTGACAGAATCTTTACACTTATGTAACTTTGCATACTTTGAGGAATGTATTTCCTCCTCTTTCTGCAGACAGAATTATCTTGCAGTACGAGCAGTTGCCATGTTTGGGTTCCTGTGCTGGCTTTTAGTTTACTGTTTGGCCATAGTCAGTCCTAGAATAAAATATTTTTGGAGGTGCATTTATAGAAGCATGCAAATAGTTTTGCTGGTATGGAAGGTTTAATCACTTACTGAATGTAAGTTACTTACTGTATGTTAGCCTTCATAATTTTTTTGGTGCTCTAGCTGTATTTGTGGTAGGAAGGTTGGCTGGCATAGCTGTCTCATTACTTCTGTGACCACAAACCTTTTCATGTATAGAAGAAGTATTATTTTAAGAACTTACGATACTTAAGTAGCATACCATTTCAGAGACATAAAATAATACAGTTTGAGCTGTGTTAAGTTTACTGTAGGAACTCTTCAGCAGCAGTACCTTTTTCTTTACTTCTTGAACAGCACTTCAGCAGATACAGCAGTTTGTTGCTGAATCTGGCACCAGCTTTCTTTTAAATGGACATCATTGACAGTTGTTTTACTGAGTTTGTAAGTATTTTCCAACTATTCTGCTTGAAACCACTATTACTGCAATTACAGAAAGGTATATCATGGTAGCACTGAGGTTTTGGCTTATACATGACATTTCAGGCAGGATTTGTACTACTTTCCAAAAAACTGGCCCCCTACTGAGTGTGCTAGGCATGCTCAAAGTACAGTCCTTGGTAATGAATATGAGAATGTCCATGGTAAGTCATCCTGAAGGTCTCTTTAGCCCAGAATCTGACCCCAGCCAGAGGTGGATTTCTGGATAACAGTGTATGAGCAGGATAAGCACGTAGAGGTATTTCATCAGACTAGTCTCCCAGCTGGCAGTAATTTGTGTTTCAGGAACTTGTGGTTTTGAAATCATTACATGAATACCAGAGTTCTTGTGGTCTCTGCAGCTACCCCTGAAGCACTTGCTGTCCTTGAGAACTGCTCACGGCTGTCTGGTGGAGGTGGAGAGCACTTTCAGGACTCTGTGACAGGGGCAGTGGGAGTCAGTTGTACCTCTGCATGCTCTCACCTAATAAACACAAAAATTTTGATAATGGCAGCAGGTATGTAGTCAGCATTCTTCAAAAGGCTTCTGTAACTCTAAAAATAACTGTTTTCAAATCTGAACTCCAGCCCTTGGCAGAGGATTGTGAATTGACAGACAAGCAGCAGGGAGTTCAGTTAGCTATCAGCTTCATAGCCCAAATCAGCCTATGCTGGCAGCTCATTTGGCCATTCTAGGGGCTGTGGAACTGTCAGTGGTTGTTATAAAGATATTGAGTTTGCCAGATGAAGTGTGTAGTCACTCTAGGTGACTCACATGAAGATGCTGCAAGGTGCTGACTGCTGGGAACAATACTGGGTTGCTTCGATTGGTATCTTTGAGCCTCTGTGTCCCCAGGTAGGCAGTCAGAGTGGTAACAGTTAAAGTGTCACACTAACATTTAATTACTACTTTGGAACTCAGTGGGAAATGACAGCCCCTGCCTGGAAGAGAAGCAAGAAACTGCTGCTCAGATGTGCCTAGTTTTTTGAGTGCCAGCATCTACTGACCCCTGCTGAGCTCCTACAGGCACATTTAACCTCCAGTTTGGAAAAGAAAAGTGGATTTTGGCACATCACCTTTGGAAGTTTGCTGCCTGTCTGTGCTATATTTGTGTGAAGCATGGACAGAAATTCACATCAGTGTTTCACTTCACCCTCTTGTGCCAAGACCAAGAGAAGATTATTATCTTGGTCAGACTTAGAAGAAGGTTTCTTCAAAAATAAACCCTTTGATCAGGAAACATGACAGTAATTCCTAAGACAGTTTCTCACGCAAGATACTGAGCTTTTACCAATTGCTCATAAGTAATAATGAATAGAAAATTATTTGGGTTTGTTTTTTCCTTTAAAGGAGGACAAAAATGATATTTAATCTGAATCTAGGAAGAAGTATGGCACCACAAAGTCTCTGTTACTAAGTATTTTAAGATGTTAAGAGGAATATTCAAAAATGTGCTGTAATTACTCAGAGAGAGAACTTTTGTCTGGTTACCACAATTCTGTTTTATACTGTTTTGTGTTTCTGAAAATGCATTTTAAAACGTGCTCTCTAAGTAGACACAGCAAAAAAGGTTTTGTTTTTTTCAAAATAATGTTAAGTCTTCTTCTTTATCTTTATTAACTTTTATCACTAAATAAAGCTCCTCATTTTCCAAAGTAATTTAATTTCTCAGTCATGAAAAAGACAAAACCAGGAAAATAAGAGTATTTCATCAAGCATTTCAACTCACCATTCTTCATCTGGTTGTGTTTTGAGGTCTGATCTACTGCAGCTTTGGATGCTCCTCTACTGTAAACATTTGAGGTGAAGGTTTATTAGCTGTTCTACACTGCCTCATGTGTTCATCTAGGTTGAACATGAATTTGTTGGCATTTATTTGTAAATAGTAAATAAAGTGACACGGCTGAGAATTTTTTAAATATTAGGCAGAGCTCCTTTTTTTTTTTAATGCTGTTTATTTATTTTTTTTATAAAGGAAATTAAGGATTTGCATGTACTTGTCTGATGTGACCCTTCACAGGGAATAAAGTGATGCTTTGTTTTGGCAAAATGCGATTCCAAAATTACAGGAAACAGAGGTTGGATTATATCTGTCTGTGGTGGAGGGGCTGGAAAATTAAGTGAATGCTGCACCTAGAAAGTGGATTCTTTCATATAAGTGGGGCTGTGCACACGGACTTCTTCATTGATACTGTCAAGAAAAATTGATCAAACTTTCTGCTATTTTGGCAGGGGTTTCCACTTCTCTTTTCAGGGTTTTTAAATTTTGTGGGCTTCCTTTTATCTTTAATTGAGTAGCAGCAATTTACAATAACAACAATAAATAAAGGTAACTAAATACCTGACAGAACATTTTTGATCCATAAAGATACAAATATCCTTATATTCATATTTAGACTGGCTCTCTCCAAGCTTTTTCCTTCTGGAAGCTGTAGAGAATTGTTCCTACAATCCATAAATTAGTCTCCTTGGATGAAAACTACCTGTGTTTTCTTTCCAGTGAGCAGGCACTGGATAGCTTAACCTAACTGGTCAGAAGCTGCTTGGCACTAATAATACAATTTATAATTTGTTGCATTTGGTTCAGAGTTTTTAGGCTATTTTTCTCCTAGCTTTTTATAATTTGTGATGAGAACGAACTCTCAGTAACAGAAACTTGAGTTAACTCTAGGATTCAGTGTCAGGCATTTCTACGTCATATATTATCTCACTGGTCTGTAGGTAAGCACTGTGTCACTTCCAGAGACAAGAAGATCAACACAATGAGCCCAAACCATCTGACCCTTCCACCTCTGCTAAAGGTTTTTATCTTCACCATGAAGGCAGTTGCCAACATACACTGGACAGATTGTCAAGCAAAAGGAAGCAGACAACATTGTTTTCACAGCACATAAGTACCATGCTGGATGTGATTTCATGCATACATAACTGAGTGTTAGAAAAACCAGAACAGACACCCACTCATGGCAATAAAAGTCTTTCTGTTGCTCCTTTGAGACCAATGATTTTTTAATGCTCTCGCACAGCTGGTTTATGTGTGCCATTTCCATCGGGCAGAGCCAGTCCTCCTGCTTACACTGTGGAACTGTTTAATGGTTGAAAACTTGTCTGTAGAGCAGCTTCAGCAGACTTTTAGAGTTGGAAGGTCTCAGGTTTGAAAGATAGCAATGGGAGATCTATTTTATTTTAAGTCAGGAAAAATGCTCCATAAAAAGCAGTTTAAATTATTGTCACACTTGCTCTCACTTTTACAGCTCAGAATTAGAATTCTGATTCCAATGCTGTTATTCCCCCCTTCTGACACCTATTCCAAATCATTTACTGTTTTCGCTACAGTTGCCACGTTGAAAGACAAAGTGGATGCACTGCAGCAGTGTATGATGTGATTCATGTGCTTAGCCAGCCCATACTGTTTTTTAACGTTTTGCAAAAGTGTTTCCAGATATTATTGATTTAAAGAATTTCAGAAAATATAAACTATTACTGTGTTCGCAAATATGAGTGTGGGAAGATGTTCATTTTGAAATGGTGATGATGTGAGGGTTGTCTTTCTTTCCTTTATTTGCAGCAAGAAATCCTCCCTTTTGGGGACTGGAGACAGAATTTTGCTTGTGATGGCTGAGTAGCCAGTAAGACAGGAATTTAAGTCCTTTGGGTATATTCAAGCCAAACACAATCCAGACAAATGGAGTACTTACCCCATGTGCTGGAACAGCAGCTTCAGCCTTGACCTAATGAAGCTATCATTTCTAGCAGTGAGAAGCGATTTACTTGTCAGGCTGCTGAGACCAGAATTTTTTGGATATGAAGACAGCTGTCTGTGCCAAATTCTGGGATATATAGAATGACTTTTATTTGCGTTGTTTATTTGCAAAGGAAAAGCTGCGACTAGCATCGCTCTTTCTGCAAACCAAAGAATTTGATTAAACACTCAGATAAATTCATGTATATAAAGTTTCAGTACTTTGCATTCGAAAAACTGGCAGCAGTTTCCATTCCAGTAATTTTACATCTGTGTATATGAATTATACATGTGGGCAGTCATTCAAAGGGGTCACAGATATATGGAGACTAACAGTAGAATGACTATTAGCAGTATAGTCAGCAGAACATCACTTTACTTTCATTGTTAGGTTAACAAACACCTTATGGAGTCAGCTTTATGATTCAGTGCCAGTTATTAGACCTTGAAGTATTTTAGCATGAGTTGTATAGTTCTTGTAATATCTACACGGACATAAGCGTAACGGACCACCTTGTAGAAGTATGACTTTTCCATTCAATAATGCAGAAAAAAAACAACAAATCTGTTGTATGCACTGTAGAGGAGCATGCTTGTAAACATGTCACAATTTTTTGTTGTTTTTCTGGGTTCTTGTTTTTTAGGGAGGCCTAGGGGGTGTAGGAGTTTTTTGAGTGCTTTCCTTGAAGGTGGGGTTTCGGTTGTTTGGTTTTTCTTCCTGTTAACATAGATCACATTATCTTACCCTGCTCTTCCTTCTCACTTGTCTGCTTTGCTGGTGAAACTAAATCCTTTCAAATGAAGAAACAATTGATATTCTTGGGTTCTTAACTTACAAAGTGATTGTTCTGTCACTTGTTATAGTGATGAGTGTCACAGAAATATATCACAATAGATGAATAAATTATATAGTGGTATTGAAATACTTAATATGGAATGGATCCTAATCTGCTATAAAATGCTCACTGAGTGTCTTAATATTTCAGGTAATACACCCCAAATCCATGAAATATTTTACTCATGCATCCATGCAAACAGGATTTTTTTTTCAGTTGATTAAATGAAAAACTGTAATACATTTTATCTTTGATATTTTGTATCTTTATAGCTTATTATTTTCTTAATCTGTCTACTAGTTTTACTAAAGCTCTTACAGAAAACGTGTTATTTTCAATGTCTCACCTTTTCATGTATGTTAGCTGCAGATCTCCTTTCTTCTACCACCACCACTGTTCTTGTTCAAAGGCATTTTTGTGGATGACATTTGAGAGGCTTGCAAAAGAGTCTTGGAAGAAAGAGGGCACTCAGGAAAATATTTGCTATTGCTGCATTATTTCACATGTATATTCCTTCTAAGAGGACATTCTTTCTATCCTTAACTGTAATTACCCAATGATTTTTAATGCAATGTTTGTATTCTCACACAGCAAAGTAGAAACACTGATAGATTTTCTTTCAAATGTGGATTAGCATTTTGTCTGCTGCCTGGACTGTGTTGAGTGAGCACAGAAGAAATGCTACTGATAAATTAATGTTTTCAATAAACTATGCAATTATAAAAAATACAGGTGATATGTTGGTGCTGTAGAAGTTAGAACAAATGATCTGTTGGTTTCAGTACATACATAGTTCTTTCTTACTGCTTTCTTTTGCTTGAATGGGCATCCAAACATTTGAAAAGAAAGAATCTAAATTTGGTGGTTTACTTTTAGACCTACAAAAAATTGGTGAAGAGAACTTCAAAATATTTTTAATTGTGTAATACACTTGTCCAAAAGAGCTATTTCATTTAAATTTTGTGTATTTTTAAAAATTACTCTCTATCTCTTTCAGATGCAGAATGAAGACAAACACGTTTTATAGGTTGAATTATTTTTGCTTATATCTGACCATTTGGGAAGATATATTCTCTGAAACACTTTAATTTTATCCCATATGTTTTGTATACATAATACATGATGCATATTACTTCTGGGAGATAACCTGAATAATTCACCTACAGTAATATGATCATGTTGCACTTCAGGTTATAAATGTTTTATATCCCTAATATAATGCCATATAACATAAAAAAGCCCCTAACATTTTAAATCAGTGAAGATGTGTCCCTAATAAATGTCTTAGATATGTGAATCATGATTCTGTGTTTATTTAGTTTACCTAAATTGCATTTTATACCTACCTTTTAAATAATAGAAGTGGATGAAAAATTGTATGAGAGAATAGTACAAATCAGTTAGCTAAATTTTTTCTTTAATTCTGGATTAAATTGTTTAGCGTACTCTAAGATGGAGTGGTTGGAAGCTTCTCAGGTAAGGAACTACACGTGACAGGAGTGCTTCTCTAAAGCCAGAAAAAATAAAAACAACTGACTTGGTAGTGGATTGAAAAACACAAGTGAGAAATGAGGCGTTCTTACTATTTGGAAATTATGTTAAATTTACAGAGTTCTTAAGTATGCTTTGTAACTTTTATGACCAAAAGTTAGGTTGAATTATATGTGTGAGGAAAGAGGGACATCTATTACTATTTAACTAAAATGGAATGTGTGAGGAAATGGAGTATCCATTGTTATTTGAGCAAAAGTCCTGCTCAATAAGAGAAATAAGTCATTGTTTCACATCTGCTGATCTTTAAAAGGAAAATTCTGTCTTTATTAATGCTGAATGTGTCTTTTTTTATAAACTAAATGATGGAATTTTTCAGTGAGACCATTTTTCACAGGGATTATCTGTTGAATTAACTATGCCTGGAATGTTTATTTAACAGCTCATTTACCATTATAAAATAATGCAGGTGAACCATAAATGAATGAATGATATTCAGTAAATGAATGTCTGATGTCCCCTCCTCACACCTCCAGCTCAGCTTTATTTCTGGCAAATAAGTGATGGCTGATATGGCTGTGTGTTCATAACATGTCTTAATTACTATGAATTTCCTTTACTCTTCTGATATACTTTAATTTTTTTTAATTTTTTTTTGAGTCTCACTATTTACTTCTATGTAAATTTTGGGTTTGCAGTTTCCTTGTATTTTGTCATCAATTTTTGGCTGCCACAGACATATAAAAAAGAATAGAAATTAAAACGTGGGAGTTGATAAACAGCAAACTGGACTTTCAGAAGCTTTGTTGCAAAATCTTCATTGATACACATTACTTGGGACCCGGATATTATATAGTGAGTCCACAAGGAGGGCCTTAAATTCAATATTGGAAAAGATTTAATATTGAATCTTATTCAAACTGACTGTCATGTGTCCTTGAATCTAGAGTCAGCACAAAGACAACTAAAGGAATACTATCTCAGTTCACATTGACCAGGAATTGAACCAGAATAGTGAAATAAATCAAAGGGGTAGCTAATTTCTTTTTGACATTCTAAAAACCCCCTACAGATTTCTACCACAGTGTAATACATCATTATGCTTTAATTATATTTATTCTAAGGAAGTGTTTATGTCCCATGGTGGTAAATATCAATATTAAAGTTTTGTAGAAAGATTCAATGTGTCAAAACATAATTTCATCATCTGAGAATTATCTGGCAACAAGAAAATATTCAGTGTTTCAGCCATACAGTTTTATGGTGTTTCTACAACGCCACTTGTAGAACCTGAGTGTTTTGCACTCAGTGTGTATTTGAAGTTGTGAGTGACAGAAGGAAAACTGATAGTCTGGTACACTTTGATAAAGGTTCATGATGTTTGTGAACTATCAACAGCACAGAATAATGACAAACTAATGACTAGATGCTAACCCATAATTTTTATTTCTGTAGAATTTGAATTTCTAGAATTTACAAGAAGCTGTATCAGTTATGGGATGTCTTTGCCTGAATTTTCCTCAATGGATTTAGAGTGTTTAATCAAGCTCGTGAATGCCTTGTAAATACATGAGGTGAAGATAATCTTTACCTTACTCAAGATAATTTTTCCCTTAGAATATTTTCATTTTTTTCTAAATTCTAGATCCATCTGCTCCACCAGCTCCATCTAATATCAGGATTGCCAATATCAGTGCAAACAATGATGGGAGTGTAAATGCAATGATTACTTGGGATCTTCCAGAAGAGCCTGATATCCCAGTGCACCACTACAAAGTCTTCTGGAGCTGGACATACAGCAAATACGTAATTCCTGCAAAAAAAAAGAGAAGGAAGATTACCGATGGGGTAAGAAAGAAATCAGTAACTGGGACAGAAATATGGTTTATTTTTGACACAAAATAGAGAGTAAGTGTAAAATGTGTGGTAAGTTCCAGTGATTTCAGCCACTGGTAAAGTAGTGGTGCTAATTTTTAATATCACAAAGCCCATAGACAATTTTGACCTCTCAATCCTTTCCTTGCACTGAACTCAGGGAGAGAAGTAAACTTCTGCCTTAGAATACAGGTAAATAGGATAAGATTTTTCAGGAAAGATGAATGGAAAGTTAAATGCTGTTAGTCCTCTGAATTTAGGCTTATTCAATTAGTGCTTCTTAAAGTGTTTATTTTAGTTAAAAAGCCTGACATCTGTCACATTGTTCTTTCACTACACAAGTAAAACTTGCGACACAGTCATAGAGTAATCTTAAATAGTCAGTATAGGTCCAAGGGAAAAACATACTCAAAACTGCTGTACCAAAGGTTCAGCAATATTTCCTTAGCAGCAAGTTCCTATGAGTGTCTTGAGTAATGTATTAAATGTATTAAATATTGCTTTACTGGAAAGCTTTTTGTTATGATATCCTTAAGCATATTGAATATTTTAAAACTATTAAGAGAAATAATTAGATAAAAATGAGAAATCACTTAGTGAGAACTTGATTCTCAGTGCTTTTGATAGTGAGAATTTGGTCCCATGTCTATGCCAACACTGTGTTTTGGCTCTGCCTGTCTCCATTGCACTGTGATGAATGACAATCAGAGGGTCACAATTCCCCCTCAGTAACCAAACCCTGTCAGAAATAAAGGCAGTGAAGGCTTTGTGATGAAATCATGCAAGTCTATTTTCACAGAAAGGTTGATTCTTTATGTCCTTTAAAAAAATAATTGTGGCAAGATAGGAGCAGGGTTGGACTGTGCTACATAGAAAAGTTTGTGTTCCTCAAGAAACCTGACCTTGGGTAAAGACCTTCAGGAAGGAGGCTTCAGAAGATAACAGGGAGCTTTCTCTCTCAACAGGTTGGTCTGTACATCAGAAACCCCAGAGAATTTTAAAATTGAGCTGGGTCTTTAATACCTTTCCATAGGGCACTTCCTACATACAAATAATATTAAAACAGGTCCATTTGAATATTACAGTTCATTCATACAGTACATTTGAATATTACCAAGTTCTGACCTTAAATACAGGGAAATACAAGGTTTATTTTGTAGAAAAGGCAGGCTCTTACAAGATCTATCACATTACTCCTGACTTGTACTTTTTCTTCTGCAGCATGTCCTGGAACTGCACAGCAGTGCCAGAGAGATTCAGGACACTCCAGATGCTATTGCTAATCAATGGTCATTTGAATATTGTAGCAACTCTTAGGCAAAGAATGGCAAATGCACAAACATTATTTTTTAATAAAAACAAAAAAAGAAAATATGGAAAAGACTTAATTGTTAAAGATCACTGAAGATTATTTTTGTACAGTTTTTACCTTTAGATGTAGCCCAACCCAAATAACTGATTTCCATACAAATTCATTCCAGGTAGACATTGACTACATAGTTTGACTACAGTATTGACACTGTTAATTAAGAGTTATAGTCAATATGTCAGCACTAAACAAGTAAAGATAATTAATACTAAATACTTTTAGCAATCCCCTTTTTAACATCCCAAGTGTTAAATATGGTATGGTTACCATGGTACATGGTTATCTTTTTTACTCTATATGGACTGTCAAATTTAAAAGGCACAAGGAGTTCTAATGAAAACATGGAGTAATATCTTCCACCTGGCATATGGAATGGAAGAATATTTTTTATAATTAAATCTAGAAAAATGAAATATAAGACTGAGAAGGCTGAATACTTCTTTACAATATCATGTGCCTTTTCTTATAAGGGTTTTTGACTGGAGAATGATAAACCTAATCTGTTGTTTCCCCATTTTATACACTTCTGTGTCATTGGAAACTGTATTTTTTCTATTTTCTTTTCCATTCTACACAGGAAAAGTGTTCTGTCCAATGAGAGGTATTTTTGCTTGGTATTTGTTTTTAAAATTTTTATTTTGAAGAGTTGAAACAAAAAGAATGCATTGAAAAATGTGTTAAGTGTTGGACTTTAGCTATCTTCAACTGACTGTCTCTAGAAGAAAGTTTTCAATTATTTTACTAACACAGAAATTGGGGGATAAAGTGCTTAAATTCCTTCTGCTAAAATGATTTGGCATAAGAGAAAAACCTTGTAATACAGAAGAAAACCCCTTAGGTTTTGCCTAAACAATAGGTTTGGAATTACCAAGAATCTGCCAAAATTATGCAAACATCAAGTAGGTTAGTATTCTTAAAATGACACAGAAAAACAGAGTCCAATTAAAGAAATCTTTTACAGAAAGGAAATTTTGCTCTGAAATTTATATATGAGTTTTCTAACTTCAAAAAAGTAGTTGTGCCTAAGATAACAATCCTGCTTTTAATAAAGGCTCGTGTTTCAGCAATATTGTAACTGCTTTGTATATTTATTCTTTTATAGGCTCAAAATTATGTGGTCCTGGAGGGGCTCCAGCCCAACAGCAACTACAATGTAGAGCTGCAGGCAGTAACACGTTGGGGTCAGATACGCCTAAAAAGTGCCAAGGTTTCTCTCCATTTTAGCACAACTCAGGACATCAGGAATAATAGTGAGTAATCATGCTCAAACATCTGAATGCTTTCTCTCTCTCTTATGTGGAATTTGAATGTTTTATATAATGATTTCTTAAATTTAAAAAAAAATCATTTTCTTGAAGTGGCCTGTTCCATAGCACCGTAAACATCTGGTCAAGTTGAGTAACTCTTCATGTCTTCATGTTAAATTTCTTATTTAAAATTTGGTGACAGTTTTTGCTTAATTCTTTGACTTAGATTCTACTCACCTAAAATAAACAGTTGCAAATAAAGTGGAAACCTTTGTATAATTGTAGTGTTAATATTTTTTAGATTGAGTATAGGTTTTAATACGGACTGTGTTTCTACATGGGTGGAATAAACCCATTTTTGTGTGTCTTAACTGGAAAGTATTAACCTGCAATGTTTTTCAAAATCCTGGCTATTTTTAGTAGCCCATTAATTCAGATTCTTGGAACACAAAAACTTGTGTCTAGTATGAATTGATATATGAAAACATTGACTCTTCATTTAGGAAATCTAAACCATTCCATGTCTAACAACCATGCATTCTCAAGTTACTGCACACATAGGATCTACATTCAAATTAAAATCTCAAGATATTTAGCTGTTAGGTTATGTATTGTTAAGAAGCTCACATGCTAAGTAAAATAATTGCAAACTGTATCTGAATCTGGCAGAAAACCATGATTCTTAACCTTGTTTAAATGATATTTATACAATTACAGTGCAGTACTGAGTTACTGCCCAAATTGCTGATGGGTGTCTGATTAACTAATACAGCAGAGTTCTGATAATAAGATGTTAAAGAATATGGTTTTAATTATTCTGCCTTGACTCCATTTAATTTCATTTACGTTCTTTCTTTAAAGTACACTCACAGTTTAAACTTGTAGCCATTTTCATAAGAGAACTCTAATTACTTTCAATCTTACTAATCAACTTCCATTGTTGCCGTATACTGTTTGGGTATACACAAAATATTGTAATGTGGTTATTTTCTATAACAGACCTTCTCATCTGTGGTTGCTTCACATAACGTACCAAGAAGAAAAAATAAGCTGAAGTATCCTTCTTTTTTCCATATTAAACTAATCTTTACTACTTTTTTGGACCATCTTGAGAGACAGCAGAAGGTCAAGTTTTCATCTCTTCTATACACTGAGTCTTTGCTTCAAATCCATGCCAGTATATCTTCAATCTCCTGAGTCTGTATATTAGGTATTATTGAGTTAAATCCTCAGTGAAGATCAATGTCAATGAATATAAGAGTTCTGCCTTTATAAGAGTTCTACCTTTTCCTTATTGGCCCTCCTAGATTGTACCTGTGCTTTTTATCTTCCCCTTGAAAAGTAGCCTAGTTTGCAGGACTGTGCCTGATAACAAATCTTATAGTTACCACATTAAGTTCTCCTTCCTTTTCTATATGTACAGAGGAGATGCAATAGAGGAAAAAATAACTGTGGGAACTGGGTGTTTAATTCCATACACTGAGCCATTGAGCTCCACTAGAATCATATTATTGGTGTTTATGAGAGATTTCAAATTCTGATTCTGTTCCTAAGAATTTCTTTGTGGGTTTTGCTACTTTTTATCTTCTCTTTTTTGCCTCCCCTGAAAAGTTTGCTAGATAAAGAAGCAAAAATTTTTTTCCACACCCTCCCCCTACCCAATTTCCTGCTCCTTTTGACAAAGTTTCTGTAAAGTTCTGGCTCTCGGTTCTACACTTACAGGTGTTTAGTTTTCAGTCCAGTCATCTTGACTGTCATGTCACCACATGACATCACAGCTGTAAGGAAGAACTTGGCTCACAGCTGAGTTTACATTAAAGCAAAGAATTCTTATGCTGGGGTTAGCTGTCTGAGGTTGAAAATTCTAGATGCCATTATATACAACTATTCAAAGAAAAAATGGGCAAGCTTTTTAAGTTCTTTCTCTCATTTTATTGTTAGCATAGCTTTATAAATATTTCCATCTTGGGAGCAGGGATAATTAATCAGCTGATTAATTAATCAGCTGATTAATTAATCAGCTTTGTCATGCTTAGTTGTACTCTTGACATTAGGTCAGACCATCATAATCTTTAAACACGATAGTAGATAAAGACTTGCCTTCTAAATTGAAGTTGAGTAATTGAGATATGATTTTTTGTACCGTTCCATATTTACTTTTTTTAGGATTTTGTGAGAAATCCTTTCACTAGTAGGGCTGCATTATCTCTCCATGACCCCAGTAATGTTCTGACTCTCTTGGTCTATATCACCCCTGGGTTTATGCTGGGAGAAGAACATCTTTGTTTCAGTTTTCCCTCTTCAAAGCATTGGGTTTTTCAGAATCTGATGCAGTTCACATTGGAGTTATTACTTATAAATCTTCTACAAATTGGAGTTCATTTATGCTATACCTCACGTGTGACTTGGCTGTTTCATCATTTTCTGTACACTTCAGTGGCAGTTCTTTCCTATCCTTGTCACAGCTAGATTTAAATTCCTTCCGCAGTTTTGCTAGGATAACATGACTCTCCTTGGTAGTTTTGCTTCAGAAAACAGATCAGCAGTAGTTCTAGTGAAAGTCTGCTATCTATTTGTGTCTAATTAGTACAGACTTTGTAATGTCTTGTGGTTTATTTTGCTTTACTGGGGTGACCTTTTTGTACTAAAAAGGTTCATTAATTGTATTTTATTTTTTTAAGCTAGAGTAAAACTATACTGAGAACAATATTTTTGTAATCTCATATACTTCAAGTGTTTTGACTTTTTGAATCCATTTATTTAGTGAGCAGTATTTTCTTTTAAACTGCAAATCAGTTCCTGTACCAACTAAAGCACATATTTGTTTTAGAGTATTTCAGTAGTAAGTTAATAGACAAATCTGGGCATCCCTTCTCTTAAAGCCATGAAGTAAAGGATTCATGATTCTTTGAAGCTAAACCACTGATACCACACATTTCAATCGATAGAGCACTCTGCTGAGAGGCATACTTAAGCCTTTTTGGGCACTTTTTTTAAATGGGTAGATTATATCTTACATAGCAAAGCAAGTAAAAACTACTCCTGGAGGAGATACAAATTCATCTTCTATATCTTACTCAGGTTAGTTAGATACAGAGCCAGTCCTGCTTGACGTACTTTTGAGAATACTCAGAAGCAGATGGAGGAGTACGAAAAAGAAACAAAAAAATTGCCTGAAATATTATCTAGGACATGACATTCATGGCTTGTCTTTATTTTGGGACTTACATGGCCTTTGGGAAGTAATTCCAGAAGCAACATGCCCATTTTGCTGAAGTCCCACTGTCAGATACTCTGCTCTGTGTGGAGTTAAGCTCTGGTTTTTAGGTGTCCAGTCCTATTGTCAGAATAGAGATAGCCCATTCCCCTCTAAAGTAATTTAGTCCTACACACCTCTCTGAGCTTTGACCTCAGCCCTCTGGCATTACATTTCCCCACACTCAGAAATGCATTGCCTCACTATATTTGTGTGCTTCACTTCTGGGAAATGTAGTGAGATTCTTGCTTGATCTTTATATAGAAACATTCTAAATTGGTGTCCTGGTTTTTGTGGAAGTGGAGCAGAGAGAGAATAGCAAAGCAGAAATTTAATAAAATTAAAATAATTTAAATTGAGAAATACCTAATAGATTTTAGTTTGTACTTCTTGCTATAACTTTTTAATTTCCATTTAGATAGTAGTAACATTATGGTTACCTTAAGAAAGAATTTTGTTTAATTTAAAGCGAACAAACAAAGTGAAAAATTGTATCAGATTCAGCAAAGGGCTGAGAAAGTAAAATTTGTCCATAAAGCAAGCAAGTTTCAATTGAAGCTGCATATAAGGCAAAATGTTTAAGTTTATACCTTACTCCTGACAACTATTGAAAGCTGAATCTTCCCCTCTTTCTCTCAAGTATATAGTTAATAATTTACCACTTTCTTATTATTGGACTCTTTAGCTTTAATTTAGATGTAATATTGAATTAAATACAGCTTTTTTTTTTTTTGTTTATAATCTGATCCTCCTAATTGGATCAGATACATTTGCAAGTGTGCAATGAAAAGCACAGTTTGAATGAACATTTCTTTCTTTTCAGCTGAAAATATCTGTAAGTACTGTCAACCCTGCTAAATGTTGATAAATTTTTACCAAAGTGCTTGATGAAGGACATTGAATTGCAATTGCTTATTGAAAGCAAGTCACACAGCACCAAGGGAATTGCTGAAAGAAACTTCTGCTCTTGCAATGTTTTCCTAAGCATTCACCGTTCATGGCTGGGAACAGGAAAGTGGGCAAGACAGATCTTTAATCTGACCACAGTGTTCTTCTATGGCATGTCAGAGAACTGTATTTACTTTGATGTAGTAACCACATGTGGCACTCTGTGGGTTACATTCACTGCTGTCCTTGGATTTTGTGCTTATTCAAACACCGCATGAATATAAAGACTGTGAAGTATTGCAGAGAACTACTGGTAGATACTGTGCCTGTTTCAAAAATAATTGTGTAACATTTCTTGTTCTTGTGGATATAAATATAGTCCATTTCCTTATTACCCTTCAGAAAATTTACAGACTATTACCCTGTAAAAACATATTTATCTTTTTTGGTCACTTTCTAAATTTGACTGAATTTCAAACGAGTAATTTTTCAACCACTACGGAGAGTTAATTCTTTATTTCATTTAGATAAGAAATGGAAATAAGATCATTTGGAATAAAGATATTATTATTTTCTGAATTTCAACAAATTCAGCATAGTCATTATACAGCACTGTAGTTAACTAAATAGTTTCCTGATTATTCTGTGTGTTGCAGAGGAAAGGACATCTGCTGGGAAACCACAGAAAGAACTGGTAGATCCTTACCCAGCTTTTCAAAGAAGAAAAACCACTCGTTTTCTTAAAATTGGAACTCCCTTCTATCAGGACAATCAACTTCAGGTCAAAGTCTACTGGAAGAAGACAGGTTTGTCAAATTTTGCTTTACTATTTTCTCTAAGGAGGTCTCCTATCATCTGTCTCAGAGTTGTAGAATATTAACACAATATTATGAGTAATTAATAGTTGAATCCAACACCCATCCTTTCATCCCTTAATCTTCACATTAGAGGGAAGCATTGCCTCTTCTGTTTGTGTTATGTCTGTGTATATGTCTTACAGAATGAAGTGACATGAATCAGCTATCCAAAAATTATAGTTAGTCATGTTGGGAAGCTGAATATTCACAGAGCTGAGACAATTTTTATTTTGGTAGGAATTACCTCTATAAAGTTTTAAATAGCAGAATTTGATGTTACCTGCAAAAGTTTTGAGGGACATATGAATGTTTAGCTTTATGCCAAACTTAATCAGTCACCTTGATTTAGAACAGAATGAATAGTTGGTCACAACCAGAAATCATCTTGAAGTTAGTTTTCTTCTATCCTTCTGGTTTTCAGAAGAATCTTAACAACGATTTTATGGTTTAGTCAAAAGGAAAGTGACATAAATCTAAAGTGTCTGTTGATATTCAGAAATCAATAAAACGATTTTCCTTTCTTGTCCTCTAAGAACATATAGGTTACTCCAGTTTAGCCATTACAGGTTCATATACTGTTATTTCAAAATGTTCTCATACTGTTCATTCTTTCACTTGGAGCAGTCTACATGTGTATCAATACCACTAAGTTAAATCCATTCAATTTTTTTGCCTGAAATAAAGGGCTGAAAAAAATTTGGAAATATTTAAGTGCTTTTGGGTTTAGGTGTGTGTGACAGCACACTGAATGAGGACAGGCTATATAAATGTGCAATTATGCTGTAACATATGTCACACTGGATATTGCGGATTGTGAGGTATTCTTTGCTTCTTATCCTTTGCCTGCCTTTTTGAATAGTTACCTTCAGGCCCTGCTACACCTTTCAAATTACTTTCAAATCCATCCCTATTCCTCCCTAAGACCTGCAAGCTTTGGTTCATATGAGTACATGCACATTTTGAGTATTTGTCCCTGTTGGCTATGCTGGTGGGTTTTTTTTTATGTTTGTTCTTTGCTTTCCCCATTATATTTCATTTTTGGGTTGCTTCATGGAAAGCTGGAACAATTTAAAAGTTTAAATAAAAGTTGAGGCAATTTTAATTGGGAATATCCAGTTTACCAAAAAATATGGCTTCTGTTATCCAAAGTGAGATTTATATATTTTGAGCTTTATTAGGACTGATCACCTTAAACTTCAGCCTCTGAGATGTCAACTCATTGTCCAAGCTCCTTTTATTGTTAGAAAAGAAAAACAGGTGACTTCTGAAGCAATTCATCCCCCACAGCAGCAGAATTGCTCTCTGGAGATGCCTCTCTTCTTCACTGAGAACAGAGGGGAGCCTAGACAGCTCATTTGTAGAAAGCTTAGATATGCCTAATGTCTTCCTGTGAGCTGAGGTTCTATTCTTGGCAGTCTGTGTTGAAAAAAAATGAGGGACAGGATTCAAAGATGAGGAGACAATGATGTCTCCCACAGGCGTCAGATAGGGTTGTGCAACTCACAGTCTGCAGGCAAGATCCAGCCCAGTGGAACAATCAATCCTGCTGCAGCTGTTTTCCTGCCAGTCTGCTGCCAGAAGAATGATCATGTGTCTTGGACCAAAATGCCAGCACCCCTACTGACATTCACCTTGTCAGTAGTTTGCCAAAGTTAGTTTTACTTAATTGAGGGAAAATCCTGAGCAGAACAGCAATATTCTTGTTCTAACACAGATGTCTTGAGCTAGGTGTCCACTATTTATAATGGCATTGTAACATAGCTCTTGAACTTAGAGGCATTGCACCAAAGAAACCTGAATGTTTCCATCTCAGTCTGAAGCTGAATTTCACTGTCTGCTACATACCTGGAGGTAATATTTGTATTAAAGGCTATGAATGTCTATAAAAAGAAATGAGGTAGTCAGCAGCCTTATAACGACTCATAGTTTGGAAATGAGATTTCAAAGTGGTATAATTTCCAGAATTGGAGAATGTCAAAGACAGCTATGTCACACACCTGTCAAAAATGTCATGGATTTACATGCTGTCACCTTGTGCCAGGGGTGTACTAGCTGATTGCTGACTGTGCAGCTGACTCATCTTCTGTGCATAAGGGAACACCGAGAAACCCATTTTGGCCCTGGGCTGGGGACAAGTTCTTTGAGGTGTACTGGGGTGTTTAGGTACACGCCCCAGCCATGCAATGGAAGATGCCTTCCTTTTTCTTGCAGAACAAGTACTGATAGCAAAGGGGTGTGAAGAGGGGGAGAATATGGCAGTCCAGCACACTTACCTTCTTTTTTGTCTCTTCTAAAAAGAAAGTATCAGTATTCTGAGTGACAGCACACGCAGTAACCCAGCAGGAGCCATTGCCTTGTGTGGAACTAAAATATAGTCAATTACCTGCTCCTGAGAAGCCACTAGTTTCTACAATTTCTTGCAAGAGTTTGGAGATTATGTAGTGCATGGATGAGGTACTGTAAATTTGCTAGTAACAATTTACTACAGAGCAGGTCTGTGTGACTGTGCAAGGAACACAGCAGGAAAATCACATTGTCTTCATGAAAAACTGCAGTTACTGAGATAGCTGTGCTGGGAACTGTACCCACACATCTTTCACCTTTATGAACTGCACTAGATCATGTTTAGGGAGTTGTAGGAGGTAGTAGAGTGTAGCAAATATAATAGGAAATAGTGAGAGAGACCTTACCTGAGCCTGCTCAGTGGCATGGCATCTATTTTTACTGCAGGTAGGCAATCAGAGTTCAAACAGTTCCTGACAAAAGTTGACCTGTTTGTCTCCTACATGGTGGGTGAACACAGAAGTCCCTGTAGATTACACTAATGTTCTCATTTTTGTGTAGTTTTCGATTAAAAATCAACACTTTTTTAATGGAGAAACACAGCCATTCTATAGTCCTAAATTAGAATGTATAACTTTAAAGCAGAAAAATTAAGAGGTCAGCATGAAACTGTGTGAAATGGGTAGGTTGATAAGTATACGAGTTACCGTACTAGAAAATAATTCAAGAAATAAACGTATCAAGCTTAAACATGTTGCACATTTTTAAACTGATCAAATTTCAATTGGTTGTAGTAGTCTTTGCTTTGTCTGGTATAGTTTTGAAGTATTTTTGGACTTGCTGTGTTAGACTTCATGACACAAGCAAGAGATGTTTGCAGAGATGCTGAAATAAAAATGTTCTTTAGATTTTGGATGGGCTTTTTGTAGATGAAGATTTAAATCAGTATGTTATCACAGAATCAGAGAATGGCTGGGTTTGGAAGGGAGCTCTGGGGATGATCTAGTCCAATGTCCCTGCTAAAGCAGTTTCACTTGGAGTAGATTGCACAGGATCACATCTGGGCAGGTTTCAAACATCTCCAGAGGAAGAGATTCCACAACCCTTCTGGGCATCTGTTACAGTGTTCTGTCACCCTCAAAGTAAAGGAGTTTTTTCCCCATTTAGATGAACATTTCTGCACATTGTCCCTTGTCCTGTCACTGGGCACAGCTGAAAAGACTGTGGCCTCATCTTCTTGATACTCATCCTTAAGATATTTTGTAAGCATTGATAAGATCCCTTCTCAGTCTCTCTTCTCTAGGCTGAGCAGGCCCAGCTTCCTCAGCCTTTCCTCATAAGAGCCTCCAGTCCCTCAATCATCTTTGTTGCCCTCTATTGGACCCGTTTTAGGAGCTCCCTGTTTCTCCTGTCCTGAGGAGCCCAGAACTGGACACAGCACTCCAGATGTGGCCTCACCAGGGCGGAGTAGAGGGTCAGGATCACCTCCCTTGACCTGCTGGCAATGCTCTCCCTAATGCCCCCACATTCCCATTGACCTTCTTGTCCCCCAGGACACACTGCTGGCTCATGGACAGATGGTTGTACACCAGGACACCCAGGTCCTTCTCCACAGAGCTGCTTTACAGTAGGTCAGCCCTCACCCTGTACTGCTGCTGGGCTGTTCTTCCCCAGGTGCAAGACCCTGCCTTCACCTTTGCTGAAATTTACTGAACTTTGTTCAACCCTACAATTGCCCTTGCTATGTTGAAATAGTTTCTTTTAGCTGTACTTATATAGCTGTTATAACAGTAGTCTTTCTCTTAGTAAGAACAAAGTTATTACTTTTCTATATTAATAACTGCTCAGAATTTTTTATTGTATTCCTAATTCAGTGGTAGTACCATTCTATGCAGACCAGAGATTTTTTTTGTTTTTTATAATTTCCTCCAAAACTAAGATGGCTCTCTAGAAAAGGTTTTTACTGTGTCTCAAAACTGTAGCCTCACAACGTACCACAGATTCCAGAAACAGAAGGAAATACTTGTGTGGATTGGTTATATCATTTAAAGAAACACAAACATGCTCCTAAGGTTGTTTTAGATTATTTCTTTATTTTTATTGTCCCATTTTAGCTGAAAAATTATTTTGCTTTTGGATTTGAATAATTTTATTCTGTCTAAAAAGCTAAATATAGGTCAGAATCATAGAAGAATTTCAATGGGCAGTAAAGGACTTCTGGAGGTCAGCTGGTCCAGCCATCTGCTCAAAGTCGAACTAACTGTGAAATTAAATCAAATTATTCAGTTCTGTCTGTAAGGCCCTGTAAGACCCTGTATTGTCACTGTTTTGTCAATGTCAGGGAATTTATCCTCCATCAATACCAGCCTGCAGAGGCCATCTAAGTTTATTGCAGTGCACCTTAGGATTTACAGAAGGTATGGTGATGTCTCTTGATTATACAAAGATAGTTCTTCCGTGACTGAAGATGTATTCCTCAGTGAACTTTGCAGATGAGCCTCTAGGAAGGCAGTGAAAAGAACACAGTGGTGACATCAGGGCCAAATCTCTCGGTTTTATATCATCCTTCTGAATAGGATTCATCAGACCTCTGTCCTGTGCAGCTGCTGCACCAGAGGGGGTGTTGCAAACTATTACCAAACTGACTTTGTTATACAGCAAAGAAATGACTGCATATCAGTACTCAGAAACTGACCTCAGTGTTTGAGGAAAACTCTGAGTAAGGGGATGGATTTCCCTATATATGCATCATAATGTGCCACTATTTGGTAAGCAGGAAAGACTTAGCTGGGCCTGTTCTTATTGTGACATTTCTTAAATCCCATTAAGTTTAGTAAGCATAAGGCATGAATGGAATGTAGAATCTAGACTTCACATTAAAATAAAGCTCTTTCTGAAATAATCTTTCAGTTCGCATACTTTGGTATGATGACAATAATCACTTCAGGATGTATGCTAGCAAAAGTACCTCCACACTTCAAGCAGTACAAGGTACTTAGCAAATGCACATGATGGTGCTAGACAGAGTCATCCAAAAGCATGCTGCATATGAATACAATAGCTTCTTTCTGAAGGAAAAAAATTCTTTTCCTTGCTGCCTTTCACTTAGGCCTGGGATTACAGCAAAAGTACATTCCTTAAACAGCAAGAATCCCCCTTCTGTAAATGAAGAGTAGAATGTGTTATGGCCAGATGTTTTGGCCATCTTGATGTGTGAAATTAGAAATTGTCAAGTAGTAGAATCAAATTAATCACTTTTAACTCCTTGGTGCTGAGGTCACAGAGTACCATCCATTATCCAAAATGGATGCACTCTGAAACCCCTATGTAAAGGGATTAGATACTTAGGATGATTAAGAACCTCAGTATGTTGTGCAGTAATCAAGACTGAAAGTGCGAAAATAAAAAGATGCTTAAATTTTCTCTGTTTTTCTGTGGTTGGGTAACTAGAGAGCTGAGTGGTGGACTTAGCTGAAAAGTCTCCAAGTTGCTATAAATCTGTGTATAAAAATAAAATTTTGCCCACAGACAGAAGGAAAAAAATCACACCTTTTATGAACTCTCTGCATCAATTCTCATCACTTGCTGCAATAATAATGCACTAAAATATCAGATTATACTTTCTTTCCAAAACGCTTTTCACAACAATATTTTCTAAGTCATCACTCTGCCTTCACTACCATTTTCTCAGTGCCTGTTAAAGTATAATAGAACTTTCCTTGCTCAGGTAAAGCTTTAGTTTCCTTTTCTTTGAATTAAGTCTTTGTGCGTTTACTTCCCCCTGTTTAAATTAAACATTTTAAGTACTTCTAGATATTTAAAATCAATATATCTGTCTCTTGGTTTTGCTTAAAAAGATAAATATTTAAAATGCATTAAGACTTGGCTTCAGGCTTCTTTCTTTGTGTTTCTGTCTAAAATCAGAAGAAGAATGAATTAAAAAAGCAGAAGAAAAAAGAATACTTAAGGCAGGGGGAGGCAGAGAATCCTGCATTGTCTGATAAATCAACCAAACAAGT
Organism: Certhia americana; assembly: GCA_018697195.1. Taxonomy (NCBI): domain Eukaryota; kingdom Metazoa; phylum Chordata; class Aves; order Passeriformes; family Certhiidae; genus Certhia; species Certhia americana. The sequence continues at coordinate 96,056,211 of CM031857.1, read as the reverse complement.
ATATTGAATTAAATTAAAGAGAAGAAAAAAATGCAAGGCATGGCAAAGCAAATAGAGAGCTAACACAAATGCTTTTAAACCCTGATCTTAGGAAAACAAAATAAACTTTCACTTAGTTCAGGGACATAAATGAAATGGCTGTGTGTGCTGACTCTTTGTAATAAAGTATTTCACATGGCAGTTTTTGAAATGAGTGCTTTCCCATTGATAACACATATCAAACGGTCCTTTTTAATGGAAGTAGAGCCATGGAAGGTAAAGAAATCCTTCAGTAGCAGTTGGAGTTTCCAGCTCTTAATGTAAAGAAGTCTGCAGTACTTGCTTAATGCTAAAGCATTATTTATTTTGGTACTTGCTGTTGCGCCGGGTAGATTAGTGTTTGAGCAGCTGGCCATACTCTAATTATTGATATTCAAGCAGTAAAATACTTGTACTTCAAGATACCACTGTGGTCCAGATGGTTGTTTCCACAAAATGACCTGACTGTTAATTGTAGAGAAGTATATATTAATATACTAGTATATTGCCCTTAGACTTCCATGGGAATACAGGGACTTTGTCTCAGCAGTGGTTGATTGTGAGGGTACTTAGGGATTTAATTAGTAAAGCTGGCTGTAAGCACAGGACTCTTCAACTAGATCACCTCTTCAGAAATGCACTGGTTGATATTACAGAATTTACTTTTCCACTTGTGCTATTCCTGACTCAGATGCCTGTTTCTTATGGGCTTCCACAGCATCATGCCTGGGGAGATAGATAATGTTGTAAGCTTTAATTATCATGGGAAATTATTCTGGAGTCAAAAGAATATCCTGTCAGAAATATCTGTGTGGTTGCTACACCTTCCTAACTTCTAACTTCTCCTTTACTTAGTCTTAATGTAGTTTCTGGAAAAAATATCTTTGCCTTTTTTAAAAGGCTGTAAAGGGGAGCATCTGACCATCTCCAGTTCTGTTTGCTTTATTTTATGAAGTGCCTATAAGACTCTGGTATCTGTCCAAATGTGAAATACTTACAATACTTAAAATGTGGTGGGAGTCATGAAAAACATCAACCACAAATAACAGAATTTGGTAGAGCAGATGGTTTTCAAATTCTCAGTAGTTTGCAATTGATTACTGGGGCCAGTTATAAAGTTTTAAAATTACATTTACAATGGTGGCAACCTCAGTGGCATCTCCCCTGCAAATGGGACAACATTGGAAAGTCTTTTCCAAGCACAGTTTACTGCATTTCCTCATGATTTCACAGGCAGAAGAGAAAACCATTACTTGTTGCCTTGCACTTGCTTCCAAACCTCCATACCTTTCAGGGTGGGTGGTTGAAGCATTTGGTATGAGAGATTTAGAGGCAAGTTTCTCCAACTGCTAGTCCCAGGAATGTAACTGGAATTGATTCAAAGTCTGCCAGGAAATCAAATAATCACAAGTCAAATCAGAGCTACCCACTGTGTTCCCAGAGCACAGACAGCACAGAACACTGATTTTACTTAATAGGCACTGTCTGATGTTTGCTGAAGGCTGTACTGGACTGGTTTGTACATTTTTACACATTGTACATTTAAACCATTTACTGTTTAACTTTTAAATCTAGCGTGGGCTGTGCACGAGTCCTCAGTATGACCTGAATCATACTTCAGAACACCTTTAGTCATTGTGAAAGTGTTTTTAATTTGACTTAATTTATGCATTTAAAAGAAGTCATCTTTTTATTCTTATATTTAGTAATTGTTAGAAATTTAAGTTTGATTTCTTTTGAACTGACATTAAAAGTTTAATTACCCGGTCCATGACTTCAGTCCAAAGATAGACCATCATTAGGTGGAATGCGTACTTGCAGTTAGACTGCAGATACACATTCAATATTCCATTGCAAAATCATTTGTCAAGACTTAATCCACTTGAAGGCACTGAAAAAATTAACCAGCCAACTAATAAATGAACTCTTGCCTGATTTTTAATTCTTCAGGAAAAAATGCATTTTTAAAACCAGCATCTTTACATACCTTCAATATGTCTATGTCTGACTAGTAAGTATTTCTGGATTTCTAATTACTACCTGAGTATTACCACAATGTAGAAAGTTAGTTATTTTAACACAAACACAGTACTTTATATATTCATATTTTTATATATGCATACATATATAGTATCACTAAACTTGTCAATAGCAATGCTGATGTGAGGCAGTCTCAATAACTGAGGGGTAAAATGGCAAGCTTTTTACCACCCAAGTACAGGAACACAGAATATTCTGAGTTGGAAGGGACCCAGAAGGATCATTGAGTCCAGCTCTTGAGTGAATGGCCCTTATGGGGATCAAACCCCAAACTTGACACTATTAGCACCATGTTCTGACCAGCTGAGCTCGTCTCTCCTTTCCCCAAACTGCCAGGAAATCAAACCTGGTATCACCAGGTCATATTAAGTCAAAGCTCTGTCTCACAGGCTTACACTGTCATACCTGGAGCAGTCCTACCATTCCTACTGTGAGTCAAAGGTACTGAGGTTCAACAGTTTACAGGATGCTTCTCATGAGCTATGGGCTAATAAGTGCTCATGAATGCTCTCTTAGCCTGCCTCAGTTCTGGGTAAAGCATTGATCTTATGATCCAGGGGAGGTTAAGCTATCAGCAGGGAGTCATCATGCTTATGGTGAAGGTGGTTCAAACTAATGAGTATCCTCTTGTAAACTGGGTCAGTTTTCCTTCACATGCCTCTTTTTAATCTGTATGTTTAATTAGCTGGTTTATAAGGTGGCTGTAAAGCCAGTTGCATAAACACTACAAACAGGGGAAGTAAATTGGACTGTTTAAAGGAATAACTAAAGTTGGAGGGAAAGAAACCAAAAAAAAGGATGTCTGAAACTGAAATTATAATCTAATTTTTAAGATGACCCATATATGCAGCTGATGTATAATGAGTTTTTAATATCAGGTTTTTTTTGCTCCTGTGACCATAAACTGGATGCAGAAATATACATAGTAGTCTAGACCAAAGATCCTACCCATCAGGTGTTCTGTTTTTGACAGTGGCCAAAAAGCAAATCCAAAGGAACATAAGAATAGGGCAAGAGTACAACGGTATTTCTGCATATTATTGTCCCAGCTTCAGACAACTTCTAGTTAGTCAAAGTTCCTGAGCCCAATGTGATTTCACTGTATTTGTTCACTTCTGATGCATTTATCTTCACAATAATATCCAGTGTCCTGTGAGAATAACCAAGTTTCAGGGCAGCCTGAACAATGAGATTCCAGTTTTAAGTGCTTGTTCTGTGTAGAACCACTTTTTGGTTTGGTTTGTTTTGGTTTGATTTGAAGCCAATTCTTCTACATTTATTTGAATCCTAGTTCCTGCTCTCTTTACCTTGTCAGTACACACATGGTTTTATAGATACTTAACCTGGCTTTGCTCTATTTCTCGTAGATGTGTCAATCCTAAACTGCAGATTTAAAAACTGCTTATTAATGCTGTAAACTTCTTGAATGCCAGTTCAGCAAAGCAACGTTGGTGTTCCAGGAACAGGAAAGTCCAGTTTTGGAACTCCTTGGATCACTGTACATGCATGCAAACCCACCCATATACAGCTTTTGCATGAGGGCTGAGAGAGAAGGGAGTAGCTGGTGCATCCCTGAATCTCCTCCCACTGTGGAATTAGGGGAAAGATGAGTCTGTACTTTGGCTCTGGAATTGGGAGAGATTCCAAGATTACTTAGCCTTAATATAGTGAACTTAACCTCATTATAGTCTGCTTGGCTTAATTATTGTCCACATTTTTCAAAGTTACACAGAAGGCTAAAGTTAATGGTAGAGTACCTGGTGACATTTTCAGTGTAGGTATAACCTTAGTGAACTTTGGGTTTTGTTTGAACTTTTGTTTGTTTGGGTTTTTTTCTTTTCCATTAAATTGAAGTCTGGGATGCTTAGCTAGCTTTGAAAATCTGGCTATGAGGGAGTAATGTAGAAAGCCTCTATTCAGGCTACAAGCAGCTATTGTGAGACTTGGAGCTTACAAGAGGCAAATTTCCTTGTAATGGAAAACCAGAATGAGATACTGTTGAACTCGCTTTGTATAGGATGTTGTGTGTGGGAAAATAAGTAAGGGTAGAGGTAATCCGGCTTAGAGATGATCCCAGGCTTAAATCCTTCAATATAAACATCTTCAAACCTTGAGGCTTCCTAGGTCTGGATATAGATGAAAATACTGAGTCTCAGGCCTGTCTTTAAATTACACAGTAATTGTGAACATAATTTTTGGAAAGGCTTACTGTTTTATTATACGAAGAATGTGTTATATAGAAAGAAAGTTTGTTTTAAATGGCATAATGGGAGAAACAAAATCTTTGTGATTTCAGTGAAATTGCTTATACTCCATGTAAGAGCAGAGGAAACAGTATAATTTGTCTTGCTAAGTATTGTTTGTTGAGTGAAGTTTAAATGTCAACTGAAGGTTTGGTGTTATTTTTAAACATACTGCTTGAAGAGGTGATTATTAAAAAGCTTTTTTTCTCAAGAGGTGTCATGAGTACTGTGAATTTCATAATCAAACAAAACTTTGGAATTTTTTTTTTATACCATCAGGTGAATCAATGCAGAGGAAGCAAAAGAGACAGAGCTGTTATAATTTAATTTTTTTCAAGAGAACTTACCTAAAATGCCTGTGACAAAACAAGTAGGTTTTACAGGGAAAAGTGGAGTGCAGAGAGACTTGCAATGCATTAGCACATCAGTGTAGCATTTTGACATTAGTTGAAGGTAAATTGTGTTTACCTCATTTTGCATATGCTAAACTACCATGAGTAAAATAGCTCTTCTTACTATATTAGTACTTGTTATCCATTAGCTTCACATTGCAAATGTTGGGCACCATGAATCAGAGTAATACAATGGCTCATGAACCAGTATATGAAGAAATAAATGTTATGATCTAGTACTGACTGAGATCATATTTTGCTTCTCTGTAGTACACTGTAGTATCTCTTCCCAAACTGGTCTATCATGCTGTTATTTAAATGTAATAAATACCATGAGAATCACTTCATGTTAATCATGTCTTCAAAACTAAAGGAACTAGTAGTAAATAACACTGCTTCATTTGCTTACTTGAATTTTGCCAATATTTCAGTCTTCCCTGCATATTTTTCAGGATCTCTCCAGCAACTGAATTTCATCAGAAAAGGCATTGATAGAAAACTATGTATATTTGATGTCATATGATATTCCTGTGTAGACACGGAAAACAATATTTGTCCAATAAACAGATGAACATGAGACTGAGAGAGCAGCAGACACTTCACCACATTCTAGCTCAAATATTTGCTTTCTAGTTTGTGGTGTGGAAATGCAGGCAGGTGCTGCTGCAGAGCAGACACTGCTGCTCATCCTTTTATTATATATATATATGTCTGCAGAGCAGATACTGCTGCTCATCCTATATTATACAGCAGACACTGCTGCTCATCCTTTATTATACTCTGCTGCAGTCGTGGGTTGCATTAGATGCCCATCTATAAAGGGGGTTACACACTGATATAAGAAAGAACAGAAAACCTTTGACTTTATTTGAGCACTTCAGAGTTGATAGTACCTTTTATTTTAAACTGGGCATCATTAATTTCACCATTTACCATTGCTACAGCTTCACCATTCAATGTAGTGAGGTAAATATTTTTTTTCCCAGATGGTATGCTGACACAGGATTTATACAAAGCTCGGAAAAATCATACTATGACTTTACAGTAGAATGAGTTAATCAAGATTGTAGACACTGAGATGTGTACTTCATGTGCCCTGAGAAAATTCTGTCCTGTGTTGTGATATCAAATATAAAATACTTTCCCCTTGCTCTAGCCTATTTTTAGAGCAGTAATGCTCCAAGACACATGATCCAGAAAGGAAATTACTTAATTTTTTTTATATTTTCTTCTTCCTATTAGTCTAAGACCATCAAAGACATGTTCAAGACCATCTTTTAACTATAGTTTTGATGGTCATTAGTGTCTTGATCTTGCTAGGTTCTAAACTTTCTGGCCTGATCCTTTATCTACCCTTAACTATTGAAGTTAATACAACTGTTCATATGCCTAAGGGCTTTGTTGAATAATGGCCTGTGTGCTCAGAAGTTTGTAAGAACAATCCCGCCCAGTATGCAAAGAAAAACAAAAAACATGTGGCTAATCACAAAAAAATCATTATGATTTGCTATATGAAATATCAGATCTAACAAAATACAATAAATTCAAAAGTTCAGCTGCACACAGAACAAATTATTTCAATAATTTTCTTACAGAATAGTTTCAGAGATATTTCATCCTCCTTATGGTGTTCTGTTTTAAGAAAGGTTAGCTTGGAATGAAGACAGCAGGTTTACATATGGCTCATTATCTTCCACGCTTTGATAACAATTCCTTTTGACATACGGTTAGCATATTAATTATATGTATATATTTTGGAGGGATTCAGTTTGTTGAGGTATCTTGACAAAAAATACAGAACATTGTTTCTTTTTTTTTTACTGAAATACTCATTTTGCAGCTGCTAGTTATTTGTATTATATTACTAATTTTATGCTAGCAGGTAAAGGTTTTCACATGTCTTACTTTATAATATTTACTTTTATACCGTATTTTATTCTAATGGGAAAATCTATCAGACACTGCATGTTAATTACTTTCCATCCTGTCATGATGCAGAAATTGACTTGTTTATTAATGCCAGACATTTTTATTGTAATGAAACCTTGAGCTGCTGTTGTTGAACATGTCAGCGAAGCCTTGTTTTCCGGCAAATCCCATTTGATTTTCCTTCCAATAAGTTTCTGTAATTTGGTTGCCTGCATAATAGTGCTTTCAGAGCTGGTATTAATAGACATTTTTGTACCAGAGAGTAGAGACCCACATCAGAATAACATGCAAGACCTGAAATAATTTTACAACTCACACCTTTATCATTTTCACCACTTGACAGGGAATCTCTGGAACAGAGATAAGGAGCCATGAAATATTTTACCTAAAGACCTCAAGCAAACCAGTGGCAGAACTCACCACAGTTCCCCAAACAGTTTGCTGCAATTTTCTTGCTGTGGATCACAGGGTACAAAGAAATAAATACCTCTGTTTGCCTGGCTTCCTGGGTAGCTCCATATTGATGGTGTTGGGCTGCATGAGCAGATTTCACTGCGATTGTGCCCATCCTATGCCAGTTTTTCAGCTACAAAGCTTCAATTCCTTATGATAGTCAATTTGGCACCCTCCTGGAACAGTAGCTGCAATATAAAGGAGAAAAAGAGTATTTGAGGCAGAGAAAGTAGCTGTCTGCAGTAGCATGGTAAAAAAGAAACAAACAAAAAAACCAACACTTTAGATAAAATTGTTCATACGACTGGCAGTAATGTATTTGTACAAAACAGAAAAGTGGAAGAAGCTGGAAAAAGATGAGAAAAAGAAAAGAAAACCTTTAAAATTTAGTTTATCTTAAATAAACTGTAGAACCATTTAAACCAGAAGTTCCATCTAGGAGAACTTGCAGAATTACGTGACCTGAATTTTGTTGGATTATTTTTCTGAATGATACTCAGAGCTTTTAATTCTGTGGGGAGGTGATTTAGTCTAGTAAGCATTGTGCAGCCATGGCTTAGGCGATGTTGAGATCTATCAATTTAAAATGCTTAAATTGTGCATATGAACCTGAAGTTTTCCAAGTGGCAAATACGCACAGTTGGCATTGGCATTAGTAGAATTTTGAGCTGTTTTTACAGCTTGAAGATATAGAATAAATGCACTTTTTCCATCCAGAAAAATCAGGAATACATTTATTTGTTTTTATTAAAATGGAACTAAAGAGTTTAAATTGGGGAGGGGGAGAAGGCACAAAAATCTGGTGAAGAACATCTTCCTAAACACTGTTGATGGAGAGCTTTGTGGAGATGCTCATGTGAAAGTAAAGGCAGTTTGGGGTAAATAAAAAGAAAACCAAAACATGCTTTGGAGCATTCCCTGATCCATGCATTTGTGATTAGAGATGTAAGATTTCTGTCCAACAAAGTTAGCTGCATGCCCTTTTTGAGGAAAAGAGCTAAGTGTACATGGGATTTTAAGAATATGATCATGTGGTATCTGTATAGACATTTTTTGTTAAGTCTAGAAACTCAATTTATACTTCAGAAAATCTACTTTAAAAATCACATCCAAAGTAAATAACATCAACTATTACTTTATATGAAAAGATTAGTTACGTGCATTTGTCTTACAGACCTAAAAATCTTCAGCTTGGGCATCTGGAGATAATTTCTGTATCAGTATCATTAAGAGATTTTTAAAGTAATTGTCCTGGATTGCCTTTTTTTCTTTTTCTCTTTATGTAAATTTATAATAAAAGTAATTATTTGAATAAGCTGTCTGCTGCTCATACTTAAATGTCTATTTTTTTTACTAATTGCACAGCAGCTTAGAGCTGCTCAAATGAGTGCTAGTACTTATTATGTCTTTCAAGTTCAGTGTTTCTATACAAATATTTTGAGTGCTGTGAAATACAAATGCTTGCTGTTTGTGCAAGCATAACTGTTTCTAGTATCAAATGACAGACATTCTAACCATGAGAACAATGAAGTTAAAAAGCTTTATAAAGCTTCATAACTGAAAATTCATAATCAAGAAACCTCCAGGTATTCAGAAGGAGATTGATTCTGTGACATCTGAAATATCAGGGAAGCATACTGAAGCAGTCTGGCAATTTCTTTGCAGTGTTTTGTACTTATTTTAGAAGGAATAGCTGAGTTTTCTGAGAAAACTGTCCAAAATCAGTCCCATTAGTTAATGAATATTGTGTTCATATTACCTACTCAAATGTCTTTTTGGAAAAAGGTGTGGCTGTGGGCTCAGAGTATTAACCTTAGCTGAGCTTGATCCAGAGCCCTTGGCTCTGTTGGCAGTGGCTAACATAAAGCTGAATGCAGCTTGAGCAGCTCATCCAGTACCTATCCCTAAGTTTGCATTGGACAGCTAAATCCAAAATCTAAAATTTATAGTAGTGACCTCACTAGGATGGTGTGCATTGCTGAAAGGAGGGCTGGGAGAAGCTTTTCCTTTCCAAACTCAAAATCAGCTGTATAATGTTTCAAAAAACTCTAGGGTATAATCTTTATGAGTAACTTTATAAGACAAAGACAGTTCCATCATTTTTCTGAGTTTTTTATTGGGCTTTTTAGATAATTTCATGCATTGTGTCTCCTTTTGCTTTTAAAAATATTAATTAATTACTAAAACAGTCTTGTCATTTCATGTGCATACTTCATGCATGCATATAGATTTTGAGTTTTCCAGGCTTCTAGCATTATTTAACCACACCATGTCCCACCTTTCCCTATTTTTAAGTAGGAGCTGCTTCCTTACTGTATTACGTTCTTTATTCTATTGTATTGCATTGTATTAGTCAGACTTTAGACACTGACACAGGATAGATTTTTTAAAAGGAGAAAATTGGGGGACATTTTTTGTGAATTGTTTTTACATTTCTCTTTTTTGATACATGGCATTTAACCTACCTGTGTATCTTCCATTTTTTTAGATAACAGCATTCATAAATATGGAGGTGGGAATTGAAGAAGTTTTAGTCTTGCTGTCTGTCGTGATGCCTTCCAGTTTATAACAGTTGATGTACTTGTAGATGTGATACAAAAACCTTTTTCAGATAACCTTTAATTACATACTCACTGAAAAGAAAAAAAAATCCTCTATTTTCGATATAGATTTTTATCAGAATACCATAACACTATCAAATTTAAGATTCATTAGCTCAAATAAAATTAAGAAGTAATGTAAAACTTCACCCTACATTTACAGTACAAGCTGATAGATTTTTTTAAATGTATTTCGAATTTTCTGTATTCTTCTTTAACCTATTTCTATTTTCTTCAAGTAGAGAAGTTACCAGAAACCACAGGTGTTTACAGACGAATTACTAAGGGCTTGCTAATGTAGAAAAGAAGCAGGGAGGAAGGAAGGAAGAAAAGAGTTCTCTGGGAGTAGAAGCTCACATAATGAATGAAGGTGGATGTGCCTGAATATACAAAGAGGATTCCAATGTGCCAGTAGCTGGAAATAAATATTTTTTTCCTATCCCCGGCAGTTTACAAGGCCAGGTTATGTGGGACATTGAGCAACCTGGTGTAGTGGGAGGTGTCCCTGCCCATGGCAGGGAGGTTGGAACTGAATGGTCCCTAAAGTCTCTTCCAACCCAAACCCTTTGATGATTCTATAATTCTTTCTTGAATTACACTTCTGAACAGAGGCTCAGTAAACCTCTACACCAATATATCTGAGCTGTTGTAAGGTCTTGATGCTTGGGATTTGTCTTTTCCCAGGTGCCCCATGGTATTTTGTGACCTACCTTAGGGATGTGTTTTATCCAATCACTGACTGCTGGGCAGTTACAAGGTTTGATTGGCTTGGATAAATGTTTAGCCAAGGGAAAGTGATTTATTTATAGATTTCAAGTGAAAAGTATTACAAGTGAAAATACACATTTTGTAGCTTTGCAAAGAGCAGTCCACCCACGAAAATAGTTTAAAATAATGAGAGAACAATAGAATGGTTTGGGTCAGAAGAGCCCTTAAGGATCTTTAGCAGGGGTTACTTCATAATGGAGTGAACTGGAAGAGGTGAAATCAGATGAAACCTACTTACAAATGCACTGTGAGATTTTGTCTTCATTCAGCAGGCACATCAAGTGGGAAAACTTAAAGAGACAAGCAAAAGCACATCCATTTCTTTATTTTAAATGAGAGGGAGCAATCACAAAGCAGGAAATGTATTTTTAATAGAGTTTTTTCTGAAAGAAATAGTGTTTCCAAATAAATTGCAAGAATAATTAGCATACATATTGTTATAAAGAACAGCTACTGCAGAAATCTATTTCAAGGGGACATTTCAGCTAGTTTCCTGTACTAGTAATTTTCTCTTTAGTTTACAATCCTTTTCTTCTGCATCCAAACTGCTCATAGCAGTCTAATATCAGATCACCCCTTAAGGCATCAGAGATACTTGTTTTCCCTCCCGAAATGCACAGTCAGGCACATTAGTGGCTCTGTCATACCAAGCTAATTAATAATAGCAGGGATAATTTTGCATCCCCTGTATTGAGCATGAAATCCAGGAAAATGTCAGGAACTAGTTGCACTACCTAATGAGTTTTCCTTCTTTTGTCAATTCTTTTTTCTCTTTGTTTTGCTTCCTTATTCAAGCATGAGACAAAAAACTAGAAGAGCTGGAAATAAGTTGAAAGCTTATACTGTTGATCCTGCAGCAAGTTTTGTCATTGATTTAAATGGGAGTAAACTTAAGCCTTCAGTATTACTCATAAAAGTCATGACTAGAATTTTCCTTGGACAGATACTGAACAGATTTTATGGCATATCCTGAAAGAAGAAAGCTTGGGGATTTACAGGCATTTTCACATATCTTCAGGCACAGATTTGCAGTGCCAGGCATCAGTATTGCAATGCTCTAACAATATAAACAGTCAGGCAGTTGACACCAAGTCAATCCCATTATTTGCAGGATGATTAGAAGTAGCAGCATTGAGATTATTTTTTTAATGCTCAATTTAATTTTTTTTTAATATAAGCAGTATATGGTAACATATCTGAAAATGAAATTTCACTATTTTATCTTCTTTAGCTGATACAAGGTTTAAATTACATTCATGTATAATATTTTCTCCATTATATTAAAGATTGCTCAGTGAGGAATTACCAACTCTACAATACTTAAAAGTCTTTCTGTTTTTATCCGGAGAAGCCAGAAGAGTTGCAATGGTGAAAACATACTTACATTATATGTCTTTTCCTCTCTTTTTATATGTCATTTAGATATCAGCATGAATCAATTCCAAGTCCACTGGTTACCGGAGTCCTGTGCACACAATGACACCAAAGGACTTAGGAAAGTAACAGAGCTGACTTACGTAAGTCTCCATTCAGCCCTCTGCTTGACTCTGAATAGAGTCCTAGGCAGCAAGAGAAAGGATGGTTCTGTAACATAACACAACATGTGTTATGCCCTGTTCCATAGATCAGTAAGGATGCTTTCTTTCTTATGTTCCTCTTTGGCAAAAGATAAAAGTTATGTATCTGGACTGGCTTTGGGTTGCTTGGATTTTCTAAATCCACACTAGGCTAAAATCTTTTATTTGTTTTTGTTGTTATTCGGAAAAGGATACCAGACAAACTTCTTAACTAAATACTTATATATCTCTACAGCATATAGAACATGGAGCTTTATCTGCAATTAATAATGTAGGACTTTAGCACAGTGCAAAGACTGAACAGTAATAATAGTAATTAATAAACCAGGTTTTCTTTCAGACATGCAGGTGAGTTTCAGGTGATTATTTTCCCTGAGGAGAATAATATATAAGAAAAGAAGGACTGTTGCTGGCAAATACAAGATATTAAATCTGGAAGTCAGACAAATATTAGAAGGGGAGAACAGCTCCATGTAAGTACATGTCAGCCCAAATATATATTGCAGTGGCAGTACTTCGTGCTCAATTTGTTGGCAATCCAGTGTCATCTGTCTCTGTAACACATTATTTGAACAACAGAGTAATGTGGTGCATCAGAATTGATTTAGTATGTTATGCAGAATGGACAAAATCACAATTCACCTTTCCTTCTTGCCCTGGTCTGTACTACCCCATCAATTCAGGGGAGTTAATGGCATGTAAAAGAGTAAATCAAAAGACATAATTTATAATTTCTCACACAGGATGGTGTGTTAGCTTGTAAGATTTACTCCTTCATGGGGTCAGCTAAGCACATATTAGAGGTGGATTTAAAAGATGATTTTGACATAATGTTATGATTATTTGCAATATTTCAAGTTATGCACACTGGAGATAAGAGAAACTTAGTATTTAAGAAGTTCATTTTCACTAGAGGTCAGGAAAGACTGTTTGGACATCTGTCCAGGTGCATTGTGGGATTTATGAATTTATTTCCTTTTTTCCTTATTTCCAATCATTTTATGGTAATTCATCCAATCTGTCACAATAAATAAAAATAGTCCTGTCACAATTTTAAGGAGACATCAAACATCTTGGACCACTCTCCTGGCAGGTGGAAGGCAGGGAGTCCAGTCTTAGCCCAATCCGTATGTCCTGTCAAAAGTGACCTTCCAAGTGAAGGTTAGACTAATTTGCAATTAGAAAAAAGAGACTATTATGCAGAAGAACGTGGGAAATTAGTGATTCTGAAGGGAATTAAAGATATAAAAGGTAGTGAAAAACTTTTGACCTTAGCCAGTAACATATTATTTGAGCTTTTTCCAGGATAAAACCCAACCAATCAAACGCTTTTTTCCATATACAATTTGTGTTAAAGCTTTCAGACTGTAATTTTCAAAAGTACTTCAGACAACAGTAAGAATTTAGCAGGACACTTACACTTTGTGTAAAGTTTTCTTCTCCACTCATTGTCCTTAAATAGATGCTTGTGCTTTGTATTTAGCTATGGATTATTTCTTCCTGATAAGAATATAGAAGTACTTAATGTACTGAAGTGGAAAAATATGCATCCATAATGCCATGCTGAACTTTAAATGTGCTTTTAAAAAGTTAAACATAGATGAAGCCTGTCATTTACAGCAGCTTAACTCAGCTTTCTTACATTTATTTAATTTGATTAGCATTTATATCCTCACATTGCTACCTCCACTGCCATCATTCACAGAGACTGTTCTAAATATTAGAAGTCAATTACTTTGATGCAGTATATTGAAGGAACTGTGTAGAATTGAAGGACATATTCAAATACCATGTTAATATATTTTACTACTGAAAATAATCATAACATTGACAATACTTGCTTTCTTCTCTGAGTTAAAACCACATTGGCATGTGTTAAGCATCCAAGAAAATATTTTTTTGGAGAAAACTTTTAATCTTTTGCCAAAGTTATTTTTCAAGTTGTTCATAATTTGTTTTCTTTTTTTTTTTTTCTTGGGTTTATTTTCAGAGTTTGTTATCTTTTTTTTTTTTTTTTTTTTCCTTATTGTAGGATAACTACATTATTCTGAAGGACTTGTCATTTTCATGCAAATACAAAGTAACTGTTCTGCCTGCAAAATCTAAAGGTCGTTTTAAGGCTGAGAGTACTTTCTTTGTTACCCCACCTTGCTCTGCATTTAAAGAAAAAAAACACAAGCACATTAATTGTCCTGCTGAAGGAGGTAAGGCATGATCTGAAGAACTATGAAATATTTCCAAAAGCATTTGTCATAAACTAAAGAGAGTCTTTAAAAGCAGTTCTAGAACAGGAAATGAGAAATTGAAAACAAATAAAAATATCACTAATGCTTATGTGAAAATCAACAGAAATACACTGCAGTATCAATTTTGTCTAGTATATTATTACTGTTTTGACAATTAAGTATTGTAGTGGACATACAATAATATTTGTAATGGCATGATTGGGGTTTTTTTTGTAAGGAAGAACAGTTCCCCAGTTGTATTTATTTTAATGATGGATAATGACTGTAAACATGGTTATGGTGGCGTGACCCATCTTTTCAATGTTTTGTTGCAGATGCAAGCTGCTTTTTCAGTTGGATTTTGTCTAGGTTAATTCTGCTCTCAAATATCTTCTACAGAATTGTCACAATGTGTAACTAGAGGGTTATGGAAGTTGCAGAATTGTGGAGATAATAGCTGGAGAGGACCTCTGTGGTCAGCTGGTCCTGGGTCAGGTCAGCCATGGCTTTGCACTGCCAAGTGTGGATACCTCTCTCTCTGGTTAGAGGGAAGCCCTCTCACACTGAGTCCCTTCTGTTCCCAAGGGTACCCCCATACTCCATAGGTCACCCAGAACCCTGCTGGCCATCACTGCCATGTCCTGACAATTTCCAGCATTACACCCTTCCTGGTCAGCTGTAACTCGGGTATAACTTTCCCCTGATCAGAGTGCCCCTGTTAACTTGTACTACGGTTTTAGTGCATGAATTTTGCTTTCTGGCTGAATTATGGAGTTCTGTGCTACTCTGTGCATTTTCTTGTGATCCCAAAAGTTCCAGTCTGAGTTCAGGTATTTTGAAATACGAGGAGCAGGAGAATAGCTCTGTGTGAATGAGGCACTTAGGTCTTCTTTTCTGTACCTGCAGCTGTGAGAGCATTTTATCTGAAGTTTATCTGAAGTTTGAGTTTGGCCCAAAATGTCAGTGGACTATATCAAACATAGGTTTTTTGTTAACACTGAAAACGTGGTGGTGGAAAGCTGACTGGATCCTGTGTAACACCAGAAATACAGCTCTGCCTGACCTTGATTTGTGAAAATGAATTAATAATATTGAAGATTATCTCTAAAAGTTCAGCTTATCTTTTTTTTTTTTTTTTTTTCTTTCCAAATTTGTAGTGCCAGTTCTACCCAAAGTGTTGGCCAAACCCGAGAATCTGTCTGCGTCTTTCATTGTTCAGGAAGGTAACATCACTGGTCACTTTTCCTGGAAGATATCTAAGGCAGACCTTCACCAGCCCATGACAGGGTTTCAGGTCACTTGGGCAGAAGTGACCACAGAGAGCCGGCAGAACAGTTTACCCAACAGCATCATTTCGCAGTCACAGATTCTGCCAGCAGTAAGTTGTTTGTTACATTCTTTTGCCAGTGGCTCCCTAAATTTTAGTGCCAAGTCTGTGGCTCATTTGTAATGTTTAGTGGTGAATCCCATGTCAAACACTGGTTTTGCAGGTAAGTTGGTGTATCTCCTCGATGGAAGCATACCTACTATTCTTGGTGATACATCAAAAATTTTAAACTGTAGAGCCTGGAGATGCCTTTAATTATCTATCACTGTATGTATCTGTCTATTTATAGCACCTGGTTAACTTGCAGAAGGCTCTGATTTGAGTTGAAACAGTATCTTCTGTCTCTCAGAAAGCACCAAAATTTAGGGTATTTTATGCCAAGGACCATTCACTCTGGCTAAAAATGTAGTATTTACACAACCAGGGCTGAAATGCATGGGGCCTGATTACTGGAGGAGCACCTGAGTGAGCAGAGTGAGTGTCTAGTAAAGGGGAAATTAGAGAGAAAAAGTGGTGGGAAATGTGTTGTTTTCCTGGCAAATTAGCACATATTCTGAGATGGGACTGCCTTTAACAGGCCTGGCTGAAGCTGTTCCATCTCATATAAAATCCTGCATGGGTAGGGCAGAGAGAGGACTGCATGTGCTGCACTTGTACACACACTTTGGCAGTAGCAGCAAATATTCCCACAGGAATAACCAAAGTTATTCCCACAGTTTGCTTTGGCTTCCCCACATGGGGAGATACAGTGCCAACCAGAATAACTTGTCCTGTGGGTTCCTGGCCAGATCAGCCTGGCTGGTAGCAGGAACACCCTGTTGCCCACACTGTCCAGCATCCAGCTGTCCCCTTCCTGGAATTGTGCATTTACAGCTTGGAATAAGATGAGTGATTTGTTCCAACGTAATGCAGATGATGCTTTGATTTATAGTTTTGATTTTCATCTAGATGAATGACTTCTGATTCTTTAATATCTGTCTTTAGCCAGATGTATTCCCAGTTGGAAGTTTCTGTAAAATTACTTTGAAATTATTTAGCACATGTCTAAGTGACCACAAAATGTATGGAGCAGTGAAAAGTGAGTCCATCACACCAAAAAATGGCCTTAAGAGCAGAAAGCAAATGCTTAAGGTGTAACTGTGAAAAATCTGAAATTAGTGTGGCCACCCCCTTTTTTTCACTAGCTGCAGAAGTGGCCCCAGGGCAGCCACTACTTAAATTACCAATGAGTAGAACTCACTTGCAAATCCAAAATAAAAACGATCTTATGTAATGAACATAAAAAGAGTGGTTAGGAAAATACATTTTAATTCATTTTTTTAGCGATGAGCACATCAATAAAAGGATCAGCACACTTTCCATAAAAGTCTCTAATAACTTGTACACGTGAAACCATAGTATTATGGTTTAAAAATATGTCTGTTCAAAGGGAATTGCAAGCAAAAAATTCAAAGCACTAAACAAAGTGATGCATACGTCAAATCCTTTTAACAGAATTCCATGAAAATAATTTGTGGCTGCTGACAGTGATAGAACCTGTTTAAGCCACTGATGTGTGTGAGTAGAGCAGCTATGTTGTATTTTTCGGTGGTCTGAGAGTTGAAGTGCTTTGTTTTTTTTTTAGGATCACTATGTACTCACCGTGCCCAACCTGAGGCCCTCGATGCTGTACCGCTTGGAAGTTCAAGTGCTGACGACTGGTGGGGAGGGGCCAGCCACGATTAAATCCTTCCGAACACCCGACCTTCCCCCATTTGCAGCTCACAGTAAGCATTGCACTGTTCTGACATGTGCTGGTGGCATGTTATAAAATTCCAGTCTTCCACATGTGAGGAGTGGAAGCCTTTTTCAGGCCTTAGAGTTTTTAGTGATTCCAGCAGCATTCTGTGAACTTAAGATATGTGAAAATGCTGGGGTTTTGTCCCCCTGTTAACTGTCCGTCAGCAACAGTGGAAGCAAATCCAGTCTTTCTCTCACTCAGTTTCTGTGGGTTAACATTTGCCATTCCTTGCAGCCACAGCTCTTTGGCTTATGCCTATAGCACTTGGGATTCAAAGTTGGTCTGTTCTCCAGGTGCAGCCTGAAGGATTACATAGCTTTCAAGGTTAGATTTTTCTGGGTTTGCTCAGTCCAGCATGGCTAGAGCTTAAACATATTTCTAAATATAAGCAAACCTCTTAATGGCCATTTCCAGCACTTCATGGCTTTCTGAAAAATACAGCTCAGTGTTACAAAGCCAGGTAAAAAATGCTATTAGTTCAAAATTTGTCTGCTTGAATATTTTTGTGCTTTCACAGGCCCGCTGAAGTTGCGTGGGCTGAACATACACATAGTTGTCAGGACAGACTCAGCACTTACAAGCTGAAGGATTGAAAGCTGAAGGTCTCACAAAGCCTGTTCAGTATGGATAAATGTTGGCATTACATATCCAGGGTTTGATACGTGCATAATTTCCTGTTCTTTTGTTTAGGACCTCATCTGAAGCAACATCATCCACATCACTACAAGCCATCCCCAGAGAAATATTAGACTGTTTCAGATGATTATACAAATAACTGAGGGAAAAAAACTGAACTCCCAAATGAAGGGTGGGTAACAGCACATCTGGAGCAGTGAACCCAGTTTTCCAATAGAAGTTACCATCCGGTATGATCTGTATCTACTTCTCTGTAGTTTAGCCATGAAGAATTATGTTTTCACCAGGATGAATCATACAGAAAGTATCATTTCAGTACCAGCGCTATTCAACAAACTGAAGATTGCATCCAACTTGACACCTGTGAGGAAATATTCATTATATTGTTCATTATAATGTTTTCATATTCTGTGTTTAAAGTAGGTTGAAATGGTGCAGCGTATACAGCTTTTTCTCTTACTGAATTCAGTGTTACTATTTGCAAGGTCCTGTGATGTATACATGCTTTTGAAAGAGGCGTTTTCTCATCAGTGGACTTAAATTACCTATTTTAGTTAAAACTCTGCCTGTCACAAATTTAGGCCCTAGAATATTTTGCTATTAAAGAACACTCCATTTGTCTGAAATAAGGACATAAGTAAAATAAATACCAGTAGCAGAAACCTTGAAATACCCAGTTTTTAATAAATGCAGTGTCACTATGGAGAAGGATAATAATTACCCATCTGGTCTAAAGTGGCAATGTTCTATCAAGTAGATCTTCCATTGATATAGTCACTAGTTAAAGGGTATACAGGACAGAAATACCATTGTAGAGAAACAAATGACAATTAATAGAGTTGTTTAGAATTGATGGCAAGGAATGGAATGAATTGATAGGCTCTAGAAGAATAACTTAAAAAAATTACTTACAATTATTTGATATATAATATTTCAAAGTATAATATAATTTTGAATAGAAACACCAATTTTCTAGTTAAAAATCTGAATAGTTAGCATTAAAGTTTGAGAAACTGAAATTCTGAGGCACATTTATTATTCAAGTAGCTTTTTGGCTTTGAATTTTGATGCAAATTTCCCTGTGGATCTTTAGAACAGAAGGATGGATGTATTGGCTCTATTTTGCTTTTCTGCTTACAGAAAGAATTATGTGACAATATTCTGGCATCTGGAAAACATTGGCTTATAGTTTATTTGAATTCATTTTTAGACAGAAGGGTGCCCTTTTTAACCATAAGGGATTTCATATTGCCTTATTGTGCAATATAAACTGTCTAGAATAATTTGTCACTCAGAGACACATGTCTCAATAGTAAACAGAAACTGCTTGGATTTATTATTGAGAGGGTGGAAAGTATCTGCCAGTAAACATCCATACAAATACCCATAATCAGCTCTTAATGTTCAAGATGTTTGAAGTGCTCCTGAATTCTTTGGCACCATTTTCATTGCTCCTTGAATCATTGCTCCTTGAATCATCACGTCAGACAAATGTACCTCAAAATTTGACTCCAAGTGGACAAAGTAGCCACTTTTTCTACCAGCAGATGCTACAGACTCATATTTTTCTGAGATACTCAGTAAGAGGAGCTTGGACGTTAGTGGTACTTGTATTTCCCTTGTCTTGAGGACAAACTGTTTTGTGAAAAACCAAATTTGAAGAAATACCTATCTGAAACTGAGGATCAGAGCTATGTTTACCAAAGTAGAATGTTCACGAATTATTCAGTTTGTTGATAGTGAAGTTTACGGAATTTATACCACAGGAGGAGAAGGAAACCACATTAATTTCTGATCAGTTGCTCATTACAATTTTTCTACAATTCTACCCTCACTTTTAAAGGGCTCTTTGCCATTCTTTTTCTATTTCGTTTGTTGTCTTTTTTGATATTCACTTAGTGACCAAGAATCTTCCCAGACATTTTCTATTACTACATAGTTTGGGCCTTTAACAATAGTTTAAAATATATTAAAGGCTATGGTGCTTTTAATTCTTTCCTCTATTTTCCAAAATTAGCAAATTAGCAGATGAAGTCTTCTTCCAAAAATCTGTAGTATAAAGGTTTATTTTTCAGTTTTTTCAGAATGCCAAAGTCTGAGATATTTTTGTCAGGATGAAAATGTTTCATATGTATGTTTTTACAAAGAAAACAAAATTTACATTGGACTGGTGTGCAGCACTGCTTTCACATTTGGATTGCACAGGTAAGTGAGAGATAAGTGAGATAAGAAAGATAAGTGAGTCTAGAAATGATCTTTGTGGTGTTTGCTGTATCAGCAAGATCAGGGAAAATAATTACTTTAGGCTTCTCTGAAGAATTCTGTCCAAACCTTCCAATCAGTCTGTTCTAGTTGTCCTGCATCAAATCTACAGTGGCTCAATTAATGCTAATGAAATGACATTTCATTTGTGGTGACACTGTAAAGCATGGAATTGTAGTGGCACTACAAAGAGTGTAAAGCAGAGATGTTGGTCTTTGTCACAATGATGCCAGTTCAGTGGAGATAAGCAGGAAGCTGGGAGCCCTGAGTCCTCATACAATCATCCTTCTGAGAAGAATTACAATGGTTACTGTTTGCTGATGCCATTCCCTCTGGAGCATTCTTCTCTTCAAAGTAACAAGGTACTTTTGAAGAACACTGAGAGATTTTCCCTTCTGAACTAGATTGATCAAAACCAAAAGTTGATAAAGTAGAAATCTATTGACCCAAGTGTATTATGTAGAATCCACTACGATGTAAATTTTTTTTTCCTCCTACAAATGATCTCATTAACTCACCTTTCAACTCACTCTCCTAATCAAAAATGAAAAATCCAAAGTCACAAAGCTCATGTTAAATTCCCAGCTGTGAGTGATTTCCTGATTATTTTTTTTAAAGTTAGCTGTACAGATTTGGTGTGTTTAGTGCCTAATTCTAAAGCTTTGCTGAATCACACAGGGTATTGTCCTAATTTACTAGACTAAGCCACAGTAAACATTTAATTCAGCAATAGAGTTGCAATTTGCTACTTAATTCCCTACTTAAAGATTTATTTTCTCTAATGATGTTCTGTAATTCAGAGTTAATATTGGGATGGCATTAGAGATATTGGGACGTTTTAAGATACTCTGCACCTTTACACTAATGTATTATTTACTGTGTACGATTCTGATGGATTTGTCAGTTGAATTCAGAATACATTTTGTTTATCTTTATTTCTTAAAGGAGAATTATAAGATTATGCTATTTTTGCTAACTGCTTTGTGAAGTGGATTTTTTTGTTCGTTGGTGATTTTTGTATAAGAAGAAGCTGGTTTGTTCTCGTTATATCTTTTTTTTCAACTATTTTTGAGTTGTTTATAGAGCAGGAAAAATTAGACAGAACTTGTGCTGTATCATCCATGGGTACCAACTTGAATATTCATTAAGAATATAGCACACAGACAATAAATAAGAAGTCTGATTTTTGAAAGGCTGAATATCCTCAACTTAGTGGCTTCAGAAAGAGCTGAGGACATGGTGTGGCAATGCTGACATTGACATTGATACTTGGCATGGTCATGCACAAAGTCATTGCTAATGTGAATGGGAATTTGGCAATTCTGCTAATTGGTATTAGCAGAACTGTACAGAAACCTTAATACTGAGTCAGTTCATTTCACAATACTTTCATCTTCATGCTCCCAGCTGGAGTCAGGGAGAGTTACCAATAAGCAGGTCCTGATTCAGGAAGGTTGGTGTGAAGGAAGTCAGTGGGATGGATGTAAACCTGTGCAGTTAAGGATGAGCTTTAGTGATGCTTCAAATCAAGCATGGATGTCTGAGTTTGTTTGAATAATGTCTTAAATCAGGGCCTTGTAAAAAAAACGTGGGGGAACCAGACAGTTCTAAATTCTATGTAAAACACCATAAAAATTTTATTTTTGTGTATATGTAAATGTCATAGTGATATTGACTTATTTATTAATTAATTTTCTTATACTATGTGCCAAGTATGTTCCTACCCTTTTGATCAGTACTTGTGAACATCAATTACTAAAAATAATGTTATGCAAAACTTGTGCATTTTAATCAGGAATATGCTACTAATAAGCTGTTGCATGTAGTTTTCAATGATTAAGAAAACCTTTTATTTAAAAAAAATGTAAATGGATACCTGCAGATGTTGATGATTATATGTGGGTTTGCATGCCAAAACTCATTGTTCAGTTGTGGGCATGAAATGTAACGACTGTATTACCTCTACTGATATGTTAGTAAGGTACAATTTGCAAAGTAATTAACAGAGCTCTATATGTAAAATTTTTCCTTTTTACTTAATTATATTGTAGTAGAGGTAACAAATGGTTCTCTGTTACCCAAATTGGCTGTAGAAATTATGTTCCTATAACAGTCATTTAAAGTCAATATTTATTTATGTATGTAATACAAAAAGATTGGTCTTATGTGTTTGTCCTGTTATTTAGAGAAAAAATATACACTTCTTGTAAAAAAAATTTGTAAAAAAATATAAATGTAAATAGAGTCTGATATCTTTTACTCACTATTTTCATGTTTAGAATTTGTACATACTGTTTATGTAATAAACTATCCTACATCGAAATATTGCTACATTATCTCCTCCATACAGAATTTAGAATTTTGCTTTTCTTGAGTTGAAGAGATAGAGCCATGTAAGAAGAATCAGTGTCACACCAAGTACCTCTGCTTAATCTAAATTTCATTGTGTATGGAATCATACCGTTTTGTCCTCTCTTTACTACAGCATTTTGTTTTCTTTAGTCATCAAAATAATCTGAAAAAAACATTAAATATAATTTGAATCATTTACGTTGTAAACCAATACTGGAATTAAAAAGTCAGGCATAAGAGCTTGCCCTTTCTCTATTCTAACTGGATAGTTCACAATGAAGATTTGTTGATCCTTTTGTTATGCTAAACTTAAATTAATTAAGTTGCTGGATCTTTGCCAATGGCCTGATCCTGCAAACAAGGATTTTCATGACTGAAACCCATGGTGAGTCTGTGTGTGCACTAGATTTGGAGTATTTTCTGTTATAAAGTGCAGTATCCCATGGTTTAAATTCTGTATTTTAAACAAATATAAATATCTGTCCTTGTACAAATATTTAATTGTTTTAAATTCTCATAGATGCACTATTATTCTCAGGTGCAATATCCATAGTTTGGAGATGCACCTTTGGGTAACTCTTGACTTACGTAATAAACATTTTTTTTTGTTAACTTGATCAAAAACTCAAAAATTTCCTGGTATTTCTATCTCATTAGAATAACTGCTTACATTTCGGGTCTTGGTTTTCTTTTTCATAAATGAATAATATTTAGAAACACTCCTATTGTTAAATTTCTCTTCAGGTTGGACGATTTCTATAATATTTGCTGTTGTGGTTCAGTAAACCCAGATAAGAATGATATATCGCCTGAACAGGTGAATGGGTAAGTTGTCAAAATAAATTGTTGAAGTGTTCTATACACTGTAATTCAGAATAGCCATCGATTTTTTCTTTCTATATCTTCCAATAACTATTTTATTCTACATTGGATTAAAGGACTCAGTGACTGGATTAAATAAAGCATATGAAATAAAGCAGATTTGCTGTATATTGAACAGTATTCATCATTGTGGGGGTGGGTTTTGCCACTTGTGCTTCTGTGCAACCTGAATTTTGCGCACCTGAAACCAGAACCCACTCAAAAGATTCCATTTCATGAAGAAATGAATACAATGAAAGCTTGTTCCAGTAAAACCCAACCAACCAAACGAACCCACACTCCGTATTTCTGTTTTCTGATTACAGTTGTTGTGTTGCCATTGTCTGTACCTATGCCAGCCTCTTTGAGGAAGGCCTTGGGCCAAAACTGGCTGTCAGCCCCTCGGTGGCAGTGCAGCACCTGGGAGGGTAAAGCAAGCACCAGGGAGAGCAGTGGGAATGTAAGCTTTGAAACAGAGCCAGTGTGCAAGGAGCGCATTGCCGGGTCCCCTTTGCACCATGCTTGATTTCCTGCCTGCCTCTGCTCAAGGTGCTGGCAGGAGCAGAGATGAATATTTAATACACACCTTGCTGTAGGCATTTACTGAGAGTGCTGTGAGACACAGAAACTAAAGAATTCATGAATGCTTTCTGTACCCAGTTCCTTACATGTGCTGGTGATTTATTCATGTTACTTAATAATGAGCTGCGTTCAGCAGGTGTTTCTTCTCAATGGGAAATCAACTATGGAGACAGTGGACTGTCATTTTTCAGGAGAGTTATAAAATATCCCTTTATATTTGTGTGCAAATGTGTTTGTACAGCAAATAGAGCTTGCTTGTCTTTTGCACAAGTTGTTTGGTATTAATATATGCACAGTAGGTTCAAAATTTTCAGTCTTTGACAGTAACTCTGGTTTTGCTGATTAATAATGATCAGTCAACATTTTTATCATATTTTTGTATTTTATTTAGAAAATGTTGCCTGATTTAAATGGTTCAGAATGCAAAGTTGTTAGTAGATGCAGAGTGGTAAGCTGGAATTTCCATGCTGTCATTTTATGTAAGTGAAAGGTAGAGGAGGCACTGGGAACAGAAGAGCATAGGTGGCATAAAAAGAATCTGCTCACCTGATGTATTAATTTCTTTGCTAACATCCAGTTTCTAGAATTAATTCCAGAATTTGTAGTCATCTGCAAACATTTAAATTAGTATTTTAAATTTCTTTTCTGAGACCTGCTGCAACACTTGCTTGAAATATAATCAGTGAGCGTACCTGCAAGGCAAGATCTGCTAGACTGTAACCATAAAACAGGAATTTACAAGAAAAAAATAATCTGGTGTGTGCTAGTTGTTGTCTCAGAGCAGTTATGGAAAACTCTTATTTTTGCTTGGTGTTTATTAAATCGTACTGTAAAAAATAAGATACATATGTGTTTTTCCTGTGCTTTGAGGGAAATACCTCTTATCGCAAAGGATTTAAATGGTGAAAGTGTTTCATGAATGGCTGAGTCACCAGAGGCTTACAGTAGATTTACACTAGTGAATGAACCCTGTATTTTTTAATTTGTCTGAAGATGGTGATAATTTTTCTTGTCTTTCAACCTGAACTTGAAGGGTGTTTTAGTTTTGCTTTATAGTGGATCTGTGTGCGTTACTTTTGTTGTGAAGGACTTATCTCTGCTACTATTCTTAGTCATACATGACACACTGAAAGCATGTTTCTCTTCACTGCTTAATGCTGTGAAGGTTTAGGTTTATGATACCTTTCCAATAGAAAAGAAAACCATTAAGATAATGTATATTAATGTATTTAGAGCAGATTTCAGTAAAAAATTCCTTTGTCAGCAAAGTAATATTTGTTTTTCAATATAAAGGAATATTTGCAGCTGTATCTTATTTAAATTATGTACACAATATAGTTTTGTAGAATAGAAAACCTGTCTTTCTACACATCAGCCATGCTGGCCACAAGAAATGGTGGTGAGCATACAAAATTAAATATTAAGTGAATAGATATAACTCATATTTGCGTTGATTAATGCCATTAGGAATAATTTTTATTCAGGTTAACTAAATATGTCACACTGAGTAAAATAGATCCCAGTATATCTGCAAAAGTTTAATAAAATCCTAAGGTGATCCCATATTTATTTTGTAGGTGATTTTGTAATATTTGTTAGTAACTTTGTAAATTAGTAACTTTGGAACAAATAACAATTTTTATTTCACAATTTTATGTACAATTGTTGGGAAACTATGAGTCAAACAACATAATCAGTTTTTTCATTAGCTCCAGACTTTATCTAGGAGATTTGTTCTTTTATCTCAGCTAACCTCAAAATCTCAAGAACATTTCTGTCACAGATGATGGGTTGCTCAGAGCCTTGTCTTTTCATGTTTTGGAGATAATGAAGAGTGGGGATTCCACATCCTCTCATTAATTACTTGTGAAAAAAACAGTAAAGCAAGCAGTGACATCTCAAATATCAAGGAAATTGTATGGAAAAAAGAACAAACACGTTGCATAAAACTTCAGTTGTGTAATGGGCCTGTCAAATTACATAGAAATTGAAAAATATTCTTTTAAAGCAAAAGCTTATACCTTGCTTTATTCTCAGTAGGTTTGTGATTAAACCCTTCCTACACTGCCCCTGGGAAAGATAAAAAAAGCAAAGCTGAAAAAAAAATGAAACCTGCAACTTCTCAATATATTTTTTTTTTTTTTGTCAGACATTAGTTACCTCTCAAGTCTTGAGAAATGAGAACTTATTCAGCCATATTTCTAGAGAATTTAACAGTTGCTTAATTTTCAAAACAGTGTGAGTTAGGATTCATGTGGTATTTGACCATATTGAGTCAATGCATTTTTCAGTATTAAGCTGATGATGGCAATAGCCTGTTTGTGTTGCCTCTTTTATGTGCCTAATGTTGTTATTTCGAGGAACTGCAGCTACCAAAATTGCTTGTACTCCTTGGTCAGGTAGCACATTTAGCAGGGTAAGAGCTTCTGAGGAGACTGCAAAAGGCTCTGGACAGCTCAGCTGAGGTGAGTGGGTCAGGTTGCTGTGGCTGTGGCAGAGTGTGCTGGGCACCCAGCTGGCTCTGCTTGTGCCACAGGTGTCCCCAAGCTTGGGTGGCTGTCTGGGAGCAGAAAGAAAGGAGTGCTTTCAGTGAAAATGCTGTGGAAAGGACACTTGTCCTGCTGGAGCTATAGAGTGAGAAGAAGGATTCAGCACAGAGGTGCCCACTAACCCAGGCTGGGAGAGGTGTAATGACTGCGTGAGCACAGCCTGACAAAAGGAGCAAACAGGTTGTGGAAGCCATCCTGGTCACAGAGAGATGCCCCTGCTGTTGAAGCAGAGTTTGTCCACAGCAAGGGCAGAGAAGAGCCCCTCACACCCAGTTCACTGCCTCTCTGAGGAGACTGGGTCAGAGGGATGGTGGACACCATGCAAGGAAGACTGGCACAAATCCCATCCCGTTGGAATCCGTGCAGACCTTCTGCCATGGAACTTCGGTTTGTGGAAGAGTCATTGAAATACCTCTGTTTGCCATTAGCCCAGACATCTGCAGATGCAGACCTGCAACTCTGGCACCTCAGTGCAGAGTACCACCCTGGCTGGGGTACTAAATGAGACTAAAGTAAAAGGCAGACAGGTGTGAATCCCCTGCACACCTCTGCTGTGCATTTGGACTGCTCAAGGTATAGTCAGACTGCCCACAAATACAGTAATTGTGCCACTGACATGGGGCAGCACTCTGTATAGAATAAAGAAAGCTTCTTCTAGTCTCTGTCAAGCTGCTGTCATTATTCTACTAAACGCTCCCGTAGTATACATATGGAATAAGTATATACTCCCATGGAATATTTAGCTTTCTGTTAAATGAACAGATCCATAACTTGAGGAAAGGTAATTTCTTAAGTCACTCTGGGAAGTGTGACATATACTCTGGGAAGAAGACATATACTAAAATGACCTAAAGGGGAACAAGAAATATTTTAATGAGGTAAAGACTGAAAAAAAAAATAATTAAAAGAACCTTATTTTTATTTTACATATTACTTAGACATCAGGAAATTGTGGAAAAAATATAAAGAATGAAGTGACAAAACCTGTCAGAAACTTGGAGAGAACATTTCTGAAAATTCTACACTGTCAATCTGTGAAATATGTTTCTAATGTGTCATGGGAATGAAAAAAGCACCTGTACAATGCTTGGAAGGCTTTAGTTGCAGCCTTTCAGTGAGGCTGGACATTTTGGAATACTGCAGTTTATTTATTAACATTCTGTTACTGTTAACACTTTTAAATGGTGTTAAGAAATGTGTATATATATATGGCTTAGCTAAGTGATGACTAACATCAGCTCTGAAAGGCCCACTACACTGTCAATTTAGTAATGACTGCTGCATTGGTGTTTCCTTGTTCTTTAGCCAGAGGAGCAGAAAGAATGGCAAAAATGCATCAGCAAAAGGCTTGAAAAAAGATCCCTTGTTTCATGATTTTAGGCCATTATTGCCAGATTTAGGCCAAGCTCCTTCCAATTGCTTTTAATCTCCTTCTCAATGACTGTGATTTAGTTGAGGGTTTTCAGTGTCTGGAATCCTATTAGTGCTGGGTTTGTTGAAGGCACAGGCCTTCCCTGTGTCATTGAGGTAGACTTTGCACCAAACAAGGCAATTCCTGTGTCCCCAGGGCTGAGCACTATCCGTAACCACTCCATCTGGTGCCAGGGATCATCTCTTGCAAAGTCTCTTTACAAATCACAGTCACCTCTGCCCTTAAATCCATTTTAAATGTGATAGTAGCAGTGCCAGATTTGAAACCAACAAACCAAACCTGCTTATCGTTGTTGACTTCAAAAACAGATCCTTGGTTCTGTGAACCACTTACCCTTTACATGGTGATTTTTCTAATTCTTTTTGAGAGAAAATCCTTCTGACTCTTCCTTTACATATACTGGATGTTGACAGCTTCTGTTGTCTGATCCTCTGTCCTCTCTGCTGTGTTCTGCCTTGCCCCTAAGAGCCATAGTTCCGCCATAGGAAGTCCACTCTTCTAAAAAGCATTTTTATGGGGTTCCTTGTTTCTTTAGGGGGCTTTCTTTTGCTTTTTGTTAACTGCTGTTCCCCTATTTTTTCATTGGATATCTTGAATTTTGCCTGAATTGGACAGTGATGCTTCTTCATTCACTCATTTAAGACAATGAGTAAAATACAATAGGAGCTACAAGACATTTTTTTAAATTCTGATTACAAAATACACTGTAATGTATACCTCAGTCTCAAAAGTATCAATTTCTTGTTCATACATCAACTCAACAATTTTTTTTATGCTAGAATTAAAGAAAGATACATCTTCACAGCAGCTAATCAGTATGTCACAAAAAGATTAATTTGATATTATACTAGGTTTTCCTTAAAATGTTTCCGAAGGATGACGTTGTCTGTGGCACTGCACTTTGTGTGTATAGGTTCATTTCACTGTAAACGTGACTTTTTACAAGAGTCTATTTCAGGAAGTATTTCAGGAATTCAACCAGAGGTTTTGCTAAAGCAAAAGATTAAAACTAAAGATGTTTATCTTCTTCTTCAACCTCTTGCCCCAAAGGACAGATGAGTTTGCATCCTTTTATTCTGCAATACTTTTAATTGTCACTGGTAAAATGATCACTGGAATTACCAAACTCATATATGCTTTAAAAAGTACTAGCCTTTTCTAAAGAGAGAAAATATGAGGTTTCATTTTGTTTGGTTGTTTTTTTCCTCAGTTTGATTTACTTTCTGGTTTATTGAAAATCAATACTTATGTTTTTGAGCTTTTTTCCTTGTAAATAGAAAAGTTATAATTTTAAAAGAGTGAGAGAAATGGAGGGAGAGAGGTTGGAAGAGAAGATTGTGAAATTCTCATGAAGCTAAGAATTAAAGGATTAGGTTGAATGAGGAACACCAAGTAACACCACTTTTGTTATGTGATTATAAGATTTGTCAGTGGCAGTGGTGATAAGCCTGACAATGGGACCCATCTGTTGACATGACTTGACATTGTAGGAGACATGTTTGCTCCAAGGAACCCAAATCCTTGGTGATACTGAAATATTGCCAAGACTCCTCCAAGCCCCTGGACACTGCTCCATGCTTGTGTTCCATGTGGGCGTTTATAACACTACTGGGAATGGGTTTACACAGATTAGAAGCTACTGTAAGGATCTGGAATGGGGAGGTGAAGGGGTCAAGAGCTCAGGTGGCTTTTTTGTTAATTCTGCTGATCAAAGGTCAAGTCTTAGGGACAGATGTGACATGGAGATAAATATGTCCGTGAACAGATGGTGCTGCCAGCAGAATGTCAGCTGCCTTGACCATGGAATAATGTTCCATAAACCCTGTGACACAAAGAAGAACTGCAGCTCTCTCACACTAATTTACTGATTTATTGAGACAGGTTCACAAGACTCACCAGATTGGTATGAACTATTCTGCCCTTAGAAAAGTTCTAAATATTGGCAAAAACCAAAGTATTTACCATAAGGTCAGGGAAGGGACAAAAAAGAGAATGGTGAGCTGGTTAACAAATATATTCAATAGTGTAGGGATTAACTAGAAGGAAGCAGAGGCTTTGTTACATGGGCAACATTTTGCTGTAAGTGAAATTTGGTTGATTAAAAACTTCTTGGAAGATTGATGTTTCACAGCATTAATAATTGAAGTATATAGTTTTCTCAGAAAAGGCAAGCAGAAGACTAATGCAGAAGCAGGATGATGAATATCTGATGGACTCAAATTAAACTATTTGGGAAGTCTTTTATATTAGGGGAGAAAATAAAGCACTAGGGAATCTGGCCTGAAGAGATTCTATGTGGTTTCCAGGGCTTAAGAGGCACTGAAATAAACTACAGTCGTAAGCATTATTCATTTTGTTTTCAGGAATTTGAATGTTAAGAGGAATGTTATAAAGTCTCAACCAGCATTAAATATATGAGTACTAGGCTTCTACTTCATTCCTGAAAGACTTGTTTTCAGGAGAGTTGTATATCTGGGTAGATGCAGCACAAGTGAAATGGACAGTGTGGAAGTCCCCCAAAAGTGCCACCAGCTACTTTGAATGCATTTCTTTTGCCAGTCTGTTTCCCTAACAGTCATGTAGTGGTTGCTATGTGTTGTCATTCCAAAAAGATGAAAGTACTCTTTTATTGCATCAATCATCTCTATTTTTTGTTTAACAGTGTTTAGCAGTGACTTTCATTTTACATTCAGTTTTAGTTTTCAGCGTTAAGCAGCAAAGCTATCAGTTGCACACATTTCATGTGACTGTTAAACATGCACTTTCTGAGTCCTATCCATAACACATTGTTCTTCATTCAGTCATTGTGTTGCATGTTTCAAAGTTCAGGAATCTGTCTCACTGTTCAGATTTAGTGTCCTTGAAGAGCATTGCTAGAGCTGTCCCAGTTCCCAGCTGAAGCCTGAGTGTCACCATTACCTATTGCACCTGGTGTTCCTCAGTAGTGGAGTACCAGTTCTCTGTTCAGTATTCAAGCAAATCACTGTGTCTACTTCATTTAGAAAGAAAAGTGGAAGCAGGTTAACACCCCACCTGAAAGAAGCTTTCCCAGCTCTTCTTTTCATAAATGCCTGCATATCTTTTCTGCAATGTTTTAGTGCATCCTTCAAGAAACTGCAAAGTTATTCTCATTAGTTCCCAAAGGGCTTGAAGGGAAAACGGCACGATTTGTCAAATTTGAAGTGAATACAGTTATTTAATGCAAAAATGGTGATAGGTAACTTTTTATTGAAATTAACATGAGCAGGAATGGAATGCAATATAAAAGAAATTCTGAAAATTGAAATTTTTAGGATGAACATCAAATGCAGAGGGAAAAAGTATAGCTCATGTATTTCTAAAGTAGATGAAGGTAATTGCAGAATTAGCCCTTCTTTAAGGATTACAATCAATGATTCTCTTCAATTTTCCAATAGTCATTACTACTTGAAACAAAAAAACTCTTACTGCTAAATCAAAAATTACTGACTTCCAACATGAGCTGATTATATTTTGATTGTATTTAGAACTTGAATTCCTAGCTCTTTATACACTATTATACTTCTCAGAAAATAGGTGAAGCAGTGTATATAATTCTAACAATGCTGTTACTTCTGCAAGATTGCTTCTGATTGCTTTTATAAAGGGTCTTATTTTTAAGAGGACTGCTGTTAAAATTGAAAGGGGTCATAGGATCACATTACTTTTAAGAGCATTTCCTTTGACTACAGGGAATATAGAGTACTTATGTAAAACTGCTTCATAGTATGAAATGGAGATCTCAAGAAGAGCCTGCCTGTGTATGGTAGCTTTTTTTAAACTGAATTTTTTCTGCATCATTATTGCACTGGTCTAACAGATGTACAAGAGTACAAGACTTAAAAGCTTCTTTGGTGTTTTTTCATTACATTGAAACATTTTCATTACATTGAAGTTAATTTTTGCATATATTAGTATATAGGTATGTTCCTTATGTCATGAGTAATCCTATTATTAAATTAATAAACCCTAGCCTTAGTCAACTCTGATTTTTGCCATAATTTTGCAGGAATGTTATCTAAGCTGGTCATGGTATATTTTCACTGGTTTTGAAGCAAAGTTATGACTGAAAAATGACAGATACCATATATATTTTACAAACTATTTATCACCTCAGCTGACATTGCAGGAGGTCATACATTATTATTTGCTTTATATACAAAAGATGTTTTAAAATTACTTGAAAATTAAGTAAAACTTTGTGAAAAAAATAGACTGCTTTCATTTTGTATCTTTGAGTAGAAAAATGCAGTGGAAGAGGAAAAATTATTGGTTAAATAGACAAAAGCCATGCAGAAAGTCAAAGATTCAGTAATGTGTTTATGCACTCTATGTTTGCAGTTATTCATCACCTAGAAATATTGCCACTTGAGGAAAGGTCAGTATTGACTAGGAGTTTCCACTATTACTAAATAATTCTCCATGCTTCAACACTTTTGTGCAATTTATTTCTGTCAGTTCTGTATATGCCGTTTGGACAGTGATGCTTCTCCATTCACTCATTTAAGACAAAATACAATTAGAAGCTACAAGACATTTTTAAAAATTCCAATTACAAAATACACTGTAATGTATACCTCAGTCTCAAAAGTTTCAATTTCTTTTTTATACATCAACTCAACTTAATGCTCTTTATTGCACAGAAAAAGCAGCAACCACCTGGCTATGCAGTGCTGTGTCTTTTAGGGTACACTACAGAAATGGATGTAGTCAAAAGATTAGAGTCCAGTGGAGCACCATTTCTCTATTTGAAACAAAACAACTCTTATTGCTAAATCAAAAATTACTGACTTCCAACATGAGCTGCTTGTATTTTTGTTCTATTTAGAACTTGAATTCCTACCTGCTGTAGAGGATTGAACCAGAAGTGCTGCAAGACACTGGCCCTGTCAGCAGGAAAAGCTAACCTCTTTCTGAGGGCTAGAGACAGAAGAAATTAAACTTTGAAGTATAAAGTGTAAACTTTGGCAAATAAATCACTGAAATTTGCTGTTTCCTGATTTTTGCCCTACTGAGATTTAGATAACAGCAAATTCTTGGTTATTATTAAGGCATATAATGCATCAATAAATATATTCTCAAGCTCCCAGGTGTTTCTTTGGTAGGAAATAAGTAAAGACAGGGAATTTAAAAAGAAAAATATTCACTCTGTACTCTAGATTTTTTTTACTTTTTGGACATTAAAAAAAATTCCAAACTTAATTAGCTTAATAAGGTAATAAAGCCTGCTGCTAGGACAAGCAATCTATATTGCACAATAAATGATTCCCTTCTGGTCACCTTTTCTCTCTTCTGCTTCTTGACGCCCCTCGCAAGTTTTTTCACCAATCCTACTATTGTGGATACAGTACAGCTGGTGTCCTCCTCAGTTGCATACCTTCAGGAGGAGAAAGAAGTAGATGTTCTCACAAAATTATACATGTACGAAGCAAATGTACAATCCCAAGGTGTCTTCTCTGAACAGGCAACAGTTAGGAAATCAATACGGAGATAGCATAGCATGTTTGAGGATTGATTAACTTTTTATGTGGTAGAGCTGTGTTTGAAACAAGAAAGTAAAACAAGAGGAGCATTGTTTATTCAGAAATTTAATACACATGTGGCTAGTCTACAAAATTTTGCTCTGAGTCCTGATTTAACTTTTGCATCATGTCACAGATATTTTCAACTCTTTCAGTTCTGTGTTTTGATGTGGAAGTCCAATATTTGGGATGCCAGGGCTTTTATTTATCTCCTCACAGCTACTAGAGCAACTCAGAGTCTGTGTAGACATATTCTTTTCTTTAATAATGCTCATAACATTCATTGTCACCTACAGTAATGTTATTAGAATAGAACTGTATTTTATATAAGAGTTTCTCACAGACTGGGTCGTTTCTGTCCAGTCAGAGAAGAATGCAAGAGTACTTGGGTTAAACATCTAGAACTACAAGCTGAACTGAATGCTAAAGGTGGTAAAGGAAACATCCTTCCTGCCATGACCTGGTGGGGAAAGAGTTTGTATTCTATTAGAAATCAGAAAGGCAAGAGTAATATTAATCTACATATGGGGAACAATGTTTTTTACGATAGTTATCCCTCAAGGTGAAGAGGTGAACAAGTTAACAAGTTCATCTTTTAAGGCAAAAGCACTGATGTTGAAATCCTTAAAACTGAGCTTACAATGAGAAAATACAGTGCCATTTCCTTTTAGCCAGTAGCATCAAAGATGCAATCAATAAATTCACCCTGTAGCAGCATCCCTATACTTAGAAACTGTCTTGAGGGAAATAATATTACTTCAGTCCTATATAATTCAAAGCTCCTTGAACTGGAGTTCTTTGAAGATAAAAGACTACCTTCTCAGCTACAGTAAATCAGCGTAGCTATTTTGACTCTAAGGTGCTACCAATTAAAGTATATTTTTGCAAGACTCCATTCTCGTCTTGCTCAACAGTGACTTTAATAATGTTTTATTTAGTCTCTACTGGTTTATGCTATCTGGTCACAACATAAAGAGTGAGGCAGTTCTTTTACTCCCAGGTATTACTTTCCTTGGTGAAATTCTTCAGCCACAAATTAATTTTATTGTAAAGCTGTTTTATAGGAACTGATTGTCACAAATCCTTGCTAGGATTGCACTCCTGTGTTGCTGTTATGTTATTTCACTCTTAGCAGGACTATTTTGCAGTTAGCTCTGGCTTGTTGAATTGCATTACCTTAATTGGTAAGTATTCTTAGTTTTTCTGTTTCCATGCTGAAAGAGTTGGCATACCACCACATTCCTCACAAACCAAACTTTTCCACATCAGGCAGTGTCTCTGGATATAATTTTAAATCTTCCCTAAGACTGAAATCAACATAATGAGAAGGAGCATGAAGGAGATTAATAAAGGTTTATTAAACAAGAACCTTTGGCTACCTCATGTTCTTTCATTTCAGTCCTCTCAGTGTCCCAGAATGGCTCAATTTCATTCGAGTAAACAGACAACTTCGGTCACAGGACAAAAAAAGAGTGAAATTTGCTGACAGATGGTTAGAGCAAAAATATTAATTCAGAATTTCCCAATTGTTCTTTATAGTCAATGGATACATGATGGAAAAGACTTAAATTCTTATGTATATTTTACTGGTCTGAATCCTTTCCATATTACAGATTCTTGGCATAAACTCTTCCCTGGGCAGCATGAGAGTAGGTTACACCAGAACTTTCACCTAAAAAAAAAAAGTTAAACTTCTCAAGAAAAGTGAAATTATGGAAAAAATAAAATATTTGACTTGAAGATATATATATTTATTTATTATATATATATATAGTAGAAGTGTGATCATATAGATTCATAATTTTTAGAACTAATTTGTACATATTTGTCATTAGGATATCAATAATAGAAAATACTCTCAGTACTGAAGACAGCATATTCAAAAATATTTTATAACCTAATAATTCTAGTATGTGGTGTTGAAGTTACCATGTATTCAGACATCTTATATTCTAATACATCTGCCAAATGCACAATAGAATTAAATTCCATTCATAAAATGGTCATAAGCAGCACTCATGTTTGCCAAGATATTATATAATTCCCCTTGCAAGGAGAATTAATTAATTTCCAACTTGGCTTTTACCAATACAAATGTAAAGGCAATTAGATGATATCAGGGTCCAAGCAGTGGTATTTCAGATTTTTATGTACGTAATCACGACTAAAATCTGCTGCAATGATAACATTTTACTTAGCTTGTAGTTTCATTGGCTTCATTTATTTAATTGGTTTGAGGGGCATGCAAATGGTAATAGCATTCCCTGTAATCTTAGCATTCATTATACAATCACCCCAAAGCTGCAACAGATTAATTTCTGACTCAGATACTGCAGCTGATAACATGAAAGCCTAATTCAAAGAAAATTAAGGAACTGTGAAAATCTTTTATGGTTGGTACACTTAAATATATATCCCTATGTAAGTTAATAAATACATATACAAAAGTTGTTTAGCACCAACAACATACTTGATTTTATATTTCTACACAAGACTAATTTATCTTTTCCAGCTCGCAAAATGCAGACTAAGAGGAAGTAAACACTTCAGGTAATTTTTCCTTTTTCTTTGACAATAAATAAACTTATGAACAAACCAACAAGAAGAACTCTCCATCGGCAACTCAAGTGCACACAGAGAGTTTTTTAAGTGAGATGTAATTGTAGAAAGCAGATGGCAACTGCAAACATAGCAACAACTGGAAAAATGGGTTGAAGAAAGGGCAATAAATAGAGAGGTGGCACTGTTAACAGTGCAAACAAGGTGAAGGGGATGGTCATGGGCAATATTCAAGTAATTAGAGTAGAGCTGAGCAAACAAAACTAAAAGCAAAAAAGTATCAACTTGAAATAGTTAGGAATTAAATAGAGGAAGAATCTCTGAAATAACTTACTGAAAAGAAGGGTAAAGGTAGCATGAGCAGGGATATGCATTTTAAATAACTTGAAATGAAGGGAGGTGATGATGTGCTCCTCCCGTAACACATCACATATTATAAAACAAATGTCAAGGTTAGGTGAGAGGCACATTAAGTACCTTTATTGCCCTGGCCTCAAGGCAGATGATCCAATGGCATGAGAAGAGTCAATATTGTCATTATAGAGCAGAATAGCAGAGATGTGCCCAAAGAATAGATTTTTTTGTTCTTATCTTCAGAGAAATAGAAACCTTGTTCAAAACAGCAGTAATGTAAAAGTTAAAGACTGCTTTTCACTTAATGTCAAATATTCAAAAAGACGTGCAAAAAAGAAGAAGAAAAATGCAACAAAAAGCTCTGACTGCTGTTGGTTTCACATTGCTGGGAAAGTAGTATTCTGATGTTATCATGAAATGAGAACAGCAGATGTGTAACTGTGATCACATTTTATTTGTTACAGACAAAGGGTGGTGAAAGATGGGAGGAGTGCAGCACCAAAAGCAGGGCAGAGGAGGCAAGGGATTCAAACAGCAGTGGATTAATAGGATATTGAGAAAGGAGAGCTCTAAAAGGAATACAAGCATAAAGGCAGATAATCTAAACCCTAACATACAAAAAACTCTGCTTTCCAGATCCTTGATTATTAAACCAACCAAGCAATGAGTAAACCTTTTAAAAAATAAGCAAATTACTCCATTAGTAAACACACATGCATAGGTGGGGTGAGGCAAATGCACAACTCTGACAGTGATAATCCCTGTGTTGCTACAGCTGTCTTCTGGGTAAAACCTCCCAAAAGGCCTTTTTTTTCCATCCAACCACCTACTAAAAACACAGATGCCAGGACCTCAGTGGCATTCCAACACTGGCTTCACTGGAATGCAGAGAAAATTGTGACCTATTCCTACAAAGAGCTTCACTTCACAAAACTATATAGTACATGGCAGCAGCTTTGTGTGTGTGTGTGTGTGTGTGTGTGTGTGTGTGTGTGTGTGTGTGTATGTGTAGGGGGGGATTCAGTAGCTTTGCAATCTTGAGAAACCAAAGATCTCTCAGAATACAGTTGGACCTCCCAGGAATTTCCAGAAAATTATCATTAACCCAAAACATTAACTTCTTTCATTTCTTAAAAACATCCCTTACCTCCCCAGC
Organism: Certhia americana; assembly: GCA_018697195.1. Classification (NCBI taxonomy): domain Eukaryota; kingdom Metazoa; phylum Chordata; class Aves; order Passeriformes; family Certhiidae; genus Certhia; species Certhia americana. The sequence continues at coordinate 96,018,576 of CM031857.1, read as the reverse complement.
ATGTGTTTACATTACCCCATTGAGTTGCTTCTTCTTTGCTGTTGTAACTTTCTGTGGCTAACAGTACTACAGAGAGTATTGTCCTGTGTGCTTAAAAACTCTAGCCTAAGCTTTTATATCACCACAAATGAACAAGCTTTTCCTTTTTGCCTTAAGAATGAGCAGAGATTTCATCCTTTGAGAATGTGGGCATGTGCAAAATAGAGCAGTAAGGGCAAATGGGGCCTTGGAATTTGAGAAACCCAGTGATAATTTAACGGTTATGGAATGACCAAAAATTTGGCTCCCCTATGGTCTTTCCATTCAAGTTCAAGGAAAAATATCTGAGTGTCTACCTTTTGTAGGGATATAAATAATTGAGTTAGTTAAAGTCATTGATTTGTTACACATGCATACATCAAGTTTTGGGAAAACGCAGTGAACAAAACTGCAACCACAGGTGACTCCAGGTACCTCAGACTTCACTTACAAATTGTAATATTAGCATCAATAGTAATTGCCATATCAGTATTCCAGGCACTTTGAAGTGACTGCATGTTGATCCCATTCCAGCTGAAAGTACTGCTGCCCCTACAAATATTGCACAGCAACTCTGTTTCCAAAACTGCCAGGGTTTAGGAAGAGGGGTTTTTTTGAAAAGTTGGCTTCATGCTGCGTGATTCTCCATAGCTGACATCACCTGGGACCCAGATGAAGGCAACCAAGGAGAGTGTTTTTCCTTACTTACTTTCCTTTCCTTTTACCTTACTTGGTCTTTAACAGCCACCTCCCTACCAGAACCATAGTTTGGAATGGTTAGGATGTATTCTAGCTGTGCCTACAAATGGTGTATAAAAAACATATGAAAATAAGGCTGTCTAAATATATGATTTTCCTTCCCTCCTGGAGAAATGAAGATTTTTACCCTGAATGTTCTGAAAGCTGTTTATATATAGCTTATTTTTCATTGCTCTTTTTTCTTATTTTCTAAATTCCTTTATATTTGTCACTGCAACTCCCACATTAAGAAACCCTATCAACAAATATGCCCTTCTTTTTGCTGTCCTTTCTCACATATAGCTGAGACATATTCTCACATAAAACAGACACTGACAGTCCACCACTGTTAATGGGGGCCATATGGGTCACTGCAGGTGTGCCTGGTTTAAAAATAGAAGTTTTATAATTATCAACAAAATCACTATAGTCTAGAGCCATGGGAACACTAAAATGTCTTTCTTTTTTAAATCACCTGATCCCCACTCATTTTTTCCTTCCATATCCATAATTCCTTCACCTATCTCAGAACAATTTGGAGAATTAGTACCATCAGCAGCACTGCTGAGCATAATAGTAAACTATCTTCCACCAGTGAGGGCATGGCTCTCCTTGTAAAAGAGAAAGAGAAATCTGAAGGGCTTTTTAATAGAAAAATGGGGACCACAAAATTTTTCTGTCTTATCTAAGATGAGTCTGAGGATGATTTAAAGAATTCTTACTTTTGCTGAAGTGATTCTATTATCTATAGCATAAAGTAAGCCTAAAACAATATGGGTTTTTTAGAATTAATGAAAATATGAATGGAACAAGCCTAGAGATGTATACATTTACTTTTGTCTTTGAATTGAAGATGTTGTGTCTGCCAAACTCACCTCCACAGTGTTAAATGGCAAAAAAATAGAGCTTTGATATAAATGCTTTGAACTACTCCTATCTAAAGTAAGCTTCCAGGAGCATGACAATACACCCCCCCCCCCCCCCCCCCCCTTTAAAGCTTTCTAAGCGTGCGTTCTGTAAGATTTTGATGGATTAGAGACTGACTGAATTTGCTTAAAAATACACATCACTGAATATTAAATCTGTGTTCTTCATAATTAATAAGAAATCTACCTTCAGTAGGCAAATTAACTGTAGAAGTGAGAAACATCCTCTTCTATTTAAAGTTGGTGTCAAGTGTTTATTCAGCAAAATCTAAGAAAAAGCTGTGTACTAAGTGCTAAAGGTGTGCTCATTGGTTAAGTCAAACTAGTGAGGCTGGAAGTCAATTTTGCTATCATAACAGTGGTATTCAGGTGGTTGCAAAAAACCACACAGATGTTTGCAGAACTGCAGATGCTATCTTCGAGCAGTATCATGCTGCATCATTCACAATACTGATCAAAAACCCCACAGTATTTAAACTACAAAAAGTCATTCTAGAATTACAAACATTGTATTGAGTGTAGTAGCATTTCAGGATATTTCCATAACATAACGAGTTAATGTGCTTAAATGATATTACTGCACATTATAACCACTTTTACAGGTTACTGTAAGGATATTTACTACTGTAGTGTGGGCACTGATATTCATTACATAATAGATTAATGTATTAATCATGTAAGGAAACATTGATGTAACTTGCTGCTATTTCAAAAGAAATATATAACATAGCTATTTCTGGCCATTAACAATATGATGGTATTTCATAGCTATTACACTTTGTGAACTGGATATTTTCCAGAGCAGTTTAATCCAGATTCTGTTATAAATTGTTGCTTTGCATAACCCAAGGGAGGGACAAAAGGAAAATAAAACAAAAGAAGAAAGCCGTAATCAATTACTATTCTCCCCTGAATCCTTGAAGCAGCCTCTAAATTGCATCAGCCTGAGGTGGAATCCAGGGGTTTTATGATGCAAAAGATTTTTGGAATGATTTGAGAGCAAGGCACATTTTCTCTCTGAATATTTCCCAGGTTATTCATAAAGAGTGCTCTGTACTGGGAGGACGGGATAACACTCAGGTTTTGCATACTTAGCTGAGAGGCTAATGAAGGTGTCTAGTTTGACTTCACAAACTGGTAAAATAGGGCCATATAGAGGTTAGGATTTAATGATTTGAAAGGTGTTGGAGGAGCTTAAGATTTTTTAACAAAATCTCAATATTTCTGCATTGCAGTATTTCAGAAAAAAAGGTTAAGAAATCCACCTGAATTTCACTGCAAGGCAGGAACTCCAGATTCAAAGAGCAGCATACCAATATATTAGGATTAATCAGCACAAGAAGTTGCTGTACTGTACCTTGTAATTTCTAAGGTTGCACATCTGGCTTGTTATTTCAGTAAAAAAGCTAAACAGCATTAAATATGCACAGCTGGTGGATGTGAGCTAAGTTTTTTAATGTCTGGTATAGAAAAATCAAATTAATTTTAAAAGAAACTACTTTGATTAGTTTAATTTCTCAAATATCTACCTTTTTGCCTGCTTTTTTCCTGCAAAATTATTTATTAATCCAATGAATAGACAAGTGGAGTTTTGGAATACTTTTGGAAGAATTGGATTGATCACATTGTAATACAATTCATTACCATCAGCCAAATCATATTACATTATCATTAATGCAAAACAATGCTTTTTTTTATTATTATTTTTTTAACTTCGTTTTTGAAAAGGCAACTAAGGTTTTGGAGATACTGAGTAATTTAATTCATATTAATTCATGATAGAGAAAACACTTTAGTCCATAGAAGAGTTGAACAATTTTTCAAAACTGCCTCAGTCTTATCAGGTAGATAAACATTTGTTTGAAGAATGTTTTGGTCCATCAGTTGTTCCACAGTAAGCAGTACCTCCTGTCTTGATTTACATCTGAAAGAATTTTTTTTCTTTTTTTTTTTTTTTTGACTGAAAAAACCTACAAAGGTGAGTGTGTAATCCTTTCTTCAAATCTTTCCACCATTTAAATAGCTGTTTAGCTCACAAATACCATCAGATTGACATAAAATCTCAAATTACTTGAGACTTTATTTCACATTGACATATGTGATAGATTTTTATTTCTAGTTTGTAAACCAGTACATTTTATTAGGGCCATGCACATCATTTGCTCCAGGTAAAAAATCTTTAACTATTAACTGTATTACTCTTCATAGGCCCCAGTAGTTCTGATGTTATCAAGCACTGTAATGACAGCAGAAAATCTTTGGGTTTTTACTACACAAATGCAGCTGAGTCTTTTATTGGTACTGCTCTTAGAATAAAACACTGGTGACCTATATCCTTAATATCTTCTGTAACTAATTTTGTACCTGGGAGGCTTAGTACCCCTCACAGCTCAGTGAATCAATGGGGTTGGAATGGAGATGCTCCTATACCACTGCCCATATTCTATCACTTCTGGTTTTAGGGCTATTTCAGGTCTGAGACTGTAAAGGCAACATATTTACATGCAAAAATTAAGACCAAGATGAATGGAATATTGTATTATGTTATTATAAAGAAAATTTTCTGTGAGGACCAGTATAACCAAAGCAGTGGAGTAATGTTTCTCTGGCTTTGAAACAAAGGGAAAAAAGCCCTGTGTAATTGAATGTTGATAAAGTCAATGTTTGTGTGAAGAACTGGATAGGGAAAAATATATCCTTGTGACATGCTTTTAGAAGAAAAAAGGAAAAGCTTTGAAAAGGAAATTTGCTTCCTAAAATAATTCTGATGTCTAAAAGTACATGGAAGTGTTGATTCTGTCTCAGTTAAAACATAAGTATATGCACCATGTGCAAAGATAAGTATGAACCTTTTTATGGATAGAATTAATTAGGTCATTCATTCTGTCATCAAATTTGTGCTTTCTGTCACGAAAGCCAACACCTAAGCAAGAAGCTGGGACATTAGGTGAAAGAAGAGATTGTGTTTCCAAAGGTCACATACATAATGACAATACTGTTTTTATTTTATGTGATTAACAAAAAATATAGGCTAATTGTTCATATGCTTAAATGATACTTCTGATTACAATTTTGTGTGAAAATTGTAACAATTTCAAAATAGAAATAACAATCTTTAATTCTCTTCTCAAACTGATAGAATGATATTTTTTTCTTATACAGTTAAAAAAAAAGAAAATCTGTCTGTAAACATCTTTTTCAATGATAAAGCTCAGTATTCATAATGCCACAACATTTATTTTCTCCCTACTCCTGATTGAACTATGCTGAACAAATACCACAAGGTTAAAAATTACTGCCATTAATGGAGAAAAATGCATGCAGCAAATGGTATTTTTTAAAGATGTAGTTAACCAAGGTCAAAAGGTCAAAAGAGGTCAATAATCCTGCTGCATTAGTGTTTGCAATAAAACATTGGCAAGGATTGTTATAAGTCACTTTGTTTCTCTTCACATGTTTCGGGAAAGAGATTATTTTTTACTTCAGTGTAGCTAGTAAAGCACAGCTCAAACTGGGAACACAATTTCTCTCTCACTCTATCAAATTCTCTACCCAGAAAAAGTAAGGATCGTTTGGAGAACTTACATACTTTGTTCTACATATAAAAGCAGATCTCCAGCCCATAAAAAGTAAAATTTTATTGTTCAAATACCTTCTTGCAATGATGGAGACCCAGCTGTAAGTCTGCTCTGTGATGTAATCCTTTGCTTTGTTCCTCTTACTGGCAATTCTATTCTGGTTTTCATAAACATCTTAATTTTAGATACATAGAAATTCAAACATATTTAGGCAAAGATTTTAGTTTACATTAATTGGTATTTTTAGGTGCAAAAATTTTAGCTGGAGAGCCCTTTTTAGGCAAACTATATTCCCTGAATTCCCTTTGAGAGTGACCTCCTGTGTACAGGAAAAAAAACCCAGAAAAATCAGAATGGGATGGACATGGAGGTGTTTTGTGAGGCTTTTTCATGGTTCTGTTTTAGTTTCTTTCTGCACTAGGTGTTTGCATATAGATGAGAAACTGAATTGGATGTAATCCAAGCAGAAGCTTTTTGTTGTGCTCTGAAAACTCGAGTCTTTCAATCTGATTTATTGTGTTAAGAATTCAAGGCATAAAGTCTGCTCTAGGTGAAGAATTCTTTTCCTCCTACAAACACTGTAATGAAAGACATGGTCTTTCTTGTGGACACATCTATTAAGGGATGCTAATGTCACGGATGTAACTTCAGTGACTTGAGTAAAAACTGATGAAAAACTACATTCTCTTTTTCAAAGAAGTAGAAGTTTATGTTAGAGCCGTTACTGTGGCCACTACCCTATGCTGCTCAGAGGGGCAGACTTTCTCCAAATAGTGGAGCTTTGAATTTCAGATTTCTTCCAGTACCTACACACAACAACTGCTCTTCTCTTCAAGAGGTACCATCTATTCATCTGCTCTGAATTTTCTCTTCCCACCTTTCATTTTCCAGGTCTTAGGCTATAAATCCTTTGCTGTTATCAAAGCATACAACCGTCAGTGGGGTACTTTTGCTACCCCTTGTAACCAGGGCTCTCCTTCATGTATCTTCTCCTGTGAAAAAAAGGAGCATATTTCTGACTGGTGTCTCATGACTGATCTTCTGGACCAGGAACCTGGTTACTGGGGAAGATGAGCTCCAGATTTCCTTATCCTGAGTAGAGGCAGGGACAGCTGAAGAGGCTGAAGTCTACTGTTCAGAGCTCATAACTGGGAGAAAGCTGCCATAGAAAAGGATCTGCTCATAGCAGTTTAGTGGCTTAACTCCAGCTGGCAGCTAAGTGCCACATTAAAGTGAACTTATTTCCCCATCCCTGACACTGAAGGGATAAGGAGGAGACTCATGGAAGAAAAGAAAATAGAAATTGTGGGTCAAAATAAAAACAGGTTAATAGTTGAAACAAAGTAAAAGCAGATAATAATGATAATACTAATGCTGCTGTTGTTACTACTACTACTACTTAGAATAATTGTAATTAAAAAAAAAAAAAAGAGGGAGAGAGGGAGATAACCCCCAAGACAGACAAGCAATGGGCAACGAAATTGCCAGTGATAACTGTCCAGACCATCGTCTAGCAGTGATTGGCAGCTCCCTTCTAACTCCCCCATTTTATATAGTGACCATGATTTTCTGTGGTATGGAATATCCCTTTGGCTACTCTAGGTCATCTGTCCTGGCCATGCTTCCTCCCAGTTTCTTCTGCACCTGCTTACTGGATGTGCATGGGAAACTGAAAAGTCTTTGACTCAGTGTGAGCACTGCTCAGCAACAGCTAAAACATCGCTGTGTTACTGACATTACACTCATACTGAGTCCAAACCACAGCACTGTACAAGCTACAAGGAAGAAAATGAGCTCTATCCCAGCTAAAATCAGGACAGCAATCTGCATGTATGAACATAAAGACTTTTGAATTTTGTTGCAGTAAGTAGCCATAATATCTTATAACTTAATACTGAAAATGGGATAACAAAAAAACCCTTTTGGCCCTACCTGTTGTTGCAAAGACAGGTACTATTTTCTGACCAAGCCAGGCCAGTAGTAAAAGTCATGCCTCTGAATGTTTGGCAACTGCATTTCTGTGTTTACCTAGATACTGTGCCTCCAAAGTCTATGAGAACCAAGAAGAGGCAAAACTTTTGAAACACTCTGTTTTTCCAGTTCTCATATTTCTTCCCCCCCCCCTTTTAACATAGGCAAATTAAAATTTTTGACCAATGACTATTAGTAGAGAAAGGAGTAAGACAAATCTGAACCCTAATTCAGTGAAATTATCTTTGTAGCCTTGCTCAGAAAGCTTATAAATGTTTGAATTACAAACATAAGTGAGAATAAGTAAAATCAAGATGTTAATGGATTTTGAAAAGGTAGACAAATTAGCCTTAGAAAACTAGTTATGGTGCTAGATTGAATAAATTTATAATTTGTACATGAACAATATGCATTTCTTTAAAGTTTATTGTCTGTAAATGATTTTAAAGGCTACATGTATTTTTTTTTCATCAGTTAACTTCCTTGTCAATCAGTGACTTCCATGCTCTTTGGAGAAGGATCTGTAGCTAGTCTTTTATAATCTTTTAATTAAATGGTAGTGTGCTTACCCCTAACTCTGAAGCCTTGAAGGGCATATGACTGATGAAAGTATTTTTGTCATTATGCTAATTTATTGCCTGAAAGCTGAAATTTACATAGTTAAAAATATTTCAGGTATCAGTATTTACCATGTTGCTGGTAATACACTGTAGTAGTACACTGTAAATTTCACTTACAACTACTTCATTGTCTAAATGCTAATAGAGACACGATTAATCCCCCCTGACACATCTAAACTAGTAATTACCTAATACCATTCACATGGTGTGAGGTTAATTAAAAGAAGTCTTGACATTCATGACCTGTCAGTTTTGCCTCATCAGCTTGACTCAGGCAAGAGATTCTACCTGACAACTTTTGCTTATCAATAAAGCCTTACTTTTTCTAGAAACAGCAGATGTGTATATATATTTTATATATATAAATATATATATATATTTATATATATATATATATATATATATGTATAGATATATATATATAGGTATAGATATGTATATATATACATGTGCATATATATATGTGCATATATATATGTATATATATGTATATATATAAAATATGTATGTGTGTGTGTGTACACATGTACACCATAAGTGGGTGTAAATATTTTATACATATATACATACATACACACACATATATATGCACAATAATAGCTAAATATAAATATTAAGTATTTGTGCCTTTTTTTAAAAAAAAAAACAAATAGTTTTTAAGTAATATAGGAATGATGTAAATTGAAAATGAAAGAAATCTCTCTTACTTTTGTGTGTAGCTAAAATATACCAAAGCAGATTTTTCAGGTGAAACTAGAGCAAATTCATTGTTGCTAATGTTATCACAAATATTTCTGAGAAAAGAATTTGTTTGACATAAGGTTTTTAGGTACTAATATATATTATTAAGTCCTCTTTAAAGGCAAACAGTTCTTAGTGACTGATGCACCTGTTAGAAGGGTGCAAGATTGAGATACAGCTTGAATTTTATGCTGTGTTGTAAATGGAGGGAAATATGTATTCCTTTCAATCTCACAAACTTATTACACTGTATTTCCCTCTGAACATCAGAAAATACTTTTCATGATGAGGGTGACAAAGCACTGGCTCAGGTTGCCTGGGAAATTGTGAAATCTCTATCCTTGGAGATATTTAAAAGCTGTCTGCACACAGTCTGCATAACCAGCTCTAGATGGTCCTACTTGAGCAGAAGGCTTGGACCAGATGACCTCCAGAGGTCCCTTCCAACCCCAACCATCCTGTGATCCTGTAGTAGGTAAGGTGGAGTTAAGAAAACCATCGTAAGTTCTCTGGTGGGATATGCTCAATTGCTTTGTAATTAAGATACATATGCTGCCTCCATGGGTAAGAAAGACATCCAGGTAAGGAAGCTTCAGTACCAGATGCTTGACCAGCCACATTGCTTAAATGTTGGTTTATTTCTTACCCTAGATAGGATCACTCCAACTAGCAAGGCCTGGGAGAAAGCCCAGAGTTTGAACAAGTTTTTCTTGACACTACTCTCCAGAGGCAGTGGAGAAAAGAAGGAATGAGGGTGCTCTGTTAAACCACACTGTTTAGGTCCTCCTGCTGGCTCACTCTAGCACCCCTCCAAATGGCAACTCCATAAGCAGTGTCACTTATCCCCCAGCCTCATTTTATAGTAAACACCCTCCAGTGGGATCCAAAGCAATCCTCTCATTATTTCAGAGAGTTTAGGACAAAAATCACATGATAGTAATGACAATGCAGGAAGAAGGTAGAACAAGTGCTGTGATGGACTCTCAGCCTCATGGCTGAATCAACCTCCCTGTGGTCTGGTCTGGGAAAGGTGGGGAAGCCCAGGTGAGCTGGTGGTATCCTCCAGTCCCAGCAACAGCTGGTTACAACCATCCCAATGGATCAACCACTCCTAGTCCATGTGGGGCTTATCACAGCCATCCAGTCCTCTGTTAGTTTACCTACATCTAATTCTGTATTAATCACACTTTAAAGCTGCAGCTGTCATTATAACATTTATAATACTTCTAAGATGAGCCATAATGCTTGTAGTTATTAGTGAATTTTCAGTGAAGATTTGTTAGTAGATTACTCTGCCTTCAGAGAAAAAGAGCAGATCCAGCAAACTGACCTGCACAGGCCCCCTGCATACTTAACCCTCAGTTCTTTATGTATCACATGCACTGTAATCTTGTTTTCTCTGACATTTCTCAGATGCACTAATCCTTTCATCTGGTGAGATCAAATCTGAACCCTCACTGATTTTATGCTAAGGCGACCCGTGGGCTCCTTCGACAGTAACTTCTGTTCCCTGCCTGTAGTTGATCAGTTGTGGTTTCTGTCTATTTCCTCAATGTAAAAGTACATTTTACTGGTTACTTCACCTACTAAATCTGACTCAAACATGCTGATTTGCATCTGTTTCAACCTATTGGCCTATGTGTAGTTATTCTGATTGTATATTAAAGTAAATCATGTTGCTAAAGGGATGTACTTTCTACATCAAAGGGCTAGAAGGCAGACTGTGCTGCCAATCCTGTGACTGGAGGATGCATACCCATAAATACTCTGTGAAAAGGAGAAGAAGAGACTGCTGTTGATAATGTAGTCTGTTGTGCCTGTCCATCACTGACAAAGGGAAGGTATCTTCCAGCTCCAACATGAGCTGAGATTCTTCAAAGGCAGAGTAAATTAAAGAGCGAAAGACATTTTGTAGTCCACAGAAACATATAAGTATTTACAAGGCACTAACAAAATATTTCTAATCAGGTACAACTGATAATACAACTGATAATAACAGATACAACTTCAGTATTCTTTTTCTTTTGTATACAGCAATGTTTAGCTCAATTCAGCTCTGTTAACTGAGATGGAGAAGCTTTGGAAGGAAGTAGAAAAAGTGGCTTGTTTTCTAAAATGCTTATTGGAAATTTTAGGGAAACAAGTTCTTTTCAATAATATTTATGTAAAAAAATATTATGAAATTTATTTTGTTGAATTTCACAAAATTTTACAACACTTAATCCCATGAGTAGTCCCAGGAAAGTAGATTGTGCTTCTCAGATATCCTGATTTTACCTTCTAGCACGTATAATTTGGCTGCATATTACTTTGAATTTGTAGAAATGGGACATTTTGTTACTGATATCTGGTTGATATCTCTAGCAACTCCGAAAAAATTTCCCAGAAAACTCTTAATTTGTCTTCTACTTGTCTTTTTTGGTTTTTTTTTTTTTTTTCTCTGTAGCTTTCTCTTTCCAGTTTACCTCAGCCCTCTCTTTTTCTCACATGTTTTATCTCCATGGTATTTTTGAACCATGATGCATTAGATATAAAAGTGATCTGAAACTGCCAGCCACTGAAATAAAACATTTTATGTATATCCAGGATATGATTCTCTCGTGTTGTTGCAGATTTATGTCTATACTCCCCACCTAGTCAATGAGATGCATGTGTCTCTGGTGTTTGGGTACTTTTTGAACATGCAGTAAATATTATTCCTGGCACGTGTGTTACTGATTGTTTCCAGAAGGAACAAAACATAAGGCAGCATCATTATGTCTGGTAGATGCAGGCCACACTCTCAACAGTGGTCTTGTTTCTATAAATTAGTTAAATGGTTTCCAGAGAATGATGTGCTGAACTATTTGGGACACATTTCTTTTAAGAATATGATGAAAGGATTTCCAAGTAGTTCCAAATGGTGCAAATTTCCCCTGGTTAACATTCAGGCATACTAGTCACCTGGAAAGTATCTATAAAAGATTTGAGACTGTGACAAAGTAATTTACTTTTATGTAATCTTTACTTTGATTCTAAGCACTGCATTTGTACCTAATAATACATTACCATATTAATAAGGATTGAATATAAAGTCATGAATAGAATAATTTTGTTTATTGCTTAAATCTGTGTGAAGTGTTTCTTTAAATATGCATTTTAAAGAACTGTTCACCTTATGTTCAGAGATAAAATTGTTGCCTCATTCTGGCAGAGAATACAGGACATTTTTTGTAAAATGGTAATTCTCAGACCTAACTTCATCTGAATAAAAAGTAAAGTTCTCTAATGAATGTTTTTTTGTGCTGATGGCATAAAGAAGCTAGCAGAAAGCATCTGATTACTCCAAGTTGCTTTACTTCCCACCAGTTTATAAAAGGAATAAGAACAAAGTGATAGAAATATTAAAAAATTATCAAGATTCACAGGATTGCCTAGGGCAACATATCAAGTAGAGAAAAAACATAGCCTTTATTTTCATTTTTATTTTTGTATCCTGAAAATAATTTCTCTGCAGATACCTCCAGAATGAATGTTTCTTTTCCTGAAGGAAACTGGTTTTCATTGCATTTACATTTTTATTGCAATTTACTTAACATTTCATTGCAATATCTGATTGGGTGACATTGGATGACATTATTTCAAATTATTATAATGGTCTCTATTGGAATCTGAGGAATAAACTCAGAGAATTCTTTATACTGAAGAGAGAATTCTTTAAACAACAGGAGTTAAGCAGCATTTAACTCTGTCCACATAGAAACGTATTTTTTGTGTTGATAGGAATCTGTATGCTCTTCTGTAAAAGAAACTATGAATGTTCCAAAAGCTTTTTTTTGCTTTAACATGACCAGATGGAAAGAGGCAATGACAAACATCTTTTTCTAATGTTTATTCTGTTTATTCTAGTTTCTGATGAGCTGGGATTTCTTACTATCCTTAAGTTTGGGACTCCCTAGTATTTCCAAATATACAAAGAATATACAGGAATATATCTCTTGGGAATTAATGCACCGCATTTAAATCAGAAACCGGCTTCTGCAAGTTTAATTAATTTTTAATATCTATTTTTTCAATATGTATTTTTGTTTAGAGAGTTGCATAAAATGTTGACCTAAAAAAACAGAGGAAACAGAAGAAAAAATTGCTGATTCTGAGTGTGATTTGCTTACATTGTTCTCATGAACAGCTTCACAAATATTAATGGTTATTGTCCTGGTAAAATCTGTACCTGGAAACTCAGACCTCAACCTTTAACAGGCTCACTGATGGCCAAATATTTCATATGTATCTAAACCAAGAAGTGAAAAAAATAAAAATTCCATTTTCAGTGAGAAGAAAGTCAACAGTTCATTCAAATTCCAAAGAGAAAACAAAATACTGGAGAATCAGGAAATGAATTGAGACACGTCTCCAGGAGTCAACACATTCTTTTGAAACTCCTTTTCAAGAGAAGATTGCCAAATTTCTCAGAGCTGCATGTTGAACCTTCTTTGGGATTATTTTGTCCTGTTCTTTTGCAAAGAAAAAGATTAATTTTTTTTTCCAATTCACAGGTGAACTGGCTGCTGTTCAAAGTTGTACTTTCATGTAAAACTCAGCATAAAGCAAAGCTAGCAATTTGCATTACCAGAGCTATGTTGCTTTTGTCGCCATTGCAAACAACATAGACTTTCATTAAAAACCTGCTTCATAATACAAACTTTTTCTTCCCCAACTACTAATCCCATAGCCTTTCATTAAAACCCTTCTTTAAAAGTGCAACTCTGAAATAATTATGATCAGCAATGCCAGAGACTGACTTAATCTCTAAACAGTGCCAGCAGCTTTTAGAACAGCTCAATGTGCTAATTACTTTGTACACTTTTCACAATATGGTCTTTCATTTCTGTATTTTTTTTACAGTGCAATCCTATAATTTTAGTTTGCAATGACTATTTCTTTCTGCTTTATGTAGTATAATTTTAAAAGAACTGAAGAACTTGCAAGCTGAGAAAGGTAAGCTGGTTGAAATGAAGCCTATAAAAGGGTTTTGTTTCATTTCATTGTGACAATAATGGCTGAAGAAACAGCCTTTGCCATCAGTAAATGTCTCTCTTAACCTGTACATTTTCTAAAGGAGTAAAAAGAGAATTTAATGTGCTGAACTTCTATAAAGAAGTATGTTTTTTTAAAAATAAAACTAAATGGAAGCATCACTTCACTTATTTGTGTGGCAGAGGCAGAAGGGTTACTACTTTGTTAATACCTGACGATCAGGAAGCTTATATGAAACTTGCATGTACATTCAGAACCACCTTGGATAGCAAACATAATTATCCCTTAGTTTATATTCAAGGAGACAATTAGTCTCCTGGCTGCCTGGAGAGGAAGGAGAGCTTTACTGCTGTATCATGTCACTGCTTTCTCAAAAAGTTCTTATGTCTCTGGTCGTATCAATCCTAGAAGCTAGATTACCTTTGCTCAGTTTTAAAAATTATTATATTAAAAACCCTTTAAAAACTTCTTGGCTCTATATGAGCCTTGACTAACTGAAGAATAGATTCTGTTTTCCCCATTTCCCTATTGCACAACCTGAATCAGAGTGGATAAGTGGCAACCTGACAGAGAGGTTTTCCCCATCTGGCTTACTATACTTCATATAGTCGGATAATTTATTGCACAGAGAGAAAAATTACATTGCTATTAACACTTCTGAGTCAGTGTTTTCAATACTGAGGTCAGAGTATACCGATTTCAGCCATCTTGGCCATTTTTCCAAAGTAATCTGAAAATGTATCCCAGAACTGTCATTTAATTTTAACATAAAAAGGCTGGATTACTCAGAATTTCACTGAATACATAACTTTGGATTGTCTAGTCTCTTGGGGTTGTCTAGTCTCTTGGGATTGTCTAGTCCAGTTTTCCTGCTCAAGCAGAGTCCATTACAGCAGGCTGCTCTGTGCTATGTCCAGTCAGATTTTGAGTATATCAAAAGATAGGGACTCCACCTACTCCCTGGGCAGCCTGTTACAGTGCTGAATCACCCTTGCAGTAAAAAAGTTTCATGATGTTCATAGATTCCTGTTTATGCCTTTGTCCTCTTAGTGCATACTACTGAGAAATGTCTGTCTCATTCTTTATTTTCTCCATTGCATATTTACACTCATGGATAACATCCTCCCTGAACCTTCTCTTCTCCAGGCTGAATAGCTCCAGCTCTCTCAGCCTGGTCCTGTGTATAAGATGTTTCATTTATTTAATCCCCTTTGTGGTCCTTTGCTCCACTCACTCCACTATATCTACATCTATTTTTTCATGGGAACTGATCCCAGCACTCCAGATATGTCTCACCAGTGTTGAGCAAAGAGAATGGATCACTTTTTTGGACCTGCTGGCAATGTCTTGCCTAAAGCAGTCTAGGCTATTACTGGCTTTCATTGCCACAATAGCATGCTACAGATTCATGGGCAATGTGTTTTCCACCCAGATTTAAAGGTCTTCCTTTGTCAGGGTTCTTTCAAGCCGTTTTGCACTCAGCCTGTACAAGCACAGGGCTTATTCCTCCTCAGTTGGAGGACTTTGCTTTTCCCTTTGCTGAACTTTGTGAATTCTTCTCTGTTCCTTTCTCCATCATTTTGAGGTTCCTCTGAATAATGGCTGTGCCTGGGTATGAAGCACTCCTCCACTTGGCATCATCTGCAAACTTGCTGAGGGCACACACTGTCCCATCATTCAGATCACTAATGGAGATGCTGAACACCACAGGTGCCAGCAGTGGTCCCTGAGGGAGAGTCCTAATGACAGGATTAGGATTTTTCAGTCCTAGAAAATGGATGACACTTCCATTGAAAAGAAGAAAAAAAAAATCCTTTAGGGGATCTGACATGGATATGAAAAAAGGCAGTCATACTCTTCTGAAGTATTTGATGTTTATTTAGATACTTTGTAGTGCATGCATGTCCTGCAGACTGTCTTATTTATTTGCTCTTGTAGATGCCTGTGAATCTAGAGATTTGCTTGGGAAAGACAGACTTTCTGTTATTTTTCTTAGGGATTCTTATCAAACATAATTTTCACCAGACCCAATAATGGGGTGGAAAAGAGAGGCATTAACAGAAAACTGTCCTGAAAAGGAATTAACTGAAAACCTGTAAATCTCTTAATTCTCAGACATTTCTGTCCCTAGATGCTCACATCCTTTCCATCAGAATAAAGGAGTTCCTACTTCAGTTAGAATCAATCTTACAGCAGAACAATAGGACTTAAAATGTAGGGACACATACAAGAAACCATGACTGTTTGGTACATTAAAAACCGAGCTAAAAAGCAACTTCTGCAGATTATGGAAATAACACTTTTTTTTTCATGGATTTTTCTCCTTCTATGTTATTAAAGAGTTTTTCAATATGCAAACTTATTTATTTTTCAAATTATTTTGAGTAGGATATCTTGAGAACCTGCAAGCACAAATAGTGATCTTTTGTCATACCATGACATTGCAACATTTTAAAATGAATTTGTCTCTTGAGCCTCCTACCTGAGCTATGCCACCCCTGTGCCTTAGATTAGTTGGAATGAGTTTCAAGAATTAGCAGAGAGAGAACATCAGTTTTTTCAGCAGATTGGTTTGTCTGGAACAGTCACGTTATCAGCATTACAGGTGTTACCATAGAGGATGACTGGATAAATGCCTGTTTTTAAGAGATCCAGATAAAATAATTTATCTGAGAAAATAAGCCTGGGTATTCAATTTATCCTCTGCAATATTGCAGTTTGCAGTACATAAAAAACCTGACCTCCAAACACTAAGGCTTACAAAGGGCAAGCTTGTCACATTTATAATCCTAGGGACCTTAGAGGTTTATCAGTCTTAGTATGTTGAAAGGGATGGACTATGTCATGCACTTTTGCAGTAAAAAGAAGTAAAAAAAGTTGTGCCTAAATAGGAAAGATAAGCCTCACAATGATCAGATAAGTGGGAAGAGCTAATGACTCTATTAGGATGCTCTAGATAACTGAGTAAGATTTACACTTTGGCAAAGGCTTGGCAGAAAATTGTTTTATACCTTTTGCAGTGGAAGAAAAATTATGCTATGTTTATAGCAAAGGACCTTATCCTGGATAGTCTTTTTTGCTTACCAGAATTGTTACTTGATTTCAGTGTGACTTCAGGTCCTTACCAAGTGAGAACTACTAACTTCAGGAGATGTGTTGCTCAGAATATGGAGTGATTGCTGTACTTACTGAGCTCATCTCTGCTGAGATTGTCACAAAGCACAGACAGGTGCTAAAGGGCTGTGGAACAGCTGCCATTTACTTCGTGCACACACATAGTCCCTGGTACATAGGGAGAGCTGGCCCACATGCATATCAAAGCAGCTTAGTGTGCTTCCACAGCAGAACACTTTCCCAAGCAGACTGTGCCTCTGCAATGTCAAAATGTGTGTCACTACATACCGTTTACCTTTCAGGAAAACATTCACCCCCCTCCCCAACAAACCAATACTCATCCCCTGCCAGAAAAAACCCTAAAGATGCTTTTCACAGTGGAGTTCCTAGGAAGCTTGATAGACAGCACAGATCTTGGGATTTTATGGGAGCTTACATATGACATCCTTACCTTTCCTAGATTGTGAAAACTCTAAGAAAAAAGTTTCATTCTGGGATCTCAAATCACTGCATAAGCAGATAGAACTATTACTATTGCAAGTAGACAGAGGTTATTCTTTCCAAGATTTTACAGTGGGCTTTTCCTCCACTGGGTATTCCAAATGGGTCAAGTTCATAAGTAAAAAGGCAAATTGAGCCACTAAGCACATAAAGCATTAGCATGTAACAGGCAAGTGTACTGGTGTCTTTAACAGGCTACCTCAAACTGAAATATAAGGCTTGATCATACTGAGTCTGCAAAAGGTCAGCATTTTGGTGTTATAAATCATACTGTTCTGAGCACTTTTAGTTTTGGCTTCCTTAAGAATCCTTGCAGAGTGATTGCAATCACAGGGCTGTGAGGAGGCCAGTTCATTAAATTGCTGACTCGGCTTCTTGCAGATGTTTCAGGCAGGTGTTCTGTGCAGACCAGGGAGTTTGCTTTCTTCTGCAGCATGTTGCACTGCAGGTCAGAGGTGACACCTCAATGGCAAGGTCTCAACTGCATGGCAAGTCTCAGAGGTGTTTGTTAAGGGAGAAAAAGAATTTAGTCTCCTTAAAATTTATGTACTGCAAAAGATAACTGCACCTGCAGACTGCTGCTCTTATTGGAAACACATGGTGGCTGTTGGAAGAAGTATAAAATTCTACTCTGTAGTTTCTGTTGAGAATATGCAGGAACTCCAAATGATTAGTATTAGACCAGAGATACCTAAATGATTCATGATTCCAATAGTACACTGTTCTGGTACAAAGTGTATGTTTTTGTCATATGCTTAGGGATTTGTGCAAATCCACGTGTTTAAAAAATGACTGTGACCAGTATTGTATTACCATGCAACAGTTGTCTTGCATAATAAAATGTGTGCCAGCAGGCATTCCCAATGACCCAGCTAGTTCATAATTAGAAAAGGTTAGTCCAGTCTTTCCTGGCCACCTGTATGTTGGCTTTGTAACTTTCCAAAATGAAAGGGTAAAAATAGATTCTTCTAGATGCTGGAAATCCAGTAAAAAGGACCACCCGTATTAGAGAATCTTCTGCTTTAGAAGACCATTGTAGGTTTACTGGGTAAAAAAATGTTTTGCTCTTGCTAGAAATAGCCTCCAGCAAACAAGTTTTGGTCAGTTCATGTTACATTACTCAGGTATAGGCACTAGAATCATAGAATGATTGGTGTTGGAAGGGACATTACAGGTGAACCTACATAGTCATACACAGAAATCCATTTTAAGTGCCAGTAATGCAATAACGTTTTTTAAGTGATTAATAGGTGATTAATAGGGCCAATGATGCTAGCTGGCATATTTGGCAAGAAAAACAACTAAGAGTTTATATAATTGGAACGATGTTTTCAGAACACTTAATATTTGCTGCAGCTGCATTCTGTTCTCACAAATTATGACTTACTGCCAACCATGAAGCCCTGATGGAGAAACAACACTGAACAGCATTTCATTCAGTTCTTTATGAAATATTTTTATACCCATCAGACAGTGTACTCTTGAAGGTTATCAAGACTTCTACAGTCATATTTACCAAAGGACAACAAGGATCCCTATGAGGCTTGACATTATCTGCAAAGTCTTTGATGGAGGAAAAAATCCTGCACAAATATTATCTCTAAATAGAGTATGAGGGCAATGTGGTGCAGAACTCGATTCAGAGCTGTCAGCATGGTGAGTGAGGAGCCATCTAAAGCAGCAGCAAACATTAAGAATAGGAGATGCTTTTTAACCCTATTTCTTTTTGTAACTTCTCTTTTGTTTACAACAATGAACCTTCTCCAACTGAGATGGCTTTTAAAAATTAAACAATATTGGGGGATTTTATAGATAGCATTTTAAAAAACTTTCAGACAAGAATAGAGAAGAGGAGTTTAGCTTTTTTTATTGTATTTATATTTATAGCACTCATCTAGAATTTGGGAAACTAAATTTTAGTTCCTTTTCTACCTGAAAAAAATCACTTTCTCATTATCATTCTCATTTGTGTTAAGTCTTAAAGTAATTTTCTTTATAGATTTGAGTAATTTTAATGGCTATGAGTGATAGCAGGTTTAGCCAGTCTTATATTTTTTCCTCTGGTGAATCTCTCTCTCCACCATGTTAACAGTGGTAAATGTACCCAGTTTCCATTCTGTGGAAAGTGGCCATTCAGGCCACTTTTTCTGTTGAAACTCTGCTTTATCAAAGTAATTACAGTTACCTGTTTTCTCAAATCCTCCATTAATATAAGCCTGATATGGAATATGAGCAGAGTAGAAAATAAGGTTTTTAGATTTATAGTCTGGAAAGAGTCAGATTGGATAAACAGGACAAGACAGAGACAAAATGGAGTGTTCTGACTCTAAGGTGAGAGAGCTAATACACACAGAGACCACATTTGCATCCTTTGCATTAAAGAACAAGGCATTAACTCATCCTGTTAAAAGGCAAAGCAGGAAAATTGTGTTCACAATTTCAAAATTAGACATGTGGGACACATTTGCAAGCATAAATTCTTCTTCAGAGCTTGCTAGTCTCTGCTTATTATTGTTATTATGATGCTAATGTTTTATTGAGGATCATATAAAGTCTGTTTTAGGGAACATCTTTTTATGTTTCCCATCTTGTGTACTTTGCTGAGATTGCTCAATCATTTGAGTCTCACATTAGAACACACATATAGAAGCCCGAGTATAAATCTGTCATCACTTGCACTATGAATCTGAATGTTTTAAAGATATTTTTTCTTTTTTAAAAGTCTCAGCTGTTTTAATATGCAGCATTTCAAGCATCAAGAAGCTTTTTGCTTTTCTAATTTCCCAATGTATAGAAGTATTGTTTTGGGGGTTTAGTACATTACATTAATACTCTGCTGTTTCTTCCTGCTTACAAGAAAATGCAGTCATACAATCCAACAAGAAAAACATTCCCAGTGTCATTTTATATTACTAATTCTGCAGGTGGAATTCTATAATCTTCACTTCTAAAAAGGATATGAGATTTCCCAGCTGAGAAGATGTGTTGTTAAAGTAAGGCTTTTTTCCTGCTGAATAAATGCAACCCCCCCACTAAAACCCAAACAAGCAAACAAACAAAAAAACAACACTGAACAAAACCCCCCC
>CM031857.1:95987607-95998167 GCA_018697195.1 Certhia americana | reverse complement strand
AAAAAAAAAAAAAAACCCAAAACAACCTCCCCTCCAAAAAAACAGGCCTCCCTCCCCCAAACCTAACCATAATAAAAGAAAATTTTAATGAGGAAAATACTTTAAGTATAATCACTTTATATAGCATTGGTGGCTTCTTACACATTGACAGCTGAATCTGGTCCTTGACTGTAATGAAAATGAGAGTGTGATTGATATTTTTCATTTTTTTTCTTAGGGCAGAAATGGTCTTCTTTATAGATTGCTTGAGGTCTGTGAAAGAGTGTTCTTTCTCAGTGTTGCAAATAACAGCAAGATGTATACAGAGCATGCTGTTCTGCAGATTAATTCTGATGTGTGCAAAGCCCCATTTGCATGAATTTCACCTTCTAAGTTAGCAGCCCACTTTCCAGCTCCTTGTCTGTGTAATAATTCTTATTTTCCTCTCTTTAGCTTGGTCCCTGACAGTTTTTAAATATTCATCAGTTATGATATTCATTGTCAGACCATTATTCCTGGCCAAGCTTCCAGGCAACAAATGAATACCTAATTCACTTGGAGCATGATCTACTTTCTGTAAAAACCGTTGGTAGCTTAGGGAAGCTATTGATGAGAACAACATTCTAAAGACACAAAAATTTTAGGTGTCTTTCTTAACACTCCTCTTAGACTCCCTCCATATTAGATAGCTTTAAGCAAATATGAGTAAATCATCCAGACCAAGGTAAATGAACACAAACACCACCAGATGATTTCTGCTTGAAGTGCTGTGCTGTAGAGTTTCTGCAGAGAAGGACAGAATTCAAGTGTCATACATTAGAAACTATTAATTTGGTTCACAGAATAGTCCAATGATCTGTCATGAAGTGTAAATGTTCTTGCTCTGAATGCAGCTCAGGATAGCCTGCATTTGATTTACTGGTATGAGGTTCTATAGAAGTCATAAGGATGGACACAGGACCTTCAAGAAGCCTTGAGCCATAGATAGTTGCTTGTTCTAAAAAAACAAGTATATGGAAATAAACACTGTATTTGAAAGATAAATGAAATCATAATTAAGGCTCATCCATAGAATCTATCACAATATATCTAATCAAATGGTAATTTGCCAGATAACCTCCTAATGTAACTCAGTGCCTTACTATTTAACTCTACACAGCATTAAAAGACAAAGCAGCTGCTATTGACATTAATATTTCATACCAAATCACAATAGGATTTCTAACATACCCAACTTCCCTGCAGAAGCCATTAGGGAAAACAGCTTGTGATTAATTTCAACAACATGTCAACCTGTGATAAAAGGAAGTGAGCCCCCAAACCCAACAAGCTCACTTGTTATGAATGAGTGTGTGTGCAAAACATGCCAAGACACAGGATTTAAAAGGACTGACTCATGGATGTGCCAGGCAACTAGGAATTGCAGTGTAGGAGGTCTTTCTGAGACCTTTCAGCAAATGTTATTGCTATACTGTTGTGCTGTCTGGGGGCCTTGAGAAAAGCTTAACATATCTTTGCAGAGTGAAAACAATGATAAGATGGATGAAGTATAACAGAATCTAAAGAAAGAAATTTTTTCCATGTTTGTTTCATAACTTATGAAGGGTTTGATAGTGTCTTCCTGCAGCAAGCTTTAGGTTAGAGGTCAAATGTCCGAAAAGTTAGCCAAAGGAAAAAAAGAGCTCTTAAAGGGGGTAAAGAAGTTTTGCTTTTATGCTTAGGGCCACAGAAAGCCCCTGTCTGTATGAACTGCACAGAACCATTTTGGTATTTCTGTTCACAAGTGAAATATGGAACTTCAGTAACTCAGAAATACAAAACTGCAGCAACTCTGAAAATCTGTATCTGTGGCAAATCCATTTAGATTTAAATGCATTACTACATTTATATTATGTATCTGCTATGATAAAGTGAGCTTGGGAAGTCATAATCTGTTTTCCTAGGTTATCAACCTTTTCTTCATGAAGTAAATCATTTTCATCTGCTCCATTCTCATTCTATCCTCACCTTCTGTTTATTCTTGTTTGATGGTGGCTTGACAACTAGATTAGGAGGGTAAAAGGCAGCTAGAGGGGGATGGCTAAGGAAACTTTGACCTTCCCCCCTCCCCAACAGGAATCATAGTAATATGTAAGAGAATTGAGAAATGTTTTCAGTTTACCTTTATTATAGTGGTTGTGTGCACTATGGGTGAAAACTACTTCTTAAAAATCCATATGTAAATAGAACAACTTACAAACCTGCAAATATTTTATTTCAGTAATCTGAGCTCTGGATTTTTGGGCATATTTTCTGACACATAGAAGCTGCATGCCATTGGCCCCACACTCTGTGCGTAGGTGCTATTCTGTTTGTTATAGAATATTACAGAAAGAGTTAAGCTAACCACAGCAACAGCCTTGCTTTCTGCTGTCATCAGAATTCTTCTTTGTCACCTTTATTGCTTTGAAAAAACAATGATACTGCATTTGACCCAACAGAGGCACTCCTAAAAAAATTCAGTGCTCTTTCTGCAAGATGACATTTGTCTTACAGAGCTGAAATGGAGTAATCATTTAATTTCATCTTGATTGAAAATAGAAACATTTTGAAGGAACTTTTTGAACTTGCTTATGTCTTATATTTACTGCTTTGGTAGAGTTCCAAGACCTGTAATAGGTATATGGTTTGATCCTGACTGAATACCAGACATTTCATGATCTATTACTTTGAGGCAGTATATGGATGATTACTTTTTACATGATGAGTTTAGGTGGCTTGATTAATCAGTATCCTTTTATGTTGCTTGGAAACTTTACTTTTCCTTGGGAAGTTTGGCTTTCTCACTATACCTAACCTTAAACTTCTCTGATGAGCTTCCTTCCAGAAGGAATTGTAGTTCCTATCTGATCAGCTGGACTGAATTAAATTGCTGTGCCTTTTCAGTTTGAGACACTAGGATAGATAAGCTGTGTTTATGTCCTTTTGACTTAGTGCCTTGGAAAAATAAAATATTTCTGTGGAAGTTACTGTCCAGAACATTGCATATTTTATTCCAAGATTCTTAGCAGCATACCAAATTGTATCTAATGCCAGAAACTGAAAGCGGTGCTTCTGCTTGTCCGTTCAGTTAAGCAAGAAAAAACATACATCCCGTGATGTGACTGACATTTCACATTTCATGTCTTGACGTATAAACTTTCATTTTGATACTTCATGAACAATTCCTGAAGTATGTATACACAATGCTATTTTTGCTAGATTCCTGGCATGCAAAATTCATAGCAATGAGAATATTCAGCTTTTGATTCCTTTAACTGCATTTTCTGGATAATATTTGTCTACCAAGACTATTACCATTAGTTGTAGTGTATATAATAATTTTCTTGATAATTGCTGATAGGCATATTAAAAGTCAATATTATATCATTCATGACTGGTATATTTTTGATAAAATACAAGTTATCTTATAAAAGTCAATAAATTAAGGAATAATAATGTCATCACCCACTTATGATAAACATATAACTCCTCTCCTTGTGTTAATCTGTTTTATTTAACCTACTATAATTACATGCATCACTTTCCAGCAATTGCTCAAGAATAATCTCTCATGATTTTTCAGAGCCACTGTTACCATTATGTCCAGTTTGTTATTTTCCACTGTTACCATTTTGAACAGCAAGAATTTATATCGGCCTTCTTTCACTCACTTTGATGTGAGTGAATGATAAACATGTTATTCAGCCTGCAAAACTATCAGTAAAATGAAGTAATAGATGAGTTCTCCCTTTACTGAGATATTTTCAATTTATTTAAAACATCACCTTGCAGTTCAAGCTAATAGGTACTAAAAGTCCTTGTTTTCTTGGGTTTTTTTTCCTTTTGCAGGAACAAAAATTTTGGGTTATTCTTTTTTCTTGGACATGCGTCAACTATTACTCAGTACAATCACTGCCCTTAAAACTATTTTGCAAATTATAATCCATCGAAGAGGATATTTGCTCCCTGTGCACAGTCAAAAATAATTTGTATCCAAAACTGCAGCAAGACTTATTCACAAATTTCATAACTGCACAGCTTAGAGCACAGTTGAATGTGGAGAGTGGTTTTATTTTCTGTGCAAAACACAAACTGAATATATATGGGAATTCCTAATAGACTGAGGTAGCTAATATAAGATTGTTGGAAATACCTTTAAGAAATTATGTTACATCTCATTAGGATATTCAAGGAAGTTTCTCTTCTTGTTTTGGATTTTTTTTATTTTTTTTTGTTCTTATTGTTTAGCCGTGTTTTAAGTGTTTCAAATCAAGGATGTGAATATTTCATGTAATTTTGTTTGTTGATCATCAACCATTAGATAAGACTTAATTGTGACTGTAGAATGCCACACAAAAAATATTCAACAGACTGGAACATTTGTCTAGTTTCATGACCTGATTTATGTTTTTGGGAGTCAGTCAAGAAAAAGATAGGAGGAATAGAACCAACTTCTGAACTTGGTGATACCATAAAGATTCTAATTTGATGTTTTGGTTATCTACCCCTTTAAAATAGAGAAAGGGCTATTTAAAACTTAAACTGGTCCTTTTTAAAGTAATTTTTTCTTCAAAGTTTTTAGGAGTTCTATCAAACCTGAGGCAGAGGAATAATGGCCTATTTTAGCTGTAGAAAGACAAAGAGCCTAAGAAATCCATGTATTAAGCTAAAAAGATTTCATAACCTTTACAACACAAGAGAGATCATGAAGACAAAAAGGAGGCGAAGGAGTGATCTTTAGCAAGGCACCTTGCAAAGGGAGCTTAATTTGCTGAGCTATTTCCTAGCCATGGAAGCTAAGTTCCATCTATATTGCTAAATAAAAGTCCAGGGATTGATCTTTTGCTGAAAGGCTGACTGCTGCCAGCTGGCTGTGGTCCACAATGCTTAGGGCTAGTCACCTCTGAAAGAAATTTGTCTTGGAGAGAGCAAACTGGAGGATTCCAAAGAAGAAAAGGAGCCAGGAAGTGCTGTTAACAATTAGGCATTAAAGGTCATACAGTCCAGTGCTGACCTCAGTCTTTGGCCCTTTTTTTAATACAGTACAGAGAGGTATCCAGAGAGAGCTTTAGCCAGGCATCATCCACTGGACGCCATCTGATTCTCTAGATGAGAGAAGGACATTTCGAACAGAGATCAGTATCAATAGTGGATGACTAGTTCTAGTTTAAGAGTCCATATTCAATTTATAGAAATTAGAATAAAAATTAAACTCATGTTTTGTTTTGTTTTTTAATCTATTATCAAAATGTTTCTTATGTCCTTCGTGATTTACAATGTTCTGGTTTATTTTGTTTTTACTGTTTTCAATGTTATAACAAAGATTCTATCAAAAAATTTGAACTGACTCCATGCTTAGCTATATATTTGATTCTGAATTCTTCTGCTGAATGTAATGAGAATATTAAGAAATATTAAGAGCTTTTCTGGATTGGGGCCAAGATTAACATTGCTAGATAGACTAAGCTATATTTTACATAAGCTTTAACTGAATGTTCATAGTCTTTCTCTGTAATGTTGAAAATGAAAATCAGTCCCAGCTAAGTAGACTACAGACATTACACAGTGTACCACAGCAGGAAGGGTAAGTTGAAGGTTGTCAGTTTGCTTAATGCTGAACAAAAACAAAAGGCTGTTTCTAAATGTATGAAATAATAGGACCATCATGGATCTCAAATCCAGTTTAATCCTCTTTGGCAGCATAATACATTTCTAAAACCACATAATCAAAGGGTGGGGAAGAAAATGATCAGTTTTAACAGACAGACTAGAATTTGGACCTCTGTATGAAATCTATGTGTTTCATACATAAATTAGCAGATGCCTTTTTCTTATACATATTCTTATATATGAAAAAATACACTATTTCTTTAAGACTTTGGTGATTCAGTAATTTTTCTTTCTTCATCTATATTTGTTTTATTTCTTCCCAAAGAATCATTTTTTTACCAGCATTCTCCTTCTG
The DNA here is from genome assembly GCA_018697195.1 of Certhia americana. Taxonomy (NCBI): domain Eukaryota; kingdom Metazoa; phylum Chordata; class Aves; order Passeriformes; family Certhiidae; genus Certhia; species Certhia americana. Next base: position 95,992,202 of record CM031857.1, on the reverse strand, counting down.
GTGAAACAACCTTTCCAGAATTTCGTCTGAAAAGCTGTGCTTTATAGGTCTAACAGTGTCAAGCTGACTGTAGACATGTATTCCAAAACTAGCCCCTACAAAGCCAGTATTTTATTTCCTACTCTTGAAAATAATACTTTTGATAAATTTTTATTAATGGTCACAGTTATATTGACTCTTGGTGACTTATAAACTCTCAGGAATTGGGACACATCATGTTAGATACTATAATGCCTCTCCTAACCTTATTGCAGTCCAAAAAAAACCTGAAAGAAAGTTCAAAAAAGATAAAAAAAAACAGAAGCAAAACACACTGAAAGGTTAGTTTTGTAGCAGACACCACCATCCTAGAAATATAATTTCAGGAAGGGGAATTGTAGGATGTCTGAGTGCTTAAATAAAGTAAAAGGAGAAAAAGAGTATGCAAATTAATGAAGAAATAGTAGGGGAAAAATTGGTCACAAAGGGACTGCTGAAATTAATTCAAACCAAAAATACTCTGAGCAGAGAGATCAGGGGAACTGGACTGACGTGTTTCAGGACAGAACAGAGTGGTTCCTTTCAGACCCCAGCTTTTAGGTCTCTCTTGTAGCTGATTGCATGTTCCTTCTCCTGCATTAAAGTGGGAAAGAAATACTTCTTTAACACATCTTTAGAATCTCTTCTGTGTGAAATTTTGTTTGCTATAGTCTTTATATTAGAAGAGAAATCACTGAGGTTAATACTCCTTAATGTTAATTAATTTTTTTTTTTCTTTAAATAATCAACCATGCCAGTATTGAAAAACATGCTTGCAATCAGTATGCGGACTTGGTTCATTTGCAGAGTTGCACATTAAGGATGTCATATATGCATTGACACAGTTCCTGTTGTAGTTTATTTTCCCAATGATCCATGTGAGTAAGGTTTCTGTAAGCATGAAGTGATATGATCATTAATAACTTTTGTAATCTTTTCAAATGATTCACGGGTAAGGACAATTTATCTTGTTTTTTGATTTTGTAGGAGACTAGAAAGTGATGGCAAAACATTTAATATAAGAAATATAAATTTCCCTCAAATGCTTCTGTGTTTTTAATCATGTCATGTCATGGAAAAATAACAAAAAAATCTGCGTGAAATAATGTTTACTTCAAGACAATTGCAAGATATTATCTGTCATTTTCATGATATTTGTTGAAATTTTGAATGAATTTGGCAATGAATGGTTTTATATCTTTACAATCTAAATTAATATTTTTACCATCAAAGATAGTACATACATAATCTTTTTGTGCAACTTCATGGTGAAGAATCTTATAGTAAGAAAATACACATAGACACAAATTAATACACATAGACATAAATTAATACACATAGACATAAATTAATGGCCATTTTGACTTTTAGTGGGAATTACTTCTTAGGTGAGTTAGTTACATTTGAAAATGGGTCATATTTTGCTGAGGTATTTCAGGACTTTTAAAAACTCCACTCAGTAAAATGAGGACCCCAAGATACCAATCTAATTGAAATCACAGTTTTAAAATAAAAGTGTACATATCAAATTTCATGCATGACCAAGATCCTGTCTGTGCAGGTCTATTTTCTAATATTAGAGATGTTGTGAATTGGTCATTATAGATCCCTTTATTGGTCATTTTCAGATCCCTTTCAGCTGCATTTTGAACTTCCATTATTTTCATACTTTTTCCCACACATTTTCCAGATGTAATTCATGTGCTGTTTGGATGTGTCTGTTAATACACAAACTTTTATTGCTTATCTTATGTGACATAACAATGCTCATTTCATCTTTCAATAATGGGACTTTTTTTTGGACTTTTTATGGGTTAGTCTCATAAAAAGAATTTAAAATTCATCCATCTGATGCATAATGTCAGTTTAAGAAATCATGGGGTTTTTTGATGCAATTATCCTTACCTGTGTGCACAGAACTAATGTGGATTATGAAACAAAACATGGATCACAACATCACAGAAAAAATTATGTTGTAAGAGACCTCTTGACATCATTTAATTTGATTCCCCTCTTGAAGCAGATCAGGTTGATGAGGGCTTTTTCAAATCTTGAAGACCTCCAAGGAGATAGATCCCACAGCTTCTGTAAGCAACTTGGGCCAGTGTTTGTCCATTGTCACCATAAAATAATTCCTTTTATCTAATCAGAATCTCCCTGCAGCAAGATGTGCCTGTTGCATAGTCTGTTTCCCCTGAACACAAAATGTGTTGGGGGCATTACTTGTGTGCTGAAGACAGATGTCTTACAGCTGATGTGGAATAGACCACATTTGTTACATTCAACAACCTTGTCCTACAAAAGTAGGAGGTTGCACCCAAACTTAGTTGTTGATGGCTACTAGCCCATGTCAACTCTTGTCTAGTCCTTGGAATGGTTTGGGAGTAAAATGTGCAGGCCAAAAATATACACAGGACATACCAGAGATTTTACTTGTTTAACAGTACAGATCAAGTTCCAGAGCCAGGGACTGCTGAAATTAAATAGCTTTTCCCTTGATATAATCTTCATTTTCTGTGTCACATCATCAGTACCTCTTGGTGGAACATATTACAGTTTTTAAGGCTTGGAGACTGGTTTTTCACTGAGGAAACTCTCTATCTGTGGGGTAAACTAATCCGTTTTCATCATAGAATCATCATAGAATCATAGAATAGTTTGAGCTGGGAGAAACCTTTAAAGGTCATTTAGTTGAATCATTCCACAATGAGCTTAGACATTTTCCACTAGATCACAAAGCCTCATCCAACTTGACCCTGACTCTTTCCAGGGATGGGTTATCTACCACCTCCCTTCTCTAGTCTCTCATTGTAAAATAATTTTTTCATATTTCTCGCCTAAATCAACTCTTTGGTTTAAATCCCTTACCCCTTGTCCTATTGCAATAGATCTTGCTAAAAATTTTGCCCCCATATTTCCCTTAAGCCCTGTTTAATTACTGAAAAGCTACAATAAGGTCTCCCCAGAGGGTTCTCTTCTCCAGTCTGAACAACCTCAGTTCAACGTTTCCTCATAGGAGAGGGGCTCCAGCCCTTTTACCATTTTTGTGTTGCTCCTCTGAACTCACTCCACCAGGTCCATGATTTCCCTTAGTTGGGAGCTCCTGAGATGGATGCAGGACTCCAGGTGGGGTCTCATGGGAGAGTAGCAGAGGGGGAACATCACCTCCCTCTACCTGATGTCTGTGTTTCTTTTGACTGACCCTGGGACATGACTGGCTTCCTGGGCTGCAAGTACATCTCTGCTGTCTTCCAAGCTCTTTCTTCTCAGCTGCTGCTGACTTGCCCCTGTATTTTGATAAGGTCTTTTTCAGGTTTCACAGAGACAGATGCTGCAGCTGGGCTACGTTTTAAGTGTTTGCACAGCTTTACTTATATCATCTGTCAGACAATGTTACATGTAGATGTAAAATGTTTACAAAACTACGCCTGCACAACGCTCTTTTCATGACCAGATGTGTGCACCAGATAAGGAGTTTGGAAGAAATTTCATGACTGCCTCTTAGAGCTTATCAAAAGGTTTATTTTATTGTAACTCTTTGAGTATTTCCAAACATTAGTAGCTAAGAGTGGGCCAATCAACCAGACATGAATTGCTCTTTTTCAGAAATAAGCCTAAATGATGCAACATATTTTCGCTTAGTGGGTTCTGAAGACAGAGAACTAATCAGGAAAAGTAAGTGACTTAGATGTACACTGCAGTTGTTCAGGTCTCAACTAAACGAATAGATTATTCAAAGTCATTACAATCTGTAGCTTTTCAATGACTGTTACTGAAATGAACTAACACAAACTGTTTCCTATTAAGTTTATGTTAATGAGGAAAATACCAGCTAGTGCTTTCATTAGCAGTTTTATGGGACACATACTTGAAGCTGAGCTCCTGTCTCAGAATAGAACTCATCTCAATTCTGTCTACCTGAAAGAGATTTTCAGGTTTCGTCTCAATAATTTTCCTTTTAGTCTTCATTAGTAGATGATTCCAAGAACCTAACATGTATCTGAATAGTCCAGAACATCTTATGCTTTGTTATTCATAGCACTTAAGTTTTAATTTTTTAATTACATTGTTCTACGTGTTTTCCATGCATCTCTCCAAGGAAAAGTCTATGCCATTTGAACATGTATCAAACTTTTCCAGATCTGTCTCTTGCAGAGACTCTCCATTGCCTTTCTGTGCAATGATTGGCCTCAAGTCTGAGGGCTGTACACTCGGAGTGTGTGCAAACCCTTGAAGTTTAATGGCCATTTTGTTACAATGGGATTTCTTTATTCCAGCCTGATGGAATGCATTTTAATATTGTACTGGAGGATTAATAATAATCACTGCAATATATACAGTAAGTATGCTTAAAATGTTAGCACTCTTCTAGAGTATTCTCTGTTTTGAAGTCTGGCAAATATAATTTAGTCTGGCAAATATAACCAAAAGTGCCAATTTTAACCAATAATGTAGTTTATATCTGGACATGCTCTGTATGCATATGGGAAGATAAAACAATAAATATGTATATAAATATTACTCCCAATAACCACTGTTAGGATTGGTTGGTGAGCTTTTGGGTTCATTAGACTAGA
>CM031857.1:95959996-95987507 GCA_018697195.1 Certhia americana | reverse complement strand
TATATATGTATATATATGTATGTATATAGGTATATATGTAAAAAAAGTCTCATAAATAATCATATATTTGTATTTATTTGTCTGTCTATCTATCTGTCTGTCTATCTATAATAATATACATGTTTGGAGACACATACATATATATGTGCACCAAAGAAAGGCTTTTGTTACTTAAGGTAGACCTTTGGTTTTCATTTCTGTGCGTTCACTCACACCCATCTCACATCAGCAAAACTAATTTCATTTCATCAGGTTTCTTTTGATTTATACTGAAACAGACATAGCAGAAATCTCTCAAATCTATTATTTTACTAGCAGAATCAGTTTACAATAACTGAGACATGAGGAAAGTAAATGCCTCAGTTATTACATGATGTATTGACTAGACTGCTGCTAATATGATGAACCATATTAATTGCTTTCTCATATGGATTTGGATAATCCAATATGGAAAGTAAACTCATATATGTTTTAACGAAAAAGTAAGAAAATGGCTATTTATGACTAGGATGTAAGTTCTGTAAACTGGGTTGAGTATGGATAGCAACTGAGGCTTTGCACTAGAACTATGGGGATGTCTTCATGGAAGAGATGGGTCTGTCTGAGCAAAAGGAATCAGAAAGGACAGAGGGTGTGGAGGTTTTGCATGGTTTACTGCTTCTTTATTATATAAATTGGTGAGCTGGGGCCAAAAGAAAGGAAACACTATTTATGCGCATAATGTGTTTAGAGCTGTTAATGCTCTGCAGAGGTGTCCTGGGTAATACCTGTGCCCACTGCTGTTTTAGAAGAGGCTTAGCTTTAAAGTCATGCCAGTTTCTTCTAGACCTCCAGGAGTCCTTGTTCTGAGTTCTCTCAAAGCATTTGGACTACATGAATAATTAAGATGAGAATGTATGTCTGTGGTTAATGATGGTATTGAATGACACTTAAGGGATAATTTTTGATATTAATTAAAGGTAAATATGATTCCTATATGCTTCTTCTTAACATGATGTGGTTAGGTTGCAGTCCAGTTAGAAATGAAACCCAGAAGAGAGAGAACACTGGATTTTGAGTGAGCTTTTGTTTTTTTTTGAATGAGTTTATCCTTTCTCAAATATAATGCAATATTCTGTTTAACAAACATTAAGGCAAAGTCTAAAATAGTGCATCATACTCATTATCTTTGAATGTATTTATATCCATACTTAAGCTAACTGCATTTGTTACAATGCTGGCTGGCAATCATCACATGGACACCTGCTTGAAGAGGGTATTTTCTCTCTACTGGATCACCAGGTTGCAGATTGGATTGTAAATCTTCATTGTCTTTCCATTGGTCTATTAAAAATTTATATTAGCATAATTTTATTTATCATTTTGGCTGCTTTCATTATAGTTCTGTCATAGGCTTTCTCATTAACTTTAGCTCAATTTATATGTGGTAAACTTGCTCTTTTTTTTTTTTTTTTTTTTTTTGATTATTATTCTGGCAAGAATATTCATTCTGCAATTTTTATGGTTTCATTCTAGTTGAAATTCTTAAACCATTAATTTTCATGCACTTTACAGTTTAATGGAAATTTGTAAAAAATGTCATTTGAATCTTTTAAATGCATCCTTTTCAATTTATGGATGCATTACTTAGTCCATTACATCCATCAGTATACAAAGCAACCTGTAAAAGAAGTTTGTTAGAAAAAGACTCAAATATTTCCAGACTGGGGAAAAAAAAAATCAACCCTCAATATAACTTCCTGTGCTTTATTGCTATAGAAAACAAAAAAAAAGAAGCCAAAGAAACCCCCAAACAAACAAAGAAACAAAAAACCCCCCAAAACCTCCAAAAATCTGAAAACCCAAAAAAACCCCCCAAAACAGCAAACCAAAAAGAACCCCCCCCCAGAAACTCCAAAACCCAAGAACAAATATATTGAGATTTAATCTCTTATATTAACAAGATTTACCAGAAAACTTTAAGTTTAAGAAATATAAAACATTTCTTTGCATATTAATTTAGTTTGCCAGGACACCTCAGGGCTCATGGGACCCTCTGTGGAGGGCATCAGGGCAGGACCTGTCAGACAAGACTCCTCCCAGCTCAGCCAGGAGCAGGGCAGCCAGGTCATGGAATGTTCTATGTATTGCATCATTTTGTTTGTTTCTTTTTCCTGACATTTTCTTTCCCTCTCTCCTAAATCAGTCAATTAAAAAAATTAGTGACTATGTCAGGAGAAATAGGTCTTCATTTACAATCAGAGTATGTATGAATATTCTTTGTGTCTGTTATTGTGTGAATAAACATGAAGCTAAATTTAAAGAATCTGTTATAAAATGAGAACGGCATTTTCTCTGCATTGCTGATTCTGAAGAAGGACTCTAACTGAGATGCTGTTCAACCAGCATTATTTGCAGTTTCTGCAAGGAAAATATACAGGAATATCTAGACATAGTGGGTTTTGTGCTTTTAGGTTTTTCTTACCCCATAACAGAAAACCTTCAATTTTTGTTATTGCATTGAAATATACACAGTTGGTACATTCATCAAACCTGTTAACCAAGAATCATCTTTGACAGATTATACTAAGGAAAGATTTGACATGAGAAGGAAGTCCTGAACTGAAAGAACAGTTATAAATTAAATGGCCTGAAGACTCGCAGTCAGAGAGTGAATGTCAGGCCACTTTATCTGACAGAGTCAGAGATCCATGGAGAGCACTGTGTAATGTTTTGCAGGGCCCTAGAAAACAGATGTCTCCACATTCCAGTGAGGAGTAGGGATCTCTGCTCAAATGCCTCAATAGAATGGAAGATGGAATAAATGGATCATATCATAAAATGATCTGAAGTTGTGGGAACAGCATTAAATGGCAGAGCTACAGAAGCTGTGATAAATAGCAGGTTGTAAGACAAAGCAATGTTTTTCCCCTTACTTCTGCCTTTTCCATGTATGAAACTAAGAATCTGACTGCTTGCTATGTATGTGATTTATGGAAACCAAAACCACTAGATATATTTTAAAGGGATTAGTAAGAACCTATGAAAAACTACTAGTTTTTAGAATACTACTGTTATGATTCTTAATTTGAAGGTTTGTCTTTGTTTACATCATGATGCTCCTGACATGTAAGTCATATTATATTTGTTTGTAGCTGTAATTTCTAGAGAATGAAAGTCCAGTGATTCCAGCATCTGCACAATAATTAGCAGGCTGCTGTTAGCTTATAATATCTTTTGTACTAGTATTCTCATGAATACCTGCAGGGAAAAAGCTAAAAAGATGTTTAGAATATATGAATGTTGAAATGCTGAATGGCTAAAGAATACTGATTGACAATCTTTCCTGCAATCTTTTAGAATTTAGGCCCTTCTTTAAAAGCAAGCAAACAAAACAGCCTAATAAAGGCTTATTTTTTTCGCTACAGTGTAGTGTAATTTGAAAAGTATTAAAGACCTCAATGGTTTATACATAGGATTTTGTGCATTCAAAGACAGTATTTTAAGGGCATATAATATAAAAAAAAAAAATCTAGTCTGTCTAATCTTCTCCATATAAAGTTATATAGTTCTTCAAATTAACAGTCTAACAATTAGCCTAGAAGGTTGAACTCCTCATGAGTTCAGAATGAAGAATCCAGTCAAGTGTAAAGTGAAAAATAGGTTGTTCTCTTTATTTTTTTTCCTGTCAAACAAATTTTACAAGGTTAATTTTCATGTAGCTGCTCAAAAGTTGTTTTAAAATAGTAAGGCACACCCAAGAAAACAAGGAATGCACATGGCATAGAAGCTATATCGTGACAGTAGAGTTCATTTGACCAGGTAAAAGTGTCATTTACCTCCACATCTGAGTTTTCTAGAATGTCTCTACAGTCGGTAAAAAAAAGGAGCAAACAATATATTGAGATGGACACACGTCTGTGAGCCAGATGTGAGACTGAGGGAGCTGGTGGAAGTTCTCACAGAGCTGCTTTCCATTATTTATCATCAGCCCTGGCAAACTGGTAAGGTTCCTGTTGACTGGAGGTTAGCAAATGTGATGACCACCTACAAGAATGGCCAGAAAGAGGATTCAGGGGACAAAAGAGCTCTCAGACCTTTCTTTTTAGAACTCATTCCACTTGAGCTGTTCAAAGATCACAAGATTTGAGCAAGATCCAGGGAGGCAACTCAGATGCTTGAACAGAAAATATGCAATAGTTACTCACCTGACCCTAGCAAAGACTGCAATGAAAACTTAGTGTAAGGCCTAATCATCATGGATAAAGAGAGAATTTTTCCTCAGAGAGGCAGTTTCTAAAAAGTCAGATCATGAGCTGTTACTATTGATAGGGAACATTAAACCGAAATGTGTTTGTTTTTCTGGCCATCACTGAGACACCAGAAGAAGAAAAAAAAAATCCCTAAAGGACAAAATAAATGCAAACCCACTCTTTCATGACTAGACATGCAGTTAAACAAGATTTGTCTTTTCAGTTCTGTGTAGCCAAGTTTGGCTTTGTTTATATTTTGTGACTGGAATGAAAAAGTGGAAAAATCTGTGTAGCTCAGGACAGAGAGTTCCTACCAGAGAACTAACCTGCCTCTGACAATCATGTTGGCACTGTGCTCTTGTCTAATGGTTTATGAGGTTGACTTCTGGCTTCTTCCAGATATTTTATATTCAGGTAATTAAAAAATTCTCCTGGGAAATGAGCCACATGTATTTCAAAATCCTTAAGCTGTTTGCAGTCCATGATCTATATCTGCTTTCTTTTCTGAATGCTTTCCTGTCCTACACCAAAATCTTTTGTATTATCACTTGTTCTGCACTATAAGAGAAATGCAGTAATATTTTTCAGTGTTTCTTTTTGAAATCAAAATAATCTAGGTGACCTGGTTTACATTGTGGCCTCATAAGCAATTGTACTGAGGATGATGAATGTAGCCTTAGCATGAGAATGAACACTAAAATAGGGAGGGGAAATAGACTTCTTTAGCTAACTCATGTACCAGAGAGAACAACACTGTGTAATTGCACCCCTTGTTAGAGAAAATGAAGATTTACTAAGCCAAGGATTTTAAATATTTGGCTAATAATTGAATTGATTAACTGTCTAAAATAATTAGCTGTTGATAGATATATAGAAGGATTATTTTACAAGAGATATAGTGCCTAGAACATTAGAATTCCCTACCAGATGTGGGTTTTGATGCTATGGGATCTAGTTTGACAGGACTAACACATTGTTTATGGCCAATCAAATTAATACAACATGTAAATAGGAAATATCTTGTTGGGTTTGATTACCCATTTCAGTTGTGTAATAATGGCTATTATCAGAACTTTACTTGTGTATTTATTGCATTAAAATGCAAAGCTCTGAAACAAGAGTAGACCATGTAAACTCCTTGAAGTGAATTATGCTCAAGGTTAAACAACCTTGTTAAAATCTATGAAATAGCCACATGTGAGTTGCTCTGAAAGGGTTATATATATATAGTGGAAGTAAATGCACTCTGGCTGTTTTCACCAACGTCAACAGATGTTCTCATATGTACTTTCATAAGAAAGAATGAACAAAAAGAAACTCATACTTCTGCTTGGAAGTGAGCATCAAACTTCAGGGATTCATGGAACCCCCCAAAAAACCATTTTATAAAAATGATGACAAGATCAGAAGTTTCTCAAAGCAACTTACTAACTTGCACAATAAATATGAAGCAGTAAACATGCCAGGATTCCACTGCACTTTACAGGTAAAACAGTTGCTACATCTTGATAGGAGAGTACCTTTTCAAAGTAACCTGTGCACTGACTATGATGTATGGTCCTGTGTACTCTGTCTCCATGAACTCATTTTTATTTTTCAAACACTTTTATTAAACTGGAAAACTATTGATTAGGGAGGAAATCTGTTGCTGATTAGACTGATTCACAGAGCCATACAGTGCCTCTTCCTCAATGTAGTAGTTCACATATATATGCTTTGCCTAGGCATAAATGGCAGTCCTGGGATTTAATCTACTGCTTCCTTTTGTCCCTATTACTAGTGCACTGAGGAGGAAGTGTCCTTATATTTATTCCAAATTCACAGCTGTTTCTCCAGTTGCATAAACTTCTAAGGTTTAAATGTGACGGTGCAGCTGCTGCCCCTTGCACATGCTGTTTCCTTCTTTGGGAACTGAGAATTAATTTTCTCCTTTTACAGAAAAAAGATAAAAATACTTTTCTTTGCAGGTTAATTTTTATCAGGCTCTTCTCACACTTAGCTTGATAGAAGGGGAATTCTCACAACACTTTTCCATTCCTGTGGAAGGTTCTGCCACTGTTTCCTTGTTTAACTTCCAAAAGATAGAAGTCACCACCTAAGTTGGAAGCCAAAGATATTCTTTCCCATAATTGTGGGTAAGCAAATTGCATTGGAAGGTGGAAGAACAGAAAATAGTTTGCACAGTCTCCTGGACAAAGAAAAGTGTGTACTTATGATACGCACATGAACCCAAAGTTTATTTTGCAGACCTTAGAGCATTAAAAGGCTACTACAAGCTTTCATGGTCATGTAGAAAAATTGTGTTTATATATGCCATTTTTTGTCTCAGGCTATCTTATATACATGTCTGATCCTTTAGTTTTCTTCACTTTCAAATACATGGTGACTTGTGTGCATGTGGGAGGCTTGGGGAGGCATTTTTCCCAGCGAGACACTGGCAAACTGAAAACATGAAGTTAATTACAGTAATTCCTTCATTGAAATGTTTTAAAACAACAAAATAATATAAATGATGATTTCATGTTCTGTCAGCTTACTGATAATACACAGTAATACTTTCCTATGGAAATTTATTCTGCACAAACTTACAGTGCACTTACAGTGCAGTTTGAAGGTGATTTTTTTTCCTGCCCTTAATACTGTTTTATAACATTCCTTTGTGTTTTAGTTTGTATGCCAGGATACTGTTGGAATTAAAAATGGATGATTTCAGTACCCTGAGAGAACTAATGAAGATTAGTATAAGTAGTTCCATGAGGCATGAAAATAGCGAGATTTTGCAGAGAAGATGACAAATCAAGGTTAAATTTTGTCTCCACAGAAGAATGAGGGTGTAGTCAAATTATCTAACAAGGGCTGTCGAATCTTTTTTTAAGGGAAATAGAAAAAATCTTTTTCATTGCATTTCCGTGATTTGTTCTAGTCCTGCTGACACAGGCTATTAAAAACCTTGTTTATGTTTTAGAGACTTTTTAAAGAGCACTTTGGAGCTTTATAGTGTATGTAGAATGTTCTTTATAGTTAAAATTACATGCTGAGATGGCAGGCTGCTGAGCTAATATATTGTTACACTGATTAAATTGATTAAAAGCTTCATTTTTGACAGGCAAATTGTAGAGGCTTAGATTTCTTTATCGCACATTTCGGTAATTCAGCTCATGTCTTGTCCTATCTAATAATCACTTCTTTGCCTCCCTGTTTAGGAATCATCTCAGCAGCGGGTACATTTTCAAACAGCATATTAGCTTCACATCTGAATTACATGAGTCACAGTGCATTGGCATTACAAAAGCCTTATTCAAGGTAATGGCTTATTCAGTGAAACACTTGAAATATATTCCATTTTGGGTTTTATTTCCTTGCTATACTGTGAAAAAAGAAAGGGGTCCTTGATTTTTAGATTAGAAAATAAGAGATTGCTCTTACCATAGCTGTGGATTGACAGGAGAGGTCATAGTGCAGAAACATTTTAAGTCGTACTCAGAACAACATATGCTTACTTAAGAACATGTGAGAGAGCAGACAAAAAATCCTTATAAGAATTACTGAAGATATAACAAGCAGATAAAGTAGAGGATTCAGAAACTTAAATCAGCTGCAGAGGAGATGTTTTGCAATAAATATGGAAATAAGGTGTGGGTACTTAAAAAACATTAGTAAACCTAGATTGCTCTAAAGAAATGTAGAAGCCTACAGAATTGTCTTCTGATGACTGTGCAAAGTGCAAAGTGTTCACAGCTTGCAAACAGGAGACACTGAAGGCAGTCCAAAAATGTGAGTTGGCTGCTGATAGTACCACACAGATAGGGGTACTTACTCGGTGCCAGCTACAAACTGTACTTCTGCACAGCACATTCTCAATTTGATACAGGCATTAAGCATTTTTCAGGGTAAAAGAAGATTTGTTTAGCTAAAGATCAGTGCCCATCACAGTGGCTCCATCAAAAGAAGAATACACTACTTGCTTACATTGCAGCATGAAGAGTAAGAAGATGAAGTTGGTCTACATGGTTCAGACCAAAGCTCCATTAGCTCAGTACCCTGAATTGCTAACTCTGTTCAACAAATCATATAACCCAGCTTCTGGTTATTACAAGATTAAAAACTTCTGAAGTGGAAGTGACATTCTGCTTACACTATTCGGATGCCTCTGATGAAGATTATCTTTGGATTTTACTCTTTGAAACTATTCACTGTGTCAGCCACATGGTGTCTTGTGACACTGAATTTAGCAACTGAGTTATGTTCCATTTTAAACCTGTCATTTCATTTGGAGATCTGTTTTTCTTTTAATTTGACAAATGATAATTAATCATTTCACTTCTTAATTTCATCCTACTATCCATCAAGTCAAAGAACTCTGGATGTCTCCATACATTATGTTGGTAAAGCATCCCAAATACAGACAGCAATGTTTCCAAAACTGCTCCAAAACCACTGGCAGCTGACAGAGAAATTAATGCAGTCATGAAGACAGTTAAAATGCTGGTTTCTTTCCCTCTGCAAACAGAAATCTAAAAGGCAAAGTTCAAAGGAAAAGAATAGCTTGGGTTTGGCTTGGAAAGGAGTAAAGAGGGCATTGGAAACATATAGAACTCTCAAAGTGGATATTGTTTGGTCTAAATATCCATAAATGCCTCTGGAAAAATGGAAAGGGAGGAGGGATGGTGGGGACCTGCTGTACAACACAGATCTGATGCTAGCAGAATAAACAGTGTCCGCAGAAATTCTGGGAATCATACACAGTGCTGGGAATTATTTATAGGAAGTTACTTTCCAACCCTAATCTTCCTAATCTGTACATATGTGTTAACAGACACATAGGTATTTTTGATCCCATCTACAAAAGATATTCTCCACAATCCACAGATTTGGAACTCCTTAAATCAACTCAGCTCTTTGCTCAACAGTGAATGACATCTTTCTTTCATCCCTATGAAAAGATTTTCTTAGTAGCCTCTAAACCTAGAGGTAATTTTAGAATTACTTCATATAACGGGTATTCAGAAGGTCTCTTTCTGCTAAGCTTGTGCCAGGATAATGGTGCCTAATCATAAAATCATAGAATGTTACAGGTTTGAAGAGATCTTATTGGGCCCCAACCCTCCCTGCCAAGGACAGGGACACTTCTCACTAGACCAGATTGCTGAATACTGCCAGGGTTGGGACATCCACAACCTCCCAGGGAAACCTGTTCCAGTGCCTCACCAACCTCACAGTAAAAAATTTCTTCCTTAATATCTAACCTGAATCACCCTTCTTTCAATTTGTATCCTTGTCATATGATCATAGTTCCTGATAAAGAGTTCCTCTCTGGTTTCCCAGTTGGCCCCCTCCAGATACTAGAAAGTGCTTTGAAGTCTCCAAACAACCTTCTCTTCTCCAGGCTGAACAGCCTCAACTTTCTCATCCTGTCTTTATAGAGGAGGTGCTCCAGTCCTCTTAGCAAATTCATGTCCCTCCTCAAGTGTGATCTCATCAGAGCAGAGCAGAGGAGGAGAATCACCTGCTTTGACCTGCTGGCCACACTGCTCTGGGTGCAGCCCAGGCTCTCTGGGCTGTGAGCACACACTGCCAGCTCATGTGGAGGTTTTCATCTGCCATCATCCCCAAGTTCTTCTCCACAGGGTTGCCCTCAGTCAATTCTCCACTCAGCCTGTAGATGTGCCTAGGATTGACATGACTCATGTATCTACTTGAGTGAAGGACATTTGTGTGTTTTTAAGAGATAATTTGACCTGCTATGTAACCCTTAGCAGCAACTGGGGAAACCCTTAAAACTTTTATCTAAAGCTAAAAATACAGCACCACATGAGCCTACGAGAAAAATAGAGTACAAAAAAAACATATGTCCGATAGGCTTATTCTTCCTTCATCAGCCACTCTAAAAGACTACACACTGAAGTTTTTAATTTAATGAGGTAGAGGTTTTACTCATTACCCATGCTGAATTGTCCCACAGACCGGGGATTTGTAAACCCTATTGACTCTTTCTGCTTACCCTCCTAAAATCCAAATTTTTTTTCACCAAAAGTCTCCTTGTGAATAAGACATGATGCTTTAGATGATATTTTAATTTCTACATTTTGTGCTATTGCACATCTGTAAAAATACATTTATTATTTAATTAAGGAGACTGAAAGCAGAGCAGGGGGAGCTTTATGGAACAGTTATTACAAATGCTGTTCTTCTTTAGCCAATTAACCCTCTCCTGCCATTTTCAATATTTTGCAGTGTCACCTGTCATTCTAATTTTAAAGGCAAAAATTACAGAAAATGCAGGGACTACAGAATCAGGGCTAGAAGGTTTGGTGTTATGTTCTTCATCAGAATTTGGCCCATTTTAAGAGCAGAGGCACATATTCAATCATAAAATTTTTTTCAGAGGATCTGTTTTTTAGTTTAGTCCAATCTAATTTTTCTTAAATTGGAAATTTCACCATGTTTTTTTTGCATACTCAGGCTCATTTCCTTTTGATTGCTATTAGGAATCTTCCCAGACCAAATTTAGGCACCTAATGTTGTTTCTTCCTTTCTTTCCTCTAGATATAGTGATTCAGGACAGGAACATATTTGGAATAGTCTATGTCTTTCCAGTGTCTCTGTATGGATACTGGCAAGACTCTCCTCCTCACTGAGACCTATTTATCAGTTTCATAATGGTAGGTGATGAAAATATTCCTTTCCACAAAGGACTGGCTTTCTACTCAAGTACACAGTTATTTTGGGATTTGGGGTCCTACTGAGGATGTCACTGGTGCTCAATAATGTGTTTGGGATTTAGGTATACGAGAAATACATATGTGTTTGGTTGATTGCACACTCTTTCTCTTCCAGTGATGTACACTTTATTGGTACCCTCTAAACTTTTTAAATCTGGACTCAAATGAGAATATTTTTGTAGATTTTATCCTTGTGTCTCGTTCTTTTACAGTTTGCATCCTTGCAATTTTTGACTATTAGCCGATACAGAAGAAATACTGCTTTGTCTTGGGACCTTGATGATTGTTAATACTTACAGAATGATAAATATATTTTAACAAGTGCATATCCAGCTGGCTCTGGACACCTTGGGAAACAACACAGATGTGTGGAAAAAATGAACGTAAAGACAAAACAGGGTAGAAAACTGTGCATGACATTCTTCTGAAATGTTTTTTTTTTCCTGAGGTCAAGCAATTGGAAGTAATTTTTGGAACTGTATATGACAGAGATAGGAAAATTCAAATTAAAAAAGATAACATTCCTAGAATTCTTTGGAACTGAAGTGACATATTCTAACAGGAATACTCAAAGGTATCCATATTAATAAGCCAAATGATGTGGACGTCTACTAATCACTTTGAAATCACTGGATAATATTGGAACCATCCCTAAAGAGATGTGTTTCTTATTATGAAAGGGGATGACACTCCTGAATCAGACAGCTTCCAAGCATACAAATAAAAAAAAAAAAAAATCAGTATCCCAGAGTATCTTGGATAGCTACTGGAATCCATGTATCTCCTCTTTACCTATTTGTTACTGATCAGATCTCAAAGGCTTAAGAAAATTTCTGGTATATATTTATCAGTTTTGAGACAGAACACAATGGGTTCCATTCTGACTCAATATTAGAAATAATTTTTTTATAAGGAACAATTTTGATGATACAGATATTACTTATTACAGATATTACCATGAGAGTGGTGGAACACTTTAGATGCTTCATCTCTGGAAGCATTCAAGGTCAGACTGGATGGGGCTTTGAGCAATGTTATCTCATTCCTGCACATTACAGGGGGATTGGGCTAGACAGCTTTTAAGATTCCTCCCAGCTCAAACTATTTTATGTGTTTATGGTTATTTCCAGTGGGAAACTGAATTCTATGAGCGCTATGAATGCTAATTTCTATTGTGATTGTTTTTCCCATTCTGAAAGATGCAGTCAGATTTCTAATTCTTAGCTGAAGATCCTAAAGCATACCAAGTTCAATTTCTTTACCCTATAGCTACTTCTGAAAACTTTTGATGGGTTTTCTTACCTTCATCAATCTACATTTAGGGCAGAAGTCCGGCCCTGAGAACACATTCTACGTCTTGCACTGCTTGTGAATGCTACAAAACTGGAGAAAGATCTAGAAAGATGGTTTCAGAGACAGTGCTGAATAATTGGAAAAAGATATACGAACTCCCATTAAAGTTTACTAGTACTTTCTCACCTGAAGCAATGTGGTACACTTTTATGGATAAGTAGGGATAGAGATTTCTTCAGAAAAGCTGGTCAGAACAAAGAAAAACTCTGGAAGGCAGAGTGAGTCACTGAAAGGTCTTTTCATTAATTTGCACAGTTTTCTTTGCTCAGTTCTTCACAAAACACAGTCTGCATTTATAGAGGACTTGTAAAGTAAAAAGTCAGAGCATCTGAACAAATTCTACAAAGAAACAGCTTCAACCATAAAAAAAAATTAAAAAAAAAAAAATGGAATGTGTTCTCAGTTTAATGTAGTCTGTCTAAAGAAATGCTGCAAATATTACCTACATACTCAGTTTATTCCAAGTGTAATGAGTTTATCCCATATATTTAGTGCAGTCTTAACACTTTCACAGTCACAGAATTACAGAATCACAGAATCATCAAGGTAGGAAGATACCTTCAAGATCATCTAGTTCAACCATCAATGCAGCATCACCACAATCACACATAAACCATATCCCCAAGTGCCACATTCAGATGTCTCTTGAACATTTCCAGAGAAGATCACTCTACCACCTCCCTAGGCAAGTTATTCCAATTCCTAACTACTTTTAGACACCAGTGAAAGCTGTTTTTCTAATATCTGGTCTGAACCTTCACAGCACAACTTAAGGCAATGTCCTCTTGTTCTTTCCTTTGAGACATAGCAGAAGAGACCAACCCCCACGTCACTCACTTACAAGCTCCTTTCAGGTAACTGTAGAAAGCAATAGATCTCTGGTCCTCTTCTCCAGACCAAATCACTCAGTTCCCTCAGGTGATCCTCAGGGGACATACTTTCTAGACCCTTCTGAAGCTTCCTTGCCCTTCTCTGAACATACTCCAGCACCTCAATATACTTTTTGAAATGAAGGGCTCAGAAATGGACAGAGCTCTCAAGGTGTGGCTTCAAAAACACTGGGTACAGTGAGGCAATCACTTCTCTAGTCCTTTTGGCTAGAGTATTCTTGATACAGGCCAAGGTGCCACTGGGCTTGGCCACCTGAGCACATGCTGGCTTATATCCTGCTGGCTTTTAAATAGTACCCCCAAGTCCCTTTCAGCTTAGAAGCTCTCAAGCCACTGTTCTCCAAGCCTGAAATGTTGCATGAGGTTGTTGTAACTCAGAAGAAGGACCTGTTACTTTGTTGATCCTGCTTGTCCAGGTCTCTCTGCCAGAGCCTCCCTGCCCTCCAGCAAATCAACACTTCCACCTAACTTGGTGTCATCTGCAGACTTACTGAGGATGCATTCAATCCCCTTGTCCAAATCATTGATACAGATATTAAACAGGACTGACCCCAATAGTGAGCCCTGGGGTACAGCACCAGTGACTTACCTCAAACTGGATTTACTTTCATCCACCACCATTCCCTCGGCCCAGCCAGCCAGCCAGTTTCTCACTCAGTTAAGTCTAAGCCACAAACAGCCATTTTCTCCAGGATAATGCTGTGGAAAATGGTGTCAAATGCTTTGCTGAAGTCTAGGTAGACAATCTCCACAACTTTTTCCTCATCCAGAGTGGGTCACTTTGTACCCACAGGAACAGGTACACAGGAAAGAGATCAGGCTGGTCAAGCAGTACCTTCCTTTTGCAACCCTGTGTCGCCTGGACCTGATTCTCTGGTTGTCCTGCAAAGGTATATGATGGCACTTAGGATTATCTGTTCCATCAGCTTTCTCTACAAGGAGACTGTTTTGCAATTGCATAAAATATAACTGGCATAACATGTACAGAGCTGACAAGATGGTTGTGAGACAGAGCACAATTATGTTTTTATGTAGGCAATGTGTATCCCTGCATGGACTGGGAACTTCATGGCAGTAAATGCAATGGTGACAGATCATCAGCAATTCAGAATTACTGACTAAAACATCATAAAAAGTTTTTCAGGATGCATATGGCTAACTTGCTCTGATTTGCTATAAGGACAGCCATATGCAGAAGACTGCAAAATGCAAAAGAGCATGCTAATGGAAAAAAACCATGACTGCAAGTAGAGTTTGATTTTCATAAAGAGAAAATAGAAAGCTTCATTCCATTTTCTGTTTATGCAGAGAAACATCCACACAGGAGAATAACAGGTGTTCTCTAAGATTTATTAAGGATAAAACTGATATGAGATACTGAATGAAAATTTTCGTGTTTGTGAAGGTATTCTTCAGTGAATGCTTGAATTTCTCTCAGAACAGTGTTAGAAAGGTGGGTCATATTTTTTCCCATGATGCAGGCAAAAGATTTGAATTAATTAATCTCGTATATGTCAATGTTTATCACATGTGTACACATGTGTAAGGGTATAAAGATGAAAAATAAAAAAATAATTGAAAGGTAGTGAATGCAAACATTACTGAAACTATCCAGGCAAAGAAAGAAATATGTATGAGAAGGTATACCAGGTATTCATGCTCATATTCAGGGTTTTCAGCAGGCATAAATAGTGCAACTAGACTAAGCTGTATCTTTGAAAAAAATGTTAACTTTACAAGAGAACATAAGCACTGCTGAAGGGTTGAGTCTTGACAAAAGGCTGGGCGTGAATAATTTATATGAGGAATGTTATACACTGAGACTTTGCATGTGTGTGCACATATGTGTACATGCACTCACATGTTTGTATGGTTCAGAAATATGCACAGGAAATGAAGTTCAGGTCTATGTCCTAATCCAACTTTGCTAAATACAATTGAATTTTCATTATATTTGAAAGAGTATTGTATAAAAACACTTGGTCAGATTACAGAAAATTGTTAAATATCAACTCCGCTAAGGTTTAGCTTCAAACTCAAGTCAATTTAATTATGTTTTTCTTACTAGTGCCATCATTTTGCTTGCTTACTTACTTGAAGTTAATGAATTGTGCTGGAGTGAAAAAAATAATTTCCTTTTTCTTATAGTACTCATAATTCAGGGAAGTTATTGGTAGCAATTGTACATATAATAATTTTTATGAATTGATGATAAAATATATTGAAATATATTAACTTTAGTGTAATTTTCAAAACAAAGCTGAAGGTTATGAAAATTGAAGTATAGTATTATTGGAAGTAAAAATAGGCACTTATGATATACAAGTTTGAAATATACTAAGGGGAGGCTTTTTTTTTTCCTGTACAGTGCCCTTTTATTTAAAATAAAACTGCCATTTAT
Organism: Certhia americana; assembly: GCA_018697195.1. Lineage (NCBI taxonomy): Eukaryota > Metazoa > Chordata > Aves > Passeriformes > Certhiidae > Certhia > Certhia americana. The sequence continues at coordinate 95,971,909 of CM031857.1, read as the reverse complement.
TGTACTAGAGTCTAATTTGCATTCAAGAAAATGGGGTCACATAGCTTCTGAGGTGGGAGATGACTACCCCTCCTTTGAGGAGAATGAGCTTTCTGCCATGTCATCAAGACATGGTCCAGATGGGTAAAGAAATCTGCACATAATTACCCTTGAGCTGTCTATAGCAGTGAGATGGGACCTGGCACTTGAAGATGCAAAGAAGCAGGAACCAGAATTTCTCTGACTTACCTACAAACAGCAAATACAGAGAGAGCTGTTTTGGATTCGGGTTGTGTAACAGACCTGTAAAGGGATTTAAGCTCATTGAAGTGTGGCAGAGGTCTGGAATAAACTTTCTAGATCATGTTGCCTTGGAGAAAAAGATCTGGGTTGGGAATTTCCCAAAATCTAAAAGTCACATAACCGAGAATAAGAAAATACTTAAATTCATTGAATTTTTCTCAGACCTGAAAGGGAGAAAGGCTACATCTTTTCTGCAAAATTAGAAAGGCCATTAACTATTCTCTGAATATAGGTCTAAGTGGCCTTTTTATGATTTACAATGATTTACAATCACACATTTGAAATCTCTTCTGAAACACTGTAGAAACTTTGGGATTACCTATCTAGACCAAACCTCAAATACACAGGTGTTGTCTGGGGCACAGTTAGTTGCCAGTCAGGTCAGAAATGCATCAGAAAGAAAATTCAAAGGCAGAGTACAACATGTATTACCATTCTTCTAGAGAAAGATGATGGCATGAAATTTGTTGTTGTCTAGCTTCAAAGAAGTAAAACCTGTACAGAGATAACTCATGAGAAAAAGTCTCTCGCTTTGCATCATTCCTTCTTTAAATGAGGAGCAAATCTTTTTAGTCTGAAGAACATTCAACTTTGCTTTTATCTTAGCCTGATCGTGCAAACAGAGCATAGTGACAACAGAAGTGAATCCAGACTCACAGTGGGTTCAGATTTCTTGCATTCTTTTCTTTGTTAAGTTTATTCCATTTTTCATTTTTGTAGATTACCCTTATGCATTATGTCATATTTCAGTCATAAAAATCTTTACCAGTGAAACATCAAAGGGTACTCTATGTTAAAGAATGTGTATTTAATGCATCATATGTTTAAATCCAACTGCATTCATTGGGAAGCTCATCTTTCAAAATAACAGCATAATCTTCTGCTTTGGTTTGTGGGCTGGTCTCTTGTCTGCTTTGACCATGAGATGTTGATTCACAGCCTCAAGACAGACTGTGATGCTGTACCCTACAAAGGAGGAATAGCTGCTGGTTAGTTCTCCCAGCAGCAGAATGATTGAGGTGGGACCTGAGACAAAGACTATGATACAGTTTAAGGTGGATAAATTTATGGGTGACTGACTGAAAGAGACTGAATCCAAGGGTAATTTCTGTTCCTAGACCAAGACAATAATTAGTAGTTATCTATGAGAAAAAATCAAAACTGTGATTGCAATCGTTATGATGGAAATCAATGTGTGTGTGTTTAGAAAGTCTCTTTCATCCAGGGTATTTAGCAATACAGAACAGTTTGGAGCAATGCTGTTTTAGTACCCAAGTTCAGTAAAAATAGCAGATGCTGTAAGGAAATGTCTCAGTTGAACAATGAGAATTGTTTATTAAATTTTATTTAGCTTAGATTAGTTTCTTGCAGTATCTCATATAAACTTCAAGTCAGATGTAAACTCTTTGGTACATTCCTACTCTTGCCAGCTGGGAAGAAAAAAGCAAGTTCTCCTAGCAGCCAGAATGATTATTGATAGAGTGTCACTCAGTTACTATGCTCCCACTGCCAAAAGGTGGGAGGGGAGGCTTTCATGGATCAGACAGTGAGACACCACATCGAAGAAAGAAAGAAAAGAAAGACTGAATGAACTGCAGGGATAAAAGGGAAAGAGAATTTTCTAAACTTCTTCAGAAAGTTTTGGCTCAGTTTTTTGGAAATGGGAGCTCAGGGGACAGAGAGTCATCCTTTCTAAGATGCAGAGAAGCTCACAGAGGTCTCAGGGGAAAATAAGTTACAAAGCTGAGAAATGTCACTAACAAAGTATCTGTCTGTTTTCCCTCTCTCACTCCTACTTTCTTCCCATTTCCAATGATTTAAAGTGGGCTGTGATTAGCCTGGTGACCCTGGTGGGTGATTTCCCTGAAGAGAAAATAAACTACAATATTTAAATGTAGTGTTTGATATAAGTGTGAGCCAAGCCTCACCTTTTTATGACTGGAAAAGAAGGAAACACAAGAGACTTATGATTTCACTATAACAGTTATGCTAATAGCCAGATTGGCTGGTGTCAGCGTGCCTGACACAGGCCTCAGCATTTTTCTGGTGTAAAGGAAGAAATCACAAGAGACACTCTTTTCCCTGTCTTAACCAGGTGTTTGTTATTTGACCTCAGTAGTGGATAGAATTGTGTATCCTGTTTTTTTCCCCTCTTGCATGTATTGGGTGTTTAATCTCTCTCCACAGAACTGTGTTTTTTTAAGCTTTATTCTGGTGGCCATTAAAAGCTAGAAGAAAGCAAAAAAGACTTTTAGCTGAACACTAGCTGTACTGGACAAGTTCTGGTTTTGTGGACCACTAAAATTAATTGCCAACAGTCCTCAGTATATTTATGAAATACAAAAATGAAGAGAAGTATTTAGAAATGAGCAGTTTACCATACTAAGTCTCGCTTGAGATCCATATTGTCTAGTATTTTGTCTCTGGGAGTGGACAGATGTTAATTAAAGTAGTGTTTTAAATGTAAAATTTGAATGTGTGATTCCCTGCTCTGTTGCCAATATAACATCAATTTTGGCAGAGGAAATACGTGGCATCTGTTATTAAGCAAGCAAAAGGAGCTTTATGGAGGAAATGAAAATAATATGTCTTTGGCTTTGTTTGTGTAAAATAATTCACGGCTAATTGTTAGCAGATACTACACTGAAATACTGGGTTATATCCTAAGCTGATGCAAATCTTACAGCTCCATAGCAATCAGCAGGGCTCTTCTGAGAGACATATGCTCATGGTGTGATTCACAGTGAGAAAGACTGATTGCCATAACAGAAATTCCAATAGGGAGTTAACTTTTCTTCACTTTTTCCCTCTTTGAAGTGGATTTTAATGTCCTTTTTACTCTCAATTCAAAAAGTTATACTTCATTTGAATTTATATAGCAAGTTAAACAGAAGCTTAATCTGAGTCTGATTCTCTACTGTTCAGTACCCTTTGTAGCCACTTCAGAATAAATGTGAAAGGTTTCCATTCGTATTTAGTGGCATTTGGTATTCATTTCATCCAAGTCTAAATGACAAAAAGGATAGAGGGTAACATATGATAGAAGTACAAAGCCCCAGTAGAACTAAAGCAAAGCAGTGACTGTTTCTGTTCGTGCTTCTTTGATGGCAGTAGATTCATCACAAAAAGTAGTTATGTGTTTTGTGAAATCCAGGAGCACAGTATGTTCTGTGCTGTGTCAGAATGCTCTCTTTATGGGATTGTTTACAACAGACAACCAAAAGAGGCATAAAACTGTATCAGCCTTATAAAATGTCAATGCTAATTACATGTAAATTAGTATACACTTCCATTCATATGCATCTAAAAGTCAGACTGGTTTCAAAATCCATAAAAACAGGGTTGTTCACAGTATAACTTAAAGTGGTTTAAAATATTCAGACTTTCCGCTACATTTATCTTATATCTGACTTAAAATATATTTTCTAGCAGGACCATACAGAGAAAAAGATCAAAATATAAAATACAAATATTTAGATACATGAGATTAAAAACTTGATTTCTGGGTGTCTTAAGCAGATTATTGTTTTTAAGGATGAGGATTTCTAGGAAAACAAGCTATATCTTTGTTGTCATCTTTCAAACTATAGTTTTTTATTGCAATTTGCATTGTGTACCAAATATATTGTGTACTCTACCACATGCTAACACTATGAATTGGTTATTTCAAACCTGTTAAGCTATGTATACTTTGGCAAAGGAAGAGAGAACACTCCTACTAAAAGACTCAGCTAATATGGAGAGTGTTTTTCATAAGTTCCAAAGAAAATTTAATTAACAAAGCATCTGGGAGTAAATAGGAATGAAAAAATATGCTGTGCTAGCATAAAGACACCAAGCTGAATAAAGGCAATCAGATGTGGATTCCAGAGCAGAAATAAAAGTGCTATTTTTTCATTCAGAGAGCACCTCTGAGTCTGATACAGTAACTCTGGTAATAATATCTTTGTGACTTATGGTCAAATATAGCATGCTTCAGGTTTTTTCATTGAAAAGTATGATCTAGAGATGCTTTCCTCAGTAGCTCTCTAACACAAGAAGCCCTCTGGCAAGTGAGTTCTCCTGTGCTTGCAGCTCTCTGTACACATTAGCAGGGCTGTCTGGCCTCATAAAATGTTTTACCTAGCACTCACCTAAATCTGGCAACATCTAAACTAAAACCTCTAAATCAAACTCAATTTGGTCACTTGAAATAACATCGTTCATATACGTGATATTATGCACTTCAATTAAAAGTCCACAGGAAAAAAGGGTTCTTGGCAAATAACAAAAGAGAGGGAAATGTATCTCACTGCACAGTCAGTAATAAAGAGCTGCTGCTAGAGGATGAGTCTGCAGGATGGGATATGTTTGTGTAAAACCCATCCAGTTAGGGCCCTCTCACCAGAGCTGGGACATCCTGAAGCCACAGCTTGGTAGTAGTGTTCATCTCAGGTGCAAGACTGCCACCAAGACTGGTGCTTGGGGTGGTGGAGGGTTTGTGTGGTTTTGGGTTCTGTTTTGTTTTGTTTTGTTTTGTTTTGGTTTTTTAATTTTTTTTTTCTTTTCCAGTGATTACATCTTTAAATTACTGTCATGTCTAATTCAGGTAGGTGGGAGATCTGAATATCCTTAGACTGGAACAGGAACAAAACCCAGACTATTTACTTTCTGGACAAAAGGTTCAAACCAGTAGATAGCATTTTAAGTGAAGGAGACAATAATAAATATGGTTTAATTGTGTTTATTCATTTTTACAATCCCTTAAACATCTGCCCTCAGGAGTAGCTTAAACACTCGGGCACAGCTTCTCATGTGATTAGGAGCCCAATTATACTTGATTAATTTCCATTAAGCCCTCAAATACCTCTGAGGGCTAAAGATTGAAGATCCCTGGTCCTGTTAAAAATCAGTACAATGTAACTTTCTAAATATGCATCAGTTCAGTAAAAGGGACTGCTGTCCCACATCAGAGACATCCAAGCCCTCCACATGTTCACTCCTTGCAAGTGCATTCCAGCACAAAGATTCTCCTGGAAGCAGGCAGAATTTGGGATATTGTATTATAGCAATTAGTGAAAAGATTTGGTGAGTCATATGGTACTCATTTATGGTGTTGTTACCTATGTGGATATGGAAAGTAACTCACATAAATACTTAATGTACACCATTAATGAAACCTATAGAAACCCCAAAAGTCATGTGTTTTACCTGAATGCATTATGTCTCATTACTGACTAGCAACAGTAATTGAAATCAGGCCTTGTTTGTACAGAGAAATATGCAAACATATCATGAGGGATAGTTCTGACCTTGAAAGAAATGATAAAAAGCATTACATATCAATATTCTTGCAATATATTATAGTGTCTTGAACAAACTTCTTGGGGTAACCTTGAAATTTCAAGAAAGAAAAGAGTATTTTAGCATATTTAAAACTATTCTATCTTATGGAAACTGGGTCATAATTAACATCTTAGCTGGGGAATAATTAATATAGGTTCTATTTCATCATATTTATGAGTTAAGTGCAAAGGTTAATAATCTCTGATTATTACAAGGTAAGAATGCATTCATTTGAAGCTGTGTCTGTGAAATAAGTCAGATCTCCTTTCCAAGTTTGAAATTGTCTTTGAGGCAGTGCACTAAGAAATATTTTGTGTACAGTGGTTAACAATCTGTTTGTTTTAATCTGTAGCATCTTTGTGCAAATCTTTGCAGTCCATAGTCTAACATTCCAAGTCATCAGGAACTATTAGGGGAACTTGGAGTTTACTTCCTGTAAACATTACGACAGGAGAGGCTCATCTAACATTGAAGCAAAAACCCAGGTCAGATAAATTTTTAAGTTCAAAGAGAATATTACACAGTTCTAAATCAGCCCTGAGACTGTCTCACAAAGTACCCCAATTGTTGATATAGGGAAAATTTCTTAGTGTGGTTTAGAAGAGAAATAAAATATCCTGTGCTTTTTTTTTATTTTTAGTTTTTTTTTCCCTTATCACCTAATTCAACTATAAAAAAGGAAATAAACTTGGCACTGCAAGATCAAAGACAACACAGAAAATACTCGAATGTTTAAACTTCATATTTGGGCATCTGAAGAGAGTATATTTTGAAAAAGTAGGGAGGATATCCACTTTGGAAACTGCTGTGAAAGCTGCTCAATCAATGTCACAGCAACAGTTGGGTCTAGCTGGGAAGGTGTGTAGAAAGGTGGAAGCAGAAGTGATTCCAGCCCAGAGAAATTGTTGTGAGAGGATATATCACACCAAGAGTCTAGAGAACTCTAGCCACCCCCTGTGCCCCTGGGAGCAGAGCCAGGCTTGGGCAGCAGTCCCACACAGCCCAGCAGCAGCAAGAGAGGTCAGTCCATCTGACAGCCAGGCTCTCTGCTGCTCACCCAGCCCTCACCCACGGACTGTAAGAGGCTGCATCTAAACTACTGGAAAACTGGGAACAGAAGCAGGTGGATGTGCAACTCACATCCCTGTCAGGTTCTGCAGAGGTGGAAACCCTCAGGGAAAACCCCGAGGTGTACATCTGGCAGTCAGGGGCATTTATAGCCTGTGCATGTAAAGATCACGAACAAGACAGAGTAAAGGTTGCTGCAAGATTTCAAATGCAACATCCTTCCTAGGATTTCCTCTGCAGCATCTGCCTCTTTGACTTGTCTCCTTGGTTCTGAACTGCTGATTTCACAGCAGAGCAGAGCTCAGAGGAGAAAAAATCATCCTGCAGAAGTGGATTTTTTCAGTTTAGGTTGAGCGCCGATTGACTACCCTCTAATTTGAAGCTTGAAATGAACTAGTTTGAGTATATCTGTACTTGTAACCACCTGGGAGGGTAATTTGGGAAGATAAAAGTGTACTGCAATTGTGCAATTCTGTCTCAATTTCATTCAATTTATATAAATGCTGACCTAACTCTTCTTCTGAATTTCATAAGTACTTAAAAATGCTGACTGGCATACAAAAATAGTTTTTAAGGCCCAATTACAGACAAGAATTTCACCTTATTTAAAGATCAAAATTTAAACATCTGATTAGTCTTAAATTAAACTTTGCTGAATACAGCTGGCTTGCTGGATAGGTATCCTAATGACTGAGAATTTAGGTATTAATTTCTTCAGATGTTGCAGCATAATTTAGTGCTGCCAGAACAATGCTTGGCTTTTTTTGTGGGTGAGAGAGAAGAGCAGTACCACAGGTACCAGTGCAGCCTCATTTCAAGATGTGCAGCAGGAACACAGCCTAGGAATGATCTGGGTAGGAATGCCAAGGAGCACCAAAGGGAAAAAGTACTTTTCTCTTGCCACACTGAAGAGTAGTAAAGTAACTTTCCAGAGCACAGACATGGTACCTAACTTGGCAGAACAAATCAAGAATAAAATAGGTTTGAACACAAAGAACTCACTAGAAATTGAAATCCAGCTTGTTTGTGTGACATTATTTCAGTCCAAGGTATCCTGAAGGAAAGGCAATCTCATGTGGAACTTCTGGACACAGGAGTCAAGGATGAGTGTCTGATAGTGTCAGGCTCTGTCTGAGAAACTAGGCATAGCATCTATTCAAAATAAAAATAAAAGTTTCTAAGTTTGCACATCCTGTGATAGTTAAAAGGCCTAAAATAATACTAGATAAATAAGCAGGCAAATAATTCCACAATTTCTGAATCAGTGCCACTGAAGTACCATTTCTTTTGTCTTCAGCTGACTGAAAATCAGCTTTTTCTGCATATACTAAGATGCTGAATAACAAGAAGAGATTCAATACAGATATATCCATGGGAAGTCAGTTTTTAAAGCTAGTTTATAAATACTGGCAGAATCTGTAGGCAACAGTGACAGCTCCATCAGAACTAAACCTGTATTTAATATTATAAATTGAGGTAGCAAGAAATGCCAAATGCATGATGAAGTCCAATCAAACAATATTGCTAAAGAATGTACAGTATAAACCCAAAATAACAGGGTAAGAGGTTGAACTTCACAGATACTCTTTATTTCTTATTAGATTGTTTTTTCTTCTGTGATATTAATATGTTGCTAGAATTTGTTACTCTTCCAGACCCAGGTGGATTACTGGTAAGCCTTATTTGTATTGTGTTTTCTCATAAAGCTTAAGTAAAACAGAGAAATGAAGACTGCAGACAAATCTATAAATTGTTGTCCACTGCTGATGTTCTTGGAACTATGACCTCAATGGTGGCCAGATACAACAATTAAAATTACTCTTTTTACTAGCTCTGTGATTCTCATTTTGTACCTATACAGTGCCAGGCTTTCAGTACTGTCAGGAAACTTAGACAGCAATTAGAGCTTTTTGGCATGTGTTTCTACAATACATGTACTTCTTAATCTGGGATTTGATTTATTTTTTAGGCAAAGATATCCTGGAAAAAAAAAAATTGATCCTCTGTAGAATAGACAGGATTATTCAGTGAGAAATGGGACAGTAATAACGGGACAGAAAAACTGAGATACTAAAAAAAAAAAAGAGGCAAAATGAAAGGATATGGAGGGTCATAATAAAAGAAGTTTGAATACCATTTCAGTGTGGCAGCAGAGTTTGTAATCATTGATGCCCAGACCCTTAGCAGCACAGTAACTGACTTAGAGGAGAACACTGTGAATTCTTTCCTTCATATACCTGTTGTGTAATAAGACAAACAATGGCAGTTTAAAAGCTCATCTGGTCAAAAAATTAAAAAAAAAATTAGTTAATTCAAATATTATTGTACCTTAACCTGTTCAAAGAAGGTGTATATTGTTCTACCCTGTCCTTACATGCTCATTCCTTATGGTTATGAACAAGATTTTTCTAGGAAATACAACCTTCTGCCACACTTACATTTCAAATTTATTCAGAACAAAAAAATTAGCGGCTATCCTAGAATAGGTGCATACACAACTTTGATGGTAATTTGTCTCCACTATAACTATTTATAAATCAATGCATAAAATGTGTTTTCATTTAGTAAGTGCTCAGGTTCCATAATGAGCTATAAAAAAAAGATTGATAAATGACTTTTGGACACTTAAATATGTTAGATTTGCTGGGTTTTCCTTATAAACACTAAAGATGATCTCTTTGACAAATTAAAATATATTTTTGAGGTAGAACTATCATAAGTGTATGACGAAGACTGTGCTCAAAATTGCCAAGTAAATGATACTTTTCTGTGTCCATTATTTTTAATTTTATTATAAATTTTCATATTTTTCAGGGGTTTATTTGAACTGGAACTTGCTAAATTTCTTCAATAATCTCTTTTATTATTCAATGTCATTTCTATATATTAATCATCGTAAAAGTTTCCTTCTAGATTTCAACTGGAATATGAGAGGATATATTTTAGGAAAAAATTACCAGATTTTCTTTTCTTATGGTTAATTTGATGACTCCTCATCCCACTATGTTTTACTAAGGCATTTTATGAATAGTTTAACTTCTATCTCTAGTATATTTTTCCTAAAGTAGGAAATCAGTTTTGAACCTATATAAGCATTGTCTACAGCATTTAAATGGCAACAATTAACACATTTGTTATCATTATTTCTGTTCATGAATCTAAGGATTATAACTTCTATTAGAATCACACCAAATTAACAAGTTATACCTACAGCCTAAAGCTTGCAAGAGGAGTATGTGCAATAGTTTAACCTAAGGTTGTCAGGGAATGTGTGATACTCAGTGACTTGCTAATAGCCACTGGTTTTTCTTTTTTTTCTTGAACACTCTAAGTTAACATTTTACTATTTTTTTTCAGAAAATTGTCTTTTCTAACCTTGATTTTGACATAATATATAATAATAGTTTCATAGGACATTTTGAAGCAGCTATTAATTTTTAAGCTCCTTGGCATAAACATGCTCCATACTTCCAATACTGTTAATAAGAGAGAATATTGTGAATATTTGTATAGTGTTGTATAGTATATTTTTAAAGTGTTGTTTTAACATATAGGAGAAAGACTTTTTTCTCTATATATCTTATTTATCTTAATAAAGAATGACCCAACTTTGTTCATTTTTGAAAGTCAGTTCTGTGTCTTAACTTTTTCATCGGGGCATCCTGGAGAAATAAAACTCTCAGATTCTTTATGAATACCAAATTGTTGTATCATACACTTCCATTAAGAATAAATTTTAAAAACTATGACTCGATTCAATAGCCATATTCCTTTTCATGAAAGATGTGATGTAATTTTTTTTATATACTTCTAATAAAAAGTGAAAGCATCAAAATTGCCATCCCAATAGTGCACTATGAACACAGCAGCAATGTATTTACCAAGGTTTATCTCCTCACCTGAGCTGAGAGTGGACTAAAGTGCTTAAATCAAAACATTTCTTTGTTTTGCAAAGACTACCTTTCAACCTGTAGTTATTTGAGAAATCTTCACTATGATAATTAGTGTCAATATTTCATATTCTCAGTCCGTTCTGAAGCTTATTCTTGAAGTTTGGGCATCTGAGGTGTCTTCAGTGAGGATGGCTTGAAAAGCCATCTGTGGCAGTTGTTGGTGACACACAGATCAGTATCTGACTGTGAATTCTGGCATCCTAAAGTGACATCTATGTGGTCAGCAGTGTGATCACCGTAGGAGGAATGGTGGTCATTCTGGTTAAACTGGAGAAGAGGAACAGCGAAGATGACCTCTCAGAACATTTTTAGGATTTCTTTTTGTGATTATAACAGTGGATACTGTGCCTCTAAATCTACATTCGTATAAATGAATACAAATACTACTATTTCCCCCCACAAATACTCTTGAGGAAGAAGAAAAAATAAACAACATTTTAAACAAACATTTTAGCTTCAGAAAATGCAAATAATATTTTAAATTTCATATTCATTCATATTGTAATAAAAAATCACTTTTTTAAAAAATAGAAGATATTATTCTAGCTTTTTCTTAATTTCTGAATATTTTTTTTTAGACTTTGACATTCTCTGCTTGCCATCTATTAAACTGTGATAAACTGTTTTATGGGAATTTTCTGTCAACAGAATTACCATTGTATAGATTCTTGGTAGACTTACCCAAAGCAGTTTTTCAGAATATCAAGGTTTGGAAAGCACATCACATAAGGACTTCATTTGAACATTATCAAACATTAACTATAATTGAGTTAAAACTTGCTGGCAAGAGTGGGTTTATGTCAGTGTACTGCTGAAGAGCACAACAAATATTTTTGAAAAATAATGTCATTTCTAAGCGTACAAGTTCATTACATGCCATTCAAAAAGATGTTTTTTAATGACAACTTGTGCCTCGTTCTTTTCAACTACTAAAATTTAGTATTTGAGTGTGTAATAAATATGCTATTAGAAAAGTTGTAAAAAACTTTTGTTTGCTTGCATACTATTGTTGTGTGTATGCCAGTGCTGTGATGAATTAAAGGAATCATGGTTGAAATCTGTGCATTTTCAGGTATCTGTTAATATGAAAAAAGTCCCAAGAAGAATTTATATGGATTTATTTTTCCTGAAAAGAGACCTAATCCATGGTAGCTTCATGGGCATATTACTTTGAATAGAAACATCAATGACAGCTGTTGTATATATTACAGGAATGAATTTACAGCAAATTTGTGAGAGTCCTGTGAGCATTTCAAAGAAAAAGACTACTTTCTTTTTTTTTTTT
>CM031857.1:95662519-95959896 GCA_018697195.1 Certhia americana | reverse complement strand
TTTTTTTTTTTTTTTTTTTTTTTTTTTTTTTTTTTTTTTTGTGAATATAATCTTATCCTGAGAACTTTAATTCAACTTCGTACAAGTTATTTCTTAAAAATTGTTTGAACTGCTCCATATTTTTCAGGAAAGAAAAACTGCCTTCAAATAAGGCAAAACTAAATGATACATTCTAAATCTTAATCTCAAGGACTGCAAATAGGAGCAAAAAATAACTAGATATTGTATGGTAAATAAAGACAGTAGTGAGATGCTTCTTTTTAAAAGAGTGTATCGAAACATTATAGCATTATATATAGTGACCACAATATCATATTTTTATTGCATCTTCTAATTTGCCAAACTAGAATGCAAGGGTAGTTTTATCAATTTCAAGTGCTTTGAACATTAAAATCAAGTATTTGTTGTTATCTAGATATATTTAATTATAGAATTTAATTTACTGCTACTAGTAAAATTTTCTGAAAATGTTATATTACTGGGCTGGAATAGAGAAAGGGTTTCATATTCCTCCTACTGATTCTTTTTCTTACAGCTTATCTTTCAATGATAAGATTTGAGATCTTACTCTTGTACTTGAATACTTACTGCACAATATGTCTAGATCTAGCTGTAACTTCTAAAGTTAATTATTAGAAACTGAGCCAACTGATGTTGCTAGTCACTTCTTGAAGTTGAAACTTGGCTAAGCTGTAGAATTTACTGTTTCTGGGACAATGATTTGAAAGATCTCTTGAGATTTTTGCTGCTGCCTGAAGACAGTTTTCCACATTTACCACCAGTTACATGGACTGGAGAGAAGATTAGCATGGATTCTCTGCTCTTTCTTCTTTGAACTGCAGAAGTGATTAATGGCCATCCTGTCCCAGAGCTTTGTACCACCTTGCTTCACCTTAAACTTCTTGATTTCCCACATTTTCCACTATACAATTAATTTCTCAGGCAAAGAAATTCCCAAAGTTGGTACTGGCTCACTGTCAAGGTCAGGGAGTGTGGACTTCACAGGGTATATGCTGTGGACTGAAGCTCAGTTTCCACACATCTCAAAGACAGCCAGAGAAGAACCAAGAGAGATGATGTTCATCGATTTCCAAGTATTTCCATGTTCAATTGTCATACTAGGAACAAAAAACAGTGGTTTATCTCCCTTCAGCATGTTTCTACTAATTGGGCTGGGAGGAGGATCAAAAACACTTACAAGCATCACCCTGACCTGCTAAACTCAACAGTAAAGACCTGCACATCCACTGTGGAAAAGACTCCTACTCTTGGAACAACACCAAATCCTCTGTCCCTCCTTCTTATAAACTTTTCCATTAACACCAGTGTTCTTTAACTTCTGGTGATAAATCAGGGTTAAATTTTTATCCTGTAAAATCATTAAGGCTTGCAATAGCTATCCCCCTTACAAAAAGATTGCTATATGAATCAATATATGATACATAGATTCATGGGATGCCTTGGGTTGGAAGGAAACCTTAAAGATCATCTCATTCCAACTCTCCTGCCATGGGCAGGGACACCTTCCACTAGACCAGGTTGCTCAGAGCCCCACCCAACCTGGCCTTAAACACCTCCAGGGGTGGAGCATCCACAGCTTCTCAGGGCAACCTGTTCCAGTGCCTCATCTCCCCACAGTAAAGAATTGTTTTCCTAATACCCAGCCTTAACCACCCTCTTTCCTTTTAAACCCATTTTCCCTTGTCTTGTCATTACATACCGTTGTAGTTTTGCCCCAGTTTTCCTGTAATCCCCTTCAGGGACTGGAAGGCAGCAATTAGGGCACCCTGACACTTTCTGTTTTCCAGATTGACATGTCCCTCAGCCATTCCTCACAGGAGAGGTGCTCCATCCCTTTGATGAACTCTGGACTTGCTCCAACAGGTCCATGTTTTTTCTGTGTTGGGAACCCCAGAACTGGATGCAGCACTCCAGGTGGGATCCCACAAGAGCGGAGCAGAGGGGCAGAGTCCCCTCCCTCACTCTGCAGGCCAGGCTGCTTTGGGGGCAGCCCAGGGTACAATTGGCTTTCTGGGATTCATGGGAACACCACCAGCTCATATCCAGCCTCTCATCCACCAGCACCCCCATCTCCCTCTTGGCAGATCTGCTCTCAATCCCTTCATCCCCAGCCTGTGTTGACACCAGGGGCTGCCCCAACCCAGGTGCAGCACCTTGCACTTGGAGTTGTTAAACTGCATGAGGCTCCCATGCACCCACTTCTTGAGCCTATAGAATACACCCAACCCTGGGAATTTTTTTTCATTTTGAGATCAGAAAAGATGTTTTTGCTATTGTTTCTTCCTAGCCTTAATAACTGAAAAATTATTTTTAGTGATAAGAAGGGATTTTTTTCTTCCTTAATTGTAATAATTCACTTTATTTAACTATTTTTATAGTTGGCTGAATTTTCAATTTTTCTCGAGTGAGATTTCTATTCTGGGTCCTTAAATGTATTCCACAGTTACGTGATACCATATAGTTCTTCAGGGACTGAATTAATTTACTCAAGTGACACTGATTGCACTATCCAGGGTCTTTCTCATTTTAACTATATCCCACAAACATTGATGTTATGTCAGCACTTTCACAGTTAGCTAAATTACCATCTATTTATAGCTGAGTGGCAAAATTTCTCAGAAGGTTTAGAACTGAATGGAAGGTCTTCAGGGTAGAGTTTACTCTGAGAAGTGCCAATGAAATAATGTAGCAGCTTAAAATATTTTGAGGGAATGTACAGTGTAGGAACTTGTTTGTAATTGGCAGTTACAGACATTTTCAAATGAAGTTTTGTGCCTGGAATGGGATGGACAGTTTTGAAGCCTATAGTTGTTTATAAATTAAAATTACAGCTTCATTTTTCTTTTATTTTAGTTTGCTATTTTAATGTTTTAACTTAAAAATTTTGTGTATTTTAGTTTGGTATTTAAATATTCTTTTTACAAATACAGCGTTGAGTTTGAGTGGCCTAAGTGAATTAAATGGCATTCACAGAAATTTAGACAATTTATGAAAAGATTTTTCTAAATTACATTGTAACTTCTAGGGAAAGGAGTGATTCAACATCTTTAAAAGAATGTTTTTAATCAGCAGAAATTATGAGGTCCAGAGGAAGGTCCCCAAGGCACTGAGATGGGAACGTTTCCCCTCTGAGGAGGGGCTTGGAGGGCTTGGCTGGGTTATCCAGGAAAAGAAATGGCTTCAGGGGCAGCTAATAGCCCCTGATTATCTACAAGGGGTCATTGAGGAGATGGAGCCAGGTGCCTGTGGTGTGGGGTGGGAGGGCCAGAGAAAACAAATACAGACTGTAAGAGGTTCATTTTGGGCATAAGGAGAATTTTTTCTTCAGTGTTCCCATGGAGAGTGAGGCAGGGGAGAAGGTCACCCCGAGAGGCTGTACTGTCTCTGTCCTTAGTGGGTTTCAACCCTCAAGACCTGAGCAGCCAGGTCTGTCGCCAGGGCTGTAGTTGTAGAATTGCATTACATAGACTCTGTGGCCCAGCTATGGGCTACTGAAATATGAATCAGAACTTTATGGGGATATTTCTTTCTTTTGAGTTATATTACTTTTCCCTGGTTATCTGTTTAATGGTAATAATGTTCTATGATTTTTGTGGTCAGGGAAAAATATCCAATGTAAATACTGTAAGTAATGTAATACACACAGGGTCTCAGTTATCATTTGATGAGACCATCTAGTCACTGCTAGAGTTATCAGGAAATGTAAACACAGAGCAGAGTAGCTCAATTCTTCCAGGATTTGAGATCTGCTATCTTACTTTAGAAAAAATACCAGATCACTGTAAATCCTTGTAGCATGCCATGACAGTCAGCTCTACATTTTTTTTCTCTTTCTTTTATTCTGCAAGGGCTGATACACAGGCTGATATATAGGAAGGGGAAGATTTCCCAAACACAAGTGAAGATCCATAGGTCCTGATCCCTAATCTCAGGGTCACAACCATGAAAATAATAGCAGTTTTCCCTCTGATTTCAATGGGTTTTCATTTAGGTTAGGATAAATTGGAGATTGATTCCTCATTTCATTTGATGCTGAAACCAATGGGAAAACCCCAACATACTCTTATACGAGACAGCAGTCTTGCTAAGTTTTTTCTTTCACTTTTCTTGTTGTTACAACTGTCATGTTTAAATAATCCTTAGGCAGAACATTTTTTGACATCTTGGAATTACATTTGTGGTTAGTATTACATTTTCCAAATACTTCTGATGTGACACTGCTATCAAGTTATTATGGTAAACCACTTCCCTTAAGAAATCTGTCTTGACTGGCCTATGACTTCTATTGTTCAGGGACAGCTTTTTAAGTGAACATGAGCTCTGATTGAAATTGTAATCTTCATATTCTTCTGAAGAACTCGATCTGCTGCTACCTACACATTTTAACGTGCCCTTGCCTGTGAAATTTAGTGAAATAACCATAACCCTTAATGCCTGTGTCTTTCCAGCCTCCAAGAAGAAATTATTGTTTTGCGTAGCAGCATTAAAAGTAACCATTACTTTACTTATCTTTTTAGATAATATTTATTTGTATTCCCCATGAAGTGAAACTATCATGGGCAATACAAATAAAGAAATTGCTCATTTTGGTTATCACTTGGAAACATTTCTGCCGTACATGTTTCTCATTCTGCTAACAAGACCAGCAGGAAGATGAAACTACTGAACTATCGATGTGTAATAGAAATGCCTCTGCATATGCTTTTCTTACTGGTGGCTAAAACAACAAATAAAAATTAGTTTTCTTCTATAAGGGCTTCAGATGCTCTGTCTATAGCACTTCTCCCTGCCAGTGAGAGATTCAGAGGACTGGAAAAATTTAAAACTATCCGAAGAATCCCAGACTGAGAAAAACTGGAATAAAGATCTTCTTCGAAGAAAAAGCTGATTTAGACTATCAGAAACACACACAGTGGAAATGTGTTTTAAAGTTCAGTTTTTCATAGCAACTAAGGATGCAGCTGATTTATATTTTTGGTATAGGGTCTGATTTCATGAGAAGTTTGTCTGATCCTTCTCAGAAAATTTCTGTTCTACATTGCAACCATAATTCTTGATCAGTGAGCTTGCATCTGATGGCTTTCACACATAAGGTAATATTTATCTTACCTTAACCTGGCTCAAAATTTGTATCAGTCATCAAAGAAACCTTGAACTGAAGAAAACTCTCTGGAGAGAATATATCTGACTCAATGTTTTCTTGAAGGTTATTTTTATTATTTAAAATTTTAAAGGGGCACACCTCAGGTGAATTTTTTTTCTTCATCAGTTATGAAGAAGTCTAGTCTTGTGAATGGACTAGCTCAGCTGTTTAGATAAGTTCCATCAGCACTATTCTTTTAAGGGGAAATGGCACATTCATAGATTTTTCAAAGGGATTTTTATCAGATATGATTTTTGTTTGTCTGAAGCTCTGAAGCATTCAGTTCTGCATTTCTATGATGAATTTGTTAATATCTGAAAACACTTTAGGAAATCCCCAAGTACTGTGGAATGATGCAGAATGGTACTAATTGTACAGATATATCTATAGCTGCCATTTGGAGTCTGGTCTCAAATGCAGAGGTTTTACATCATGTGCCAGTGATTAGGCCATTGTGTCGTTCCCACAGTATGTATCAACAAAATCTTGCTCTCTTCTCTTTGATGGTTGCCAGCTACATTTAAATAGCTTGAAAATTGCTTACCTGTTTTGATATTAAAATATTCAAACATCTATTCTGAGTGTGTGAATACGTGCCAAGCATTTCCTGCAACATCGGAATCATCTGCTCTAAATATGAATTTGTATTTTCTTCATGGATGGAACTACAAAAGTATTCCTTTCTACTGTTTCTTAAAAGACAAAAAAAATCTTTTAATAAGAAGTGAAATTTACACACTACTTCCAACCAAAATATGGTTTGTTTGTCCTTTTGAGAAACCACTGAATAAGCACATTTTGCATTTTGCCCTACTTATCAAATTATTTATTTCATGGTCTTTTTAGCTCATGCCCAGATTGCATCAACTTCAGAGCATAGCTCTAATGAAACAGAGTATTGTGAAAGTGCTCTACATAGCTGACTGTAATACATTTCCTAAATAAATACAAATTAAAATCATAAAAGTAGACTGTGCATCAAAGCCTTCTTTCTCAGTTCTTGGCATCTGTGGGACTTGGCCAGTATTCTGTTTTGCCAGTTGAACCAAGTATGAGTTGGTATAATGATCCTACTCAGCCTGACCAACATCTTTTGTGTATCTTTGGAGGTTTTCCTCATTGCTTGTGACTTACATCTGAACAGGGAAGAATGCTACTCTTTACAGCCCTCAGACACTGCAACACAGTGCTTAGATGAATAGTTCCTTTTAATAAAAAGGATCAGTGCAATTTTTCTTCACATTCATATCTCCCACATGAAAATAAGGGTTTGAACTGTAACTTAATGCTGTTTCTGAGCATAAGAAAACCCTTCACTGATCAAAGGATTTATTCTATTTATTTTTCCTTTAAAAAAAAATAAAAAATTGCAACTTGTTCATGGGAAAGTTAAGGCTATATAGGGTTATATTTTGTTTTGTCATTATGAAAACCCTTAATTTATATTAAATTAATTAAATAATTAGCTAGATAGCAGAATGTAGCTCATAGTTTATAAAAATGCAAATACTGCTTTTCAGGAGTTTTTTATAGAAAAATATAATGGCTAAATGATAACCATTTTGTCTGAGTAGCTCCATAAAATCTATACTACAGATATAATTTATCAACTTGGTCACAGTCATTAAAGTGTCTTCACATTTTTTTCCACCCAAACTTGATTCTCTTTCTTCTTGAACAGAACTGAGCAAAGTTGACATCACTGCTGAGTGTGGCAGTCCATTACACATTTCAGCTATGCACATGTCTGATGGACTCATCCCATGCCCCTTCCTGAGTCAGGGTAATATCTTGCTGGTCTTGTTGCAATGCCCTGAGGGGCCAAACTCTCCTCTTCTGGATTCTGGAAAATGTGAGATTTCATTCACTGGCACAACCTTGTGGCACTGACACTTGGATTGTTTAAAAACACAGCGGGACTTACTTCGTTGAGAGGTTCTATGAAGCATAAATTTGAGGACAGAGACTAAACTGGAAGCCTATATACTCCAGAAGATATGCTGGTATGGGAAGTGCAAGCCAGACCAGAATAGTATGAGGTAGTTGGGATGCAGAAGGGCTTGGCATTAGAAATAACATTTGACCAGAGATTTTAGCAGGCGGTACAAAAGTGAGCAAGTGATTTGCATAACTAGTTTTTAAGGTGGACTAGTCAGGAAATAAATTCAGAATGATGAACAAGGAATTAAATGGGGGACTCTTTTTTTAGATGTTTAAACCCAAACAAATTATGCTTCACTTATGAAGAGCATCTGATGGATATCCTCAAATATAACAGAAAATGGTGTCTCTAAAAATACAGCAGTGTATGTATTCTTCTTCTCTTGAGGAAGAGAGTGTCTTGTAGAAGTGAAAATGGCTTCAGGTGGGTTGGCTCTTACAGTTTATGTGGGCTTGCCTGAGGAGCAGAAATTAGATGAGTAGATAAATTTAATCTGGTGCATGGAACTTTGTACATAACACAATCTTTGAGCAAGTGACCTAGAGTTAAACATATCCTTGCACTGGAAGGTTGGGAGTTCAATCCCCATCTGGGGTTAAGGCTCAGCCCTGGCCCTTGACATGAGTGTAACAGAAATCTGCTCCATCTTCAAGGAGCTAAAAAAACCTTGGCAGTTTGAGTAAATAATTGGAAGATCAAAGCTAGCTACCTTTCTGTACTGAGGCTGCAGGAGAAGACTGATCCTCATTTAGCATTATCTGACCTTCAGGCTATACTTTCATACACAACATAATAATACTTTGCATAAAATTATACAGAATTAAAATATACTCATACCTTTGTGTAATGCACAAATTAGTAACTGGAAAATTTCTTCCCTCCTCTCCTTCCTGAGCTACTATATATTTTTTTACTGCAGCAAATACGGTATTTCTGCAATTTAAAGCTGTATTCTGGAATAAATTTTCTTTCATTGTCATTGTCCAGTAAAAATGTTTTTTTCAACTTCTGTCTGAACCTCTAAGCTAGAGAAAAGCTCTGGGTTGTGATTCAGTGGTAAACCAGTTTTACGCAGTGAAGAGTCAGAAAAAATACTTAGAAATTCTGTAATTTCCCACAGAAATTAAAAGACTTTGTTATGCAATAATAGCACCCAAAGCATTGGAAGCAAATCTGGATCAAGTCACAAAATAGTCTTTCTTTTTTTTTTTTTTCCCCTCATCTTTGCCCACAGCAATAATCCTGCTACAACTCATCAATGCATCTGAGAATTCACATCTAATTTAGATGGTTTTCTTAATGTTGCTTCAAGAGAACTTCTGACTGAGGCACTCACAAGCATCTCTGGAATGCAAGTTATCATGATTACTGAGAGCAAGACATTACCTTGTCAGCACACTAAATGTTAGAATAGTGCAGGCCCTTTGGTCTTGAACAGCATAGCAGACTTCACAGTGCAGTGCTAATTCAAATCGTGTAGGATAGTCTTGATTCCTAATCCTGTCTCCCAGGACAGTTCAAATATTTTGAAATTAAAAACTACAACTGCTTTATGAGTTGGATATCTAAGTGCATTAGAGTACACATGCTGTAGGAATTCCTGTAACACACAGCTGAAATCACAGCTTATTTAATTTAAATGCCCATCCATTGCAATCTCTATCCCAGTCTTTTTGGCCAGATTTTCTGGTTTAACATTGGAATGAACTCCTCCCTTTTTCCCCAGCTTGAATAACAAAGAGGGGTTCCTGTTAGAGCCCACCACTGACACAGTCCTCATCTTTCTCCTCCCTGCTGAGGGACAGCTGCTTCACCATGGTCTGCACCACAGGCTTCAAGGGAATCTTTGCTTCCCCTTCTCTCATGTGGGGTCCTGCCCACAGGAGACAGTCCTTCTTGAACTTCTCCAATGTGGGTCCTTCCCATGGGGTAGAGTTCTTCAGGAACTGTTCCCTGTGGTGTCAGAAGGCCTGTCAGCAAACCTGCTCCAAGCTAGGATTCTCACAAGTCCCATCCTCCTTCAGGTATCCACCTACTCTGGTGTGGGGCCTTTCATGGCCTTTAGGTGGATCTCTGGTCCAACGTGGACTCCTTCACAGTCCCTTCATCTCAGGCTCACACTGGAGTTCCATCCAGCCCGTCTGGCAAAGCAGCACAGAAAACAGCAACGCCCTGGCCACCTGCCAGCCCAGGAACATTGCCATGGCTGATATCAAAATGCTCCCAGGCACAATTAAGTAAGTGATCAGCAGTACAGTGCTACAGCAAGCAGCAAATGAAAAAAAAAGTGGCTGCTAACAAGCTCTAGACTCTAATGTACAGTAAGGAAAGTGTGCCCCATGGCAAGGACAGAAGCCTGCTCATTAACAGCTAAACAACAGTAAGAGCTATAAACTCAAACTAGTGTATCCCAATAAAATCTGTTGTTATCTTCAACCTTTGCGCATCATATTGGGTGACAAAAAGGACTGTTGTGGTTTAACCTCAAGTCAGCAGCTGAGCCACATGTGGCCACTCACTCATTTCCCCACCAGAGAGACTGGGGAGACAACTGGAAAGGCAAAACCAGAAAACTCACGGGTTGAGATACAGACAGTTTAATAGGGAAAGCAGAAGCCACACACACAAACAAAGCAAAACAAAGAATTCACTGTCTACCATGGGCAAGTTGTTCAACCATCTCCAGGAGAGCAGACATTTCTCATGCATAGCTGTGACTTGGGAAGACAAACACCATCATTCCAAATGTCCTCTCTTCCTCTTTCTTCCACCCACTTTATATACTGAGCATGATGTTAGATGGTCTGGAATATCCTCCTGGTCAGCTGGAGTCACCTGTCCTGGATGTGTCTCCTCGCAGTCTCCCATGCACCCTGAGTCTCCTTCCCGGTGTGGCAGTGGGAAAGGCAGAAAAGGCCTTGGCTCTGTCAGCTCTGCTCAGCAGCAACAAAAACATCTCTGTATTACCAATCCTGTGTTCAGCATGAATCCAAAACAAAGCCCCGTACCATCCACTGTGAAGAAAATTAACTCTACCCCAGCTGAAACTAAGGAGTTTTAAAAACTTATCCAAATTTCCCTTTTTCTCAAAAAAGCACTCTTATATTTTAATGAGAATAAAATTAGACACATTCTGCAAAAATCACATACACAGGCTTAATGTTCCACACATGACTAGTTTCAATGAAGTTAATGGATTTTAGTTATTTTTGGAGGTAAATGAGAATTCATTATATGAGAAGGCTGACTATTTAGAGGAAACAAAATTTAAACTACACATGTAAAAGAAATGGGCTTACTATAAAGCAGCTATTTTATTTAAATTATATTATAAATATAATACATTTATGATATTATTATATTATATTTAAATTAAAACCAAGAAAAAGAATGCACAGGAAATCAAATCTGATGAATCCGATCTTCAGCTAGTGCAAACTCATACAGATTAAAGAAAGTAGAAGATGCAGCCTTTGAACCATATGACCCTTTGGTGAAATGTTTTTATAGCAAAATAATCTGAACTTTCCAGTTTATTGAATATCTTGAAATTAGTACATAGTTCCATAACAGTAATATCCATGTCTTTTATTTTACATCTGGGAGATAATCATTAGAATCACTTTATCTGGAGTGAAGCCCTTGAGTGGAGCCCAGATATCTCTGGCATGCCATTTACTAATCTTTCTCCAAGGAGATTATTCTAATGCACAAAATTCTAAGTGACTCCAAATAGCTACAGTAACTTTGAAAAGGCTATGAAATACATAATCTTTCTTCACGTTAGAAGTCTATTAACTTCTCAGCAGAATAGATCTGGTCTTAAAACTTTGGAAACTTTAAATTCATGCACAGTGACAAAAAAGGACCTTGAAAGCTTCCAAATTACCTAGAAAGCTCTACTTTCATGAATAATTTTCCTTTGGACCTGCCAATGAACTCAGCCTAAGTCCCATCAAATTCACATGCTTGAGTATAGCCTTTTACAAGATACCTAAAGAATTCACGTCCCTGCTAAAGTTCTAGGAAAATCCTCATTTTTTTCCTTTCAAAAATATGAAGCAGCATGTCAGCAATTTTGATCATGTTGCAAATATTCTTGATAGCAATACATATTAATATTCTCAAAACAAATAAAAAATAAAATTTCTCAAAAGAAAACCTTTAAACATTTTACTAAAAAGTGTATTTCCACTTTCATTCATCGTAGTGTTTTTTAAACTAAGTAACAAATAAGATATTTATATTTTTAAAATATTATAAGTTCATGTTTGAACATGACACTCATGTGAAAAAGTCTGTGAGCCACTCTTATGGAGTTTATACTGGTAACATGTTTTCAGAAATAGTTGCTTTTGGAATTACATCATTTTTACCTGTCTCCAGATTAGAGAGAGAAGAGATTTCGAGGAGGAGAGTTCGAGGATAGTTCGAGGAAGTTGAGGAGGAGGAGAGTTCGAGGAGAGTTCGAGAGAGTTCCAGGAGAGGGGAGGAGAGGAGAGGAGAGGAGAGGAGAGGAGAGGAGAGGAGAGGAGAGAGTGGCTCCAGATGTTGGAACAGAGCAGCTCCTGCTCTGGAGCAGCCCACTGTGAGGCAGGTGTGCCCTGCAGCCCATGGAAGTTGACGTTGGAGCAGAGATCCACCTACAGCCCATGCACAGCCCCGTGCCAAAGCAGATGGATGCCCAGAGGAGCCTGTGACCCCATAGAGAGCATGTGCTGGAGCAGACTTCTGGCAGGACCTGTGGATCTGTGGAGAAGGAAGTCCATGCTGGATCAAATTTGCAGGCACAATTTGTGATCACCCTGTGAGGACCCAAGCTGGAGCAGCTGGTTCCTGAAGGACTGCACCTCATGGAAGGAACCAGTGCTGGAGTAGTGAATGAAGAACTGCAGCCTGTGAGAATGGCTTACATTGGAGAAATTCATGGGGTACTGTTTCTAGTGGGAGACACCCCATGCCAGAGAAGGGGAAGAGTGTGAGGGGTCTTCCTGCTGAGGAGGAAGGAGCAGCAGGAACAATGTGTGATGAACTGACCACAGCCCCCACTCCCCTGTGCAGATGTTGGAGAAAAGGTAGAGCAAGAGGAAATAAAGTTGAACCTGGAAAGAAAGAAGGGTGGTTTGAAGGTGTTTTAAGGTTTGGTTCTATTTATCATCACCCTGCTCTGGTTTGGTTGTAATAAATTAAACCAACTTTCCCAAGCTGAGTCTGTTTTGCCAATGAAGGTAATTGGTGAGTGAGGGTAACTCCCTGATTTTATCACAACCACAAGCCTTTTGCTATATTTTCTCTTCTCTTTCCAGCTGAGATGGGGAGAGACAGAGCAGCCTTGGTGGGCACCTGGAGTGCAGCCAGGGTCAACCCACACTAGCAGCTAAGCCTGCTCTTTGTAGTTATATTCATACCTTCGATAAGCAAAGAAGTCTTTCTTTACTGAACACAACTGTATGCTAATTCTATCTCAAGAAATCTTTCTTTCACTTTCAAATTTAAAGACACTTGTTTGACCACAGGGAAAAATTGTATACATAAACATACTGCTTTATTTCAGAGAAATCTCCAGGTCACATAGGACCTTGTAACAGAGGCATAACAGAGTTGAAACTGTCTATATTCTGTACAGCTTTTCTTTGTTACTTCAGCTGATGCAGATTTTTTCCACTTCAAAAAGACACAGAAACTTTTTCTCAAAACGATAAGAGGTCCATCCTTGCTCACCTTTCACTATGACATTTGTGTGTGCTAGTTAGGAAGAACTTCATGTTTATGCTTGATAGATGTACTTGGAGACCTTTCGTGACCTATGTTCCAGTGAATCCCAAATTTATTTGGATATCACAGAATAGTTACTTAATATCTATGGAATTCATGTCCTTTAAATTTAGTTTCTGTGATGATTCATTCAAAATTTATATTCAGCACTGCAAATAATTTCATGTTTCTGATTGTTATCCATTTCTTTTCTCACTGTATGTGTTGTAGCTCAGTTGAAGTGGTCATGAAGTAGCAGTAAAACAAGATGTTTAACTGATATGACAGACTTCACAATCCTGTATCTATGCCACCTGATCTGTGTGTAAAGGAGATTTGAAGGTTTTCTGGAGCAGCAGATTAAACCTGCTCCAACAGAGAGGTCTGCCTAAAGCTCAGGAAAAGAGGTAGGAATTCAGACAGGTGCTGGAGACATATCAGGTGTTTCAAGGTTAGACTAAGACAGAACATGAAAGCCTGCATTGTGAGTACAGATTTTGCTATCACATTTTTAAATATAATGCCACTGTGGTGATCACCGAACACCATGCCATTTAAGGTTATTAACTTTTTAATGATTTATTGCTTGCAATACATAATGAGAAAGTTTGATCTCACACCCCTATCTTAATTTGAATTGATTTTTCTTTGCTGTTAAAGAAATAACCACTTGAAAAGGCCTCAGTCAGGAGAGTGGAATGCATGTCAGTTTAGCAGAAACTGAAGGAAATAAAAACCACTTCTATCTGCATGTTGTAGGAGTTTGGCACAGAACATAATAATAGCACTCCTGAGTGGTTAGTCACAAGGGTATCCAGCTGCTAAAAAAAAAAAAAAAAAAGTTCAGATTTGGCTTTAAGTCAGGAACAACAGTTTTTCAACAGGACTGGAAATGTACAAAGTATAAAATGTTATTTTGATAGTGCCAGAAAGGGTTTAATTTACTCAGAACTCAGCACTACAGGTATGGGACTCCCCCCCCAGCCCCCAGGTTTTGAGAGCAGATGCAGTTGTGCAGACAAACAGTCTTCATGTCTGCAAAATGTAGAAAATTAATCAGCTTCAACCACCAATAGGAATACTCCTATTTATATTTTGCATTATTCATTTACTATGAAATGGGAATATGCTCAAATAAAGCATACTGAAAGCAGTATTTTCTCTGTGAATGAGTTTTTTATTGTTTAGAAGGAAAACTTTTCCCTGAGGCAGGGAATAAATCCACATTTTTTCATGCTTTTTTCATGTCTTTATTCTTTTTATTATGCATCCTACTAAGAATGCATATTAGTTTGCTATCGGCTTTATTTCTCATTGTTTCAAAGCTAATAAAAACCTCCCTATGATGAACTTTTTTGTGTTTCTAGACTAGTTTATTGGATGAGTGAAAGTGAAGTTCCTAGGTATGTGTTTCCAAGAGACAGTGGAAGTTTTATTATTCTTGTTTTCTACTTCTGTGTTAAGTGGACAGATATATTTCTAAAATAAATGTTCGGTTTTGGAGACTGTTTTGATTTAGACAGAAAACTGCTAAATAGAAGTGTGCACAAACAGCTCACATGTTCAGGTATGAATGTTTAAACCCCACTGAAATGTTTCTCTCTCTTCAGTCAGCTTTCTCTCAAGGCATCCAGCAGCACACTCCTAGCAGGCCAGCTCATTCCTGCTTTATAACTTGATTGCTCTGCTTCTTAATAATTACTCCTTCTCCTGCAGATCATTTTTGTGCTAGCCCTGTCCTCACTAATGCTCATCACTGCTCTTGTGTGAAATCAGTAGTGGGATATGTAGTCCCCAGTCCCTCTTCCTAACATTTTCTAAATTTAATGTTAACTTTGATAGTGATCATTCAAAAACTGTATCTTGTTTCTCTTTTCTTCTTTTAATGACAATGTGTACATATAATTATCATAGAATGTCATGGGTTGACTGGACCTTTAAAACCATCTAGTTCCAAGCCCCTGCCATGGGGGCTCTTCTTTTGACTAGATCAGGTTGCTTAAAGCCTCATCCTACATTGGACACTGCCAAAGAGGGGGCATCCACAGCTTCTCTGGGCAACCTGTTCTAGTGCCTCATCCCCCCTCCCAATAAAGAATTTCTTCCTAATATCTAATCCAAACCCAGTCTCTTTCAGTTTAAAGACCAAATCTCTTGTCCTTCCATGCTTTTGCAAAAAGTCCCTCTCCAGTCTCTTTGTGGGCTGCCTTTAGGTATGGGGAGGCTTCTATAAGGTCTCCACAGAGCCTTCCCTTCTCTGGGCTGAACCATCCCAATTGCTAAAGCATTTTCTCATGGGAAAGGTGCTGCCCCTCTCTAATCACCTTGGTGGCCTTCCTCTGGAGGACCACCCTAACATGTTCATGTCCTTCCTGTGCTGGGGGACCCCACAGCTGGATGCAGTGCTCCAGGTGGGAAGCAGTATTACAGGTGGGAGTATTATATAAATTGTAATTGTATAGAATCTAATAAAAATTGTATTTCCATAAAATGTTTCTGTCTTTTCGTGAAAGCTTGCTTTACTTTGACCTCTTTTGTGGGAAAGAACTGACTACACATGTACAAGGCATTTGAATGTATTCATGTGAGAGCTTATTCTGCAAATGTTCTTTGTGGATAGCAACCCAGCTGTCTGACCTTTAAAGAGGAACAAATTCTTTAGGAAATTATCTTTTCAAAAGGACACTGTAAAGGCAAGGAAAGCTGATGAATACAAAGCACATGAAAACAGAGATTGGACTCAAACCCATCTGTATTGGCTGTATGCTAGATTTAGAGAATTTTTTTTTTTTTTTTTTTTTTTTTTTTTTTTTTTTTTTTTTTTTTTTGTCTCTGCACTA
The DNA here is from genome assembly GCA_018697195.1 of Certhia americana. Taxonomy (NCBI): domain Eukaryota; kingdom Metazoa; phylum Chordata; class Aves; order Passeriformes; family Certhiidae; genus Certhia; species Certhia americana. The sequence goes on along the minus strand of CM031857.1, from coordinate 95,944,196 downwards.
GTCTTTGTTTCGTTGTGCTTGGTCTCTTTCTAACATCTAGCTCAGGAAAAGAAAAAAAAAAAGGATGCCAACATAGCTTATATGCTGTCACAGTACAAAAAACTCCAGTCATTAAATGTGCTTGTAAATTTCCATGGCCCAGTGTAATTTTACTCATTGTTCTACTCATGGACTCTAATGTCTGCTTTTGATATTTGAGTGTGCTTGAGAGCCACTTAAATTTTCCACTCTGAGACATGAATTCCCACAATCTCTAAATGCCATGTGCCTGACTGAAGCAAGAGAAGCACTCAGGTGAGGCAGGAGTTCAGTGAGGCAGCAGCAGCAGCTGACAACACAGACAGTTGAGATTTTGAACAGGGTTGGTTGGGAGCTATTGTACAGCCCTGAGGCTGTGACAGATAAAGTAGAGCCATGTCACAGTCCCCAGAACTTGCTAGGTGGCTTGAAGTTCAGTTCAGACTTGCTGCCAGAGCTCTTACCTAGTTTATCAGCCAGGTTTGGCTGCACAGTGAGCCATGTTCTGTCATAGCTGTATTACTTGCAGTATCCATCACTCTTATTTTAGAGTGAAGTGTGCTAGGTAATGACAGCTTGTCAGCTGCCTGAGGTTGAAAATAGAAGAGCAACAGAGAGAAATTTTGAATAAGATGGTGCTTTTTTTAATTTGGATCCTGTACAAATAGCCTGAAAATGCATACCCCAAAAATGGGTGTCTTTCTTCTTACCCAAGGCTGGGAAAATTAAGGGACAGAGATTGTGAGACAGACATACAGAAAACCAACTGCTCTGCAACAAAATCTTAAAAACGATGTAATGTCCCAAAGACTTTTCCCATGACATCTCTACTTGTCCAGACTGGGACAACTGTTCTCTGTTTCTACAACCCACAACATAATGAAATCTGAGCTTTCTTCTTCTAGGTGCCCAGATCTGCTCAGAAAGTCTGAGATATACCAGACATCTAATGATATCTTTTCTTGCACTGATTTCCTTTGCAACTGAGACCAGAAACTTAGGAATCAAGGTTGTAACTTGAATATAACATAAATATGTCAATTAAAAAAAAAAAAAAAAAAAAAAAGACAGCTGGTTTGAGACATCCACCTCTTAAAAAAAATTTAAAATCTTGCCTGAAAACACTGCTTAACATTAATGTTTCCTCTAATCTCACAATATTATACATTCAAAAATTTGCTACAGTGCAACCTGTCCTATCCTCTTCTTGTAGAGTAAGGAGATGTATTTATACATCGCACAAAGGATGTTTTGGTATTCTTTACAGGTGTAAGAAGAGCTATCCCAAGGATAGCAGTGGTAGAAGAATATGACTGTTGACCTTAGAGTCTGAATTTGTACTTCTTTGGATTATGCTGGACCATCTTAAAAACATGAAAATGGAAAGCAATGAAAAGTTAAGATTTCCCTTCTCTGTTTATCTAATGATGTTACATTTATCCTGGCATACTCGGAATGTTTGCTTTTCAGGACATATAGAAACTGTCTCTTTTTCCCAGCTGATGACATCGCATTGAACTTACATTACACAGTCTTAAAGAATATGAATTGTCTAGGAGTCATTTGATGAGTGCACCTGAAGGATGAAGGGCAGTAAGGATCTATGTATGAAGATACTTAAATAATGGTTTTCGTAGTAATGAGAGACCACAAGGTACAAAGAGGGAGTAGGTAAATAAAATGGAGGAAAATCAGGAATCACATATAAGGAATTTCCTTAAGAAGAAAATCCTGCCTGTTATTAATAATTTTACATGTTTGCCTCCAAAGAAATGTATTTAAAGTGTTGCTGAAAAATTAAAGGAAAAGAATAAAAAACATTTGAGATATATGATAGGGACATGCCAAAGTGTCATGGGTTCAGCCAAATTTTTACTGCCATCATGCAGAGTCCATATGGAAAAATATGGACTTGTGTTTACCTCTTTCTTTCTCACCATGACAACATCTTTATTTCTTTTCAGCCATACCTTTCTTACAGATTATTTTTCTCTCCAGATACTACCTCCAGTGAAACATCTTATAGACTTCTCTTTCTCTTTTGTCTATGTTCTTTCTGTGGAGAAAGGTATAATTTTTTGTTTTACACCAGCTTTATGATTACTGCTCAATGGAAGCTTTCGTGAGGTAGCAAACTGCATAAGAATTTATGATTTTTGGAATCATAAACTAGAAAGTTGTGGTGTCCCAAATAAGTAATAAAAAAAGCTTTTTCTGTGATATGGAGATGTACACGGTGCATTTTAGGAAAGTCTTTTTTTTTCTTAATGTCTTTTCCTAGTTCATTTTTCTAGGCAGCAGACTATATTTTTTTCCTTTTTTCTATACTTGTTTTCATTCTTTTCCTCCATTTTCTCTTTCCACTTCTTTATTTCAGGTGATTCTTGCCTTCTGCAAGACTTCTCAGCAAAGTTCAGTGCATCATTTAGCCAGAAATCAGTTTAAGGTGACAGTGATAATTTAAGTCAAACACTGTGCTTGCTCCTGTTGCCCAGGAGAATATGTGACAACACCCATACTCATGGAACATTTTATTTTCCTGCTGCAGCCCACACAATGAGCCATCACAGGAGGAAGGTTAGGGGGAAGGCTGGAAGAAATCCTTGAAATTCTTTACTGGGCAGTTGCTACTATACTCCTGTGAAAACTTCGTAACTCCTTATCTCCTTGAGTACTGACTGTGTTTTCTTTTCAGCTGGCTTTCTGACCCTCTTCCTTGCTTGGTCCTTTTCACTCTACTGACACTTTAGGTCACATAAATTGATTCCACCAGTGAAATGTATCATGTTTTCCTGCTTCTCAGTTTCTTGCCCCAAACACATATTGCAAATTATATCTATCTAATTTACAGTGTCTGTCACTTATTTTCATTTTCCCCTTTTCTTCTCACCTGAAAAATTTCTGTGGGAGTGGACTGCTGACGAAACAACTTTAATATGCTCTGAAGATCATGTATTTCTGAAATTACTGATGACACCCTCAAAATCTCAAAGCAGATTTAATATCTCCCCAAGAAAACTTGACTCTCTTCTAACAAAGAAGGAGGTATTCAAGTGATTTTTGTGCATGTATTTTTAGGACAAATAAAAAAAATTAACTTGATTTATTAAAGCATTAGTAAAACAGAAAAATAAATCTAAGAAAAATCACACTGGCTTTGGTAAGTGAAATAGACCTGCTTTTCTTTACTAACGGTAACTAAAGATTGTTTTCTGGCTGGTAGAATGTGGGCAAAACATAAAAGTGTTTTAGACAGGATTCAGGTTGTATTCTGACTTAACATTAACCTGTTTAGAGTCTGAACACTTCAAAGGCTCCAAGAAAAAACAAGTATCCTGTACCATTGCCAGAGAATAACTCACTGAATTCTTTCAAAGCTCAGAACACCTTAAGTTTCTCAATTCTTTGTATTTATTACTTGTACTGTAACATACATTTCTGAAAATAGTAGATGTTGTTATTGGACCACAGCTTAATAGTTACAGCTTTTGATTTCCTGTAATAAGAAAAAAAAAAAAGAACATAGTTTTGTATAAAGAGACACTTTCAAAAGCACTAAAATGTGGCGTGGGGAAAGAATTCCTCTTCATAATCTTTTTATTAAGTTTTCATGACCTTACATGTCATAACAAAAATTGTTTGCTTTGATGTTGGACCCATGAGGAATCAATGACTTTGCTGGGGACAGAGTGTTAAATAGAAGGTAATACTTGGCTATTTTATGGCAGTTTGAGTAGTGACCCTTACTAGAATAATGCAACAGGTGCCAGATTCCTACAGAATTACCATAATGCTAAATTTGACACAAATTCTTACCAAACACAGAAGTCACCTTATGGCTGCAAAGGTGGGGATGCATTTGGTCTCTTTTGCAAGATGAATCCAGGCAAATGTTTCTGTATTCCTACTCTTAATGTCCCAAAGAAGGGCTTTTATGATGGAGAAAATCATTGGATTGCTGAACTCTACAAATAATAAAAATCTTCTTACATGAGCTTTATCTCATTTGGATGAACAGCTTCTTATAGTAATAACCTAAAACAAATGACAGTTAGGTAGGTATGCAAAATGATTCTTTAATGAACTGTCACAATATTGTGCAATAGAGGCCTCAGGGCTACTGACATATAAATCCCCTTGATATTGTCTGAACAATTACATTGGATTTGTGACTGACAACTGAGGATAAATAACTTAGTTTGCAATGTGGCCAGACTCAGGTTTTATGGCTCAGAAGTCCATTAAATGCCACCTCCATGCCTTTTTTTGGCCTAAGGGGCAGAAGAGGTTGACATCTTTTGGATACCAAAAAATATCAATGTGTACATGCTCTAATGTGTGTACATGCTCTAATATTTTGCAAAAAAAAATTTTGCAAAAAATAAAAAAATATATTTTGAAAAAAACAAAAAAGAAATTTTCTCTAGTTTCTCATTTAGTGGAACTTAGTTATTCCAGTTAGATAACTTGCCTTTAGCCCATTTGTTTTAACAAGGGGAGTAATGCAATGTATGGTAAGATCTTGGGTTTATAAAAAATATTTTTGTGTGTTTTTCTCCACCGGCTGTTTTCCATGACCCGAGAATGCAAACAGAGTCTTTTTTCCCCAGCTCCAAGATCGAAGGAAAGGCCATGAGTCGTCTCTTCTGATGTTCTCATTCATTGTTTATTATTTATTATCAATACATTCTGTTCCTGAACTGCAGAGCTCTTCACTGCAGGCTAGTCCAAACACAAACCCCCGAATACCTGAAACCCCCCACACAGGGTGGTGTGTGTATTTATCCTACAATCCACATAATCAGTATTTATAGTACTTTTCCAATAACTATTATTCATGTTAGAAAGTTAGACTCTAAGCCAACCATAATGTGCCACCTTACTGCAGAACATGGAGGCAGATGAGGAAGAAAGAGGAAGCCCCAAAGCCACGTGGACTTCCCCAGCTTGTCTTCACCTGCTTACCATACTAAAAACCCCAATATCTAAAATTCTCACCCTGTGATAAAACTACACACTATTCTACTGTCTAATACACACTTTTGAAAACTCTGCTTCATTCCAGAGCCTAAAAGCCCTTTTTCCATGAACAAAGGTTAAAAACACTGTTTGTCAGAGATGTTAAAATCTCTTAAACATGCAAAGAAATATTTCTCATAATTCCTGACTCCAACAGTGGGAAAGGTGAATTCCCTGACTGGAACTGGATTGCTGACTGGAACTTGGAAGTGTTTTTTGTTGAAATGAAAGGATATCCTCCCTACTATGTCTTCAGATATCTCAAGTCACATATCACAATGGTATTTGGAATGCATAGTTTTATACCTAGTGTTTAATCTGATATATATTTTTTGCTATTAGTCAAGTGCTCCTGATTGCTGTGATTTCTAAATCATCCCTACCACAGAACTGGACCTGTACGATAGAATCATAGAATTGTTTAGGATGGAAAAGACAAGGTCATTGAGTCCAACCATTAACCTAGCATGGTTAGGGCATGGGGCTCTGCAGATGCTGCAGGTGGGCCTCCATGGGCTGCAGAGGAATCCCTGAGGCACCTCCTCTGCCTTCTCCACCCTGGTGTCTGCAGGGCTCTTTCACTCATATGTTATCCCTTCTGTCTTCTGTGTCTCCAGCTGTTTCTCTGCAGTAACCTCTTTCCCCTTCCTAAATGCATTATCCCAGAGATGCACCACCTCTGATGGGCCCCTCTGTCCTGGATCTGGCTGGCATGGGGGAAGCTTCTGGCAGCTTCTCACAGAAATCATTCTTCCATCCCCTCACTGCAAAAACCTTGCCAAAACCCAACACATTAGGACAAGGAATTTAATTTTCCTGGCACTTTGAAAGAATAAATGGAAAATATTTGCCTCCTAGGTTTGGATATTTTAGTATCTCTTAACTATTCTTCTCAGGAAAACATTTTTAAACAGAAAACAGAGCTTTGTAAAAACAAAGTGTTTTTTTCACTTGGATTGTCTAGTTTTCAGTGGCACAAGTATGGATGGGCACCTGAAAAGTATTCTTTAATGAAAAAGAACTCACACCCAAAATTCTAAATTCTGGATCATACTACTGATTTTAACTGTTAGAGTAAGTTTTAACATGCATGCAGGTATGAATACTGAAGGCTTAAAGCTGACACATCTGCTTAAATTGAGGCAAATATTTTGATTTGTTATTCATTTGGTTTGGGATGAAGTACCCAACTTCATAAGAGAATATTAGTTCTGAAAGTTGTACAAAAAATTTTATCCTGTCTGTTGATTGAACTTCAGTGAATCTGCATTGTGCTTAAAAAGAAAAGTACAAGAAAGCTACCTGAATCTTCAAGTCACTTGACTAGGGAACTTTGTGTCTGAGAAAAAAAAAAAAGGTGTGCAGCCATGACTTCTGGAATTTTGTTTCTGTCATCATCAAACTCTTACTTAGCTTTCATTCACCTTCTTTCTCTATAGTAGGGGAAGATTTTTCAATAGAATGACAAGAAACTAACATTGCTCATGAGAAGATGTGGAAAGTGATTTGTGTTGCAGGATAACCAGATGCACATTTTATATCTTTTAATCCAGACCATAACCAGTTTTCATTGATGGATAAATAAAATCTCTGGATTTGTGGAATGTGACTTAGAAGAGGGCAGTAATATTTCTGGTCTTTGAGACAAAACAACAACTTTTCCAGGTGGCATTATTAGAAAATAGGAAATAGTTGTTTTGAGGTTTTTATGAGTACAGACACAAAGGTGCTGTGCTAGGCTCAGATAACTTTAATATTTGGTTTCACCGTCAGGGAAAATTCAACTGTTTAATTTCAACTGTTGAAGAATGACAAGTTCTTAATTATTCTTTATTTACAAAACTCCATTTCCAGAGATCAAAACTACACTCTGAGAGAAATATAGCTTCAATTTGTCCCTTGGATGGAGTGGCTTTATCAACAAACAGAATTTCTTGCAAAATATATCCTGGAGAGGATATAAAAAAATAAAATTTTAATGTTTTTTTAAATGCTTCATTGGGTTGATATACTCCCAGCAGCAATTTAACTGCTTCATTGCTGTGACTTCTAAGTTAATTTTGACAGCCAAAGTTTTACACTTTTGCAAAGCAAAATGGGAAAGTTTAGAGTCAAGTAGCTGATATTTGGTACTGAAAAACAAAGAAAAAAGTCCTGTCCCCTCTGGTGCCATTACCAACTGGATGTTTAACAGGAAAGCAGTGAGTAATACTACATTTTATTCTAATGGATCATTGTGTTCATTTTGTTTCTGCAGTGTTTGACTATTCGTTTCCCTTTTTATCAATATGAAACTGTTTATAACTAATTTGCCTGGAGATTTGTATTTTTAATTGATTATTTACTACATGCTTCAGGGACTTAATTCAGTCTCCAGATTTGCTGTTATAGCTCCTTATGGACTTCTGAGAATCTTCAGATAAATTGTCTTAGCTCTACTGGCTGAAATGGAAATATGATAATTTACAGTTAAATATCTCTAGCCCAATAATTGTTAACTTTAACATATGAAGATCCAAATCACTAAGAAAATAGACACTGCTGTCCCAACTCAACCTGAAAACAAAGCAAGCTGACATTTTCAGTTTTCTGAGGTTGTTCATTTCATATGAGTTTATTTAACAGTTTAGAGAGAACAGATTTGTAGAACATACATACATGCCCTAAATTCTGAAAAAGTTATACTTAAGACCTTAAAGCAATCAGTTAGTTATAGGGATTCTTTCATGGTGTATTCCTGCCTTCTGTGTCTTTTTTCACATTAATAATGTAGCTTTTGTTCATAATGTCTTATTTATTGACTAAGGATCTTAATTTTATTCTGTGTTGCATTGTTGTCTCTCATTTTCCTAAAAGAGAAAAGAAAATTAAATATGTGTGTTTCTAGTGTGCAGAAAACTAGACCAAGTGTGATGAAGCTGATATATTCAAACACATTCCAGCTCTGAATAAAATAGAACTTGATTTCATGGCATGTAGATTACATGCTGTTGTTCCAGTCTTTCAGATTTTCTTTCTACACTTATCTTTCATCACACCAAACCACAGCACTCCTGGAGAGCCAGACAGAAAACAAAACCAGGTTCTTGAGCATATGATTAAACAAGGGCTGGTTTTCTTAGCAATGAAAACCTAATTTGTTAGTTCATATGCCTGGAATCTGCAGCAGCAAAAAAAAGATATAATAACATTTTGATTTGATATCAAATGGGAAATATGATATTTGTTGCTTTGTTAAAAACTTGTTAAAAAATCACAGCGTAAATATAATGGAATTAAAATAAATGGAGGAAAACCTCTTGGAATATAAAATTTAAATCATATGAACACACAGAGCTGAAATAGTCAGATAAATCATGCCTTACAAGGAAGGGTTTCTCTCAGCTGGCTTTCAAGTCAGCTAGATTTAAAGCTTGGGCCTAGGCAACTGTATTGCTGATGCTTAAAACAAGGCTGGAGAAATCCTATCGCACCAGATAAATGTATCAAAATCTTTTCTTCTGCAGCAGCAGATTATTTTTGTCCTGTCGTATCCTGGCTTATGAAGACTTCAAGAAGCACATAAAAAAATAATTTCCAGAGAAATTATTAAAAATTCATTTCTGTTTGCCTCAAAGAGCACAAATTGATTATCAGCCCGTGGAGCTGTCAAGTGGTCAGGTCTCCCTGTATCCTAAGCAGAGGACACGTTTCAGCATAATGCAAATTAGCAAGGATTTAAAAATATACCAAAGACATTTCACACACATAAAACTTATTTTAAACTAAGCACAATCTCTTGGAAAACAGCATGAAAATGGCAGTGTTTGTAATAATGTACACGTTAAGAGGCAGGCCAGGCTGTTTCAGAACTATTTTATCTCTGACCATTCTATTATGATATGGAAGTCCTACCTTTTACTGTTATACTGCTGCTACCAGTAAGTTTTGTATTATTCTGATCCCACAGACATTTATACTTTGTGATGTGATTCACTTCACAGATATAAGATTTTTTTGTCTTTTTGGTAAACTACCTTCAAAGACGAATTTTGAAAATTTCCTTACCAGTATATTTAAAAGTAAAACTGATCATATTATAATTTACTAGTTTTTCAGCATGCATATTGCAATCAGATGCTTGAATTATAATTAATGAAATAATCTTGCTGCTTGTTTAGATGCGGGTAAAGAAATTTGCCACAGTACTTTTCACGACTTGGAAAATTTCAGTATTTATTATGATTATATTTTGAATACCATTTGAATGCCTTCTCCTGAGCTATAAAATACTGGGTGCTCATTGCACAGCTTGAGGGATTTGGATTTTTTTTTTTTTTCCTAAAATCATGTTAATTACCACAGATTACAGCTCATTAAAAATATGTGTTTCTGAATATCTTTCAGAAGTATGTCCTGTAAAACTTTGAGATTAAATAGAGTGTATAATCAAAACAAACTCCCTCATACAAATTCCATAGTTTGGAAAGTCCCTCTATGCTTTTGTCCTCCCACACAGAGGATTTAAGAGAGAAACAGAAAAATCCTCAGCATTTTCTGATGCCTCTGCTTGTAATTTTTGGCAGATCTCTAATTGTCATTCACAGTAGAATCATACGTCCAGAATTTGTCTATTTTTTGTTCACTGTTAATTAATACAATATTAACTAAATATTATTGTACTCGATATAATCTTGGAAGTCATACTGTTAATACAGTCTTTCACAGTACATATTAAACCACAAAAAAAAAAAAAAAAAGTGCTGTGGTATATTTTATTAGTTTCAGAGATGTTTCAGTAACAAACTATTTAAAATCACTACAGTTATTCATAAAATTGAAATTACCTGTGGTGTCATAATATATATGTAATTTTATGCGCATTACAAAACTTTTATTTATTCAAATGGATGTTTAGTTGATTTTACAGCATTATTTATTTTAAGAAGATAAAATCAGTCAAAAATATCAACTAATTGAACTGCTTTGCATGGACATCCTTTGAATTTACAAACCATGGCCTTTTCCTAACTGTGGCATTTGACTGTAGTCCCACCTGCAAGGGACTGCAGTTCCATCTCCCAGGACACTGATTCCCTTTTGCTCCTGGTGCAAAAGACAGAATTGCCCTCAGGTGTGTTCATGAGTTCAGCTGGAAACCTTCAGTGAATGTCAGGCAATGCCTTCCCTCTTGCACACAAGTGCTTCAGGAGGGAAAGCACTGAAAGAGAGGTTCCTGCAGCAGATGGTCTGTGTGGAGGTGCTCCTGAGTGCACTTTCCCTGACCCACCAAATAGCTATGAGCATATGCAATATCTGTGTAATTTAAATGTATGTTCAATCATGTTGTTCAAGTATTCTGCTATTCAGGACTCAACGTTCTCTGGCCATTGAATCCTCTAACAGATGCCTCTAAACTTTGTGACAGTTTTGTATCTTTTAAGTAGTTTTATATTAAATAGTTCTATAGGCTTTGTTACTTATAGAACTGCTATTATTGCCTCCCTCACATTTTGATGGACTGTGACCCCACAGGCTCATGTTGAACTCTTGCATTGAGTTTAGAGGAAGGAACTATTGCTCCAGTTTAAGTTTGGCTTGATTTGGGGTTTTTGGCACTTTTTGGTTTATTTATTTTGCTTAATAGCTGGTTCTTATTCATGTAACAGGCATTTAGGTTTTGTGGTGGGACAGGAGACTTGCATTATAATTCATCTTTGAAGAATCTCAGACATAATAGTGAAGTGATTATCTGTAGCTGTGGTTTTTTGTCTGCTTGTTTGTAAAACAAACAAGTGGGGTTTAGATATTTCTGCAGAGCTATGTAATTTAAGCCTGCAAATTATGATTGGGGTGTATAAAACTATCTTTTTTATTGCTCTGTATCAATTCCTGAAGCAAACATATTTCCTGACAGGAACAGAAAGGATCCTGCATCAATCAGTCTGTCAAAAGATTGGTCGTATAAATCCTTCATTGAAGTATGTATATATTTATGATCTTTATATTGAATTCATATATGTTCAATAAATTTCTTGAATTAAAGTGCTTATAGTTTACAGCAGGAATAATTCCTACTCAACTGTTGCAGAAAATCTTTAATCTGTCTTAAATCAGAATCTGGATAGTTTACATGAAACTACTTCCAAATTACCTCCGAATGCTAACAATCTCCAGGTCCACTGGATGTCAAATGACTAGATTGCTCATAGTCCAAACTATGGAGACCAATGAACATGCTGAAAAATAACTTTCTCCTGATCAAAGAAAAGACAATATTTCATAACATGAATGTTTTCTTTTCCAGCCTTTCTCTTTAAAATGTAGATATTAGACAGAAATTGATTAAAAAAACCTAAAAACCAACTGGCCCTTTCAGTGTAATCTTAGAGAACAGGTAAAGATTACAAAGGAGCTTAGCACATAACATTACATCACCTTAAAAACCAATATGTACCTATCTGGTGAGGTCTGTTCACAGTCTGAGTGATCCTTTGAACTTTTTACTCCCCCAGAATTTCTCATCTAGAGAATGAGATTAATTAAAGAGCCAAACCACATAAGCCAGATGGTTTTTTGGCTGTGGTGATCCAGTCATTCAAATTCCTGTCTGGACTTCTGTAATTCCTTATAACTTGTGTCTGAGCTCACAATCCTTGCAAATATTTCACTAAGTACAGGAACCAGCAGTAGTGTTGTTTTCATAGAATTATAGAATCACAGAATGGTTTGGATTGGAAGAGACCTTAAAGGTCTCCTCTTTCTAACCTGAATCTGTCATGGGCAAGGACAACTTCCATTAGACCAGGTTACTCAAAGCCCCATCCAACCTGGCCATGAACACTTCCAGGGATGGGACAAACATGACTTCTCTTGGCAATGTGTTCCAGTGCCTCACCACTCTCACAGTAGTACTTTTCTTCACAATTATCTAACCTAAATCTGCCCTCTGTCAGTTGAGAGTCATTCCACCTGGTCCTATCATTACATTCCCTCATTTACCATGTAGTGATGTACCTATTCTCAGATCCTTCCACTCATCTTTGGACCTTCCACAGAGTGGTTCTGCTCATGGATAAGATTTTGTGAGTTTTGCAAGGAAAGCAGCTTTTCCCAAAATTGTGTTCCTCTCATCTGCTTTAAAGGTGGAATCACAGCTTTGTGGGACAGGACTATCTGAAAAACAAATCCTGGGCTCTGAAGCCTTACAAGAGGAAAAATAACTGGATATTTTCAGACTCTTCAGCCTCAAAACAAATGTAATATTCACTGTTTTGGTTCATTACTTCTGTAGGTAGAGCTGTGAGTATGAAGGAAGAAAGCATATTAAAAAAAAAAAAAAGGATTTGAAAGAAGGTAAGAGTAAAGCGAGATAACAATCAACATATAATAAAATTGAAGGGGAAAATGGTGGAAATAAGCAGAGAATAATAGTAAAACCTAGAGAAGTTGTATTGAATATTTGTACAGAGGAAAAAGAGACATCCTGGCCTACTATTGTTATGAAAGCATCCAGGTGTGTGAATTGAAGATATAAACATATTAAAAGATGAAGAAGGGACATGAAAAAAATCTTCTTAGTGGTGCAATGATTACTATGATCCATGCTGCACACAAAATTTGTAATTAATTCTGGTATTTAAGCTGTCCTCCCTGTGGCAAAGAGGGAATATTGACTTATAATACTTTGAGCTTGTAGCAAGTGGGTAACAGTCTTTCCTTCAGATAACCAAGATACAAAGAGTGGAAGGATTATACAGAAACAAACAAAAAAAAGTATAATTTCCAAATTGTTGAGATAGGAAGCCTAATGTCCACAGCTTACCTATCTTTATTCAAATATGAATTGAACAGGTTTGTTGTGTTGACTCCTATGGGACCTTTTCCCACAGCATCTCTTCTGCTAGAAAATCCCATTCATGCTGTCAATTCTATCAGCAAGGCATAACCTAAGTAATTTTAGCCCACTGATATTACACTCAAAAACCCCCCTGTAGATTCACAGACAGGTCTCTTGCAAAAACAAAGAGGTTAACAAACAAAATAATGAGCACACTCTTTCACTATCATAGTACTTTGTGAAGAAAATAATTACCATTGCCCACACTTTAGGGGAAGTACATTAAAAAATGTTCAACAGTTAAATGACTTTCTCAGGGGTGAAGGTGGAGTAAATTTTGTCTGATCAATACATAAAATTCAAGAATTCTTGGCTTCTAATTCCACTTTCTAATTCCAACATGTGATAGTGTCCAATATTCTGTGTAGATAGCCACATGAAGAGTCGTTGTGTATTTATTATTGAGAGACATTTTAAAGTTCAATACCCTCTTTCCAGCAAAACATACATGATGATACAGCAGAGTATCATCAGTTTCCTTAACCTTTTTATTACATACTAGAAACATAAGGTTTAATCTTCAAAGGTGAAAATAAACTGACTGTAGCATGCATAGCCCAAGGGATGAGATAGATTCATAGAAAAATAAACTGTGATTTAACAACCATGTCTGATCTTGTGTGGAAAAAACTCCAGTATTTGGATATGTCTGGGCAAGATGCAGTCTTTTAATTATGCACAAGAAACACACATATTTCAACTTAATTCATGCAGCACTAATACATCCTTTTACAGTGCTCACATTTTTCACTGTATTAAGGTGTTCACTTCTAGAAGTAAAACAGAGAAATATAAATGAGCTTTTATCATAGACAAAGTAATGGTATGTGCTTAGTTCCAGCTGTTTTAAGTCACAAGGGTTCTCTGAATCAAGGGCCAAAGAGGTAAGCAAGGCCTTAGAAGATGAAATACTTAAAAGAACACAGCAGAAACCTAAATTGTATGATCCTGTAACATGCAGGTTTTGTAGCAATTGAAAAATCAGTCACTTTCAGGAAGGAAATAAATATTCTTTTTTTCCCCACTTCAAAACTCTGCAGTACTTGCAGATGGTAACATAAAAAATGGAAATATAATCATGTTCTGACTTGTGATATTCCTAATTTTTCAGGGACCTATTTTATCATGGCAAGATAAACTGTTTATGGCCGCTGGCATTTATACTGGAGTTACACTCATCACTGATTCAAAGCTCTCCAAGAGTTAGGAACATCAGTCTTTTATCATACAAGATAAGTGACCCATTTGTCAAAATGTGGGATGAGATTTCATGGATGGAGCACCATGAGAAATGGTGTCAGACAAAGACTGTGAACTATCTGTAGCTGTACACTGGTTATACCATGATAAGAAAATATCCAACATATTAAAGCAAGATCAGAAATGTTGCTAATACTTGCTAGAGGATTACATTACATCTGCAAGTGGAAGATATTCACAAGATAGGTTCAAACAGTATTTCACAGATCTCTACAACACAAAAAAGGAAGACCAACAATTTAATTTATAAACTTCAGTGACAGGATGTTTACTCACAGAGGGGAACAAATATAGCAACTATTACATATTATAGTACCACTGAGTTAGATTGTGTTAACGAGGTAGAAGTGTGTGCATGCTCATGGAGCTATTCACCTGTGCTCAAACCTGTCCATTAATCTTTGGATTAACTAATAAAAGAAGGATAAGACAAACAAGCAAAAGTCAAGGACTTTCACACTGAAGACAAACGGCAGACCAGGATGCATACAGAGAAATTAGACCTTGTATCTATTTCCATTCTCTGATTAAGATAAGTCTATGGAAACTTGATTCAAATATCAGAACATTAAAATGAAAGCCCTTTCACCTGTGTTATAGGAGGTCAAATAAGGATTATTTCAATGATCCACTCCATCTAGAATCCATGATGTTATTAGTCTTGTTGTAGAAGTTTGAAAATGTATTTTTAATTATATTGTGTAAACTGGAAAAAAAAATTAAGAGAAAATAGATCCAGGAGACACATTATATTTGATTACTAATGTTATTTACATTGTGTTTCAGAAAAAACAGGAGCTTTTTAGGACATATTCTTATTACAATGTGTTTTGTTTTGCTCAGTAACAATTTTGCTCCCTTTTAGGATATTTTTACCTTTTATCCTGTACTAATCTTTATACAGCTGTCTCAGATTGTCGGATTTCCCCTCTTTATTTCCTCGTTGCTAAAGCTACTACTGTCAACTTAGTTATTTGCATATTTTCTTGTTACTACAGTAAAATTGAAGTGTTAGATTATACAGCTCTGGCATTCAGATTCAGGTATTAATTCATATTCAGTGTTGTTACTGCTACATTTGATATTTACTAATTTATTATTTTAATGCATTGAGGCATCTTTCTATAATATAGTAAGAATAAAAATACCATATAGCCTTCAAAGTCAATTAAGAAAAGAATTATGGTTGAAATTGAGAGAAAAAAGTACCAGTATAGAGAATGATAAAAAACCTAAATGAAAATAATAAAACCTTACTAGAGTATGAAATGTGTCCTTTTCCAAGGGAATAATGTACATGCATTTTTATTATTTAATATGGAATATACAATATAGAATAAAAAAACCCAATGATTAATGATTACTGTGTAATTGCAATGAGAATTAATTCTAAATTCTCCACCATGCCTGTGGCTTTGAAGCTTAGAAGAGAACCCAAAACCACTTCAAGCAGCAGCAGTAAGATTGCAGTCCCAGCTGCAGCCAAAGTAGCTCTAGCCTTAGAGAAGACAATGAAAAAGTAAATAGTCAATATTAATTAAAATGTAACATAAGGTAATGTAGAGTCAGATCTCCAATAAAATGAATATATAAGAAGGGAGTTTAAATTTCCGCGTTGTCTGAAAATATCTACTCTATGCAGCAAAGCTATTATCAGTGACAATTGAAATCATCCTCAAAGTTCTTTTTCAAAGTATAGGAATTTACTAATTTACTGAAAATGTGGTTTGTTTATCCTGTTACTGACATAGCTGGATCACATATTCAATATCCAGCCCTTGACAACTTAACCTTGAGTTATGACTTGCTAAGCTACTAATTTACTGGTGAAATTGCAAGCATCTCAGAAATGGAGCTTTCCCCTTAAAAACACACATAAAGTTCTAGCAGTGAGCTACACTTGAACAGAGCTGGAATAACAAAGCATAAGTTGATTAATCATTTAATTCAAGAGGAAAGAAATAGTATTCTACAAGGTGAAATGAGCATTTCTCTGTCGTCTTGGAAGACAGGTCTGAAAAGGTAATCTTCAACAAAATTTCATCTTTAAATTAGAAAATCTGCTATTTAATGCATTAACTATATATGTTATGTATGATCCCAGAGTAAACTGAGGCACCATATCTCATTGATTTAGTTGTTTATTTATATTTCAGACATAAAACAAAACACAAAACATTCTAAACATAGAATCATAGAAGGGTTTGTTTAATTGAAGAATCTTGCTTAGTGTATTTTTCTTACTAAGTGTTAAGAAAAATTAATTCATTAAAATAAATGAAATATTTCACATTGATATCAATAGGCTTTCTATCAGGTTCAGCATGTCTTCCTTTGGGAAACGGGGAGGTAATCAAAATAGGCAATCTGAGGCTGAAAATGATACAGTTGGGATGCTACAAATCCACCATTTAGTGAAATATCAATTTCAAATCAGAAAGCATGAAATAAAATTAATTCTCTGCTATCAGATTTTTACATAAACGCAGGGGATATGAAGAATAAAAAATATTACTTAGATAATGCAATTTAGTAACTATTTTTTCAATATATAACATCACTATGGAAAGTAAAGCTACATATTATTATAACTCAGAATTAAACGAATGAGTATTAAATATGCAATCATATTAAACCCAAAATACTTATCAGATTAACTATCACTTATAATCCTTCTGTGCTTTTGTCTCTGGAATCAGAGGTCTTACAGAAAAAGTACACTGGATATTTAAAATGGAATCTCAGGATAAACCACAACTTGCTTCTAAGAAGCTTTGAATATCCTGAGACACATCACATCAGACAGATTAGTGAGGTAATTAATCTAAAATGACAGAAGGTACTTGATACTGGCTAAAAATTGTATGGTGTTCAAAAAAGAAAAAATAATTTACTTATTTTAGAAAAATTAAGGTGTTACAGACATTGTTACAGACATTACTACATACAGTCTGTAGGTGATGTTTTCATAAGATTTCTACTTTTCATGATTGACCAGAAGAAGTTTTAAATAGAAACCTAGAAATTGAAGTTTCAGCTTTTTCATATTTCTAATGCTGTCTACAGAACACCACGTGAAAATAGATTTTTTTAGTTTTTTTTTTTTAAGATCAGCCATCCCAGATGGCTTATATTGGTCTCTACTATGATTATTCTTAGACATCCTATTTCTCCATTGCAACCATACACATATGTACAATAGGAGAAGAATTGTATAAAATGGAATGTGATTTGGGTTTTTTTATTAGTAATATGATTTATTGTCCATGTGCAGTGTATTATGAAGCAAAAACAAATACCATTACTGTTGTGGTGCTGAACATACCGTTCCTCTTTTTAATTTCAAATTTCTATTTAAAGGTTTGTATGAAATACCAGTTTTACTTTAATTTCATTTATAATAATTTAAACCAAATTGCAGGATAACAACTAAGCAATATGATAATGAGAGAACTTTAAATAAGAGCACAACCTGATCAGCTGAATTTGGGTAGAGATTCTGGAGATGTTTATCTATCAGATTATTATTATTATTATTATTAGTAGTAGTACTAGTAGTAGTAGCAGTGTAAGTAAAATTATTTACTATGTATTTATCTAATCTCTGCTGATTTTTTCTTTATAACCACTTTTACCTGTATAAGATGAAAACAAAACAACATCAACCTTTCTTTTTTTCTTATGCTATGAAAGCATATCAAGTCTGCATTAATTTTTTGGTAATATAATTGACTAGACATCCTAGGGAGTCCCAATGAGTCAGGATTCAATTTTCAACCATAAATATTATAAATATGAGCAATAGCTCATGATCTAGTGACCTAAGGAATTTTATAAAAATAGGACTGATGATTTATTGAGCCAGCAACACTGTAAGTAGGAACTACTTCAAAACAAAGCTGAAGTAGTTTGGAGAATCTTGTATACAACACTAATAAAGTAGTAGAGATTGTGACAACAGTGAGCAACTAAACAAAAGCCTTTTAACCACCTGAGTCATCCAACAAATATTAAATACTGAATGAAAAGTATAATCTCAAAAATCAGAAGTGTATATGGACAGGAGGAAAAAAATTACATGCTAAGAGGAAATATTTTATTGGGCGGAAAGGGAAAAATGTCAAGAATGAGGGAGAAAATGTTCAACTTACAGTAACTTTGAAATGGCATTTAATGAAAGAGAGATTGAAAATACCTTGTTTTCCTAAATGCTTTGTACCTTTTTCTAGTGAACAAATGCTCAGCAGCCTTTTGGGAAATACCTTAGTCACAAGCTAGTCTGGCAGACTCTGCTCTATGAAAACAGACTTTTAAAAAATATATAGTTGCCTGAAATTAAGTTTTGAATTGCAAATAAATCTTAAGAAGTACCAGGAATCCAGAATATTATTGTAGTCATTATGAGCTTTGTGTATTCAGCAGAATTTTGCTAACTTATGGATTTAAGTCTTCAGAGACAAGCCTGAAATAGTTGGCTGAAGTGTTTTCACTCCTCAGCTGAGCTACAAAACGGGGGTAGATGGGATTTTATGAGTTTAATATAAAGTTATCATTCTGAGAGAGTTGTATGCATTATCAACAGCAAATTTCCAATTTCAGTACTTACCACTACACTGCTGAAAGAATTATTGGCATCCAGTGCCTCCAAAGATTAGCAGTCACATTGCCTAATCAGTTTGACTAGGAGAGAATCATTAAAGTAGGAAAGGTAATCTGGTGTGCAGGTATGTTCAAAGGGACAGGAAGGAGAATATATAACCTCAGAGCAGTTTTGTTTAATTTAGGGAAATATTCTGTTGCTAACCACCCAGACATAGGTAACAATGAAGTGATTACATGGCAAACACAGTAGCAAATAAATAAATAACTTTGAATGCATTTATTTCCTTTATTTATTTTGCTCATAAAATAGTCAACTAAAATGAATTTCTTAATTTTTCTCTTCCTCCAGTGAATACATTAATTCTGTAATTCTAGGAGTGCAAGGAACAACAGGTGAATTTACTGATTGTCAGATTGATTGATAACTGATGAAGAAAGAACTCATAAGAATTATTTATAAATGTTAGAAGACAGATCTCCACTCCACACACACACACAAAGGAATAAACCTTCCTTTTCTATAGATGTTGACAGCTATGAACATATGCATTACATATTTAACTTAATAGCAGAAAAGAAAATCTAGAGACAGTATCTCAGTAGCTCAGGCAGAAGCAATATAAACAAGTTGTTGACTTGCATTTTCATCCTGAATAGGACAGGGTAAATCCTGTTTTATTTGCCCTGTAAAATATGGGATTCACCCTGCCTCTTAAAGAATAGACCAAGAGGCCTCTGACTTTTGTCATGTCTGCCTGGAGTTTTTCCCTGGACTATTGCAGAAGTCTACTACAGCAACTGTAAGGCTGCTTTTCTTATTATTCTGGAGAAAACTTCTGAAATAGATAAAATAATCTCCTCTCCACTGATTGCAATCAGGTCACTTATGTCATGGATTAAAGCCATCTAACAATCCTTGACTTTGGAAATAACAGAACAAGGAATTTCTTGCACCTTATTACTTATATAATATGAACAAATGCTCTTAAAGGACAAAATTGTCATCTGTGAATCACAACCTGATACAGAGGAGTAACAATAGGTCCTATAAGTCATGGAGTCATGGAGTATATCCTTAGGACAGGGCTCCAAGCTGAGAGCTTCATACCATCCTTGAGGCTACAACCTTGTTCATGTTATTCCTTATCTAACGTTAAAAAAACATTTTGCTTCCTCTGACAGATGTTGCAGGGGCTGCCGCTATAGATCCAGAAATTGGGAAGCATTTTATTTCTTTTCAACACATGTTTATGACAGTCCCAGCTCAATTTGGGCCTGCAGAGTTCTCTAATTTCTACACAAGATTCAGAAAATCTCACCATTTTCTCTGGACACTGATATTTTTTAGAGAGAAAGACCCTTCTGTCAAGGTCATGGAAACTCTAGCACTGTTTTCAGCTGCAAATGTCAACCTCTCCTTCATGCAGTCTGCTTTAACACGACTAGAATTGACACATCTAAAGCCCTTTTAAGAGCAGGGTTGTAACAAAATCCCTTAAAACAGCCTTTGATAAATTATCAATTACTCCTGGGGAGATTTTGAATGAATACAAGAGGAAAATTTTTCACAATCAGCAATTGGAATAACTTCCCCTGTGGAAATGGTGGATATTCCAACATTGCACTCTTCTAAGATACGGCTGTTCAGCATGCTAAACCATCTTGTCTGGACCATGTTTTTGACAGAAAAGATTGGACTAGATGATCTTTGAAGCATCTTTCAACCTGGTATTCTATGATTCTATGTGTCTGTGGATATACCATGTTGCATTTCATTGTGCTTTCCAAATTTCAATGGAATTATTTTAGAACTGTTTTTTAATCTGCTGTCTTTTAGTAAGTACTTTATGATCAATCAAAATTTGATACTGTTAAAAAAAATACCTAAAATTTCAGAGGATTTTATTTCAAAACAGACTCATGAACTCCCAGCTATTTAACTATTGAGTTCTTCCTGCTGAACTGTTATGAGACATAAGTAAATTTGTGATATATATGTAAAGAGCATGATTTTAATGTGAAATACTAAATGAAATTATTGAATTATACATATATATTTAAATAAAAATTTATGTATGCCTACACCTACAAGATATAGTTTTATCCCTGTTATATGCATACATTATATAAGGCATACAAGACAGGAAGTTTTTGCCCCAATTACTCTCTGTTAAGAGTTAAGAGTTAGAAAGTTTTGGGGTTTTCAATTATGTACCAGAACTTATATATAATATGTTTTAAATTGAATTGTAATGAGAAGATGTGAAATGAGACCCTGACTCTATTTTTGTGGTTTGGTTTTTGGGTTTGTTTTTTTTTTTATATATATGCTGTTCTGTTAATAATTTTTCCTGAGCAAGCAGTTTTTTTATCTTGGAGTTACGTGGCTGCATTTCAGAACAGACTGACATTTACCATCAATTTATCATTGTATTTCTAAAGATGGAGATAAAAACCATTATTCATTTCCCTGTCAAATCAACATTTAATGGAAGCTTGAGGTTTTGTCCTGTGTGAGGTAAAAGAGAAAAAAACCCAAGCAGCAAATTAGGAGCAGGCTGGGATTTTTATTATTTTGGAGAAAAGTTCTTAAAACAAGACCAATGAGACTATAACTAGAATGAAAAATTAATAATAGGACATTCTAAATAGAATCCATTTAAATGGCTTATAGTCAAGAAAATATACCATTGTATTTTAAGAACTCTGTATAGTTAAAAACATATGGGAACTTTTACAGTTTCTTTTGGCATTGGCATGATCTATAATATTTTCCTACAGGAAAAACATAGAAAGGTGCTATATTGTTATCAATAAAGCCTTCCAAGGGTATCCCTATTTACATAGAAAGAAGGCTATTCCTATGTTTGAACTAGTGCCAAACAGCATAACTCTGTACAAATACAGTCCTGAGAAGAGTGATAATACAAAAATTGATATAAAATATTACATGTCCTTTTTTTCTAGAGTAAATGTGAAGAAGAGCCATGTAAAAATAAAGGTGCTTCAGCTAAATTCTTAGTAATTCTCACTAGATTAATACAGCCCATTGATCTAGAAAAATCAGTTGGGCAACTAGGACTAAGCAAAAATATACAGTAACATCAATTAAACATTCCAACTTACATTTTTTCCTATTTCATTATATTTATTTTAATGACACAGGATTATCTTTGTATTCTGTGTGGGTTTTTTACCATAAAATCATAATATATAATTGTCAGATGTGTAACAACACTATAAAATTATGAATTAAGGTTAATAATTTCAATGTAGTATCAATTGCTGAAAAATTTTTTTTTCATGAAATTTTACTATTAAAATTATATAGAGGAAATTAACAGTGAAGGAAATAACATTTTTTCTTAAAATATTATTTTACATGGCTTTAGGTGGGAACATGATACTTTCACTGGCAGGTAGCTTTTATCCCTGTAAGTGTCACCTAGAACTCTTCAGAATTACTTTAATAATCTTCTGTAGGGTAAAGTTGATTTTACTGTGTCTGAGTGAATCTAAAACTGTATTGTTAGCCAAGATCACATTGACTGCATACTCAAAATTTATACTTCAAAAAGAAAATGTATATTTCTGGGTTTAGGCTTTTGGCTTAGCTGAATATTGTGACATCCATGTTTTCCCGTAAGTAGAGTCCAGAATTTAAACAGCTAGTTAATCTGCTTCTGCTGCATCAGAGGACTTTACAGCAGTCACTTCTTGTGCAAAACACTTCTATTTAGAGATAATTGCTTGGAGATTACAGATGTTCAAAAATAGTGCTTCAATCTTTAAAGACTTTTAAAACCCTTTTGACTTCTCATATGCATAAAATGACAAAGCTTGCTAGCTAGGCAAAGAGAGAGAAATGCATATTTCTGAAGAAATCAACTTAGTTAGGTCTGGCATTGTTTTAACATCTCAGTCTTTACAGTCATTTCTTGCACATAACCACAGAAAAGATCATAAAATTTGATAGGCTAATTTATTGATTTTTAAACTAAAATTCATGATAATAGCTCTGGAATTAACACCTTGATATACAATCTGGAGCAAAGGCTTCAGTGGCTACAAGAAAGAAGTCAAAACAGAATTGTGCTGATGGTGCTTGCAACGCAAGCTGACAGTGTTTCAATGTAAAGTTGTACAATACACTACATATAACAAATATGTAACAGGAAATTTTATGTCATTATATGTAAGATGAACTTTTTCCTGCTGCAAGGTGTTTAAAGTACATCTGAATGAATGCATTCCTTCTTAGAAAGCTATGTAATGCTTATCTGGTAGAAAAATTTAAAAATTTGCATTTTAAGAGTCACTTGACACGTATCATATTGAAAGTCCAAAAACCAGATAGCATTTCCATTCTTAGCCTCATAATATTCTATCTTAAGTTAAAGATTTTACTTTAATGCACACACACTGGCAAAAAATATCTAACCTAATTGTTATTTCAATCTCTAAATTCAGATGGCTTGTACAATTTTTATGTCCAATTGCCATGTTGTTTTGGTGTGATTATGAAATTATCTATGCATTTCAAAATCTCTTTGAAGACAGAATAACCTAATGCCATTTCTGGACTACTTCCATCATTGTATTGTAAGCAGCACGAATGTAGAGCTGATTTTATATCCATGGTAAATAAAAATGTCAATATATAACAATTTGGGTGGAAAAAATCATTATTCTTATTTATACTTATATCATCTTGACATCCTTATGGTCACTGAATTTTCTGTAAACTTGTCATTCTGTGTCCCGTCTCTCAAACCTGCAAATGGGAAGGAAGAGAAAAACCCAGGAAGAAAACTAAAACTTTTTGCTCTATAAAGGTAATACCTAGATTCCTGAATTCTTCATATATACTGTTGCTCTTAATACCACATGTCTTTGATATAAAATTATATTTCAGTAGTGTCTGGTACCATGGCACAGGAACAGGTTCTGTGTGGCTCAGCTGCTGTCCCATTGCTGTGTGCAGTGCCCCTTGCAAACATTCTCTTTGTAACTGCAGCCTGGGACTTTATGGCAGTGTCTGACATGGCTATTGATGCATAGTTGGCAGCTACACAATACACTTACCTCTGTTGTAATAATACACTATTCTCTGTTGGAAAAACTGATTCTGTAGACAAAGGGAAAAATTGGAAAAAATATTTGGTTTGGGTCATACTAGAAAAAATTAGCCTTCTTACTTCTTCTGAACGAAAACAGAGCAAAGATTTTACTTTATATCAAATTGACATCCAATTATTTTTAAAATTCTTTTTTTCTTATATTGCTTTAATTTTTATTCTCTTAGCCTTGCTCTTTGAGACCAATCTTACAAGCAATAAACTAAGAAAACTGAGTTTGCAGTGGGGTTGGGCTCAAAGTCTCTTCTCATTTGCAATGCACCTTGTGCCTTCTCAATCTCAGTAACACTTCCACTGAGCAAGAATCAGCTGTGGTGGTGCATTTGCTCAGTATATGCAGAGTTCATTGGCAGGTTAATCAGTACTGATTGCTCATCTGAAGATGGCTGAACTCAGCCCTCTTCCCCTTCAGTCTCAACACAATTTACTTTTCACACTCCTATCAAGCTGTTAATTTCCTTAGCCTTTACAAATTTTATTATGCTTGCGATATCAACTTAATGTTAAATGTATGTTAAATCTGCCAATGGCTACAAAAGGCTATAAAGATGGGCTAAAAAGGAATTATTCTATAGTCAGTTCAATCTTAGGTAGATTCATTATCCCAGTCATCTTGAAATGAAAGGACAAGAAATTTTGTTCCCAAATTTCAGGATGAATATTTTGTTTGATATACATTTTTCAATAGAAATATTCACTAGTTGCCTGATGACAATAATGTATTAATTATTTTGAAGAAAAATCTGGATGTTGATTAAATCTGATTTGTCAGATTTAGCTTAATATCTTTTCAGCCTCTAGTCTGTTGTACAGAGTTTTTCTTCTGAATATCTTAAATGAAGTCTTGAAATATAACAAACATAACAGCAGAATCATTTTAAATATTATTTCATGCCAGCTGAAAACAATTCCAAGGAAAAAGAATACAACTGATTGCTGGATATATAGCATATGTTGGCTCTTTAGAAGCAGTGACATATACCCCTAAGAGCAGTGACTGAAATATTTTTTCACTCCTGACATTTGAATATTGTGCAGCTCTCGGGGCTTTCCAATGCATGTAGTGTGATACCTTAAATATACATAAGGCAAGAAATGGGACAAACTAAGGCACATCCTGTAAAGCAGCAGAAAACAAGCTGAAATTGGCACAAAATTCTACTTTAAGGTTAGTCAGGGTTGACTTGACTGTCATGGCTTATGCCACTTATGACAAAGTTGGGGTGGATTATCAGCTGCTTTCTACATGGTGGCTTGTTTCTGATTGACACAGAAGTGTGGATGGGATGTACATTCTTAATTCTGCCCTACCTAGTGTAGGGCAGAGGGACTATTAAGTTTACTGAGAAGCTAAAGGAGGAAGGGTGAGGAAGTTCTCAGGCTCTTGTACTGAGGGCAGAAACCAATTTGGTGCCTTGCTTTGGTGCTTTTGGTGCACTGGCTACATTTATTTCTTCTGTAGGCTATAGACTAATACAACTAAAACACAGAAGAGAAGAGGACCTGGTGATAAATAAAATATATTATTTACTTGGAGGGTTAGGGGAATTAGACAAATCTATATATTTCTTCAGAGAAAAAATAAAGCAGAGACTAACACACCTTAGCGTTTATAGTGTACATTGTGTATTAGATTACCTGAGAAAAGCTAAAAATGGAATATATGGGGACTCAAAAATGTCTTCACTGTGAGTTTTATAAATTAGACAGCTAAAGTTCATTTAATCAACTCTCTGTTTTCATCCCATTCCTCTTATCTAGAGAACAGTATTCCCAGGGCAGACACTTATGCACAATATCTGTTTGGCTTTCCATGGACAGCTGGGCAGCCTTAGGCATACAAGATGCTCATTAATGCTTGCTCGCTGCAGGTCTCCCCTGTGTTCATCCATGAACACCTTTTCCTGTTGCTCCTGAACAAAATATTGTGATACTGAAATTCTCAAAACTCAGTCTTGCAGAAGTGCTCTGAGTGTACAGCTGCTCTCTGCTTCCAACAACTTCTATGTAGCATGATGCCCACAAGACATTGTTCTGGGAAACACTGAGGACAGATAGCAATTAGAAATTCCTTGTTGCCTGTGGTGAGTGCCAGATGTACATTTACCTTTAGGTACTATCAACCACATGTAGCTTAAAGTCCTGCTTGCAAAGAGAAAATCATACAGATTTTCCAGTTCATGAGGAAGTTTGTAAACAATCTTCCATATTTTCCAAAAGCATTTTTGCATTTCTTTGGAATTCAAAGCTTATTAAGTAGCTAAATGTGATGAGGAATGCAAGCAGAGGAATCTAGTGAAGTTTCAGGCCATTTTGATGAGGACATTTGCAGATGCCCCAGGGAAGCTATTTACACTGGGAATATTTTTTTGGATCAAGTTCTCTCAAAGAAAATTGCAATTTCTCCACAGTAAGTGAAAGAAAACTTATTCACAAGTTGATATATTTCATACCTTATGGCCTTTTAGCCTCATATTTTCTAAGAACTTTTTCTTCTATATATGAAATCTCTCAATAGCTTAACTTCTCTCACATGCTCCATCAGCCCTTCAGTTGCCCTTTGCTAACAGCCTGGCCTTACTGAACCAGCATGACTATTTTGTTTTTAGCAACTAACCTTGTTTGTTCCCTGTTTAGCATTTCTCTCCCTTTCTAGTTTCATAAATGCTTTGATTTAATTTATTAAATTTTAATTCAAAAAACTCGAGACTTGCCTTATATCCTTCTCTCTTGTCTGTTATATCCTTATATCCTCTCTCTTTACCTGCAAGGCTTGGACAAATGTTATAGACATTTAGGCAGAGATAAAATGATGGCAGGGAAAAATGTCAATAGGATTTGGCAGGGTTTACGAAGTTCTTTGTCTGAAGTGGTCAAAGAAGCTGGTGTGCACATATAAAGTAAACCATTCAGACACCAGGGGGTTTTTCACATCTGAACCTGGAAAAATAGCAGATTAAGGCTTTAAGTGGCTTCTGAGATCACGGGGAGGTTGCTGAGATAAACTGCAAAGCAAGATTTTGTGGTGTAGTTCCACCTTCACAACTGATTTAGTGAACACAACTCTAGATATAAATAAATATCTAGTGGTGATGTAATAGTTCTGAAACAGGTCCAAAAAGTCAATGAATCAAGAATTTTCTAACAAGTTGTCTTAAATTGTAAAAATTCATAATAAAAATGAAAATAAATACTTGTATATGTAGTAAGGATAATAAAACTTGCTGTTTGAATTTAAGCAAATAGGACGATACATGTGTTAAATATCATGGCTGTGTTCTGTTAGCCTGATACAAGATTTTTCAAATCAGTTTTCCATGAAATTTTATTCTTTAGTTTCTACTGCTATTGACTCAAGATTTCTTATGGTTGATGTGAATGTTGCATATTTAGAAATGGCAAAAAACTGTGTCAGCCCTTAGCCAAAAGTTATTTTCCTTCTGATTGATACTATGGCTTCCTACCACTATGCTGAGCATTGCTAGAAAGGATTTAATTGTTAAAAATGTTTGTGCATAGGGCTTGTCCAACATTGTAATGAAAGTTCTGTGATTCTGCCTGTATTTCCAAATGTTTCAAAGAACTTCCTTATGTGATGGTATCTCATTGGTAGATCACATTAATGCTTTGTGGATAAATAGTGCTTCCCAAAAGGCCAAAAATCTGTAAGATTAGACATAGAAATATTTTTTTCCCAAAACCGATTTGTTCTTCATAATATGTGAAATATCAGTGCTTACCAGAAATTTCATCAGCATGCACAGTGACGACATCTCCAATAAATAAGGTTACTGTTTGATTCTGTACAGATTTCAAAACCGGTTTTTTGCATTTTCAAAGTGCTTTAGGGGTGAATGGGAAAAAGGTAAGCAAATGCTCTCAGGAAAATCTGTTCTTTGTTGCTCCTAAAAAATTTTAAAAATTGGCACATTTTCATTCAAAATAAAGTTTAAAAAATTATGGAAAAGTGATTTTATTATATAAAAAGCTGACAGAATTCTTGGCTTTTCAGAAGGCAGTCATGGTATCTATAAACCATCCAGCAATAGTTAAAAACAGACATAACAGAATATGTTAGACAAAAGGATATATCACAAAATCAACATCATTTTGTTCAGTGTAGAAGACAGTCTCTTTTGTCATAAACCATCTCTGATGAAAAAACAAACTGAAAATACTGTGCAATTTTTTCATTGTGCTGCTTTGGGCTTGGCGGTTGGGCATACAACTCAGGACATCTGAGTGATCCGAGCTGCCATAAAATATGAAAGAGGCCCATGCACATAGATACAGTAAGGTTATGATTCCCTCACGGGGCACGGACACATCACAAAAATGACTAACTTCCCAAATGCTGTCACTCTGGGACACTCAATTGAAACCAGATTCAGGGCTACTTACCAAAATTTTAGAACCAAAAATAGTCGACTACATCAATCAGAAAGTTGGGAACAAATGTTTTGAGGCAGAGGAATCTCAATTAGGTTTAACTCTTTTAGCATCAATAAACTGGAAAAGTATATCACCAGTCTTGAAAAGTAGCTAGAAAACAGATTTTTCTCCCCTCTTTAAGGAGTCTCCTGTTTGTTGTTTTGTGAAGTAGTAGCTGTGATCAGAGCTTTGCAGATAAAATTTTAAGATGCAGTGAAAGTTAGCATTGTGGGTTCATAGAAACCATTTACAAGGGATTTGTCTGATACTTTATGTAATCTGTTGACAGAGAAATTATGCAAGTCCTAGAAGAAAGTGGTCCAACAGCAGGCAAGGAACATTTTTTCATTCTGGATTGGAGACCAATATGGGGGAGGATGTGGGGGGAGTGCTTCAAAGACAGCAATTCTTAGAAGTCTGCTTGAAGCTTAAAATGAAAAATATGCTCCCCTGCTCCCTGTCTGCTGGTGGAAAAAAAAAAAAGAGAAAAGTTTCAGTAGTATCATATACTCTTAAAATAAAATCTTGTTCCCTTGACAATTCAAGCATCATTTATAACACATTCTTCCTGACTACACTGAGACTGTTTGTCTGATAAGGATAATCTATAAATTAAAAATATATATTATACTTAAGTACACAAAAGAATTTCAGATTTTCCTACTGACGTAATAAAGTAAAAAAAAAAATATTCCAAGAAAGGTCAAAAAACAGTAAAAAATATTGGTAACTATTAGAACTGTCATCTTGCCCATATGGAAAGAATATATTTCTAGGAAAATAAAACAAGTTTCAAAAATAGCATAATGAATTTACCCATTTGCTGTTGGCTTGAAGACAAAATGCTAACCTGGCTTGTAAAACAGAAAGGGTGTATTAATGCAAAGAACAAATATTTGAATACACTAATATATTTTGAAAGACATTTTGTCTTTAAAAAAGGGCAATGGGAGCATCAACTTAGACTTGACAATTTGTTGAAAAAGGAAAGTTTTATATCTAAGCAAATTATTTCTGCTTATATATCACACTATGACACCTTTTCTTTCAACCATTTTATGTTACATTTTATCTTTCAGTTTTTGTGTTCAACTCACTGAGGATTTTCAGAAAATCATTACTTATTTTGAAAACTGAACTTGAACCTGGGATCAAGTTATTTCTCATTAAAGGTGGAGGAGTCATTAAAGCATTAGCTGCCTTTTGATTTCCTATGGTATTATAGTTTAGCTACCTAGTTCTTGCATATGCTCACTTGAAAAAAAATTTTTTCAGGAATTCAGTCTTCAGAAATGGGATCAACTGATGAAATAAAATATGTTGATGCCCACAACAGGTTAGTATATGGCTGGAGGAGATTGGAGTTTATGTAACAATCAAATATCCACTGAAGTTTCTTTTCCATAATTGTGATGTGAGGCTTTAAATCAGATACCTCTGTGTGAAGCATCCCGGTTCAAGCCTGAACAGCTTGACCGGTGGCTTCCTTGGGAATCTGCTGCTGACAACTCAAATGAGAGAGACAACTCTGATTCGGTTGTCCAGGAACAAAACTTTAATAAGAGGAAAACAACAAACAGGACAGCATGCACTGTAACAGGAGTGAACCAAAAAAGAGCAGGGTCCAAGGTGTGACAGGGATATTTATATTCTTTAGGTAAAGGTGGAGTTAGGGCAGGGATCTGAGGGGAAGACCCAATGGGAGAAGGCAATTAGGAATACGATAATTCTTGCAGCAAAAAGTAACCAATAGTAACAAGGGGAATTGAGAACTTTCCAGTAACAATTTTGTAGAATTACCGAGGGATCTTGGGAGTGGGTCTCAGCTCACCATGACTACAGAAGATTTTCCCAAGGCCTTGAGCCGAGGTTTTCTCTTTCCTCAGCAGAGCAGACCCCAACATCTGTGGGTTATCATACCATGAGTCCCTGCATATAGGAGTATGGAGATGGCACTAACTGAAAGTAAAAGTACACTTAAGTTTTGTAAACTTGTGGAGATGCTGCTTTAACTACTTCACTTTGACCACATTTTCTAAGCTACATAAGCAAACAAAATAACGGGCTGATTTTCAAATCTTGCAAAGGATCCATGGCAGTCAGCATATTTCTTGTAACAAGTTCCTTTTAAAATGATGAGAGGCATTGTACTCAACAGTGCCCAGTTCTGCAGCTATAAATTCAAACTACCATGTGAATAAAGAATTCAAGAAATCACCACGTTCCATCTGATCTCTCTCAAAAAGGTAAGAAACTTAAAATTGCCAAAGAAACATTTAGCATAATCCAAACACTAATTCTTCTGAATGTATCAGAAATTTTTGAACTGAATTCTATGCTTTCCTCTAATTAGTGGCACTGTTGTGACGTGGTTCACCGGAGTCCGGCTAGCTCGGGGGAGATCACTCTGGCACCACGCCTGGAGTAGGGAACCGCCACGGCAGTATCTGCCTGGTGCCTGATGAGCTGAGCACTCAACGGTGATCAAGGTTGCCCACCGCGACAGGGTCAAGGTGAAGGAGTAAGGGGAGGCCACTCCTCGGTGAGGTTCCAACGGTGTTTATTGAGGTTGACGAGGTTGAAGGGGACACCAAGGGAACGACCTCAAGCACTGCTGTGCTCGGGGTTTTATACAAAGTTACACAAGGGGGTGGACACAAATACACAACCAATCACAGGATCTTGGGGGAGGAGTAAAGGGATCACCCCAGGGTTCCTGGGCCAACAGGGTAAGGGGGGAGGAATGGGGAGATCACTTGCCCCAATGGGGCATCGAGTAAAGGGTGACACCCAGGAATGCCCAGGGGGTGGAACGCATCCGGGATTGGATGGGGGAAGGATTGGCAGGGAAGGTACTAGAACAAGGGGTAGGGCTAGGAGGATTGACAGGGAAGGTACTGGAATAGGAGGTGGGGAAATTCCATGTAGGGTACAGACTGGGGAGGATACAATGTAGGAACAAACCAACTGGGGAAAAACAAGGGAACATAGAATGAACCATTTGACAATATAAGCGTTAAACATTAGATAACAAATAGAAATAAACACTGGCCGCAACACTGTTGGTCAGGAATTTTGGACTCAGTTTGGTCCTATTAAGTCCATTACTAACTTGGGATGATTAGGACATCAGTTGTAAACCTGAAAATTAATATATTAAAAAAAATATTAAAAAAGTCTTGTATCTTTCTCCGGGCATAAACTAACTTCCATTTAAGTTAATCTATTTTTTCCAATTCCCAAGGGTCAGAAATGTTCTGGGTAGTTAGGCTTGGATTTCCTTGTAGATATACTTGGCAGTATCCTTAGAAATTACTAAGAATCCCTAAAGAGAGAAGGATCCATGTATGTATCAAGTACCAGTATAATTAATCTGGGAAAGACATGCATACTTGAGTGACTGGTTCATACATGGGGATATACAGATCTGTGGGGAAATATGTAAGGATAAAACTATAAATTGGATTAAAATAAATACTTAATTGTAATTTTAATTAATATTAAATTATAGTATTTGTACCCTCTTTTCAAAAGTAGAACAAAAATTTTTTTGGTGTATTTTTATTTGTAAAGACTCATGCAGCCTTCAATAAAAGGAGCTGAGTTTAAAACACAGATTCTTTTGTTCCTTACTGTTTTGTTTCCTTAGAAGAAGAAGAACCCCAAGTTTTCTACTTACTTCGGGTATCACTGCTTCATTAGCAGTAAGTCCCTATGTACTAAACTGAAATTATCTCAAACTTTATGAAATTATTTAATTTTTGGATAATAATGATAACAATGGTAATAAATAAATGTTAGAGAAGGCTTCAGTATCTATATGCCTTTTGTTATGGGCTGTTTCTGTCATGCAGAATGGATGTATGTGTGGGAAGCTACACAAAATCATCAAGTAGAATGAAGGAAAATGAAGATATTTCACTTGGGGGGCAATTAGCACAGGGAAGAATTTGAAAGAATGTTTCTGGATCTCCTACT
This sequence comes from Certhia americana, assembly GCA_018697195.1. Classification (NCBI taxonomy): domain Eukaryota; kingdom Metazoa; phylum Chordata; class Aves; order Passeriformes; family Certhiidae; genus Certhia; species Certhia americana. The sequence continues at coordinate 95,911,871 of CM031857.1, read as the reverse complement.
TGAGTTCTTAATCCCATCCATTCCACCCAAACAAGTTTAGTTCTGTTTGCTTTCTGTCTGGCACCCACTCTAGTGCTGGTTGAATAGTCTCCACTGGAAAGAAAAGATGAAAAAAGTGCTGTTGTTTGGGAGACCATGCAGTTTTGCTGTTATGGTGGTCCTTGGAAGATACAGAAATATAACCCTCCTGAGTGAGACAGTATCTAGAGCTATGTGTGTCCCACCTCCTGAGGGACTGCTTTGGTCATTGGATTCCTACTGGAAAATTGCTGGTGCCATATCTTACTTTTCAGTCTTCTCTGAGCAGAGTCAAAACACAGGGTTTATCAGACTTCAAAAATTAAATGAGTATTTATTTATATAGTTAGTGTGGGAAAACAGATGTGATGGACAACTGTCTAAATTTCAGGATGCTTTTCAGCTTCTAAATCCTCTCTCAGGTAGGCTCTCAGTGTGCTGGCTGCCATTTCCCATCTCCTCTACACCTAAGACACAATAAAAATTCCTACCACAATAATATTTTATATTTGGATCTGAAATTCTCCAGAACTGAGTTCTGGGAAACAGAAAGTTTTGTCTAACATTTTGAGTAAAGACAGTTCAGCTGAACGGAGTGCAAAAATACATGCTCGATAAATGATGGAAGTGTTCCTGTAACTTGGAATTATGAGAGCAAGAAAAGTGTTTTCAGTGAGAGATACTGAAATTATGGCTTTACTCACTTGTGGGGCATGGTTAGTGTTTGCTTCACTGGATTTTATCTTAGCACCTGAGGTTTTTCAATGGGCAAGGCTGCAATGGGCACTCATGACTGATACAGATATTGAATAAAAATAATTGCCAGTGGCATATATGAGTTATCTGCAACACTCTGCTCTCATTCCCTGCATCTGTTCCTAAATGTTCACAGTTGTGAAGTCTCACACAGTTTTACAGTCATAAGAGAGAGTTTCCTGCTTCTGTAGATGGTCCTGATCCAAAGATGACCATAGCCTGTGACTCCAAGGTCAGGATACATCTGGTCTAATTCCAGATGCCTGCAATGAGATTTCTATAAGTCATTGGGGTGAGGTAAATCCCACCCTTTCATTCTGTTGACTATAAAAGCTGTCTAACATAAATTGGTTCCATGATGAATGTTTACTTTTCATTGCTACTGAGTTCAGTATATTTTCATCAAGGACAAATGTCTGCTACAAATGTCCCCGTGTTTGTTTTCTGCAAAATGGAAAATACCATGTGCAATAGAAGTTTGTTTGATGTGGGTGTCCTATAAGCTATGACCAAACAGAATGGAATGGTCTCATCAGGATGATAACCTTCTTGTAGGGACAAATTCTCTTTTTTTTTTTTTTTTTTACTGAGATAGAGTAGAAGTCATCTTACAGAAGTCAATAGAGGGAAACAGCTGATATTACTTCCATGGTGCCAAAAGTCTATGATTTCTCAAATAGTCTACTTTTAGTAAACTATTACTACAACTGTATACATTTACTATACAAGGGAATTTAAATTTTTATTAATCATGTGTTAGTTTAATTTAAAATTATATTATTTATACCATTTTTCCCTAGGTCTTCAAAGGATTTAGAGCCTAATTCCTATTATTCTCAATAATAATTGATGGTCTAGAATTTGATGGAGATATTTAATTTTGACCATAATTTCCTTCAACCATCGAATTCACTAGACAATTAATAGATAAGTCACCATATGCTTATTTTGTTTATACAGATATGCAACTTCGAAAAACAGATTAAAATGCATTCTAGTGTTGCAAAACCCAATTAAGGAAAAGGAAAATTAGAATCAGGTTGTTTCCTTTGCTACATTCCTCCCAAATTATTGCCTCTGGTGTGATTGTTACAACTATATTGAAAATACAGTTAAAATTGAGTATAATCCAAAACCTCTCTATTTATAATTTGCTTTTTGGAAACAAGATTTTGAGAAAATGGAAACAGTCCAATCAAGAGAATCAGAAAAATTGTGTCTTGGTTTTAAGAAATTTTAGAAAATACAGTAATGTTAGGAAACTGATAAAATTTGGCAGTTGCATAGATGGTTCAGAATCTGAAATAGTTTAGAATAAACAACAATTAATACTAGCTACTGCATGTAAATGTTACACTAGGAAAATAAAGGCTGTATTTCAGAATATTTTCAAACTTAAAAAACTTGAGCTATACAGACATCTTCCAAGAGAAGAAGACAATACAGGGTGTGTCAGTGAAGAGTGATGGACAAGAACATACATCTGCAAACCACAGATGCCACAGTACAACCCAGCCATGAATGAATTTACCCAGCTGGCAGAAAGCAAAAGTTCAAATCAAGACCAAAAGTGCCAAACAAAATTATTTTGTTTCAAACACATAGTTCCAGACCTGAAGCTGTCCCCAAACTCTTCCCAGATGTCCTAACCTTAGTCAAATATTTCATTGTAGAGTCATGCTGTGAGTCCTCTCTGGCTTGTTTATTCGAGGCTCCAGGAGGAAAGATGAATTCCAGCAGCCTGGAAGGGTACAACTAGAGAGGCAGATGAGGCACTGAGCTGCTCCAGGACTTTCCAGTTTAGATTTCACTGAAACGAACACAAGTTTTACGGAAAACTAATAATACTTAAGGATACATTCACACTGAACATATTTCCAGTGGTTGCTGTTACTGGAAATTATGTCCCAAGCATGCTCCTTTTCACCACTGTGCAAGAAATCTGCATGAAAGCAAAGTGATAACGAATGTATAGAAATACCTGCAAGTTTCCAGTGAGATCCAAACTTATGGATCCTCAAAAATGTTTGGACTGAATAGCAGTTAATAATTTTGGGGCTGTTTTTTTTCACAATGAACTATCCAAATAAAGAGGGCTTTTTTTTTTTTTTTCATATAGAAGCAGATCGCAAGGATTTTATAAAGAAATGGAAATATAAGCTAAGAAAACTGAGTACCTTGTTATTTAGCTAATCTACAGAACTTTAGAACTTTCATCAGAAAGCGTTTGCTATTTGTTTAGTGCAACACCTGCATTCAAATGTTCTTTGCAGAACATATTCCCAAATACAGGGTTATGAATTATTAGAAGTATTGTCAAGGATGATGTGTTGTCTTGTATTCTCAAGACTGAAATGCATAGATAGATTAACCTGAATCAGAATGTCTATCCATAAACATAGGTGTTGCTACTCTAAGTCTGGAAAAAAAAAAGTACAATTCCTGATATTTAACACAGTGGGAAAGCCTGTTCTTTTTCAAAATAGGTAAGTTTTCTTCTACTGTGGGCAAAGAAAACTAAAACAAATAATTGCAAGTAGTGATGGTTTGAGATTTTAAGAGCAGTCACTACCATTAGGGTAGGGAATGTCAGCAATCACTACATACATGTCAAATGGCATCTGGTCTTGTATGGCAGTGGGGTTTGCCAAACACCAATGTTTTGGAATTAAACTAAAGAGGGAAAACTGTGCAGAGATGGTAGACTGCATTGTTGCTAACTAGTAACTTAAAAAGGCACCTGAGATTTGAGCAAGGCTTTCGACACTGTCTCTCAAAACATCCTCATAAACAAACTCAGGAAGTATGGAGTGGATGAGTGGATAATGAGGTGGATTGAGAGAGTGGCCAATACTCCAGAGTGCTGTGCATCTCTTCAGAAGAACCTCAACAAGGGCAGGGAAGAACTGCCTGGAATTCAGCAAAGGCAGGGTCCTGCACCTGGGGAAGAACAGCCCTCTGCACCACTACAGGCTGGGAGCTGACCTGCTGGAAAGCAGCTCTGTGGAGAAGGACCTGGGTGTCCTGGTGCACAACCATCTGTCCATGAGCCAGCAGTGTGTCCTGGGGGACAAGAAGGTCAGTGGGATTGTGGGGGGCATTAGGGAGAGCATTGCCAGCAGGGAGGTGATCCTGTCGCTCTGCTGAGCCCTGGTGAGGCCACATCAGGAATGTTGTGTCCAGTTCTGGGCTTCTGAGGCAAGAGAAACATGGAGTTCCTTGAGCTGGTCCAGCGGAGGGCAACGAAAATAGTTGGGGGACTGGAGCATCTCTCTTATGAGGAAAACCTGAGGGATCTGTGCCACTACAGGCTTAAGAAGAGATGACTGAGATGGAACCTTGTCAATGTCTATAACTATCTGAAAGACAGGTGTCCAGAGGACAGAATCAGACTCTGCTTGGTGATACCAATATTGGTGGCGCCAATCTTGTCCAAGCAATAAAACAAGAGGCAATGGACAGAAACTGATGCACCTGAATGCAAGGAACAACTTCTTTCTTGTGTGGGAGCAAACATCTGGAACAGATTGCCCAGAGAGGGTGCGGATTGTCCCTCACTGGAGATATTGAAGAAACACCTGGGGTGCAATCATGTGCCATGTGCTCTGGGATGACCTTGCCTGATCAGAGAGGTTGGAACAGGTGACCTAGAGTGGTCCTTACCAACATGACCTGTTCTGTGATTCTGTGAGACCCTAGGAGGTTCAAGCAGATACAATATTCATTCTTCACTGTGTTGCAGGCAGCTGTGGGAACAGCGTGGGGGCTGTTATGAGGAGGATTTCTAAACTGGGAGTAAATTGGAGTGTTTCCAGAGTTCTGGGTCTCAATGGACATATAAGTGCATTTTGACTGTCTACCGAGATGAGGCCATGGTGTGTCCCACTTCCCTTGGTACTCTTTAGTAAGAAGACAGAAGAGTGAAGGCATGTGGGTTATGAGGTGGCACTGTGTTAGATCCTAGTCTAACAGCCTTGTGCAAAGACAACAAAATAACCGTGAATAGGAACTGACTTCATGTAGTTGAGGCTGAGTTACCAATACCAACCTGTATTTAAAGGAATCAAGGACTTTTTACTATGTAGCCATATGTCTGAGGGTCATCAGGTTCTGGGTTCTGATGCAGGCTTTGATGCTCATGGCCTCTGCGGTCTTGGGCAAGTTGTTTCTGTGCTCTGTGCTTGCAGAAAGGAACGATAATATTTCTCCTTCTCTTCCTCCTCCTCTTCATCACAGAGAGGTTATGCAAATTCATAAGTGAATTCATAAATTCACTGTTTGTGAAGGGCTTTGAAGTAGAAAATCACTCCATAATTGCAAAGTATTATTTAATAGCTCTTTTATAGTAGGCATTTCCTTCTGAATTGCCCTGTTTGATGTTTCATTAAAATGACATCATGCTCACTTGCAAATTACAGTGGTAGGTCATGTGCTTGCCAGTATAACGAAGCATGAAGAATATAGACATGCCTCCCCCTAAATAAATTAATTTGCAAAAATTATCACTGCTGAGGCCAGACTGTAGGTCTCTGCTTTTTCACATCCATAACCCTAGAAATATACTGGTTCTCCTTTTTTTTTATTGATTTTTGTAACATTATTGTGAAACCGCTCTTTTCATCATACCATCCAAGAATTTTTTTTTGTCTCAGATGAAATATTGGTCTGTTTGTGATCTATAAGTTAAATGCCAGTGGTTAATACAGGATTATCATTTGCAGTAACTGCACTCTTAGCAAGATCAGCAAAAAACAAAGGAGAAAAAAACCACAAGAAAATAAAAATAAAGTTGTCCTACTTGGCTTTGTTTTTGAGAAAGAACAATCTTTTCGTCCTTTTGCTGTAATTTTATGAATGTGACCAAGGGAGTGCAGGGACCACCTCAGACTTCTGCTCAGTATATTTTATGTTTTGGACTCTAGGGTTGTGTCTGAACTGCTGGATGAGAGAGCCTTAGGCTCTTATTCCCCAGATACATCCCATCCAGGAAGCTGCTAGTTCTTCTATGTATCTTCAGGTCTTCACCTGAAAGAGCACATATATTGATAGACAGGATTCAGGCCTGGGCTTGATGTGAAGTTACCTGGTGCCAGGATGAGTGTCTGGGAGCTGGGACTTTGGAAATCCTACAGCTAGAAAGAGAACTCAAATGGCACTGCGAGATGGACAGACCTGTCTGGATTTTAGAGGGAAGTAAGATTTTATTCTAAACTACCATCATGGCTCTGATATTTCAATTTATTATTTATTTTAGGATATTCAACCTTAACTAGCAGTTTGCAAAAGTGGATATTATTTTTAGTTCCTTTCTCTGTAAAACATCTCTTCTTAGGATAATAACAGAATTGGCTATTATGAAGTGAAAACCATTTATTTGACTCATAAAAATAGTCATTTGGCATGTTACTTTATTACTCTTTGGAATGTTTTTTGGCTTATGAGTAGGAAGCATTTTCAAGTTGTTTCTTTACAAATATGGATTTCTATCAATAGCTACAAAACTAGGACATTTTTCAGGAGAAATATATTATTAAAAAAAAAAAAAAAGCATGAGCTTTTCAGTACTTTTCCTAGATTTTTTATACTGTTTCAGTATAAGGATTATATGTAGTTGGACAAAGAGTAACCATCAATGTCTGTATTCTCAACTAAAAGGAACATAACAGGGAAATAATTTCACTTTGGATGAAAAGGCACATACTAGGGATCTGCGTTCCCCAAATGAAAACTGATATTCAGGAGAGATAGCAAAACTTGATGTTCTGGAGAGCAGAATATGCTCTTAAGTGTCTATGGCACCAGTGCAGTGGGAAAATGTCTGGATATGCTATTTGCCAAATAACTGTTATTTGTGAAGGAGTAGCTCCAAAGTCATATCCTACTGTTTTGGCACACTGAGTGATACAATAAATGAAGACAGACGCTGAACCTGGCCTTGATGTATCCTATGCAATTAAAGAAGAGATCTTAAAGAACATTTTCCTAGTAAATTAAAAAAAATAATAATTTTTTTAAACTTTTTATGTTGCAGTGTGTCATTCTTGGTATCTCCAGCCAGTCTAGTTGTTTGTGAGGTTGTTGTTTTGTATTTTTTTAAATGGAATCCCACTGAAAACTGTAGAGAAATGGATGAAACAGTGAAGCTGAAAAACCTGAAAGTGAATTTTTGTTTGATTTCCTGAGCTGTAAAAAAGAAATGCAGATGAGCATAAAAACAATAAACATATTAACATAATGGATTCAGATAATCATTCACATTCAGCTGCTGCAATTAACTTTTGCATCCTCAAATCACAAAGGTGAGTTGTGTATTACCCTCTTAACAGGGGGGAAAACAACAACACAGTGAAAGAGAAAGAAATAGCTCTTAGTGTTCAAATTAAAACCTTGCATCCTTAGATGCTTCAACTTGGCTGACCAGTTTTCTTTCTCAGAGGAAAAGAGTCTTTCACATATGACTCCTGCTTGAAAATGAGTTTCCTTCCTGCGACTCATGTCCTCCATGGCCAAAGAGAGCACCCTCTCTCAGTGCAGGCTGCTGGCAGGGGTGTCATCCAGAGCCCTCACAAACCTGGAGCTTCATTTGTCAGTCAGAAATAGGAACCCACCAGATAAAACAGTCGTACAGCTACTCCTGTGTTACTAAATTCATGATAAATGTGAAAGCTTTTAATTCAGAAAAGGCAAATGAAAATTTCATGTGTATGCTGTTTTGAGTGGGCAATTGGTCTGGCACATGATTCTTCCTGTAAAAAATAAAGGGAAAAGCTATATTTGCACATTAATGTACCTTACCTAATCTTCCACATAGCAAGAACGATTATGTATTTATTTCTGTGCAAGTTTATTATACGTTTTCCTTCTGAATAGCTGTTGTAGAATAATTCTTGAGAATACTGGTACTCGCCCTCTTAAAGTTTGTTTGTTATGGATATTAGAATACAAAGTCTGCTTTGCATCTTAATGAAATGCCCATATTCTACACAGCCCCAAGCCCATCAGTTATATGAAATTATATTTCAGGTCACGCTCAGTTTAAAAATTAATTGAAAATAAATTAGTCCCACAAGGATATAGCTGTGAACTGTAATTTTGACTGACAGTGGGATAAAAGACTGTGGATTTGATCACGTCACTTTTAAATGCATTTCATATATGTAAAACTTTTAAATTGCCACAAGCATGCATTTAAATTGATCCTGGCAGACATCTATTAATCTGTGCAATTCAGGAGCACTATAGGAAAAAAAAGTAGGAATTACTTTGAGATACCTGTCACTAACTGTTATTTCATTAAAAATGCACCTGCCATTCTGAAAAAAGCAAAACCCCAAATTCCAACCCAAATTAAAAAAAAAAAAACAAACCCAAATGCTTTCCTGTTTTATAACTGAAATTATTTTCTAGACTTAACAGTCTTTAAAAGGTCTGAGAAGTCATGGCCATGAATCTGTGATACATGATATATCTACAGTATTCCTCATGATGCAGGAGACTGAACAACCAGAAAGACATCAATACATAGCAAGATTACACGAAGAGAATCAAAAATTTCCAGTGAGCAGTTTGTGGTTCATCAAAATAGTTCAAATGTTGATTGTGACAAACAGCTGAAATGGGAAAAATCTGAAGGAAGTTACCGTGTTGAATTGGGCCTTACTGAACAATCAGGGTTCCTTTGGCAGTCTAGATTCAGGTGTTTGAAACATGGGGAAAAGGATAAGGATGTGACTTCAGGTGTGGGTTAATACTTTCAAGTGAATAAGTACTTTCTTTCAAAATAACAGAAGTTAAAAGGTTTGAATCCATTCCAACCTATTTCTCTCATGTATAACTGTTTCAGAACATCAGCATCTTTCAAAATTAATACAAATGTAGAAACATATTATTACTTATCCAGAAGTAAGCTGGAACTAAAATACAAACTCCTCCCTCTGCTCACAACCAGGTTGAACTTTGTTCTGCGTTACTGATTCACTTCTGCTAAAGAGATGATACATCCTGGTGATACTTTGGCCTTTTAAATTTATCATTTGGGGAAATGTGTTCCTCCAAGACTTCTTTTTAATCTTTCAAAGGTGAGGTCACTAAGGTGAAGAACAGAAAAATCAGTAACTCCTTAAGAAGAGTTACAAATATGGTACTTGGACTCTCTTTTAATGTTTAGTCCTACTGCTTTGCTTTGGCATCCATCTCCTTCTGCAACGGGATCTGCATTAAAATATCTCCAGTCCAGGCCTGAGGATGTCTCAAGGATGCTCCAACAGCCTGAGGGTTTAGGGAGGGAGATCTGCTTTAACTAAATAACTGCAGTAAAGAATCAGGGTGATGTATTTGAAAGTGAGTTTTGACATTGACCTTTTAATTACAGTCAATTTTTCTTTTAGGGTACTGGCAGGACTGATGGAGGAAAAAATCTTTCTCATTTGAACTTTAAGAATCTACAATGTGAGCACCTAGAAATATGAGCTTAAATGAAGTTGAAGGAGTAGCACATAGGTGAGTACTTTATACTAGGACATTAGTATTTTTTCTGGAATGTATTGGCCAATGGCTAGAGAGAGTTTTACAGACAAATTAAAACATAGCACAATTAATCATCTTTCCACAGTCTGTTTTGCCTGAGACCAATAGATATATTAAGCAATAGATGTAGATGTAAAAATCTGCTAAGCTTGACTTCCTAAATAGGATATAAATGTAAATGAATAAATGTTAGAAGTGTTTAAAATGCTATTTGGCTTTATGGAGTAATAAGCTTCCTTAAAAAAATTGAAAGGGGCTATCAGGGTTGCTGAGACCAACTCCTGACCCTGCACACAACAAGAACATGTGGCCCTTGTGCATGACAAGAATCACACCGTGTACCTGAGATCACTGTATAAACACTTCTTGAACTCTGTCAGCCTTGATTCTGTGACCATTTCCCTGGGCAGCCTGTTCCAGTGCTCAACAACATGCCCGTGAAAAACTTTTTTCTTGATATCCAACCTAAACTTCCCCTGACTCAGCTTCAGGCCATTTCCTTAAGTCCTGTCACTGGTCACCAGAGTGATGAGATTGGTACCTGCTCCTTCATTTCCCCTTGTGAGGATGCTGAAGACCTCAGTGAGGTCTCCCCTCAGTCTCCTCCCAGCTGAACAGAGCAAGTGACATCAGCAGCTCCTCAGGAAATAAAGATTAGAAAATTAAATCAAAAAAAAAAAAAAAAAAAAAAAAAGAGACTGTCAAAACCATAGATAGAAAATGGGTGACTGAATTACACATTTTCTTTCTATTATGAAAAGTCTCAGAAAAGAAAACAAAGAGTCCTATGCAGACAAATCACGGAATGTGCCATTTCCACAGCCATCTGCTATAAGGATATGACTGTCCAGCTGTGTTATATTGTAAGAAGTGAGAAAAATGACCACTCAGACAGGACCTGCAAAGAGGAAAAAATCCCTTGACAAGCCTGAAATCTTGTTTCACACCCCCCTCACCATAGGGGTTTTCTGTTCCACCATACCACTTATTAAACTTGCATCCCAGGCCAAGCCTAAGCTGTAAAGTGTAATGATTTGTGGAAAGCAAAGTTGCAGTTATCACAAGATACAAGGTAAAACAGATTAAGTAATGGACTGCTAGCAAAGAGTTTTTCCTAATTCTAAAGTTTATCACAGATTCTGGAATTGTCCCCAGCACTTAAAAATATAAATTCTGATTTTTAAAACAATAAAAATGACAGTGTCAAAATTTTTTCAAAGCAGTTGATTGAAAATGTGCTTAGGCAGAATACCAATAATTCCTATGTTGTAATTGTTCAAGGTTACTCTTTTTACCCTCATTTGTAACTCCAGTGCTTTGTTAACAAAGTGAATAAAAGGATATCTCCAAGAGAGTGAATCCAGCATCAGAGGGGCTATCATGGGGAGTAGCCTCAGACATCAGACCTGTTTACAGATGTTCACCAAAATCAGAAAGATAAACCTTCTTCGGCTTGATATCACTAAAGTGCAGAATATGTGAATAAGCCGTACCTTTCCAGGACCCTTGCAAGGGGTAGTTAAATAATATTAAAACAAAAAGAACAGCATCATTCATTTTTTATTGAAAAGCATACAAATACTTAAAAGACACCTTTATAGAAAATCATTATCAATAAACACGTAACCTGTGAGAATAAAAAACAATTCCTTTTTAAATATTTACTCCACATCAAGAAAGGAAATTGCTGGAAGCTGCTGAATCAAGCTCCTGTCAGTACCTCAGAGGCTTTCTGTTAAAACTTTGCTTTTTCTGTCAAATTCAAAGGAAAAAAAAAAAGGAAAAAAACCCCAAAAAATTAACCAAAGCAGCAAAAAACCCCCCCCCCCCCAAAAAAAAAACCCCAAAAAACCCAAAACACTTCAAGCATTGGGGTTAAACTTTGAGTTAGTTTTCCTAGCGAGGATAGATTAATTCAATGGCCATCGGGAAGCTGCAGATCAAGTCCCACAGGACTCCTAATTAACCAGGCATCCACATTTGCCATGTGCATGGTAAGAGAATGAGAGAAGCAGAAAGGAGTCATAAGCAGAAAAGAGAATAAGGTCACCAAAGGGTTAATCTCACAAGCAGGAAAGGTTCATAAGCAATTTATAATGCTAGACCTTTTCATTTGATTATGCTGCTTTGGAAACAGTGTGATTATGTGCTCTAATGTTATGTGCAAAGAAAGTATTAGATATAAATAGTAGGTTGAAACGTTCTGAGAGAGCTGTATGACACCATACTGCTAAGCACTCTGTTAATAAATATGGGGGATCCATGCCTGCTGAATAGGAACAATGTAATTTTGGCTGTCATCCAAGAGCAAATGAAAGGATTGGGATATGGTTTTTAAGGGCTCACATTTGAAATAGTTGGTTTCCAGCTCTCTGTTAGACAAAAGGGAGAGAGAATTGGAGAAGGCCACCCTGGAGAAGACCTATGGCTGGTGCAATTCTTGTATATTCCTAAATCTCAACATTTCAATGAAAAAGGTGTGGGGTAATTTGCAGTGCACACATATTTTCCCAGTGGCTGTAAATGCTATATCTCATTGGATTTTGTAGCTTTGATGAATGTGTCTCAGTCCACAGTTGAGAAGAAAAGCTAAATGCACACATGTTGTCTGATACAATGGCTCAGTAGAGAAACAGCCACTTGCCACATTTCAGTGACTTGTTTCTTTAGACCACATGACCGTGTCCTTAGAGCGGTAATTAATACCTCCCAGGTAAAAGCATTTGTGTGTTTTACTTCAAAGTGTTCATTTTAGCCTTAGATATGAAAGAACTGGCATTTAGTATTGAATTCACAGGGAATATGTGGGTTTAGGCACTCAGATTTCTAAAGAGAAAAAAGCCGTGAGTACCGTCCTTTTGCCTTCGCTAAGTAGTCTGGGAACCTGATCCCACAGACGATGACTTGTTTGGTTTCCCTTTGGCTGCAGAAGCCACATTTCTATTCAGTGTAAAACCGGACATGAAGAGGGAAGGTTGGTGCATGCCCAGGTTGTGCCCCATATGGAAACAGGAGGTAATTGGGGGATATTCCAGCTCAGAGCCAGGAATTCAGAAGCGCCTCTATCCCTGCTAGGATAGGCGTAGTCTCTGAGAATGAAAAGCACCATTGTTTCTTCTCAGACTTTTGGCAGAGTGCAGTGAATGTGGCTGAATACTCTTCCCCCACCACATAAAAGAAAGACAAAATTCCTAAGAAGTGGTGTTGGACAAATTCTGGAAAGTGAATGACTGACTACAGCAAAACCAGGCAAATTCATAGTTGAGTAAACATGTAAAAACCAGAAAACTGACAATGAGCCACTCCTTTCACCTCAGTTGAAGTGTAAAAAGCATGTGGAAACTTCAGAACTGTTAGTTGTGCCAAAAAAAGGCATCACTGTGTTGAAAAGTCATTATCTAAAATAGCAATTGTTTTCTAATTTCAATGTTGTACATCAGAGCTTTGACTTCTTAAAAAGCAGTCAAAAATAGATATCTATATAATACAAATTTTAAAAAGAAAATGAAAATCCATGATATAATGTTTTCAAATTTTTTAATTATGTCTTTGCTTTCATTCATAAGTTTCCAAGGTATTTTATGAAAATCTGAAGGCAAAATGCAAGTGATATTGACAAAACACCTAATTGGTAGCTGTACTTTATGTTGCAAACCAACATGAGCCAGCTGGAATGTAAAAGCTGCATCATTGTATTATTTTGATGCTGAATCCCAGGGCTTTCACTCTATGTAGTTTTTCTTTTAAATAAGATTTGCTTCCCTTGCCATATGCTCACTGTTAATATATTTTCCTTCACTTGTCATGATTTTGAATCTGATCTAAAGTCTGTCAGAAGCAATAAGAGTCTTTTGATTAAAATCAGATCTTGGAGATATGATTTTGGCAATTTTATGTAAAGAAAATTGACAGGTGACCACTGTTGCAAGAGAAAACTGCTCAACTCATACAATTTAGATCAAATAAGTATCAAAGATGTTAATGAATTATTAATGTCACATAATTAAACAGCAAATAAAAAACTATATATTCAGGATCAATATCAGGAATTGAACAGATAAATCATGATACTGGGGTCTTACCAAAGGTTAGTAAACAATTACCAATTTCAAAATACTCTCCTGTAACTAATCCCCACCACACACATATACTTGAATGCAGAGACTTGAATTCCCAAGTAGTGCATATACTATCTATATGAAAGATCAGCAAATGCAGCCTTTTACATCAAAGACCCCATATAAGATAACCTTCACAGACTTCTTTAGCCCTGTCTTAACAGTAGTTATTGTTTAGCCTTCATTTGCTTCCACTGAAGATCTACAATCCCACAATTTTCATGCTTAAATACATTGTTCTAACTTTCATCCTATATGTATTTAAAGTGAGCCAGATTTTTCTTCTGGAATAGCACTACCCCTTTGTATTTACAGACATTCTGGTGCCCTCTCTCTTCCTCACCATACAGAGAGGAACAGCAATCTATCTGTATTGTAAACTTAATTATAGAAATGAGGAGGGAAGAGGACCTCCAGGTGTTGTTCTGCTCCAACCTCTGATGGAAATTGGGACAATTGTAGTGGGGCAGATGGCATTTTGCCTGTATAGCTTATCTTTGAGTGCCTCACAGGAAGGAGACTCCACAGCCTGCTGGGGCTCGAGGCCAAGAATGGCACAGCCTTGGGGTTACCTGTTGGGCTCATCAATCCAGCTCCTTTACCTGTAAAAGAGAGCCCTGTTCTCTGGAGGCTACACAGATGCAATGTCCTCTGAAAATGCTGGTGATGAAGCATATTACAGAGCACATTTACGTTTTGTCTAGTATGAAGTGCCCTGTGCTATTTCTTAACCATAATTTCATCCTGCTGAAAGGATTTTGAAGAAACTTGCATGCAATATCAGCTCATTCCTCAGCTGTAACTGAATATAAATCATTTGTACTGATAGTGCAGAAGTGATTTTCAGTCAGATTATGTGCCTTTATGCATTTGATAGATGTTCACAATGTTCTCAATAGGTAGATGCCTGATTCATTGCCAGAACAGAGAACAATCTACTGAGCAAGTTTTTGTATTCTTTCATCAGTCATGCATCTTTGGGATTAAATATTCCCTAGTGTTGATACTAACTTCCTGAGGGGACAGATGTTCTAAGCTTAGGGTTGTATTTACTTGCAAGGGAAACATTCAGCAGGCACATGAAAATTTCCTGAATCACCATGTCTCAGCCAGAAACAAAGAATTTGGTTCTTGAGTTAAGGTTTCAAGAATTCTTTGTTCCAGCATAAAATTACCTTGCAAGTGCAAGCTCTGTAAGTCCAATTTGTAGAGGAGGGAGGAGAGGATAGAAAGAACCTCATTATTTCAGTATAATCCCTACACTGTTTACATGTTCAAAAAAGCTATGTTTGAATGTAAGTAGGAATAAATGTCCAGGAAGAAAAAGTAAAGGAAGACAAGCCAGCAAGTAACCACTTCACTACATGAATCAGCATGAATTGTTTCATTCCATTTTATGTTTTTGTCACAAAGACAATACCTTTACCATTTCTTTAGTTTCCCATATGTCCCATATTGAAATTTCTCATCACAATCAGAAGAATCATTGACTTGGCAATAGGAGACCATGTGAAAAGACTGGATAGCATTTTTAATACATTTCTTGGTGTGTTGAAGTGTTCTGTTGTCTTGTATTGTCATTCAAAAGTGGTAGAAAATCCTTCCATTCCTGTAAAACATAACTATCAGTGTTTTCCAAGCAGGATAGAAATGCAACTAATAAACAACATACTGTGGAATTTGATTTGTTTTCTGACTTTCTGATGATGCAGCAGCACAGTTTTGAAGGTGCAAATGGAAGCCTGCAGCCACACATAATGGCTCTGGTTTATGCTTCCTGTCTTTGTCTGCTCTGTGTCTATCCAGCTCTCAGTCAGATGTTGTATTTCCATGCTCTAAGGCAACTCTGAGTAAAAAGTCTGTTGTGAATTCTAGACCCATTTTTCTGACACAAAACGAATTGCTAGCAATGGAGTTGTAAAGCATATGCTGAAGCCATTTGGGGGCAAGTAGCAGCAGCTCTCAAAAACCTCTCTCTTGTGGCCTATGGTCACATTGTGTTTGAAAGATTTCTTTCTCTCCCTCAAGTGTACCAGATGGATGTTTTGCACATAACTTCTCTTGCAAACATTCCTGTTGAACTGCAGCAGTATTTTATTCCACTGGCAATAGTGATCTGGACATTAGCTAGCTGTATTTTCTTTGGCAGGAATTAGTCTCAGACACTATCCTGCTGAATGACTGACCTGTGCTCCCCCTGGTATCTCAGGATGTTGTAGCCAGGCACATTGTATCCTCAAAACACATAATAAATGTGTTATGTTGCAGGCCTTGTGTCACAGACACAGGCCCTCTCCCTCTATTACATGAATTTCCAGATATCTGGAAAGCAAAAAATTGTTTTTTTTATCCTGAGCTTTGCAGTCAGTGATCTCTGAATTTATCTAGTAAAATTGACACAGGAATCAGATATGTTTCCTCCTTGGGGAAGTCAAAGTTGGGTGGAATGGGGAAGGAATGGACATATTGTTCTGGCAATTACCAGATATCCTGTGTATAGTCTGACTAACATAATTCCATTCTGCATTTAGTTTGTCTCCCCAGCTCTATAACAATACTCTGACTCTATCAGGATTTGGGTATTTTTCTTGAAAGTTCATATTTTCTTTTTATTATTTAGTTACTTATCTGACTTGTTCTCCACACTTGGATATGGACTTCTTCATCAGTTTGGGGAGTATCTTGAGACTTCAGCAGAGCTGCTCAGGGTTCTCTGAGAATCTCTAACCTTTTTATACCCAAGTCATTTCCTGAGGACAGAATTTTCTGTGAATAGAAATATAGTATTGTTTGATTTCAATCTGTGAAAACTTCTGGCCAAAAGACATTTTCATCCCAGCAGAAAAGCTGCTCCAAAAATACTGTGTGCAAGCAAAAAATGTAACTGCTATCCCCATTGCACACCAACTGCTTCAAGGTGGTGTTTTGCACCAATCTCACTGATTTGATTACCCTGAGTACCTCTTCCTTGCATTAGGTCACATGAGTGTTTCTCCATAGTTGTGATCATTCTTGACTTCACTGCTTTCCCAAGTCCAGTAGTGTTTCTTTACAGTTTGAGGAGCAAATCTGTAATTAATTGATAAACTCTATATTTGTTACATGCTCAAGAGTGAATGTGAAGAGACCTTTCTTTTGTGTATTTTCTCGTTTCTCTATTGTAATGAAAAAGCAACACCAGTTTCTTTCAGCTGAAGAAACAGCCTTAAGATTGGCAGCTGTTATTGTGAAGTACATATTTTGAAGTACAGATTGAAAACTATAACAGGTTATGGTAGTGCAGCAGAACTCTGATATTTTCTAAAAAAAAAAAAAGAAAACAAACCCCAAAACTGTAAGGGGTGACACTTTTAAAAGAATACTTATCTGTTCCTATAATATGAAAAAAAATGTGCCTGTGGCAAAATATGAAATGCTAAATAACATGACCTTATTTAAAAAAAAAAAAAAATCATAACTGTCTATCATAACTGTCATTCATTTGCCTCAGCAATGAATGTTACTGCTCACTTCAGTGACCCACACTAGCAGTGAGAGAAAGCTCGTCTCCCCTCTTTGTATCTGGCAGCAAGCATAAGAAGCTTACCTAATTTTATTTTATTTTCATCTTGAAGCACTAAGCCTTGGAATTTTTCCCTGCATGGATTATATTATGTCAAAATATACTGAGTAAGGCACTAGCATTTCCCCGGCTGCTCTGTGCTGTGCCTCACTGTTCCCTTAGGATGCTGCTTTATCTCTCCTTAATGACATCTGATTGCAGATGTGCTATCGAAATGTACCTCTTTCTTCCAGCATTATGCACTCAGAAGTCCAAGCTTCATATTTAGCTCAAAATATTCAATAGTATATTGTAAGATGGCATGCACAGGAGTTGGCATTTGGAGCCTGTGGATCTCTCTTAGAGGTGTGCCAGAATTTTTACTTTGGGAAACATCTGCTGCTTGGGGAAATGATACCTTACAACTGGGTTTGAAGCAGGATGAAATGAAATTTGTCTATGCTTGGAATTGTGCAAATTTCTGTTCTTATTTTGATCCACCCATACAAAAGGAGGGAGTGGTGCTTCAAAACTGCATTTGACATTTCCTTCTCTCTCTTTCTACTGAGATCAACTGTAAAACTTCCTTTGTCTTCTACTGACACACAGTAGTCAGTAGAAGTAGAAGTGCAGGCTATGATGTTCTGAGGATTCTCTTTGTATGCTCACATGCCAGAGAGAACGCATGAATTTATCTCCCATTTTAAAAGATATTTCAGAAGATATTAATTCCAAGCAGCCCCCCCAAGGCATCATAATTACATATAATATGTAATATTACATATTACAAATACATAATTCATTCTTCAGAAGCAGAAAGCCTCAGTCCCAATGTTGGTGTGAAGACTTCTTAGGTCAAGCAGAGAATTGCTGCATTTCCTCAAGTAACTGGATTCTCCCAGGTTATCCGTGTACTGTGCCTGTGCACCTGAGGCTCACTCAGCACTCAGGTGCTTGGAGTGGCATTACTGCAGCTTTCTGTTAAAGTGGTGAGCTCTGCAAGGGAATATTTCCTTCTGGAGGAGTTGTACTGTGCAAGAAAAACCAAATGGCAACATAAGACGGTTTAAATACATATTATATTCCTATAAATATGTCTGTATTTCTTTAGGCTTTGGATTTTTTTTTTCCCATTAGAAGTTTGTTCATCCAGGAAGCAATTCAGTCTTATCTGGAAATAAAGAATCACACATTTTCTACTTCTATTATGGAGGTTAACTGCAGAGAAATCTGAACTGAGTAGGATCCATACCTTTTCAGTCATAAAAAAATAACAGTGAAAGTCATCAAGATGTAGAAAGTGGAGGAGGCCTCTATAGGGAAATGTGTTTAACTGGATATTTCTAAAAGCATTTCAAAATGGCAGGATCAGAAAGGGTTAGCTAAGCTATTAATCTCAGTTCAAAGAACTTGCAAGTAAATTCCCTTGTGCACAGAGAACTAGATTGAATCCTTATGAACACGCTGACCTGTTAGATCTGAACATTATAGTGCAAACAGAAAAAATTTAAATAGAAGAAAAAGAAGCAGAATAAGTATACTATTTTTCTATATAGCAGTAGCTTATTTCCAGCTGAGCAAATCATATCTTTCTTTTTCATTTTACTTTTTTTTCCCCCTCTAATATAAGGAGAATATAAGGGGTTTAGTATTCCCTTTTTAGTTTTCTCTTGATAGTAATCTTTATCCATTTTGTTGAAAAACTTTACTCTCTGTCTCCAGGATCAAGCAATTTGTTTCAGGACACATACTAGTTATTTTTCTGGACAATCATTCTTCTTATACAGAAGCTGTCTGCATCTGGGTGGTCAGATTAATATCTCACCATAAGTGCAAGTAGACTGGAAACAAAACAGTATAAGAAAAATACAGTACCAACAAAGAAAACTTAGGTTTTTTCTTTCTTTTTAATTAACCTATTAGGTCAGATATAGATACATTTATTTATCACCCACACCCCCACAAAGTGTCAGACATGAATACCTTTCCTGAGTATTTTAGGTACAAACAAATCAGACTCTTCCAGAGGCAGAAGAAATAATCCTCGGTCATTTCAACGCCTCTGCAGATGTAGCCAAGGATAATATTTTGTAAAACAATGCAAAATAACATTAGTTTAATGAAACAGAAGGTAAGTAAAAGTGTATGCAAGAGAAAGTGTAAGAAGTTTTTTTTTATGTAGAACAAAATAAATATATATTATGATTTATGTGCTAATTTTCATTAATTGAAATTAAAGGCAGTATTGCAATATCTTAAACTTCAGAAATTACAGCTAAAAATATTGGATATTCTGTATTCACTGTAGCACAAAATTAATTTCTACCATAAAGAAGGAAATCACAGAATCAGAGTTGGAAGGAAACCACAAGGCTCACCTGATTCCAGTTCTTGGCTCTGCACAGGGCCATCCCCAAGAATCACACCATGTGCCCAAGAGCATTGTCCAAACACTTGAACTCTGTCAGGTTTGGTGCTGTGACCACTTCCTTGGGGAAACTGTTCCAGTGCCCAGAACACCCTCTGGGTGAAGAATCCTTTCCTAAAACCCAGCCTAAATCCCCCCTGGCAGAACTTGAGGTCATTCCCTCAGGTCCTGTCACTGATCACCACAGAGCAGAGATCAGTGCCTGCTCCTCCTCCCTCACAAGAAGCTGTAACTGCAGTGAGGTTTCCCCTCAGTCTGCTCTTCTCCAGGCTGAACAAACCAAGCACACTCAGCTGCTCCTCCAGGGGTTTCTTCTCAAGACCCTTCACACTTCATCGTCCTCTGTTGGACACTCTTATGGTCCTTTAATATCTTAGTTACTTTGTGGCACCCAGAACTGCCCCCAGCACTGGAGGTGAGGCTGTCCCAGCTCAGAGCAGAGCAGGACAATCCCCTCCCTTTCCCAGCTGCTGATGCTGTCCCTGATGCCCCCAGGACAGGGTTGGCCCTCCTGGCTGCCAGGGCACTGCTGGCTCATGTTCAACTTGCCATCCACCAGGACCCCCAGGTCCCTTCCCTGGCACTGCTTTGCAGCCCTGCATTCCCCTGTCTGTCTGTACCTCCAGGGTTGCCCCATTCCAGGTGCAGAATCAATACTTCCTCTTGTTTAATTTCATATGGTTGGTGAAAGGTGAGTCTATAAAAGACATCTAGATAGCTAACAAAAAATATTCAACTTCTCAACAGGTGCTTCCAGGATCAAAGTTAATTATAGCTATAGTTATGACTCCAAAATGGCAACAAGTCCAACCATCCATGTCACAATATGCAGTAAGGAAATTAAATTCATAGTTTGTGGTTTGTAATTTTTCTTTTGTCATATGAGGAGACATTGAAAGCCTTTGGTATTGTTTAGCCTGGGCAAGAGAAGGCCTTATGAGAATCTTTTTCCTTCTTTTATCTGACTAGATCTGACTAGATAACTTGCAGTGGTGATCTAAATTATCTATAATTAAAATCTAAGATATAATTTTTGTTTGGTTTGATGATTTTTGAGCAGCCTGAAGGGCATATAGGCACAATCAACTGTGTAAAATTCAAGATTTCCCCTTATCACTCTTTTTCTGAACTCCAGAATACCTTATTGCTTTCTTTACAGTGAGGGTTGATAAATTACCCATTTGAAGCTGTGTAATGGATAACTCATACTGGCTGAAAAACAAAGCAAACTAATTTTAATAAATTAGTTCAAATAATGAATTTTAATAAACCTAGTGATCCTGCCCCTCTATTCAGCCCTAGTGTGGCCACATCTGGAGTACTTTGTCCAGTAGCCTTGGCTACAGTGATGTTAAACAAAGTAGATGATCCTGAGGTGTGTGAGGAAGGACAGTAACAGGGTTCAGACTCTGCATTTCAGGAAAACAGACTGGATTTTTCACAAAAATGATCAGTGATACTCAGATAGACATCATCTCTCAAAGGCTAAGGAGTTTGGGAAAGATATGAGGCCTTTAAGGATAGCATTGTCCTACTGCAAGGATGGTCTGCCTTTGTGCTTGGGAAGAAAAGTGTGATATTTATAGCCTGACCTACTTATCTGTCCTACTGTGTGCTCTTTATTGACAGAGCATCCTCATTTGTGCTTCAGATAGATTAATTTGGGGCAATATGGGCCTAATTTTATTTATAGCAATGTGGACTTGGGTAATGTTTTACTGAGATGATCAAGGATCTCACTGAAGATCCAAAATTAAACCATGCAGAAGAATAAGTTATTTTATCAGATTTGAATCCCATGAAAGCAGGGAATTCTGTGACCAAAGGTAGTTGGCCTTGGCATTAAATAAGCAACAAGATCGTTTTGGTCAGGAAGGACATTTATTCTTCTGGGTTGTTTTTTGCTGATTTATTGCTTTGGTTTAGTGTTTTTGTATTTTTTCCCTTTTCTCTGCTGTGAAAAGCCTATTTTTCATAAATACTATAAGGAAATTAATTTTAATCATCTCTTCTCAACCCATACCAGGAGACTATCTTGGCTGGGATAGCTAGAGCCTTGATGCAGGAAGGTAGCACATGGGCTGGAAGCAGGAACAGACTGCACAGAAGGAATCTATAAATATTTCCCAGGCATATAGAAGTGGTGTCAGGAAAGCTGAAGATCCACTGGGGTTGAGCAGAAAGCTCAAATAGACAAAGCTCTGAGCAGCCTGGTCTGACCCCAGAACTACCCCTCGACTGAAGATAATCTGAGGTCTCTTCCAGCCTCAGCTATTTCATTCTGCACTGAAAGAAGCACTAGCCTGCATTATTTTGACTGGCTCGATATTTTTTACCTGCCTTTGGCATCTGCTAGATCTCTATCCATGATTTGCTGCAATTGAGTAAGTGCAGGGGTTTACCAACATCTCTCTAGAGCCAAAAGAAAATATTAGAGGTAACAGAATTGCAGAATCACTGGGTTGGAAGAGACCTTCAAGATCATTGAGTCCAACTATATGATGCAGAAAATAATAAGAAAAGTTTTCTATACTATGTACAAGATGACACTTAAGAGACTCAAAGACATTTCAAATAAACAATATGAAACTAAATTTAGCTTTTGTTCTGTTGTCTTTTCACTTTAGATTGCATTCTTGAAATGCTATCATGTTTTCTTTCAGCAAATCTAATTCTGAGATGCACAGCCAGCATAGCAGTGCAAACTAATATAAACCAAAATGTATTATTTCCTCTCTGAATACAAAAATGCCCAATGGACCTTAGTTTCATTTATAACAAGATCAAGCCTACTTCAGGTTGTCACAGGGTCATAAGGCTGAGATATCCTAATAGAGAAAACTAAAACTTTTTGCAAGTTTTATTTTTCCACAGTGATTTTAAATGCTTTCATAAAACAATTATTTCCACTCCTCTCATCTGTAACTTATTAAGCTTCATGCATAATGAGAAGACAGAAAGACTGTTTTTCTTCTTCTTTTCTTTGTCACTTTTTCCTCTTCTTTTCTTCTGCTTCCTTCTGTTATTTCTAGTCCATAACCTTTTTTTTTTCCCCAATTCCTTGTCTTTTCCTCTTTGTGATTTAAAAAGAAAAAAGTGTCATCCTTCTATATATATGCACTCCTTACACTTCTCTCCTTTGCACTGTCAGTGTCATGGTGATCTAAGGAGGACAAGCATAGTAGCTGTGCATGAACAGTGTTGGTAAAGCTGTGAAATGGTGAAGCAGAGATGGTATATTAAATGTGTCACCTAGGTTGAACCAGAATTATTTTTTTTTATTTAAAACTATTGCAAATGAAGCAGTTCCATGAGAGGATTTCAGATACATCCAGCCAAAACTAGGGTACAATTAATCTAATGTCTTCCACCACAGAATGATGGATGTTTCAAAAGAAACTGGAAGAACATGTGAAAAGGGTAAAAAGAGTGAAAGAGATGTGAAGTACTGTGTTTAAGATAATTTCCATTTTTCAGTTGAACTCAGAATTTAAATTTCCTCCAGTAAGTGATGAAGCAGGCTTAGTCTAGACAACTATATGTCAACACAGGCACTGACACTTAGGATCTGTAGTAAGCATGTAGTGCTTCTTCCACTTGGAAATATCAGTTGGGTGTATTGCATCAGGGATCCCAGAGGGGAGCTTTTATTGTTGAGTCATTTGAAAGATCAAAGAAGTTTTGACCACACATGGGTTGTGTATTTCATTATCTCCAGCTGAGATCTTTTCCATCTTTTCTACAACAATGTCTATTGTAAAGGTAATAGGTCTGTAATTTAGTTTTATTTCTGCGTTACTTTGAACTGCACATTTACAAATGGATTCATTAGAATCAGACTTGTATCTGCAACAAGATTTCCCTATCACCTCAAAAATACCCTATTTCAATATTAATAAATACTTTTTCTTATTTTATTTCATTGCTTCTGGACAGATAAATGTTTTATGATAGCTTTGAGAGGAATTCCGCTGCCTGTCTCTTGTCCCATAGGTTATGATGTGCCTATTATTTTTGAAAGAGAAATTCAAATTTTGCAAAGATTCAAAGCATCTTTTGTTTTCTAGAAATGTGAGAATTTCAAAAAACAGGGGGGAAAATTGTTGGGATGTAATGTTCTATTTGCCACGGAGAAAACTAAATCTTTGCACAGAACTTTGTAAAGTTCTAGAAACTAAATCTTATCTCAAATCTTGGTCTGAACTTGGATTTGTGTAAAGAATATTAAATGTGGAGGTTTGAAAGTGCTGAAGCTGCTCTAGGAGCCCACCAAAACACATTCAGACTCCACTGCAGATGTCTCCTAGACACTACATATGAAAGGAAAAAATTTTACAGAGTTTATTTTAACATTCTGAAACAAATCTCCCAACCTTTAGCAAACAAAACTTAAGTACTTAATATGACTTGAGGCATTACTGAAATTTCGAAATTCCCAACTTCTCTCTAGGTTCCTATTATTATTAAACATACAAAAAATCTCTTTGTAGGTAGATAAGATAGACACACACAGTCCCTAGCATTGGAGAGTGTATGGATAAACTATTCTCCCATACAATTCATTGCAAATCATGCTGGTTTGGCATTTTTAACCTGGAGCCTTCACTAAAGTATTTCTGAATGGGTGAAACAACAGACATGTTAAGCAGCACTGTTGATCTCGAAATGGTACACTCTATCCTCATATTTAAATGTCCCAACTACAAGAGGCATTAGATGGTCCAGGAACTTTTCGGCTTAAATTTCTGAATTCCTGCAATGACATAAAGTTATCAGTGACTGATGGCTGTTTCAAAGTCCAGGTAGACCAAATACCCTAAATATAATTACATTCCTGTCAATATAATCTGAAATGAAAATGATTTAATGATCATTTTGTTAATAATGAAATCAAAGGGAATTATGATTCTGACTAGAAATGATCCTATGCATGTGTCACATTGAGCAGCACTAGAAATGATCTACGATTTCATTAATACATACATGAATTAAAATACAACTTCATTCTGTAGATTTCTTTTTCTCCTGGTAGGTATTTTTCAGGTATTTTTATTGCTCTAGAAGTGCTGTAACCCATTGGTTCATTGGCTAAGAAACATTTTTGAGAGTTCAAAATACGTGATGGTAAAGAAAGATGTTTTTTAGTCATTCAGTAGCCATATTAATAATTTTTTTCCTGATTTGTATCTGATCAAAGAAGTACGAACTTAGGAGAATTCAGATTGAATTTAAAGATGTAGAAAAGTACAATTAAGAGTTTTCTCTACCAGCTTCAATTAAGAAACAAACTGACATATGGTACATTTTGGCATGTGAAATTACATGAGAAAATGAAAAACATATGGTACTAAACAGAAAATGGATTTGTGAAAGAAAACTAGGCCATCAGAATTAGAAATGAAAATTCTAAGTATTTCTCCCTCATTTAATTCTCAGATCAATACCGGGACAATTTGGATTAGCTGTTACTTATGAGGAGAAGAGGAATTCAAATCCTTTAAAGCAGCAAGGAGAAGGGAATTTTAAGAAAGCTTTATCAAGAAGTTCTGAGATACAATATTAACTTCTTAATTTTAGTAGTGTGATTGCATAAATGTTGAAAGAACCAGCAGTTTCTGGGATTGGGATTTCTTACACTGACATACATATATCTGTGATGTTACAAATCTGTGATATCACAAATAATTTTCATAATTTTTTATTTTCTCAGAAAGCTACAGCAATATCTACAGAAACTCCTGAAGGGAAGCAGCCCATTTTTCAACACTGTTGGACAAATCACGTGTCCGTTTGAGAATGTTTTTTTTGTCATTTATTATTTTCTCAATGTGATATAAAGACAGTAACAAGTGACCTACCATTCAAATCCATTTCTTCTTAGAAGAAAAACTTTATCATAATTTGTTTAAAGACATTATTTCTTATATTTTTCAAGTTTCTGTAGTTGCATTTCGGAACAGAACTTTTTGGAAGGAACAAATTAAAATCAAATGGGCAGTTTTTAAAATACTGATCCTCATAAGATATCATTGACAATATTAATTTTGCACTAGGTTAGGAATGGTTAACTAATAAAATGGTGTCACACATTTTACCTGTGGAATAGAAGATTTTCATCCTTTCTACATTACAAATGCAAGGTCAAATGCTGTTCATGTTCATCTTTCTGTAAACTCTAATTTCCCTAAGACCAGAAAACAGAGCTGTTCTGATATTTTTATTTCTGTTAACATATTCTTTCAATTTTTAAGGCAGTTTGTAATAATTTTCTACTTTATTCCACCCCACATTAAACTTATGCTATGTAATAAACTTGTTTTGGGATGATCAGTCATTTCCCTCAACATAAATTCTTTTGAACAGTCCAGGGATTAGCAAAGCAGTCATATACCATATTTTGAATAGAAGACATTTCAATACAAATCTTTCTGAGCATCACTTAAAGACAAGCAGTTGTATTCTGAAGTTATTTATGGCTCTGTGTATACACAAGTGTGAAACCTGGAAAGAAAATTCTATTTTGACTGTGAATTTTATGGCTCACATATAATTTTACCTTTATGATGTGAAGAAAAAAAAAGCAAACCAAACAAAACCAGAACAAACTAAACCAAAGTAAAACAATTCAATTGGTTTTTATCTACACAATACTGGCCTCTTTTGGGAACCACATGGATATTTTTTATCCTTTACATTTACTAGTTCATGGCTAAAGATATCTGAATAGAAACAGACACTGGGGAACAAACCTCAGAACAGAGAAGCCCTGGCTGGCACAGCACCTTGGGCCAGGTGACCTCCCAGTCTCACTTCCCACCTATATTGTTCTGTGTTTCTAAGAAAACTTTTCTATTTTTTATAGAAGAGTCCACCCCTAAAGCTCAAAGTAGCTTTCCTGAACACTGAAACTAACTGTCTGCTTGGGATGGAGTTATTTTTTTCATATGATGAGATGTTTCAGATTTTCCTGTTAAATTGCCTTTATTTTTGACCCGTAATGTGTCTTCTTGTCACATTAGCCCTCTATCCACCATAGCTCTGCAGGGGGATGAGAGTGGCTGGGTGGGGACTGGGCTAATCTAGAGGGAGATCTGGAGTAGCTGCCAGCAGAGAATGAATGCCACAAGCGGGGAAAACAATAGAGTCTGCCACTACAGATTCTCCTGGCTTTCAATAGGCTGTTAGTAGCTATCGAATTTTCTACTGAAATCCCAGCTTTCTTTGCAGAGAATCACAATTATATTCTTCTAGAGCACTGAAGAGCAACTATTTTTAAGGATGAGTCGAGTAATTTGTCACTCTGTGACACTGCAAAATATAAAATCTTAGCTAGGGATCTCTGTTTTGCCAAGTATACAAGAAACACAGCAGTGAGAAAGGATCACCCAACAGTACATGGCAGGAAAAAGAAGTGGTGAGTTATCTCCTTAATTCTCTGTTTACCTAACAAAGAGCAGCACTTCCTTGCTTCTCAGTGACTGAAATTTCAGGCAGTCTTGCTAGTAGGTAGTTGTGCTGTATTTAGGAAATATTTTACTTCTTCAATGTGTAAGTCCTAACCTAATATATATGAGTAATTCACAATTCTAATTATATTTAATTGTCTGGCTCCCAGTGGGTTTCTCAAGCTATGTAGGGTCTATCTAGGCCAATGCAGTGCTCAGCTGGCTTAGACTTCCTAGGAATTCTTAGGAATTCTTGATGTGCCATCAAGGTGTTTTGAAAACCTCAGATGATTATGCAGTAGGCTGTACTTTTTCCCTAGGTTACAACTGAACCAACATCCCATTGGGTTTCTATATCTTCTGCAAAAAAATAGCATTTGAGAAGTTGATTGGATAAATGAAATTCCACACCACAGAGGAAACCCTTCCCACAATACTCCTTATATACCCAGTGCTTTAACTATCAGAAGTCAAACTTTCAGAAAGAAAACATATCCAATAATAATAAAGAACTTAAAAAGATCTAAAGATCTTTCAGTACACATACCATCTTTCAAGAAAAAGACAAAACTTTTTTCTTTCAAATAAAAGCAACTTTCTTTCTCATCTTCATTTTTTATTCCATACTGTACTTTGGTTCCATTTACAGAATTAGCAGCAGCTGACATGAACAGTGAAGCACAGATATGATAATCTAAAAATGGAGCACCTTAAACTATTGTTTCAAATTTGTATTAATGTTTTCCAGCTATATTTCAATTCTTCTATGAAAAGTGAAGAGAAACTTTGCCAGTATTCCATTTGTTCCTATCAAAATCCCTGACATCACTGGTGAGTAAAAATATATCAAAACAAACTATTAAGAAGATATTCTAATTTTTTCCCTCACATTGTTTGGAATTTAATATACTCTTAAGGCACTAACTGCAACTGCTTGTGAACAATTTATGAAATCAGTGTACATTCTTCTTGAGAATAAATCTGTAATTCTAAACAACTGATAAATTTTTCCCCCTTTCTGTGACACTTGTCATCCTATAGTTATAGTAACTTAATGCTTTTTCATTCTCCATGCTCTCAAGAGTGAAATCAGGATGGACATGCTTGTTGTCATGGCAGCAAAACACAACATGTATTTTAACCAAAACATATGCAGAGAATACAAATCCCTGGATTATTTGGTTTTGGAAAGCTTTGAGGTAGCTCACTTAAATATAAGTTTCTACATAAAAAATAAAGTGGAATGTTTCCTTTATTTTGAATGTTAAAGAAACCTGAATATGCTGTACCTCAGCTTGTACTTGTCCTGAGTGTCGGCATACAGCTTGTTACTGTATTTTTTCCTTTTAGGACAGGCAGTGAAACTTGTGGCATTAAATCTGTTGTTTAGAAGATGAGATAACCTTGATAGGAAGCTTTGCCACAATAGAAAAACTTTCAATCTGTAATAATATCATAGTAGTTCACAAAATGGCTATTTTAAAAGGAAGGGAGTTGGTGTGATTTATGGTAACCTGAGAAGTAATACCTAGTACTAATAGCAGTTACCTTAAAAGGGCTGCCCAGCTGGTAAAACAACTGTGTCAGGCAACAGGAAGATGAAGAGTGGTCTTTCTTTAAATACTGCCTCTTCTTCTCACAAAAGAAAATATGTGTCTCAGGTAGCATTGACCTTCCTTCTTGGTCTTCTTCACTGCAGCGTATCTGCCTGCTGGGCTGCTCAGCCCTGTTAGGAAAGCATGTGCTTAACCTATGAAAATACACAGCAGAGGTGCCTAGGAATTCTATGTAATCATTGAAATTTAATGAAATTTGATACAATCTGCTGAAACCACTAAACCAGTTTTTCTGTTATTTATCCTTGCCCTTCCCTAAGTTAGTACAATGTTTCTGCAGAGCACAAAGTGAGTTTCAAGCTTTGCTCTTGTCTGAACTGTATTAGACCCCTTTTCAATTTTTATAATCCAATTTCAGTTTTGGTGTTGTGACTTGCACAACACTATTCTGTCTTCAGGAACTATAATTAGGCAATTTCCTGTAGAGAGGGCACCACTGAGAACTGAATCCACCTGAATGGATAAGGACAGGATTCACCCCACTACTCGTTCAGAAAAATAAGACAGTTATGTCCTGTACAAGAGACTGTGACTCCTAAAGTGCCTGCAGGCAATTTCTACCATCTCTCCCTGTAGCAATGCTCTGAACTGGCCCAGGATGAAAATATTGAGCAGGTACAGTCTGGATCATTACACATTTCTTTGCCAACAATCAAAGACCTCTCTTGAACATCCCTCTAGCTTCCTCTCTCTCCTTCCTCCACCCCAAATATTGCAGGAAATAAAAAGATCTCATAAAGTTGAGAGCAGCTTGTGTGCTGAGTTTAGTAGTGATGAATTAGGCAGTTTACTACTAACCACTTTCAGACAGCCTCAACTGCAAACAATTAGAAGTTCTATAGATGGAGAACATAAAGATATTCAATCTTGCAAAAAGAGCTTAAAATTTGTATTGAGGGGGGAAATTCAATAAAAGAGTGACATTCTCTGTGGTTTCTACTTTATTGCCAGTATTTTCTTTTATGGCAAATTGAGAACTAATATGTTTTTTTGATTAGCTATTACCTCGCACTGAGTATATTGCAAGTAACATTTTTTTACAAAGGCTTTGATATTCTTGTTTGCAGCATAGTATTATAGCAGTGAATAGTATTTTCTAGAATAAAAGGAGCTGAGAAGAAAATAGATATTAAGAAAAATCCTAGAAATTAACATTAAAATTCCAGGAATTTCTGCTCATCCTACGTGTTTGTTTTGTCTACCGACAATATCAGCTAATTAGAACTGTAAAAACAGAACAGTCCTGCCATGAGCTGAGGTCAGGGGCTGTGAGCAGGACAGGAGAGCACTGGCAGACTTGGCAGGGACAGTTAATCCTGGTGCTGCCCTCAAGGCCCTGCCTACAAATTCTACTGCCAGCAAGGTGTGTCCTCACAGCTCACAGGTGCTGGGTTTGGAGGTTACTCCCCATAGACACCTTCCAGTTTCTGACTGTGAACCAGGTGGTGCTGTCTGTGAGGCCCTAGCAGCAGCAGTCATGGGGCAGGACGAGGTAAGAAGTCTGTGGAGCCATGAGTGCTTCCTGAGAGGGATGAGCTTTTTTGGAAAACAGGTCCACAGTCACTGGGTCATTGTATTTCCCTGCTAGGCTGGGAAATCAGTAAGTGCTGGAAGGTGGAGCTTTGAAGGAGCTTTGAGGAGACCAAGTAGTACATCAGGATGCTTGCAGTGTCGAAGTTTGGGGCAGAAAGCAGGTTTTTGCTCATTTCCCTCCCAGATTTGAAACAAATTGTAATATCTTCAGAACTTCAGCTTGGTTACTTTGGCCAAGCCTCTGAAGACATTCAGGGAGCTCGGGGGGGGGGAGAGGCAAGGAATACTAGTTCCTCACTGACATGTCTGTAATCTTCCCCCAGGCTCAGATCCCCATACTTCTTTTTGATAAAACATATGGGGTCCAGTAGGAGAGGTAAGAAGACCGATCAGCCTCAGTGCTAGACTGTTGTTGAGATACTTCTCAAGAGCACTGACTTTGTGTCAAGGCACACAGATGTGCTTGAAGGAAACCTTATCTCCTGGGATAAGGGAAATGGGCAGTTATGCAGGTAGCGGGCAGCAGGGTTTTTCCCCTCTCCTAAATCCCTCAGCCATGTTGCTGTGCAGTGGTTAAGGCAAGGCTTGTTTTGCTGGGGCAGGGGCAAGGGCATGAGCATGGCTGTGGGGTCTGTGCAGTCAGGGCTGCATCTTATGGGCACCGATCTGCAGATCTCAGGGCTGTGGTGGTTGGGTGAGGACAAGGTACAAGCAGGGATCATCACATTTGGTGTGGCCATTGTGTAATTACATTCCTGGGTTACAATCCTCAGGTGGAGGAAAGCTCCCACAATCAGGTGTCTGGGCAGCAGGCATGGCTAGGGTGGTGGCACAGCCAGGCCATTGCTCATACAAGGCAGCACTGGCACTGGAGGACTGTGGTGGGGAAAATGGCCCCAAGAGGATCCTAAGGTTATCTTCAGTGTCTGAGTAACCCTTTCTACAGGGAGCACAAGGATCCCACTTGGCAGTGAAGAAGGAGAGTGTACCTCCCCAGCTAGGGCAGCCCGGGATGAGGACAAAGGAGCAGGTGGGTGTGAGGAGGGATGCCTCAGTGCTGGGGTTGGCCCAACAGCAACAATTGTGGGGTGATATTCCCCAGCTGAAAGATTCCCCCTTTCTCCAGAAGTGACAGTGATGGAATGGGTCAGGATGGAGAGGTCTCTGGGCCTGTGCACTTGGGTGAAGATCCCAGGAGAGGCTGATCAAAAGACCTGTTGGTGTCACATCAGGTTCAGCCTGCCCAAAAGGTGACAGTTTAATGAAAATTATACTGGTAGGGAGCTGGAACTCTGCTTTCAGGAACTGGATCCAGGGAGAGAAATAGTGGTTCATTTTATCATGGCACTGGGTAAAGAAGCAAAAAGCAATACAAATGAGGGCAAAGGCTATTATGGTTTTACTTTTGCCCCACTATGAATATTTCACATTCAGCAGTTCTGAGAAAATTCCCTCATGTATCTTAAGTGCAAACTGAGCATTCAGGGGAGCCACTTAAATTGAAACCATTTAGTTCATAATGTAACCAGATGATACATCAAACATTTTTGCTTATTTTGAACTTGAAGGTTCATTCCATCTTCACCAATTATCAATCTGTCAATTCAGCGTGAACATCCACACAGGATAATGTTATATTCTGCCTTAAATTTCTATGTCACCATAGTGGAGGAAAGTGCTGAAAAAACTTCTATTCTCAAACAGAAAACTTTGATGTACTTCAGAGATAAGAACACTTCATTATGCTAACAAAAAGCAAAAGTGTCCTACTATGACATGAACTCTTTTAATATTATGATTAAGTGAAGCTTAACATTAGTTTCAAATGAATAAAAGCACTTGCTGATGTCAGTTCTTTTGTCATATTTAACCCTCTTCAAGTCCCCAGTTCTCACCAGAAAATGCTTGCATCTTTAAAAACGATTAGGTTTTGTTTCATAGCATGTCATAGAATTACACTGAGTTGTATTTTTTGCAGTAAAATGAAACATTTAAACCATTAGATTGACATTAGAAATAAAAGATTTTCAATTTACGATTCGTAAGGTCACTCTCTTTTTTGTGTAGAGGAGGTAACTTAAAGGGTCTCTTGAACCTTGCATTTCTAGACTCTCTGGAACAGCTTTGCAGTGACACAGAACATATCTGGCACTATTCTGTGCATTTATAATGATTTAAGTGAATCTTTCTTAGAAAGGAAGCAAATTTCATTGTGAAGGATAAAAGGAAGCGTAACACAGATCTTTACCCTAACTAGATTGTGCACATATATTTCATCACCGTTTTGTCAATAATTTTGTTGCTCTAGTGCAACAAAATTTCTGGAGTTAAACTAAACTGTTTATTTGTACTCTACCTATTTATAAAATTAATGACAAATTATTATTCCATTTGCTAGATACCAATCCAAATAGAAATTAACTAGGAAATAAGAAAGCCTTGTCTCTTTCTGTGGGGCGATGTTTTTAAAGACATAGTCATCTCTTTTCTTGGTTCTGTCTTTCCTTTTTAATAGTTTTCTCCCATGTTCATAACCCTGACATTCACATCTCCTGCTGCCTCAGAGTCCCTTGCTAACAAGGATATGTTGTAGCTGTGTCTTCTAAAATATTCCCATTTTCCTTATGCCCATTCTTTAGAGGACTGCTCTGCCACTTGGTACTTATATCATATAGTCATAGCTGTTATGTTCATGTCTAGATGTTAACTGAAAGGGAGCTAAAAGCTAAAACTGTATGCAGTGCAAATATTTCAGAATTATGTGAGTAAAAGTTGTCTGCTGCTTAAGCATGCATCTTTTCTAGCTCTCTATATTGCTTTTATGTACTATGAAAGAAAAATGATGATTTAATCCCATTCTGAAAAAGACATCCAAAATAAGTGAATCAGAGGCTGTGGTGCCTGTATCTTTCGAGTGAGCAGAATTGCAGTCTAAGGAGAAAAACTCAGTTATATTCAACATCTAGAGGCAAGATGCCTGTGGTTAGATGAGATGAAATTTTCCCCTGCTGACTTGGATCAGGTCCACTTGAGCAATGAAACTGAAGCTTCTCATGTGGCATCTCACAAAATTTCAGGCTGTAGTATCTACCAGTCATAGTTTCAACAAATTATGTAGATTTCATTTTGTTTTTATCTTGTCAGTGCAATTCTGTGCTTATTAAGCAGAGACATGTTGCTATCTGTTTAAATCAAATAGTTTGATTGCATTGCTGTTCATGAGACCTACTTAGAGGCAAAAATGCCATTACGTCTCTCTTGGGATGGGAGAAATAATGTTGGCTGTGTCGATGTCTTTCCATGTGAAGCTTTAAAAGCTGAGTTCTCAAAAGCCCATGTGCACAGTAAGGGTAGAATCAAATACTTCAAGGCATTTATGCTTGTAAAATCATTTGAATAAATAAGATTTCTGGAAATTTAATAATAAACTTAGTTCAAAGTCTGTACTCTATGGTTCATAGCAAATACCAAGTTTCATATAGCTAATTTTCATGAAGCTGGAAGAGTAAAAGCATGAAAAGCAGTTAAGTATGTAGAAATATTCTGGAATTTTGAAGTCATACTTTTTGGGGAATATATATTTTTTTTCTCTCAGATTAAGACTTACTTTTTTTTTCTTTTGTTAAAAACAAGGCTTTGAAGATACTCTCTTTTGTTTTAACCCCAGTGGGCATCTCAGCTCCACCCAGCTGCTCACTCACTTCCCCACAGGGGCATGGGGGAGAAAATCAGAGGGGTACAAGAGGGTTTTAAGTGTCTCATGGGTTGAGAGAAAGCAAAAGCTGCAGGTATCATCAAAGCAAAATCAGGAATTCATTAGCTAATTCCCATTAGCAGGCTGAAATGGTTAATTGTGAGGACAAACACAGTAACTCCAAAGTCCCCTCTTCCTCCTCCTCCACCCTGTGTTATATGCTGAGTGTGACACCATAGCCTTGGGTCAGTTGGGGTCAAATGTCCAGATTCTGTTCTCTCCCAGCTCCTTGTGCATCCCCAACCTGCTTGGTAGGACAACGTGAGAGGGAAGAGTGAAGGCCTTGATGCTGTGTAAGAACTACTCTGCAATAACTAAAACATCCATGAATTATACAAGACAGCACCACGCCAGCAATCCCAGTCAAAACACATATGCCTCTATAGTCATCTGCTTCACACAGAGTTGCTGATTCTTCTGTGGTCTCACCTGTTGAAAGCAAAACAACAATGGATGATGAATAAGAGACTATTTCTTACAATTCAAGTATGAGATTATTATTTGTCAGATCACCATGGTTCAAAAAACATAATGAGACTTGGAAGCTAACAATAAGAAAGTTTTCTGGGTTTTTTGCCACTCTATTTTTGTTTACAACCACATATGAAATAGCAGTTCAGGCAATAAGATTTATTATTACAGTGTGAAGTATAGGTAGCATGTGAAAAGAAGTGTATGTTGTAATTGTAGATACCAGATTGTCATCCCAAGACTTTGCTGTATATTTAATTTCCAGTTCTAAGTTTAGTAGCACAACTAGATGGTGCTGTGAAGAGCTGAAAGTGTCGAAAGAGCAGAATGAAAATTTAGTTGGAAGAGTTTTAAATAACCCCTAGGATACAAAGCCATAATGCTGTAAAGGTAGAGATACTGCTCTCTTTGTATATATGTTTGTTTAAAAATGTTTGGTGCATACAAAGCATCATGCAGTTGTAGTTTAGATTACAAGTGGTGTAAAATACAATTATGATCATAGTTGTAAATGAAGCAATAACTTCTGACTGTGTAATTAATATGTGTCCTGTCGATCCAGTTTGTAGTGCTTAGAGTTTGGTTCCTTCTTGTGCCAAAAACATTACCTTGTGTGTGATAAAGTCCATTGCATCAGAGAAAGAGATAAAACTATCATGCTGTGTACTCAACACTTCACGGAAAATACAGTGACACTTTTTGAAAGGACAAAGGAATCTTTATCTGATTCAACATAATTGAAAAGCTCTATATTCTCTATTAGATTGGCTCAGGAGAATTTTGACTCAGATATACAAAGCTTTCTACAATCCTAAATGCTACTGAAATCAAAGGAACTGGAAATCTAACTGTGGTTCTTGCCAGTGGCCTCTCTTTTTCTGTAAACCCACAGACTGATATCAGTTCTCCTTGAAGCGCTCTGTGCATAAAGTTCTCACCTATTCTACTTTGAAATCCTCAATGGAAAAGTTAGATGACCCATATGTTCAGTGAAGCATGTCCTAGATATCTTTTGGTCTCTCACATTTGAAAATGTTGATAGGAATAATTTCAGGATGAAATTTCCAGCCTCCAGTGGAAGGTCAAGAGAAATTGAAAGCAGTTTCACAGGGATAGCCTGCATTGGTTGTAGTCCATGGAAGAAGCCATATGTCAGCTATTATGTCAGTAAGCAAAACTTCTAGGTGGATTTCTACAGGAATGAGAAAGTGCTCAGGGACTTGGAGCAATAATGAAATTCTAGACTGAACTGTGTGCTTAATTAAAGCTATAATCTGCAACAGAAGATATATTTACTATTTGCTTTTAGTTTGGGCAAGTTTAGAACTGTGCAAGTGATCACTTTGATTAATTGTCTATATACTGTTAAAATCTCCTTTTGTCACTTACAATCCCTGCCATTTAGTGTGGTAATGTTTGGGAATAAATAATCTTCAATTTCATTTGTGATCACAGTTTGATAGTTATCCCTCAAAGATTACAACAAAGTCTGTGCCTGACATATCAATGATCTTACACAGCTGCTGCTGGGAGGGGTGGAGAGGGAGGAGGAGAAGATTCTTCCCTGAATCACAGCAGAGTAAAAGGACTATTATCATGCCTTCAAATAATGTAAATTATTTTTTAAACTGGCAAGAAAATTGCCTTTTTTACTCTACATATGATTTGGTTATGTTTCTTTGGCTTATCACATATAAATTTTTTCCTTAAGTGGCTTGCTGCCCTCAAATTGCATTTGATTCACTCAGTCATTATTCCAATTTCTTACTACATATATTGTTACTATATATATTCTATTCTATTGTACTATGTATATTCTTACCATATTACAACTAAGTTTATTTCAATAGTTTTATAATGCCAAAAAGTAGGAATGAGTATTTATAAGGAAGGAATGATCATCTATGAAGCACGGAATAAATTACTTAATAGTCAGATATAAAACCTGTAAAACATTTGCAAGGTGGTGTTTCTTTTCTTATTTCACATTTATTTATTTATTTATTTATTAGATATTTGAAACTCCGTACTCCTGCTAAAATTTAAACTGCTGTAGAAAATGAAATTAAACCACCACAATGTTTATAATATCTTGCATGTAAGTCACACATGGTACAGTAGAGCTGAAGATAATCTATAACATATATGAGCATAGGTAAGTGTGATGGAGTGTTGTACAAGCACTCTAAGTTGGCACTGGTGCAAGGTACAGTGCAGTCTTTAAAGTCAAAAAGCACCAGTGTTGAACTGATAGTAATAAGGGCAAATGTCAGATGCATTAGCAACACCTCTGGGATCCTTGGTAAGAGTCTAAATGTCCAATTTAAAAGTAATATTCTGCTACAACCCCAAAAGAAATAATTCATGGGAAGTTAATGATTTGAATGTAACGGATCTTGGGACTAAGTCAAGACACTTGGGTTTAAGAAATCTAGATTTAGTTTTTGCTTTGTAAAATACTTCCTTTGGGATTTTGAGGAAGCAAATTACTCTGAGTTATAAAAGATCTTTTTTAAAATAAATTTCAGCATAAGTCTTACATTTTTTTTCTAAATACAAGTTTTAGGATTCTTCAGCCTAGCAATGAGTACTTTGTGAGAACCATGATTTAGAGAAATATGCAGGTCATTCTTGTTAGTCTACTTAGTAAGTGATTTCCAGTTAGCTAATACTCTTCAGCAGATGATACAAATTTACACAAATAATTTTGGTCACTGCTATAGTAAATATGTTTTCATTATATAATGTGAAACGTAAAATATAAAAAATATGGACACAATTATAAGTTGTTGTGCTTTAAATCACTTTAAATACTCTTAAAAGCTATGCAATGTAATATTAACACCCCTCCTCCCTAAACTTTAAAAGCTATTGCTCAGACACTAAGCTTTGTCTGGAATTCCCTTGTACACAGGGATATATATAACATATATACAGATAATGTAAGAGGGAAAGTACAGCATCTGATGTGATATGTCTTACATTTCTATGCATATTTTTTCCCTAAACAGATTAGGAAAAAAAATAGGAAAGATAGAGTTGTAGCTCATACTGTAGCATTTTGATTTAACTTTTAGAAAGTCACTACTTACAGCAGCACCACACTCACTTCTCTAACAAATGCTAGTAAAAAAGGCAAAAGCCAAATAATTTTTAAAAATCAGATAATTTGTGTTGCTCTCCAACAAAAGTGTCTCATTTTTTATTTTTGTTGTAAAATAATATTGGTAACAAACCATATATGGTGAATTTTGATTTGATCTGCAAAGATGTTTCTTTTGAAGTTGTGATCATTTTTTCAGTCCTCACATGAGCATTTTCCCAGACAGTTGTTCTGGGATATAAGTTTTTTGATCTTGTTTATTTGTAATGTTTAAATCAGCTTAACTTTTTTTTTTAGTCCTTTCACTTGTAGGTACTTGCCATCTGGCCAATGAAGATAACTGTTTTTCTCCATGTCTTCCTCACACAAATTCAGTTTATGAGACTTGAAGGCCCTGAGCTCTGAAGATGATTGTTTCAATAAGATAACTGCAAGAGGACAAAGAGCAACCCAAAATGGGAACAGGAGATTTTAAAGTGAATTTTATGGGGAAAAAGGTAGGAACAATATAGATAACCCAAGTACCTTACTTAGGTCACAAGAATAATATAAAAGAAATGTTCAAAGTGGGGAAGGCAGAGAGTGGGGCAGAAGAGAGTCTTGTGGTGTAGCTATAACACTATTATGCCCATACAACAATGGTGGTGTAGCAGAAATTAGTTTGCAGGAGCTACAGGTGTCTGACATTTTGGAATGTTAGAATTGTGGGTTTACAGTAGTGTTGGATGTGAATCAAGCACAGTTACCATGGATCTCCTAATAAAGTCCTGTTACCAGTTCTGGGAATACTTCTTAAACTTCATAGAGCTCTTGGTTTGTCCACTCTTCCACCTTGTCCAGACCTTTCTGTAAGATGGCTCATCCTTCTGACACGTCCTCGCAACCCAGCCTAGTGTCATCAGCAAACTTGATGAGGGTTCTTCAATCCCAGCAACCAGAACATTTATGAAGCTGTTTAAAATAACGTATGAAGACGTTGATTGTGTTTAGGACTAGGTTTGACTGTATTGTTTTTGTGGGAAACTCACCTGTATATGGGGTTTGTTAAGAAAATGAAAAAAAAGTTCATTTGTAACCTACAACTCCCACTTCTAAGTAAGAACACATGTACAGAATTGACATTCTTTGTTTATTACACTTTCTAAATTCTTTGTTTCATCAAACATGGCCAAAGATTTCTGTCTTACTCTGAAGGAAATACAGCAATGTGTAAGGTTTCCATTTCCTTTGTTAGCAATAGTGTGTGGTTTAAACAAAATAAAGAAAGTTATTCAAAAGACTTCCAAATCTCTGTGTGTAAGATCACTACAGGATATAAATTGTTCTGGTTTTGGCTTCTTTTAATACATTTTTCGTTCTATTAAAACAAAAAAATTAATTAGTCAAAAATAAAAACCCACTTCCCAGAAGATCCAGTTTCTCATATACTTGTATTTTATTGTAAACCTTGTTGTACCATTTGACATCCTTAAAGAAGTGTAATAGCCAAGCTGCATACACATGCCAGCTACACAATGCAAACCTACAGTATATTAATCTGTTGAACTTTGCACTTGGAAAATATCTAAAATTCTTATTTATAAAAACCTATCAGCAGTACCCTGCTGCAATGTTATATTTAGTAAGTGCTGTATATATCAGTTGATCTCTGTGTATAGTTTATGGCATCTAAGGTGTAGTAAAAGGATACATCAGGGTTTATCATCTGCATCCTGCTGGTTACTTGACAGGCATTTCAGTTTAAGATATATGTCAAAGAATAAAAATAAAGTGTATTGAAAAAAGAAAGGTATCTATTAAAATAGTACAACTGGCAACATCTGGGAAGCCCATCAATAGAATTTTATAGCTTGCATTTGCTTGAAGTTAAGGTTTATTACATGGAACGTGTGGTAAAAGAATCATGTAACTTCTCACCTAGTTGTTATAGCAGAACATGAGGAGAGTGTGCTTGTATCCATTCCTACAATAAAAATCACTTCAATGTACACACGCACACACAGACATACTTACAACACACCCACCAAGTGGTTCATCTGGCTGATGTATGCTGAATAGTGAATAAAGTCAGATATGAATCAAAGTTCATGTCCATCTATACATAATTATTAAAAAAAAAAAAGAAAAGCAAAAATGTTCTCGTACAGGATTAGTATACACCAATATTCTTTGGATTGTATGTAGATTAGTGCACAATTATTGCTAAGAACACTGTAAATCTGATTTGTTTCAAATGATAAATGAATAGACTATATTGAACACCATGGATAAAAAAAAGAATGCTGGAGATACTCAGTGCATTCTAGGGGAAAAACATGAAGAGTTATAAAAGCCTGTTTGAAGGACTAACCCTCAGACGTAAGAGCTCTTTAAAATTACTCAGAACCCATTTATCATCTGGTTTAACGTATTAACTTCTTCTGCAGAAGTCACACTACAACACAGAAGTACATTTGAACTGCACTTAAAGAATATATTGATTTCCTTCAGTTTTAGTAGTCATGATCAAGATGCAATATGTTTCCTGCCTCAAATACTACAACATGTAGAAATTTGCCTCCTTTGTATGTAGGCCGTCTGAGCCTTCCAACAGATGAGAGAGCTTTTCCCACTTCCATGATGATTCATTGCCTTTTAAAATAGGCCATATTTCAGTTTATGAAAACATCTTAACTTGAAGATTCAAGAAGAAAAGCAAAGGAAAAAAACTAAACCTTGGACAACGTTTAAAAATACACTTTATTTTTAATTTTTTCTAATATTTTGCCAGAAATTATGAATAGGCTAATTTCCACCATCTTAAATAAGGGATCTGTTATGGAGATACATATTTGATGCATCCCTTAACCACTATAATAAATATGTAAAAATTTATTATAATGAGGCATATGTAGAAAAAGGAAGTCAAAATCACTACTGCATTAAGAAAATGCAGAAATTATTCCTTTCTCACCAGATATGAGAGCCACTCAGTCCTATTTTATTCCAGTAGAAACTGTTCTCTATTCAGCATTTCATGGATAGAAAACCTGGAAATCAGAACATATATTTATATATCTAACTATGTACTTTTTTATTTCATTTTAAAAAATTTGGTAAAATGTCCTCAGGCTCGCCCCTAAAGTAGAACTGTTAGTTATTTTGGAAATTATTCAGCCTTATTACTTATACTCTTTTTAGGCAACTGTTCTTTACTTTTGACAGAGGTTTTTGACTGGGTTAGGCTTAGAGTAGGTTTTTTACAGAGCTGGATTAAATTGCTGAGCTCTCCCATATGGTTAGAGTATTTTCTTCTTTTGAAACAGGAATTATATGTGACTGAGGACTATAAATTTTTTTTTAAAATTTGTATGCATAAGAACAAAATAATATTTAATTATACCATCAGAGAAATTATATTGTTGTTCAGTAACTTTTAAAAATTATAATAGATATGAAGACTCCACAAGATGTCCAGATTTTCAAAATTAGAAGTGAAATAATTCAAATAATAAAAACTGCTGCTGAAGAATCATGAATACAAAAGGAAAATCACAAATATAAGGCTCATAGGGTTTTTTTAATTATATAAAAACTGCCAAAGTTGTTATATTCAATTATTTTAGAAAAAAAAAAAACCCTGTGAATATTGAATGTAACATATAAAAGTTACTAGTTCAAGGTAAGAGTGAGTTTAAGACTGTAAATTATAAAATAGTTAAAATAGTTAAATGAATAGAATTCTATATGTGTTCAGAACCACAGTTGCTTTGTGGATAGACATTTTTCTACCATTATGTATTCTAAGTTGTTCTGTTTACTTAGTACTCCATGAAATGCCTTATGGATCTTATGGAAGCATGCAGAGACGACTTCACACACAAGTGAAAACAGAGGGAAACAAATGGCTACTCTGATCTCGTTAAGAATCTTTTTTATTGTAAGCATTAACTCTTCCATTCTCAAAATGAGCTAGACATCCCAAAAAAACCAATTTTCAGCTACTTGTACTTTTTAGAAGATTTTATTAAAAGGACAAAATTTTTTCTATTTAATTGTGATGATATGCCACAGACTAAAGACAATGCAAAATAAAAATGGGTGTTCTGGGTCCAACAGATACAGAGAATTATACTAAGTAAGCTTAATTTATATTTTATACAGCCACATTAAATAAATAGAGATATAATTTTAAAATGCACTTAAGAATCAAATACAGCATATTTTTTCTGATTAGTTTTTTTTAAAGAAAATGTAGTATACTGGAACCAAACAAAACCACCTCTTTCCCCCCCTCCAACCTTTCCAAATGTTTCTTGCAGGTGGTTGTACTTACAATCCCCTACTTCCTGGCAATTATCTAATGTAGTATTAAGTCTTTTTTGATTAACTGCCATAATGCTTTTCACACTATGAAGCAAATTTAAGTTTATGAAGGGAGTGGCACAAAGCTAACACATTTTAAGTAATAGCTTTTATACAATAGAGTGATTCACAAGCCCTCATTTTCTGTTGGAAACTTATCCTGAAGTGATTTTTGATACCCATCACATTACAGAACTTTCTGTGTCATGTCTTATTCACCTAAGGTTTTATCTTTAGATTAACAGACAGGCTAGTTTGGACTATTTTTAATGGAGGGGGAAATCTCATTATACAGTGAGAAGATGAGTATTTTTGAAATTAAAGATAATAAGCCAAAGGCTTTAAGCTATCAGCTGTCTTTACAGCTAAGATATTGACTCTTCTGAGCATCAAAGCTTGGTCTAAATTGTCCTTATTATTTCTAGATCAGGGTAAAAAAAAAAAAAAGAAAGAGGATCCAGTCTGAAAATAATCTTTGTCAGAAAACATACTTTTCACTTTTTGCATCTACATGTCATGCTTATGGATAGTATTTTCTGAAATTGTTTGACTAATAGTAGTGTCACATTTTCCTGGCTTTTTAAAGTTATGAAGTAATTTGTTTATTAAAAGAAACTGGAATGAAAAACCCTCTGCTGAAATGCAAAACTTTGCCACTTTTTATAAGTAGAAATATGCAATATTTAATACTTGAATGATCAGGGAAGGAGATACATTGAAGTGTGTATTTCACTTGCTTGTTATCTATTCTCTAGAATAGACCTGAAAAAACGCAGACAACTGTGACACATTTAAGAGTGAGAAATCAGGTTTTGCAGAGTTTCAATCATCTACTTTCAACTAACTAACTTTATGCATGCATATAAATATATGTAAAGAAGATCAACATTTATATTCATTAGGATGATTTCCACAGACAATACATGATGCTTTACACAAAATACAAATGACCATGTCAAAATTGATTGGAACACATAAGACTAGAAATGATTCTTAGATTTACAGTGAGAGTCCCATTTTTCCCTATTATAAGTGAAGGGTGTGTTTTCAATTCATTCATACACAATAGCAAGAATTTTATGATATTTTAAAATTATAAGCTTTAGCTATTGGACGTTTTCACACCTCAGTAATTAAGAGATCACTACAAATTCATATACTTAAAGAAGAATATACCATTCAAATGTTGAATAATTACTCTCAGTGGCCACTATAATTTTTAAATGTTTCCACTGGCATTATATATTTTAGGGTCTTAGCAGGAGGTAATTTTCAGAAACTTTCAAAATGTTCTATGCATCTTTCTGCTTAAGTTTGACTCAAGCAAAAAAAATAACTTTTTATTTTTCACCTATAGTGTAGAATCAGAGACCCATATCCAGAATATCCTGTCTTGGAAGGGACCCACAAGGATCACTGAAATCCAAAGCTTGGCCCTGCACAGGTCTTCCCCCAAGAGTCACAACATGTGCCCAAGAGCATTGTCGAAACATCTCTTGAACTGCGTCAGGCTTGGTGCTATGACCACTGCCCTGGGGAGCCTGTTCCAGTGCCCAACTGTCAGAGTCAGGAATTCTGAGAAATATTTCTCTGCGTGTTTTAAGGGATGAAAAACCTTTGGCAAACACTGTTTTTAACATTTGTTCATGGAAAGGGCTTTCTAGGCTCTGAGATGAAGCAGAACTTTCAAGAATGTATATTAGATAGTAGCATAATGTGTAGTTTATCACAGGGTGAGAATTTTAGATTTATGGGGTTTCTAGAATGGTAAGCAGAAAAGACAAGATGGAGGAACCTCATGGTTTTCAGTCTTCTTCCTTCTTCATCTGCTCCATCTTCTGCTGTGACAGTGGCACTTTCTAATTGGTTTAGAGTAGAGGCTGACTTTCTAACATGGATGATAGGTACTGGAAAATTATTGTAAATACTGTTTATGTGGGTTTTAGTATAAAAATAAACACCACCCTGAGGAGGTGGGATTGTACTTGGAACTGACTTGCTGTGAAGAACTCTGCTAGTCAGGGAAAGAATGCATAGATAAGAAAAAATTAACAACCTTGAAAAACAGAAGAGACGGCTCATGACCATTTCTTCAATCTCTGACTGGGGAAAAAACATTTCTGCATTCTTGGGAATCTCAAAAAACACCCCAAACATTTTTTTTTAAATCAGAGACCCAACCACCTCTGAGAGAAGAACCTTTTCCTAATGTCTGACCTAAATGTCTCCTGACTCTGCTTCATATCATTCACTTGGGTCCTGTTGTGTATAATACATGACTTAGAAACAAAATAAAATTTAGATGTAAAATACTAAAACGTTAAGCAAACAAACAAGCTAACAATAAAAATAGAAACTATAATGAGTAAGATGCATCTTATGCAGGATGATGATATTC
The DNA here is from genome assembly GCA_018697195.1 of Certhia americana. NCBI lineage: Eukaryota > Metazoa > Chordata > Aves > Passeriformes > Certhiidae > Certhia > Certhia americana. The sequence goes on along the minus strand of CM031857.1, from coordinate 95,867,820 downwards.
AGCTTTATGTTAGAATGAATATGTATTAAGCTGCTTTGAATTAAATACTAAATTAATCTTTCTCCCTCCTTTCCTTTTTTTTTTTTTTTTTTTTTTTAATGTAAAACAACAGGATACCTAACAAAGATTTTAAATGAGAATGGAAAAACCAAATAGAAGCACAGTTGATTCTTCTACTTCATGGAAGGACTTCAAATTTGTTCAATTGCCACAAACTTACATGACATCCTTCAGTAATGAACTTTGATTTTAAATGCAAAAGGACTAGTTACAATCATGAATTAAAAATAACAGCAATAAAACTGGAGGAGAATAACACTTCTTTAAGATATTTTTCATCCCATGAAGGGTACTGGGAATATAGGGAAATGTATTCTTTCCTTACTGCAGAAGCTCACCTGCATCAAAAGGTTTGCTTACAGTGGAACTGGCTATGAGAGGTGAAATAGGGTAAAACTGGCTTTCTTTTGGAGAGACAGCAGATGCTGTGCTGAACCAAAGTCCATGGTGAAGCAGTCTTCAACTGTCATAAAAATTTATTCAAGATTGTTTTGTGAACAACAAATTACTTGGTATGTGGACAACCTGAAGAAGCCTGATGTCCTCTGCTGTACCAGAGGAAAGCATAAGCAATCCTGATAGTCTCCTCTGGTCTGCAACAAATTAAATCGAGCAACAATCAGAAGCTCAGCCTAAGGAGAGGTCTGAGGTAGAAAGATAATAGGGAAAAAGAAAGCTATGAATTTGCATTTCTAATCCAGTCTTCCCAGCTGCCAGCTTCTCACAACTCTAAGCACCCATTCAGAAGTTTCTGGCTGAAGCTTGATAAAAAAGACTTCTTACATGGATATGCTTGTCTAAAAACAGAAATTCCTTAACAGGTGCACAGCATGTTTCTGCCTCTCCAGTTCATCAGCATTATTAATTTTGTCCTTCAGATATTTTAGTAGACACTTTAATTTTTCAATAAATATTCAAATTTTTGGCACACCCTAAAACCATAAACACTTTGTCTCTCTTGAAATAAGTATTTAATAATAACTTTCACCTTTATAAGACTGCTTGCATTGGCAATGGCTTATATTCTTTCTCAGTGTCAATGCTACATCTCCGGTAATGTTAAGCATTTTTATGTAAAGCTTTTATGTTGGAATTCAAAAACTTTTGAAACTGTTTTGAATGAGAGAGCCCTACAGCTGATTATCTAGTTAAAAAAAAAAAGAAAAAAAAAAGAAAAAAACAAGAAAAAAATAAGTTTCCAGTAATGGCATATCAGACACCTTGAAGCATATCATTTCCCAGAAATGCTATGTATGTTATTTCAATTAGATGTGAATGAAATTTGAGCTTATATGGAAGATTACAGTAAGTGAACTGTGTGACTGACAAGATATTGTAAAGGAGCAGTGCAGAAAAAATAGATTGTCAATAGCAGTTTATTCATTATGGAATTCCAGATGAGATATTGAAAGATAATTATTCTGACCTGACTTGTTTCCACTTTCTTCTCTATCTGTTTGAATACACTATATAAAAGCTAACCAAATTAAGATGGGTTTCAGTAAAGGTCCATGTAAATAGTGAAGAATTTGATAAAAATAATGAGCTATCATATATTAAAAAAAAAAAAAAATTAATTCTAAAGGGTGAAGACCATGTATTTAGAGATTTATATTGTAATTTTGTTACTGAGAACAATTCAAGGTGTGAGAGTTGTTGGAGGCTAAAATCAAGTAAGAGTTCCAAAATCACCTAGAACATAACATTCTTTTCCATGTTTACAAATGACTGTTCTAAGAGGAGATGGTCTCTTTGTCAGGATACCATTTCTGCCAGGAGACAGGGGGTATCAGAACACAACTTGCATGCTCTGGTGGAGAACTACAGTCCTCCTCATTTTAACAGTTCACAAGTGCCTGATTAATTTTGCAATGCAGCTTTAAAAGAAGGAAAGGACGTCTAAGAGAGGATTTTGCTATTTAACTTTTTTTACTAGGACTACCCCAAAAAATACTGACTTTGAGTTTATTAGAATTTATTAGTTTATTATTATCAATCAGTTTATTGAATTTTAGTTTATTATTATTATTTCTGTCCATGCTTTCTGTGTGTCATATATTTGTATGTATTTTTATAAAGGTACACTGATATCTAAAGTTGTAGTGTTTTCTCTTTGTCTCAGAATGAAATTTGGATTTCTTTATTAATTTAAATGCCCACTACTCTGTCTTTTTTTCTCAGACTGAAGGTTTGAAACTCCACTCTGATATAAAAAACCTCCCCTGAGACAGAAGCCCTACACAAGAAACAGAACATAACATTTTATTTGTGATTATTCCAGCTTCTAGGGAGCAAACCGTGAATCTGTGATGGACTAATATATTTAACAATTGTTAAATGGTAGTAACTGGAGCTCTAATACTACTCACTCGTATGTGGTGTAACAGTGAAGTTTTCAATTAGCTTGCTTTTTTGTCCCTCAGGAGTTTTGCTGCCTTGCCAGGATTCTAGTCAGATTAGAATTCACCTTTAGGTTAGATATCTGCTCTTTAAAAAGCACATTTGACTTACTTTTCAGTCATCAGGCCTGACTGGTGAAAATCCTCCTGGGGTAATGAAGAGAAGGTAAGGCTGATATAACCACCTGTAATCGTTACTTGTATTAGGCTCTCTCTGTGTTAAGAAACCTACATGAGAGATATAGTGTTGGTAGTTCATGCAGCAGATAGCTTATCACACATCTTGTGTGCAATGAGAGAACTGCCATCCAGGAGCTCATATCACTGAGCTAACTGTCTAGTGCCATGTTTAAGGTATCTGTAATGTTTTCTGGATTCATGCTGGCTTCTCTGGCTATTTGTCTAGAAAAACACATGGCAAAGTTTTGCAAATAATATTAAAATGAGAATCTTGTTTGGCCTACCCGTTCTATATATTAATTTGAGAATCCTTGTCCACCTTTCCCCAAAGAAATTAGAGACCAATTTTAATGATATTTTTTCAGTGGACAGACATCTCCTTTCAATCTTTCTAACTGATTATGAAGCTATCCTTAATCATCACACTGTGATATATTATATTCCAAAGTTTTCGTTAGTCTACTACTACATAAAAATCCACTGCTAGTTCTGTACTATTTCATTCTGCCATGTAATTATTCTTCTGTTCCTATCTTACACTGATTAGAGAAGCATACACTTCCTCAAATGCTAAGAATGGGAAAGGTTATTTTTACAGTGAAAATTATAAGAAATTACAATTAGAGACGTCACTTGGGGTGAAAATCTCTTATAGTAGTCAGAGAGAGGATTGTGTGACAGACCCTGGTGTTCAATGTACAGAGTTTTTATTTGTTTGTTTACTTTTTAATATTAAGCAATTTTATGTCTTAATATTTTTTTTGAAAGCTGAGTCCAAAAAGTACTTTTGAATATTTTTGAATAATACTAATGACATTTTTAGAATTAAAAAAAATCCTGTTATGGATGTATTTAATTAATAATTACATTGAGATAATGAAGAAGAAGCTCAAATACAAGGGATAAGATAATTCACATTTGTCTGGGGGAACACATGGCTAAGTTGTACTGTTGTGCCAACAATGGCCTCTGATTATTTGAACACATGAAGGAGGAGAAAATTCTAAGCTGAGGATCAAGTAATGTGACTAAAAGAGGAAGGGGAGAAAATTGAGAGTGGAGTGAAATTAAAGAATATTAGTTCTAATTATAAACTTGGTATTTGTCTGGATATTCATATATTGTACAAATTTATCATTCTGTTATTAAAGCAGGTATTCCAAATTTCATACTGAAATTACATTCATAGAGCTTATGTGTTACAAGTTGCTGAATGCAGGCAGACCTCTGATGGATTCCTTGGCTTTGAAGTGGTATCTCAGATAATCAATAGGTGCCTGTGACAGGCACTTAGGGCAGGTCAAGGTGCAAATGTCAAGATGCTCAGAAATCAAGATACTCAGAAATGGTTTTGAAGATTATATAAATGTAATTTTAAAGGCAAAGGTAATCTTTTAAAAATCACTCCTCAAACTTACATTCAGCATCACTAAATGTTTACATTCAGTGTCACTGAATGGTTTTCTCCTGCAGTCTATCCTGCATCACAGTGACAAAATCACCTGAGACTGCATCACCTGCATATTAACAGAATATGTCTTATCTGTTCTGCTTAAGTGAAGCACCAAAACTGCACCAAACAACAGAACACCCCTCTCAGCTTGACCCATACTCCAGAACCATACCTGCAAAAATAGACTCAGTTTTCAGATCTGTGCTGAACTGCAGAACTCAAGCTCTTACATTTTCAAGATGAATATTAGAATTATTATGTTCTGTGTAGGAGTGATTCCTTCTTGTGTCCTTCACCATCTGAACAAACTAAGCAAAGAACATCTACATAAAATCACTGAGCACTCAGAAATCACATTTTATGTGCTAACTGTTTAATAAATTCTGCCTTTTGATTTCTGATGGGGCATATACTTGACTAATGCTTACTGAAAACAAAGGAACTCATGCTGTTTGTAAAAGGAGCTACCAGCACTTATTGTATCACAAAATGAAGTCATCTTTAGGCAGGCAAAAGCTTTACTTCAATGGAAGTTTCTTATCATCATTGATACACAATCACAGAGCTGACAATGAGCCAGGAACAAATATTTCCCTTAACTAATCAAGCAAAAGCTTGAATGCACATCATAGTTTACAATCCTCTTTGTTCTATTAATGGTAGAGAACATAATTGTGTTACTTGAAACATGGCATAGCTTTCTGCTAAGAATTCACTTGAATATAAGTATTGCACATACCACACCATTGCAGTATCTTCACTACATACCACACTATTTCAGTATCTTCACTAATGAGCTAATATTCCTCAAGCCATTTAAGCATATGGAGGTCATTACTTACAGTGGAGTTTATAGAGAGTTTGCTGATTTCCATCCTTAGGTGCTGTAAAGTGAGATGGGCTGTGAAGGAACTTCTGAAGTGTCTGAAGATTTCACATGTACCAGCCAGAAAGTTTTCCCTCTTTGTTTGCTTAGCACTCCCAGAAGGCAATAAAAGTAAAATGGTTTATAAAATAGGACATATGGACAAACTTGCTGTTGCAGCAGGTATGGATTATATCACGAGAGATTTTATGTCAAATGTCTGATATAAAAGGAACATCAGCTAGGTCCCCAGTCACCCGGTGATACTGACTTCAAGAGTTTCTATGTGTTCTGCTTTAATAATTTGACATTTATCCAGACAAGAAACCTGTAAGTTTGTCCTTATCTTTGAAGCTGTCCTCTTGGTCTGATCTCCTACCTGACAGCCAAGTCTTTAAACGTGCAACTATGTCAGTTCACACTTCAACATGCAGGTAAATAAAATTACTAATGCACAGTAGGGCTGGTGTGACTATTTTAGTTCCCTAAGACAAGTTCAAAATAGAGGCCAAATCTTATGGTGCCATATCACAAGTTTTCAGCCTTAGTCTAGTAACAACACTGTGACCTTCCAGGCACTGTAATAATTAAAGAACACTGCTACTATCTGTATTTTCCTGTGAAGTTTCAGAACTGATGTCCAATTAAAAATATAAAGTTGCAAAAGTTTGTGGGGTTTTTCCCCTGGAAGGGGACAATATATTGTATTAAGGCTGTGTCTTGTGACTCTGTGAGAGCACTTCATCAAAAAATTTGGTTGAAATTCAATGGCTGACCATCTGATATTCCACAAAAACATTTCTTCTGTCCAAAATCAGCATATTCTACAGGGTAGCAAAAAAGAATTGCAACAATAAATTGATCCTGGTCTGATTCAAAAATCTGCCTTTAAATATATGAGATTGTACTGCAAATTCAAATTGCCAGTGGATCATATTGCTTAAGGTTAAGTCAACTTGGAGTGAAATCCAGATAATTTTCTACCTTTTCTCAACTCTTTTATCATATCCCTAAAACCTACTGCAGTGAAAGTGAAAGAAAACCCACCCACAAAATAAAGCCATGTAAACATAAGTGTTTAGGGGGTTTTACTTGTATCTTGAGCAAGGCAGAAGAATTGAGGAAGTATTTGTTTTGTTTCCCTTGTTTTCTGGTTCAGCTTTCTTAAAGTATATCATTATTTTATGATTTTTATAACAATTAAGAAATTTTTTTTAGGCCCATGATTTCTTAACTTCAAAACTTCTGCTTAAATTCCACTGGGATTTATAGATTAAAAACATGCTTAAAGTGAGTGTGTAATTAGATGTTTTGCTGAATTGGATTTTTAATAGCTAATTTATTTTTAGTAAAGTTTTATTGGCATCCCTGCTTATGTGAAGGAGCTATTTACTTTTTCGACGCAAGATCTCATTTGCAGAATTTCTGAAGAATTACCTACATTAAAGCAATGAGGTAGAATTAATTATTAGGAACTCAGAGGCAAAATCAAACAGGGAGCACTAAAACTGAAACCCCATGTATTTATTTTGGAGTTTTTCCATTCTAATAAAGGTGAAGTGGACAAACACATTATTTCATCTATGAAGTATTATGATATCTGCTTTCCCTCAAGTACAGTGAAGCAACTTCATGGCTGGTAAAAGCAACAAGGGTTGGGTTGGGGTTTTTGGTGGTGGTGGTTTTGGTTTTTTTTCCTAAACAAAGTCTGCTTTGTCACAACAAAAAAATTGCATCGTAAAAAATAAAAAGTAGACATAATGAAAATGATGAAAATTGAGACTTTACCTTTATGGAAAAGCAACAATATGTAGGTGTCCTTTCTAAAAGAGAAGGAAAATTACTTGCAGAAGTCTCAAGACAAATTAGGGAAATTAGAGTCTTCAAAGCTTTCACCAAGATTTTTGGGGTTTGAGCAGTATGGGAGAACAAATAGCAAAGCATGTTGCAGGAGAGAAATGCTAAAATTTCACAAACAGAATTGTTTGAAACTATGATCTGGTTTATTGACAGCATAAAAGAGACTTGGCATAAGAAAAATGCATAATTGGTCACAGGACAGAAGCCAGCTAGCTTGTTATTAATATGATTCCTATCAAAATTCAGTAAGGCCACAGCATTTACCAGTGATCTTACTCATTACTGGATATCCTGGTGGGATCTATGTGACCTCGCATGTGTTTAATCTAAAAGGTAAAACTTCTGACAAGAAAAAATTATACACTCACCTTTTTCTAGGACATATTTTTTCACCCAACAAGCCTTTATTGAAGTCTTTGTAATTGCTTTTAGTATTGTCTTTTTTGGACTAGGCTTCCCTGTTGCCTTTTTCCAACCTGGAAAAGAAACTTGAGATAATTTTAGTAAAGGAGGTAATATAAAAGGTGGTCTTTATTTGAAGGCCTCCAGCAGCAGTTATGGAAAGATGTCCATAAAAGCCTACCCTCATCAGGGGTGAGTTTTTTAAGTTTTAGGAAATTAGCATAATTGATAAAAGGCACCAGTTAGGAGGACAAGGGGTGACCCCCTTCAGCACTGGCTGTACTTTGTCCATGAGAATGGATCTCCAAGAGTTGTTCTTAGCCTTGTTTCTCAGGAAGAACCAGGATAACATGGGAGCCTTATATCTCTGGAATTTTTTTTGTCTTTCTGCTTAAGGAAAGGCCATGGCAAAGTACTGGGAAAATTGGCCACTAATACAATAAGTGACAGAGTTATAAATAGATGTGTGAGGAATACAGAGAATGTATATAAAGAAAGAAAAAGGCAAAACCTAAATGACATCATCCCCCTGCCCGTTCTGGGGAGAGGCTGCTGTTCCTCCCTTGGAGCTGCCTAAGAGGGACCAGGGTGGAGGCTGTGGGTTCAGGCAGACAGGGGAGCCAGGCACAGAACTGGCAATTGGCAGTGCCCACAGGGATTGACTCCATGTCCCTTCAGAAAGCACTGCCCTCAGCAGTGAGGGTGTCTGTGGTTCTATGTAAAATGAGGAGTGAATCTTTGATATAGTTTTGTGATTTTTAAGTTTTACACATTTTTTTTTTTGTTTCAATAGTTCTGTCTACAAGCAGTGTACTTCTTGTCCTCAAGTCAGACATTGTGTTATAATGAAATGAGGTTTTCTTTGCAATGAGACAATGTCCTCTTTTCCTATTTTTTCCTATGTAAAAGCCCATTGGAATGAATACAAGAATTAGTAAGCAGACTAGGTACATTGAAGGCCATTCAGGTTTTGTATATTCATTGCATGCATTTCTCTGACATTTTACCTGGACTCTTAGTTGAAAAGGTGCTGAAAAATAGAAGACAGGCAAAGCCTCTGGAGCAGCTAAATCCATCAGCTTAGTGCTGTGCAAATGTCACCTTGTGTCTTCCTTTTTGCCGTGAGAGTAGAAAAGATCTTACCTTTACCTGCAATATATGGATACCTTCCATGAAGGTGACAGCAAAAGACCCCTTCCTTCTTAGTACCTCCTCCAGCTTCTCAAAGAAATCCCCCAGTCTGGCATTTTTCTGTTGCAGGCCTTTGCTCTAGGTCTGCAAAACAAGAAAAAGGAATTTGTAAGCAACCAAAAAGCCCCCAAAACTGCATTTTCCATATTAGCTTTGTACTAATGTAAATGCTTGCATAAATATAATGGATGGTCACAGGAAATATGAGAGCTATACCTAGAAGCAAGGTTAAAGAAACATCATTCTGGATTGCCCAAGATAAAATCAACTTTTTGGTAGTATCAAGTCTGGTACTTTGTGGGAGAATTCCCTATCATTGGGCATTCCTCATGAACTTGGTAGCTCACTAGGGATACACATCAGACATTTTTATGCAGTTAACATCTGTCCAGAAATTCCAGATCAATTACTTGTATATAATAATCTGAAGTGACTATAAAAATGCATGTAGAGTTCAGAGTGGATTAAACACAATCAAAAGCTGACACAAGCCAAAAAACCCCAGATTCCTCTAAATCTGAAATTCCTCTGAATTCAGAAAAAAAAACCCCAGTAGAGAGGGGGTCCCTTCCTAAACTTTTTGGGAGCAGAAATTCATTTAAAAACCAAACATAATTCATGTCAAACCAAAAAAGTGGTAACATTATCTTCTGCCAAAAAGAAATTTCCTGAGGAATATTATTAGTATTTTTTCTGAAGTACATCATCTGAGACACTTCATCAAAATAATTAGCTGATTGTGTTAAAAAACCTGAAGGGTAGGATCCTGCTTATTTAGGGGAATTACTTTGGTATTTAGGAAAAACGATCCAATTCTGTGTCTTGCGAGAACCAAAGCAGCCACCCAAGTCTGGCAAGCATAAAACAAGCTCTGTAAAACCTAAAGCAGCAAATGGGGAGCATGCAGGATAGCACAGAGCTTCCCACATGGACTGGGAGTGGCCTCTACAGGAGCAGCTGAGCAGGTCTCTGAGTGTGCTGGCTGCATGGGTCAGGTCTGCCAAACCTCTTTGGGAAGCTTGGAAGTGAGCAACTCTGCCCGTTATACATCTCATATCTGATCATAGAAGCATGGAATAATGGAATACTTTGGGTTGGAAGGGTTCTTAAAAACTATCTAGTTCCACCTCCTGTGCCACAGACACTACATCAGGTTGCTCAAAGCCCCTCCAAGCAGGAATGGGGCTTCCACTTCTCTGGGCAACCTGGGCCAGTGCCTCACCACCTATGTTAGGAAGAATTTCTTCCTAATACTGAATCTAAACCTACCTTCTTTCAGTTAAACTACAATCTCTTGTCCTATCTGATTTCTAAATTGATGTCTGCATCTCATCCTCAACAGATTATATCTATAGCCTGTAGGTTCCTCTATGAGAAAAAACCTTTTGATCCTGTATGCACACAGGCTAAGTATCTCTGTTGCCAACAGGAAATAGTTCTGTCTTTGGGCAATGTCCTACTAAGTCCTCTGCTGAAGAGGCTGATAAACCACCACTCTCTCTCTTCCCCTGGAAATCATCTCCATCTTCTCTTTTCTATTTCCACAGCTGTTTGTAACTGGATGATTTCCCAGAGACATTTTGATCTGTTGACAAAAGGTCAACAGCTAAAAAATACAGTTCATCACCAGAGTATTGCTAAAAAAAAAAAGAATACTCTTCAGATGGTCTCTGCTGTATCTATGAAAACCTGACATGTGAGAGGTCTGACCTGTCACTCTTTGTGAGGGAAGCTAGGGAGTGATGATCATGGAATTCAGTCAGCTCATGTGTTGGCATTGTGCTGATGAAGACACAGTAGCTGGAAATTTCACAGGGAGTCAATACACTGGGTAGAAAGATGACTTTAAAGAAACTACACTGTGTATGTGCTATGTAAGAGGATGAGGCTGAGCTGATACTCAGCTGAAAAAACAATAACCACACCACTTTTCACACTGAAGAATGTTTCTCTGGAGAGGGAAGGAGAGCTGGAGAGAGCAGAATCAACAGTCTCAGTCCACATTACATCAGGAATGGGCTCTTCCTATCTTATGGGTTACACATCTAATGATGTGGAAAGTACAAAAGAAAAAAAAAAAAAAGAAAAAAGACACAACCCCTGCTCCAAAACATATGTATATCTAAATACTTTAACATTTTACACTGAATTTTATATTTCACTTGACCTGCTCTAGGCTCATTCAAAAAATAAGCCAATAATACCAGATGGAGGTTGTAGCAAATTTCATAGTGAACATTTTTCATTAAAAGCCTGAATCCAGAATCATTTAAGGCTCTCAAGGGTTAAATCATATTAGGTAGGGTTTATATAGAAAAAAACCCCACCAGTTAGGAGCAAATTATGCGAAAAAGAGAAAGCCGATATAAATGATCTGTTAGAATTCAATGGTAATTATTTGTTTTGTTTCAATCTATTAGAATTCAATGGTAATTATGCAAGTTTTGTTTCTATAGCTTCTGTCCTTAGTTCAGTAATAATGAACTTTCTATGAAGAAAATACCATGGCATTTCCACACTTACAGTTAAAAAAAGAAAAAAAAAAGAAAAAAAAGTGAAACACCCCAAGACAAAAATAAATCAGTTTTTGCCTTATGTGAACTAGTGTGAAAGATAGAATTGGACAACTTGAAAATTAAGTTAACACTTTTGTAAACATGCTGTCGTCTAGAAGTAAAAGATGGCAATCTTTTCATAGAGAAGATGGGAAAATATTATATGCTATATTTAGTTATGTTTTCACATTTTTCATGACTTCGTCACTCCTTCTTTCTCTAAGCATACAGTCTTATTTTCTTTATTCACCATCTGAAATTCTTTCCTGAGAGAATGAAAGAAGAAATTTATGAATAAAAGACTTCATTTCTTGTCGTGATCATAAACAACATAGTTTATGGACACTGCATACTAAGTTTAAAAGAAGGCTTTCACAGAAATTTTTACAGCCAAATGTAACAGCTCATTTAGAGTCCTACTTTGCATGAAGCCAAAAAGTTAATTCAGATCAGTGAAGAAATCTGAAAATACTGTGGCAAATCCCTCTTTTATTCAATATACAAAATACAGCCTTACTTGTTTTAAGGGAGTTGTAGATTAAATTTTCAAAGATGTCATGGATAGAGTTTTTCACAATTTATAAACATATAAAAATTTATAAACAATCATTAGACAACAGAACACCCAAAAAATACTGAAAATATTAACTATAACTAGTAACACTGATCATCTTCCTTCCACTAAGGACTATCTTACACAGATGATGCATAACACCTCAGGCAGGGTAGCACATTGATATTGAATAAAACACCTGCAGGATCCGAGTCTGTAATAACATTCAGGACAGTAACAGTACATAAGGACTATTTTTAATCAATCCATATAATTATTTTTAAGGCTTCATCTGTTCAATGTTAAAAGTATTTCTAAACCATAGTTTCTTGAATAAATTAGACTAAAATAAACAATAAAAACTCATGATGCAGACATAAAAAATGCAGGTTTGTTCCTTACTTCAAAACCAGTTTCTGAATCTGTGTGTTAACAGTTTATTAAATTATACTTTGCAGATAAATATGTATATATGCATATGAAAATCCAAGTAGAAATGTTCCGACATCACAGTGGGACACTAGAAAATTATTAAAATATCAGGATAACTGGGATATGAGGTGAGGGAAGAACAGCCATTTGACTTTTGGCTGACACTTCCAAACATATGTGACGCTTCCAACCATATGTTATAATGAATGTAAAAAATCAAATTATACACTTGACTGAACAACATCATGGGAAAATTTGTAGTCCAATTTGTTTGTTTAAACTGAAACTGATAACTGATTTCTAAATATGATGCCACTGCATTAGGTATAAACTGATCTGGAGTTAATTCCAGTTTCATCTCTGGCAGAACTATCCCTGTGAACCCTAGGATATATTCTACATTTTCCAGCAGCAATAAAATAGCTTTACCACATAAAGAAGAAGCCAGAGGGAAGAAAAATGATCACTTGGTCTTAAAATAAACAAATGCATTGAAAAACTTGAGATGAAAATAGTTTTTTAGTTCCATCCAGCAGTTTGCTGGAAATCATTAAGAAGTTTCATTACAGAAAGGTGCAAATAAAAGTGCGTCCACATCACAAACACTCAAGTCAGAATGAGGTTTTCCTGGTCCTCTAAACTTCCAATTCCTGTTGTGTTTGTTTATATACAATCTCAGTCATATCTGAATGTATTCCTAGTTGAGAACAAACAACATTTGCTAGCTGATTCTTAGTAGGTGATTTAACCCACTCAAATAATGTAACAATTAACATGTTGCCTTCATCTTCGGTTGCACTGTAATCAATTTGCTAGTGCAATAGAGAACTACCCTTGACTGTAATTAATATTGTGCATTAGACAGAAGCCTTCAAGTAACAAATTAGCCTTCCTTTTCTTATTATATGATCAATTGTAGCCAAGTAGTTTTGCTGTAATTTTACAGTGGCAATTGACAAGCAACTTCTTAACCAAGGACTGGAAAATATACCCATAAAGACAACATACAAATACAAAAGTAGGCTGGGCTGAGAACAGGAGTAACCCTAGGCAGTAGGACTTGGTGGTGGTGGTGGTGGATGAGAAGTTCAATATGAACCAGCAATGTGCACTTACCCAGAGTGCCAAATATATCCTGGGCTGCATCAACAGCAGAGAGGCCAGCAGGGAAAAGAAGGTAATTCTGCCCCTCTGCTCTTGTGGCACCCCACCTGGAGTGCTGCATCCAACTCTGGAGACTCCACATAAGAAGGACATGGACCTGTTGGACTGAGTTCAAAGAATGGTCACCAAGCTGATCACAAGGAAGGAGCTCCTCTTCTAGGAAGACAGACTGAGAGAGCTGGGGCTGTTCAGTTGGAGAACAGAAGGCTCCAGGGAGATCTTTATATCAGCTTGAAGGGGGTTGGCAACAGAGCTGGAGAGGGCATACAAGAGCATAGAGGGAGGGGTCATACATGAAAACTGAAAAAGTGTAGGTTTAGTTGAGATGCTAAGAGAAATTCTTCACTCTGCGCATGCTGAGGCACTGGCACAGGCTTACTAGAGAAGTTTTGGGTATCCCTTCCATGAAAGTGTTCAACTAGAAGGCATCACTCCCCATAGCAAGGGGCTTGGAACTCAATGATCCCTTCCAGCTCAAACCATTTTATAATTTCTTTCATGTATCTTATAATTTCCCAAGAATTAGTATGTCAAACAAAAAGTAATACTCACCAAAACTAACCAACTAATCAAACATATAAAAACAATCACAAACCAAAGAAAAATTCCCTACATTTGTCCTACTTGACTCCTTCCCTAAGTTTAAACAACATTTTAGGGGAAAAAATCCCCAGGAAGCTGCACTGGAAAAGAAAACAGATTCATACTGTCCTTATTGACACAGAGCCACAATGCAAATTCTTTTGGCAAATTAGAAGGCAAATATAAAACTACTACTCTTTTAAACTGAAACTGGACTAACTAATGCATTCAGTAGACAGGATACTTACTTGGACATTACATACTTTAAGCTCACCTCTTAAATATTCTTTCTTTAGAAATATTGGTTCTTACCTATAGTATTTGGAAGGTTGTATAGCCTATTATCCTGCATCAAAAAGAACACTCTCAAAATCTAAAAAAAAAAAAAAAAATTTGCTTTTTTGAAACTTCTCTATCTTAAAAGCAGACTAATGTCAAAATGCTTCAGGAGAGAAACTTCTAGAATGGATGATTAATTTATTAGAAATAATCCTTTCAAGCATCATTCTGGGACTAAAAGAATTAGAAAACCAATATGACTGCTTATTCAGCATTTCAGGTCAGGGTCACAAGTGTAATTTTCCAGTGAATCTCCCAGTCGGCCTTTGATTACCACTGTTTTCCTTGATGTCATAAGCCATTTCAGAGTATGTGAATAAGCTTTCTCTCAGAAACTAGACCAGAAGGTTCCTTCTTAAGGCAATTCAACTGCTAATGGCCACTGAGAACCTGGGAACAGATTTAGAACTACTACAAAAGTAAATCACTCTGTGATTTTGGTGAGTGCATCCTCTGCAGTGATTGCTTCCCTTGACTGTACTGAAGACAGCTTTGATTAATTTTTCTTCCTGTGGGCATTCACTAGAGTTTTACTTTTTTAGTGACCCACAGCAGTCCCTACCTTATAAATATCCATAATTTGTACTTTCCCTGCTCTTCGGTCACATTACTGTAGCTACTCACAAGCAGTTTAGAGTGAGACAAATCCTTTTTGTTCCTTATGTCATATTCCTCACAGTATGAAAATAAAATATATCAAGAAGGAAAGAACTAAAAACGGACCTCATTCTGATACCTATTTGGTTGCTAATTTTCTATAGCTATATTTAAGGCTCAAGGGGGGTTGCTCTTTACGTGTACCTATGGGTAAAAAACCCTCACTAATCGTATAAAAGTATTTCTGCTGTTTTTAAACCAGCTTGGTTTAATAACTGTGCAGATGCAAAGATAAATACCTGTATAAGTACTACCTGTACATACATAGGTTAATTTCATAGAAGATACCATTGAGTTACAAAGTATCTGTCATATGTATATATATATATATATATATATATATATATATATATATATAAAAAGAGAGAGAGAGAGAGAGGGAGAGAGGGAGAAAGTGATAAACTATCAGTCCGTCCCTCCCCTCTGTTAAAGCAACAATAAAACCCCAGTAGTTGAAGTAAGAACTCCAACTCCTTAAAACAAACCATTAAAGGAAACAATTTGCAGACAAATCAGGTGTTACATTGGTCTCAGCTGAAAAGATTTAGTTGCACTTCTTCAGCCTTTTCATTTAATCCAAAGGAATTTCATGTTTATGGTAACTCCTTATTCATATCAGGCAAATGGGCATTTTAAACTAGAGACATGCATATCTGAAATAAGGAGTATAAGAGAACACAAACAAGGTTTTAGGTAAAAAAAGTCTTTGCTGATTATCTGCTTTTGGAACAGCAGTGTTTTTTAATGAACTCTGTTTTCCATGTGTGTGGAAAAGTGTCAGTATTTCCTACAGTAATCAATCATGTGACCTCATGAAGGAGGTGGTATTAATACTTAATAACTTACCATCCTCCTCAGCCCAGTAAATTGTAGGTGCTGTAGAAAACTCCCTTAACTACATATACATCAACTGCAAATTTGATAAAAACACTTATATTTTTTGCTGTTGATATTTCAGCTGACAGCAGATTTCACTTATTGATGGCAGAACAAAAATTCAGTTTTTGCATTTTTCCTCCTTACATACTTAAATTGTTTTCTTTACTATCACATCTTCCTGTTCCCATCAGTCCTGAAAGACACAAAACTGAGACTATATCAATACTACAGATGGGAAACCAAGCAACATAGGAAACAAGTCACTTATTTAAGTTTCAGGTTTAGCAGTGAACTGAATTGAAGTCTTGTAAATCCTATAAGCACAGTAAGCACTGTAAAGTCTATTTTCTAAGGTAAAAAATGACAGTTTACATCAGTTCATCTCAGCGCAATGAATACCTCTCTAGAGAGATGGAAGAAAGAGAGGGGAAAATTTCCCAAGGCCAGAAAAAATTCAATACAAATACCATATTTTAGGAAGAGTTATGCAGAATTATTAATTTACTGTATTTAGGCATAATATGTGAAACTGGTGAAATAGTCTTAGATATTCTTATTGGTGTAATTCTTTAAGCCACAGGAAATTATATTTGCAACAGACTAAATTAAGAAAAATAACAGACGCAACAAATGAGTCGGCACACTGCATTCAAAGTTCCATTTTGGAAATTATTTGGTTAATTCACAGGTGAATTCTGCAGCAAAGGGAGAGTACATTCTACTAGAACATTTTTTCTTTTTCTGTAGGTGTCCCTCATACATACCCTCTATTTTCAAGTAAACACTTTGCTCAGATAACTATGGTATGTCATGAATTGGAACACTGACTGTAACCCTGAATTAGACAACATGTCACTAAACCACATAATAACTCAGGAAGGAAGGGGTCTCAGGATGACTGTAGTCCAACCCCATGCACAAAGAAGCTCTGGGGTATGGGGAGGCATTATGCTAATATAGTGTCAGCTAATAAAATTAAATAATAAAATAAAATTAGTAATGCCTAATAATCATGGGATTGGCAGAATGTGCCTGCAACTTTGGACGATATTTATTGTGAATACATAAGTTAACTTCTTACAGGAACCTTTTTATACTTGGAAGAAAGTAGCTGCCTTGCAGACAGGACAGAAACAACAACGCAATACTCTCAGTGTCCAGACTGAGGGGATGTCAACAGAAACACCAGCTCATTTGCTACTTGTGCAAAAGAAAACACATCATTAAATGCTGGACATTGTCAGTATCAAGTAAAGCTATGAAATTAATTTCCATACTTCAGCTGTACCAATGCAGTTGGAAAGCTAATTCCATAACAGAAATGATCTTTGAAAGCTGTTGTTTTTCTGACCCTCCCTCCTTGGTCCTTGGAATCTAAGGAATTGCAATTGGGCAAAATGTTGCATACTGCCATGAAGAACCATGATCTGGTCACCTTGAATGCAGAATCTCTGTTTATGCATATTTGCGTGTTCAGTCCATTCTGTCCATGTGACTAAATGCCATGAAATATGGTGTAGTTTCTGAATATGGGGATTCTTGATTTCACAGAAACCACATCAGTACTCACAGGACTAATAGTCCTGTATTGCAGTCAGGTGCTGTGACTGCTGTATATTCTTCTTTATTGTAAATATTTACAGAAAAATTAAATAACAACAACAACAACAACAAAATATTTGTTTAAATTATGTGTAAGGAAATATTTGATTTTCTAAATAAATTATTAAAAGTTAGCACAGATCTGGAAATTGTGTTTGCTTTTAACTGCTCCTGCACTGAAAGGGGAAAAAAAAGCTGAATTTGACTCTAAGCATCAAATGACCCTTCTGTGGTTTACCCTTAAACATATATGATGCCAGAAGGCAGTTTGAAGGCAGTGGCTGCAAATTTTAAAGCCAGGGTGGTTAATTGCCAGAAAAATAAAATATCCTGTGTGAAGTCAGTCCTCATGAACTTGTGCCCCAATGCCAGCAAACCCCATGTGGGGTAATTATTACCAGTGATCTGTGAAGGATCAGTATAGGAATTTCACTGCCAAGAGCTGAATCAAGCAGTCATAAACCATTTTTTTCTCGTTTTAGGTAAGCCCTGAAATTTTTATTTAGGTTTGTATAGTAGCCTACGCTGGATACTTCAAGATACTGCAAAATATTGTGTTCATAACTGAAGTCAATAGAAAGGAACCTACTCTTCAAATAGTCCCCTTTTATAGGCAAGTCTAAGAAAGGGACCTCTCTGAGATGTGGAATGCAGCATATCTCACCCTAAAGATTTTCTTTTGACAGTGTAATTCCACAAACAGTAATTAAATCTTAATTAAAGATAGGCAGGCCAATAAAACCCCATCAAACTTCTGAATAACCTGTAAAACCTTTCTTTAAAAGTCATAAAAAGTTCACAGGGCATGTTTGGGGTTTTTTTATGGGATTGCCATGATCATCTTTAATCATGGAAACTTCTCCAGGACACAGTGCAGAATTCTATGTCATCTACCCCAGTTCAACAGTTTGTTCTGCAATTTCACTGTCTGTCTGTTGATGTCAACTGGCACAAACACGAAGCTTTTACTTTAGTGACAATAAAGATTGCCTGAAACAGGTAAGACTGTCCTAGTTTTGTACTTGAGATAATTTAAGGGGTTGGTAGAAGTGGTCTGATAAAGTGTGGCCCATGTATTTCAGCATGTCTTAGGCTCTCTGCCTTATGTAAGCTACTTTAACTTGTAAAGTGAAAGTAAAGTGCTCCACTGTGACAGACAGGAAACCTGAAATGTATCACCTGAGTCATGGAGCATTTCAAAATCTGGTATGTGGAGCTGATCAGCATTGAGATCTGTTCTCCAATGGGTCAGCAGCATTTCAGTAGTGATCTGGTCTCCTCAGTCACCTGATAATAGGGTAGGAAAATGCTTGTGATAGTTTTTCAATACTTGTCCAATTCACAGTGATATTACAGAATCAGAGAATGTAAAATTGGACGGGACCACAGTGGATCATCTGGTCCAACCTCCCTGCTCCAGCAGGGTCATCCCAGAGAACAAGGCACAGGATTGTGAACAGACAGTTCCTGAATATCTCCAGTGAGGGAGACTCCACATCCTCTCTGGGCAGCCTGTTCCAGTGCTCAGTGACTGGCACAGGAAAGAAGTTCTTCCTCATATTCAGGTGGAACTTCCTGTGCATCAGTTTATGCCCTTGTCTTAATAAACTGGCAGTCAAAACCGGAGCAGAACAATGTTTGAAGCATTTGGATTTTTCTGATGATGAGGCTTTACTGTGATCTTTGGGGTATACTATTCCACAAAACAAAAAACCAAACAAACACACCAACCCCAGCCTCCGCAAAAAACCCAAACCAGAAAGAAAACAAAATAAAATTCCACAAAAAAGTATTAAGCTACAGAAGCACTGATATGGACACTAAAGCTGTGACCATTTTGTAAGTGTCTTGCTTTCATAGAAGTCACAGACTGACATGGGGCACCTGATGAATAACTAGAGGAGACTTGAAAATCTGTACTAGTCCCACTGGCAACATTAATCAAGCTTAATTTCTGTGGCAGTCTTGCATGTAACAAAGTGAACATTCAAATATATTTTTGTTACACCATATGCCACTGGCAAATCTAAGTTATTAATAGAGCTCATTGTGAGGGAGCCATTTCACAGCAGATGCTTCCTTAGCACAACAGATTTAAATCTTATCAAGTGCCACCTTGCCAACTCTGTTCACCTAGATTATCCATTTGTCAGATTTTCTCATAATCATTATTATACTTTCTTCCAGCACAATCTTTATTGATTGGACAGAGAGTACTTTCTGTAAGAAAATTAGAACACCATACTATTAATATTCTTCTAATCTCTTTTCAAAGTACAGCTACATTATGATGAGCACAAACCACTCAGTGATGAGTATGTGGTGGGTATAGAGTTCCTGTAGTCACTGATTGCTAAATGTGTTTAATATCATTTCCTTTAACAATCCTCACACTGTTTGTGTTAGGATGAATTCCCTTTCAGAGGGACAGTAACTCTCTTTATGCTGCTTGTTCCAGCATGATGTTCTGATGCTATTTCAAAAAAAATTGGTGTTACAGCACAAGTGGCCTATTGTCATACACAGTATCAAAATGAAGACAAAATCATTGGGTAATTTTGTCATCGGGCTATCTATGTATTGCTGTCTTTAATTTCCTTTCTAGACAGAATTTGGCAGTGGTTATGATATGTAATGAGAGTGACAATATGAATACTTCAAATCAGTCAGAACTGTGGTACACCACACTATTGGATCAATACAATCCATCATATCAGGCTCTCCTGTCTCATTCAGTTTATTCTTCTATTCCAAATTGATTGGTTACGTGGCATATTTTTAGAAGATAATGTCATGAAAATACTAGCATGACATTTTAATTAAGCCCAGGCAATATTTCTCTGCCGTTTTATCACCAGTTAAACTGAGACATGCAGAAAGGAGCAGACATCAGACAGCCCCACACAGCAAATTAATGGTGAAAGTAGCAGGGTAAACCTTATTTTAAGTCTACACAAAAAAATTCAGATTATGTGATACTAGGAAAAATATTTGATATTTAATGTACTTTTCACCTTCAGACATTGTACAAAAGACTTAATTATTTATACTAGTATTAATAAAGGCACTGGAGACCTTGTTATACTCTAAGATCATATTTAGCAGCTGGGCTGATTGCTTTCTGTGGTGAATTTGTGGCAGTGATAACAAGGCTTCATAAAAGTCACCATTTGCTATGAGAAATCAAAGACCCTGAAGAAATGTAGACCAAGAAATACACAGAGAAATGTATCTGTGTTATTAAAAGTAGAGCCATGGGAGCTGGGAAGAAATTGTCTAGCAAGAAAGCACATAAACCTTTCAGATAACTTAATAGAAGCCAAGGGAAGTGTTAAAGAAATTAGGACAGTAAACCAAGGTTAGGAAAAAGAGAAAGTGATTAAAAGGAAGCAAGAGCAATGAAATGGAAAGCTATATTCTCTATTTGTTCTACAGGTGTCTTGAAAGACATAGAGCAAATTGGGTGTCCAGCTGTAGCATGAAAATACTGCACTACCTGCAGAAAACAATCTTTTAGTTTTTTCTGTTGCAGTTTAGGTGAGCTTTGATAACTGAAGTGATAGTAGATTTTCAGACTATGTTGGATTGCAGCACATGCTTTGGACATCCATTTCTGCTACCTAGTAAAAGTCTTTGGGGAACATTGATTTCAAGGATGATCAAGAGTCATCAGTCACCACTACAGCATTGGAAGCTTCTAGTTCACGGGATCATATATAAAGCAATATGTGGAAAATTAACATATCGATGGTTCTATGATTCATTACCTAATCTATATTTGTTTAAGATTACAAAAAAAATATTCAAGACAACACTACTATTTCAGTTGTCCTTTCAGGCTGGTTGTAACTTATATATGATATCTGTAAAAAACCCTTGCTCTTGGTCAAAATGTCTTTGCTGGTGTACAGTGCAATCAGCACCTTCAGTGCAATCAGTATGATAATGTCATTTGCTGTTGTGAAGAGATTATTATAAATGGTTACAACTCTTCTCCACCAGGTTCATTTTGATCTCTTGGAGAGAATTGAAAGGAGAGGGAACACTTTCTTCAATGCAGGCGGGTGGCTGTAGAAGGGAAGGGATGGCAGATGAAGGGAAGCAACCTGAAACTGTAATAAAGACCATATTTAGGCCTTTTACTATAAGCATTTCATGGTAAATTGTTAATAGAGTTCAGAGTCCCAGAATGCTGTTTCATTAATTTCAATTTCTGCATGTAGCAATACTGCTCTGCAAGGACCATTTCAATTCTGCTATGCCTACTGACTGCAACATTATTGCTGAGCTTACCATCATCACTTACAGATTTACCATTTCAAATCCAAATTACTAGAGACCACTCCCTAGTAAACCCTGTATTAAATGATTTTAGGTCCTGCTGACAAGTGGGAATGCAGCAGCCTGTTATACAAGCCTCGTGCTACATGAGAAACTAGGGCAGGATCTGCAGAAGTGGGGAGAGGAAGAAGCAGCTGGTTACAGACCATTGCCTGCTTGCTGTGCTGTGTGTGCTCAGTGTCACTCTCTATAGAGGGGTTGCATCATTTCTTGAGATCTTTTTTAGCACTGTAGCTACATCTTGCCATGAATGTTACCTGCCATTTTTGTTATTGCATTTTTTAAATGAGGACAGCTTAGGCATTGTTTTTTTTCCTGCTTCCTCAGAAAAAAAAAATAGAAGTCAAAATTCTGTGTGCCTGTTGTTATGCATTTGAAAGCTCACCTACCTCTTTTTGTTAATGAAGTGGCAAAGGGGGTTCCTTAAGATGAGTGTCCAGCCCTCTGCAGCTTTCAGAAGCTGTATTCTGTTTGTTGATATTGAGATCATGATGTAAAACCCCATCTTTCCTAACAGAAAAGGGAGTAATATAAACACTGCTGTTTCTTCAGCTTGTACTTTTGATTATTTTGCAGGCAATCTCTATGACGTTCTACATGTAAACTGAAGGAAGGGTGGATGGAAATATTAATACCCTTTGAGTTAATAAATCATTTCAGAGTATATCTACATGCACTCATAGACCTAACATTAACCTTATGCTCTTCTCTAAGGGACTACTTCAGCTCTGGAATGAAAAATTGAATGGGATTTAGATTCTAAGTTTGAAGAAAGCTTTTCTTGATATCATTTCATTGCATATCCTGTCTGCTGTGATTTTTGTCTGCTTGCGTTTCTTTGCTTTGGGCTTAGAACAAACTCATACTCCATTTAAAATCTAAGATGACACTGAAGGACTGAGGTGAACACATGAAAACTACAGTTGCAGAAATAAAATGAGAATCCAAGCTATAGGATTGTGGTTTAGGTCTTTTATTCCCCATCATACTAATTGAGATGCTCTCTTTTCTTGCCCTTTAAATTTCTTAGAGGCAATTTTGGTAACCAATATTTGGAATTATTCCTTCACGATGGCAGGAACTGTGTGAAGATCTTATAGGATTTTTCACCATAGGAAAAGGAAACAGCCATTAACAATGTTAACTGAGCTCAGTTTCCCAAAAGATTGGATAATTTGCAGACCTGATTTTATTATACTGTCATGCTGTTGCAATTGTTTTAGCTTAAAATCAAACTGATAAACTGTTTGGGCAAGTACAGTGGTACAGCCAGAAACAGACAATTCATAGCCACAAGTAGCAGACCAGCAGCATCAGAATGTGAAAGATAGTGGGAACTATCTTTCAAATAATGCCAGGAACAGCCTTAAGCCACTGGAAGTAATGCAAACTGTACCTAGTTTTAGGCTGATTAAGACAATTAAAGAGGGATATGTATGTATGTATGTATGACTTGCAGTATGGTAATTTGATGTGTCTTCCCTGATGAGTATTTCATTCTTCTACCATTGCCACGAGAAGACACTATATTGATATGCAGCTATCCAGCCTGGTTAATATTTTATTTGCCCAAATCTTCTCACAATCATGACTACTCATATTCAGATATTACTAAATTGCCTTTTGTTTATACAAGTGTTCATTTATAAGTTGTGATTACATTAATTGCTTGCATTAAAATAATTAATCTGATTTTCTAAGCTCTTATTCACACAGGGGAGGTCTACTTACCCCATGTAAGAGTAAACTTTCCCAACATTAGAATTTAAAAACGCTTTAACTTGCTTATGACTTCCAAAATTAGAGCATTAAGAACCTCTAAAAGTTAATAAATTGTGGAGATCTGACTGAAAAACAAAAAACCCTTCTCTATTGTTTCTTACAATAGGTCCAATTTTGTACACTTCAAGAGTTAAACCATTTTCAGATCTATGAAACTTTAGCTATACTTTGTCAGCACATATGCAATCAACTGGCATTTGGAAGGGATGCCAACTAGAAGACCAAAAAGTAGCAGAAATTTTTGATTTAAAGGCTGCTGGTGGTGGTGGTCTTTACCACAAGCATAGAAAATCAGGTGAGAAGTAGCAGCTTATGAGACACTTAGGAGGCTACAGGTAAAACTAAAGAAAGAAAATATTTTTTTGGTTTTGTTGTCTTAGTACTTTAATGTAATGTTGGTTATAATTTTCTTTTCCCTTTTCCTTTTTCAGGTACCATGAATTCTCTTCATATGAATGACAAAATAATACTTTTTACTTCTTTTTGTGCATTGTAGTATTGGTAACCTTGGAACATCAACATAAAACCCTTCAAATTCTCCCTTAGAGATGGGGGCATTGTCCTAATGATTTGCCTTTAATAATGTATATTGCAACATTTTCTGTATGCAGAAAAGAACAAATTATTAAGAACAAATATTTTATTTTTATAATAAATATAAATATTAAATAAAAATATATTGTATTCTTAATATAAATATTATTAAGACCAAATAACCATCATGAAAGACACTTTTTCTCACATGGTATTTAAAGGAAAAGAAAAAAAAAATCCAAAATAGCAAAATGCTTGTTTTTTCCCCCATTACCTTTTCCTTTTTCCAATAAAGAGGGAAACACTCATTGAAACTTTTGTTCAGAAACAGGAAACAAAATTCAAAAAAAGTTTATGAAACCTCTCCAAAAATCAGGAAAGATAGCAGTTACTCTCAAAATAAGAATTCCAAATCTGACACAGGCTTTCTAACTCCCCAGAAAACTTTCTGTTTAGAAGGAACAGTAAGCCTGGACAAATCAGGGCAAGGCTTTGTCAGGCTGGTATTATCAGACTGCAAAGGAGAAGAGAAGCCCCTGGGAAATGGCACACAGCAGGTCAGACTTCAGTTCCAATCAATCCCATACCACACTGCAGAAAACTATGTACTTCAAGACCATCATCTAGGGTAGGAAGAAAATAAAGCTAGCAGTAAATAGGAAAAAGCCCAAGCATTAAATAAAATCCTGCTTTGCAAGAGAAATTAGGCCTTAGACTATTTCTGTGTTACTTTGATATTTTTCATTCCAAAATGTGCCGTGCTTGCTAAACCATGGTTGTCAGCTCTGTTTTCAAAGATTCAAAACAGTGTTTATTAAAGTTTTGATGCTGGCATTTCTCAATTCCCTACCACTATAAAATTTATTCAGCTGAACTACATGAAATAGGTTGTATCTTAAGGGGAGTGAAGGAAAAATGCTTCATGGACACAAAAAAACACATTTAGCCTTTTGTTGAAATAGCCATTGTGAAAGCCCATTTGCACATATTCAACAGTGGCTTTTTAAAAATGTTCATCTTCTGTCATTATTTATTTTCAGTATTTTCTCCAGAAGGTGTCAAGAAGCAGTCCTTATATTAAACAAAAATGTCAGGGTGCCAGTGCTAGAGATTCTGTCTGTAAACAAATCAAAACCTATAAGGATCATAAAGTTTGCAGCAAAACTTAACATAAAAGTGAAGCAATAAATCTTTACTTGCAAGGTTTAACACTCCCCCCATACACCTTTTGATTCATATTCCACTTCTTATTTTGCTCTCAGAAAAATAAAAGAAGAAAAAATAAGAATCATTGTGCATTCATCAAAATATAGCCATTGCCAGAACACTCTTTTGCTTTGTGGTGTGAATAAATTTGAGACAATTTAATATCTGATATCAATGACATCAGTGAAAAATCACATTTTTTTGATAATAGCAAATATAAAAATATATACATTTATTGCAGAATCTTTGTTTCACAGTTAACTCTTCTGTGTTGTAAATCTTTTGTGTGTGGGTGTTTTTAAGTTGTATGGTTTGTATGGTTTTTTCAACAATTCTTAGAAATGCCAATGTCAGATGTTACATAAACACACACACAAAAGAAGGTCAGAAAAAACATAGCAACCTGCTTTTTTTATTAACATGTGTATTAATAAATTAAAGACAAAATGAGACATATTTATTAAGTACTCAGTATTAACTCACGCCCTGAAAGTATGCTTTAGCAGTTCCCTGGCAATTTAATAAATTTTGAAAAATCCATGGTTTCATGGGATTAGAAGGAGATCTACTTCTTTGTTCAGAGAACAAAACTAATCCTGTTTGAATCTTTGGTTTCTCTGTTGCAATTATACTGTAAAGGAACCAATATTTAAAAGCAGAAGGAGGCAGAACTCTTCATGCTTTTCACTTTAAGCCACCAGGTGATGAGCCTTTGTTCATGAACATATTTCCTCTTATGGTGAAAGCATTTACTATAAAGAGCATATATCTTAAATTCATATAAATGGAATGTTTTGTGGGAGGATGAACTGCCTGTTTTTTAAAAAATACTAATTTTACATCTTTGCATACACTGCACTATTTTAGTTGAGGTTAATTCTGAACCAAATGCCTAGTTCATTATAGCACTCCTCCTGTTGAAGATAATGACAACCAGCCTCCCTCACATCACAAAAATAAGGTCAGACCTTAGATGGGCTGCACAGCACTCAGGTGCATGATCCTTTCCTCACTGCACTGAGCCACTGCAGACTTCCAAGTAGCTCATTTCAGATCCAGGGAGCATTCACACTATGGATGCTCCATGCTGTGCAGAATTAGCAAACTGACCTCCACCTGTCCTGTCTGGGATAAAGAATACAGTTCCTCTTCTTGAGTAATCAGTTTTGAAGATGGATTTCATCCTGATGCAGGGCATATTTGGCAACTTTAGAGTCACAGAATTCTTTCATTGCTTTAGAAAGTGCCTGTTTGTTTGGGGGGGGGGGTGTTTAATGTAAAAAATATATTTGAGTTGACCTGTTGCCAGTTTTATAAGCAGACACATAGCTTTCTCCTTCTTAATTGCAAAGAAGAGGTGAATTAGAGAAGGTACCTATAATATAGCTTAAAATTATTCTGTCATCTGATAAAGTGTTTTTTTATTTAAAGAAAGACAGACAGATCCTGATATTACCTACTTTAGGGTCTCATTTAAGTATTTTTGCTTTTTATATTTATATTAGACACAATTTATATTGCATAATCTAAAATTAACATGATACAGACAGTGAGATTTAGCTGCCACTAATATCTGTCAACACATCCAAGTAGTCACCCTAAGCTCACTACATAGTCAATGCAATAATCACGTTCAGCACAAAATCAGCACATGTTCAGTTATAAGGTATTGGTTATCCCCATTCCATGCTCCAGGTATAAAAGCAGTGGGTGACAGCCACAGAAGGATAACTGAGCTTCAACTACTGGTTCATACCAGTTAGATACAGACTGATAATAGACATTTATGGTTTGCATACCCAAATATAATTTGGTTGAATTAGGAGCTGAAGCTTACCATATTTTTATAGCTGAACTAGATATGATTTTGAAGGTGGTCAGTGACTTAGAAATTACATGGCAGCTGAGAATGGATATAGAGTTCCATACTTTGTTTCCATCCTAATGGTGGAATTGAACACACACCTATCACATAATTCCTCAATGAGTAAAACATGAGCCTCTGCATAACGCTGGTTCCAGCTGTTGGGAGTATATTTGCTCATATATCCAAGGTTTAAAGTTTCACTGTTATCTAGCAAGCCAAATTAAAGCTAATGAGTTTGCTATATGTGCTGCAGCCCAGGCCCCACATCAGTCTGAGTGCAGGATAGATTTGTACCAGGGAGTGCTAGAATATGGCCTGGCAGGTATTAAAAGAATACATTGCTAATAGAGTCTCTCCTAGCTTCTTAGTCCTGTCATCAGATCAGTACATGTCATAGATCCCAATGTCTTTGCTGAACATGTGGAAATAGAAAAAGTTATAGAAGAGAATTTTTCACTAGGCTCTGGTCTCACACCTAACATCAAAAGCATCTCATATTTTAAAGGTACTCTTCATTGTGCCACATTTGCTAGACATATTGCTACACCTATAAGATCATTTGGTCTTTAACTATATTTGGTTATTATATTTGTTATTATGAACAATTAAGAAAGATAACAATTTCATATTGATGGCTCTTTGTGCAGACCTTGTGTTATAGGTAATACAGGCCCCTGGTCACATTTAATGCTTTTGCTACTCTTCTCACAGCTCATACAACATGAATTAAAACTCTTTAAAATTTATTTCATTATGTTTTCAGTAACCCTATTTTCAGGGTATTTCCTGAAAGTGAGATTTCATGTGAGAGAAAATTTTGTGGTTTAAGTTTCAGTTGTCATCTGAGACTAGAAAAATTGAACTCCTTCCTTCTACCTTTCTTTAGTTTTGTAGTTTTCTGATTAGACAAAAGTTGTTGGGTCATTTTTTAATCATAGAATTGTACAATATCTCAAGTTGGAAAAGACCCATAAAGGCTGTTGGCAGATTACTGCTTTAGAGAATCAGGAATTCTCATTTGCTGGTCTATCTGAACGCCCTGTGGAGAGGACTTTTGGAAGAAAGATATAGAAAGGAAGAAATTACTGTTTTCTTCTTTTACTCTGAACTATATATCTTGTATTAAACATGAGGAAGACACTATAACTTTATACATATTCTATAAAACTCTGACATTTATTTTTTATTTTATTTTTTACTTTCTCCCTTTTTTCCATATTATAAACTTGAAGATCATGACACATTATTATTGCTGTCATCACCTATTTTTTATAGTAGTACTGACTATATTCTTTCTATGTATCTTTAATCTCCTTTAAGTTATTCTCACTACTTTATAGATATCAATACCATTGTATATTTCAAAACATGATGATTTTAAAACACAATCTTCTTATCAAATGACCAGATTTGCTTTCCTTTAGACCATTTTGGAAAAAAATATTACTTTTACATAGTTAGTATAGTCTATTCTATTGAAATAATTTTGACTAGATTTTTCCAAAGCAAATTGTCTAGAGTATGTTTTTTGCTGAATGGAAGTGTATTTTGAGAATTACTAGACATTCATAAATCTTTTAAATAAATCTGAAATTTTCCTAAGTATTTAATACATCCAAAGAGAAGTAGTCATTCCCCAAAAAGTCGTTGTAAAATAACAAGACAACCGGACTTGAGATTAAGTACTGCTCAGAAAGTTGAAAAACAATAACTTATTCACATGAAAATTAAAAAAGCTTGATCTGGAAAGCACCTTGATTTTCTGCAATATACAGAATAGACACAAAGGTTTAGGGGGTCCAAAGTCTAAATTCTTGCCTAAAATCTTGCCTTTGCATTTGCCTTTATATAGGTGGGTCATACTGATCAAGCTGCTTTGTTCTTTGGTGTGACTTTAGTCTTTTGGATCATTTTTTCAGTCTATAAGGCACCTGTGGCCAGGAGGTTCAATTATCAGTTCTTCAATCATGACTTCAGGTATGCTATGGTAAAATATCTTATACTAGCTCAGTTCCAGGGCTTTGGGCACACCCTCACACTGGAAGGTTACCTGCCTGTGGCACCATCCTGGACATTGCTGTAGGTTTGTTTGTCCCTGGCCAATCATTTCACCATGTGGTGAAACCTAACCTGTGGGCTGGATCCTG
The DNA here is from genome assembly GCA_018697195.1 of Certhia americana. Classification (NCBI taxonomy): domain Eukaryota; kingdom Metazoa; phylum Chordata; class Aves; order Passeriformes; family Certhiidae; genus Certhia; species Certhia americana. Next base: position 95,838,770 of record CM031857.1, on the reverse strand, counting down.
GCCATGCCTTGGTGCACACCTCTGCTGAGGTTTCTCTGAGGATTTGCATGTCTCTAAGCTGGCCCAGGCCACTGTTCCCATCCCAGCTGTGATCCCATGCTGCGTGTTGCCAAGGCTTGCATGGGAAGGGCATGGTGCTGCTGCCCTATGTGCTAGGGCTGCTCTCACTAGTTGTTATTAAATAGAAAGGGGGAGATGTGGGAGTCTGGTTGGGACAGATGGTGGGCCAGCTTCAACACACAGATCAGTCTAAAGGCTTGGGAAGCAAGGTGTTAAGAAAGGAAACATCTCATAAGGTTAGGGTGAGAAGGATGGACTCATGGGAGTTGTTTTGTAAATAAGGTCATACTACATAAGGCAATGTTCTTGGTTCTTGTTATGGATAGCTGTGTTCATATAAGGCAATGTCTGTGGTTCTTGTCGTTCATTGGTTCCCTTCCCCTCAGATAAGGTTATACTAGGTTCTGTTCAGTCCCATTGTTTGGGTCTTTGGAGGATGCCCCATAATGTGCATGGCTTCTATATGTTTTTGTCACCTGTTTTTTAAAATTAAACTTATTTTTTGGGCTACTCATTGGAACTTGTTCCTATTATTTCATTTGCCACTCCTGGCTGGCCTGGTTCTGAGGTCACGGGACGCTGCTGCAACAAACGGTTCCCTGTGGGACCCTGACACTCTTGGGTTTTTTACAACCTCATCTTTACGTAGAATTAAATGCCACATTAGTTTTAACAACTTAATGTGAAATAAGTTGGAGAATGGCAACAGAAAGCCAATGGAAAAGAGTGATTTAATAAGTGGTGAACCTAAACCAGTCATTGATTAGTCATGTTACATTTTGCATTACTTATATTTTGGCTTTAAATAAGTTATATAATTGTTTTGAACTTTCAATGCTGAGAGTTTAGTAGAATTATGTAATTTTTAGCCCAGTTCATATTAAAAAGATTAATAAAAAATATTTTTCATTGTCATCTTTCCAGTCACAAAGAAAGCATGATGGACAAGATAGGGAATTGTCATTTTCAGACCACAGGCTGTTGAAGAGGTACTGATCTTTTTTTATCATTATTCTGTATTTATTGCTGACTTTTTCTTTCTTTATTGAATATATTTATTGTTATCATTCTTATTATGAGAACAGAAAAAATAAGATGCACACAAAATGGCTGAAAGATGAAAGGATTTTTCAGTTCCTAATGTTGACAGTATCATACCAGACAAAACCACAAGACTGAAAGAAATGCCTCAGCAACTGAGTTCTTTTTTCTTTCTGTTGTTACAGGATGAAGAATTTAAGCTGTGAGGGTCCTTAGAGCCTCTGGTCTGTGTGCCACTGCTCTCCCACATACTGCTAATTACAGGCCACAACCACAAACTAAAAAATTCATTGCAATATGCAAAATACAGAGGAAAGACCAGAAAAAAGATGTTCCAAGAATAACAAGTGATTTATGTGAAAATTCTGGACAATGTGAAGATGTGAACTGTACCTCAAGGAAAAAAGGAGAAAAAAGTCCAAAGCTAACACCTCAGAAGAGCAAGGATATCTCTACCTACAGAGAACTTCTAACCTTTCAGAGGAGAGTTTAAAAAAATACATTAAATATTTCTAAGATAGACATTAAAATTAAAAAAGACTTCTGAATGAGGCAGATTATTTAATAAAGTTATGAAGTATGTGATTAATATTGTAAAGGCAGTAGTACAAATGCATATCATAAGGAAAAAAGCAATCATACATTCTTTTCAATCCTGTTTGCATGAATCACATATTGCTTTGCTTTCCTGCTTAGGACTACCCTTATATATTTATATATTTTATATATATTACAGACTCTTTTATCTACGACTGTAACTACTATTGTCTGTAGAAGAGTAAGAAAATTAAATAAAATATCTGGACAGTGAAAGAATGTGAAGTAAAATCAAGTTTTGTTTTATGCATAATTTTGCAGCTAAAAATAGCTAAAACATTTGAAATTAATCATATTAAAACCTTTGAAAAATGTGAGGGTTTTTTCTGGAAAACAAAATATTAAGTTGCTGTATGTCTAGCTATAGAGTCACAGATTTACTTTTATTAATTCTGTGTTAAGTTAATATTTAAAAAATGTAGTACATTGGAGTGCAAGAGAAAACAGGCAAACTCCTTATCTTCACTTTCCAGGAATGAAAATTAGGCAGAGAAAGACCAAGTGCCTTCATTAAAGACATGCAGGGAATTAATACAGACTTAGAATATATTTGAACAGAAGGTATTATTCTTTCCTTCAATACTACTGTAAGAAATAGATTCAGTTTATTTTGATCCCCTAAATATTTTGCCTTATATAGAAAGAATTATGACCATTGAATTTTTATGTTCTTTTCCACAGGAAATGGAAGGAAAGCATCCTCCAAACCATACTGATGATAACTATAATTGCAGTTAAAGATCCAAGTGGCCAACATAATTTTGGCCTATGGCATGATCAAGAGTGGGCCTTCGTTGGCTTTTCAGGTGACAATAGCTGAATGTAAGGATTTTAAACCATGAAAAAAATAATTTTTCATGTTGTTATTGGTAATTCACTTTGCTTCTTTTGCCATAAGCCCTACTCTCCAAGCTGTTCAGAGTAGAGAAATGTCATTGCACTTTAGCCCAGTTTTGCAATGAACTGACTGTATCCTGATCCAGTGAAACTCAGCTTTGGCATCAGCAGCCACATTCCGTGTGAACAAGATGATAAGAACCTCTCAGCCAGGAGACATGCTGTGCTCACAGTAGGGGTGACCTACTGTGGGTTTCAATCACAGTCCAATAGACACCTCATGAATCTTCCTCTTGCATCAGTGGAATACATTTAAATTCAAATTTAATGGTAAATTGAGGTGAATTCTGTCTGTGTTCTGAGCCAAATAGTGTACACAGCTTGCACTAGATTCCCACTAATAAATCTGAATTCCAGTTGGATTAATTATCTCATTTTCAGTAGAATCCTACAGTGTTACAAGGTTCTTTTTCATCTCAAGGAATGGGCAAAGCAAGAAGCAGGAATGAATTCCTATGTACTAGCAACATATAGTGATGATGCATCATTATGTTCCAGGGCAATTTTAATTAAATCACCTGTAAAAGGCTGTATTTTTTTTCAATAACAAGTGTGTAATTTGTAAAATAATACACCGTCTTTTTTAATAGAAATTCTAAAATTATTTTCAAGCATGGTATTTTTCAGAGTGTTTCTATTTAATAAAACAACTGGCCTTCCAAGACCACCTAGGAAGAATATGTAAAGCAAATTACCCCTTAATTGAAACCAAACCTACCACTCAACAAATAGTGCAAAGTGAACTTTTAATAAAGCTGAAGAACTATATGTATTACAGAATTTTTCACTAAACTAAGTAGCTAGGAGTTAACATCCCAGCAGTACATTCTTGATACAATCTGGCAGGTTTTCTTTTCACTTTCTGGTTTTATTATTTGATCTGAGTTTCTGGACAACTTCAAGGCTCTAAGAATAGGTTTGCCTAGTCTAGTAGCTTTACTTTGCTATAAGCAAATTTCTTTATGGTGATAACTTTGTCCTAATCTCATACAAGTACAGAAGAGGAAAATCAAAGGATTCTCCTTGAAAAGCTGGTTCATCAAAATGTTATGTTCCAAACAGTCCATATTTTTATCATGCCTTGAACAGGAAAATTCCAGTTGTATCTTGACATGATGTCATGAGTTGCAGGTCTGATTTGCATTTTAATTAACCCAAACAGAAAGTATAATTCTTTGTGGTTGTGCAGAAAGAAAAAAATACAGGTCAAAGTGTAACTTGTCGTTTGGAATTAAGCCTTATATACATCTTTTAGCTTTTTTGGACATCAACATTTCTCTTTACCAGGATGAAATGTCCTACTTCTGTGTGCAGTGACACACAGTAATATGACAGACAATTTGCAGCAATTCTTTAAATAAATGCTATCATCAATTGGAAAGATACAATAAGGACGTAATTTTCAATGTAAACAAGAAAGAAAAAACACATTAAAATGTACTGTAAGGATCCAATTAGATAATAGATTATAATTAGATCATGTTTGAATGTGGAGTGGAAACTTTTACTGCACAGAGAGAAAGGGATGCAAGCATGACTTTTTCACTTTTGTATATCAAGGCTTGATTTCTTCTCATTGTTTCCTCTTTATATTTACTTTAATTTTATATTGGTGTTGTGTTTGTCACATCTAGAAAATTTTTAAGTCATACCTACTTTTTAACATGTTTTTTTTTCCTATCTGTAAGTCATATATTTGGAAGGGTAAGTTGGCACAGGTTTCTGCTTTAGTAGATTAGCTCTGACCAGCCCTGCTAATATTCACTATGAGGTCATCTTCACATTCTTACTTACTGTAATACAGTGCATAAACTGGAAATTATGTATTCTCTGATAGTATATTTTTTAGTACTTTACATAATTACCTCCACCTCTGAAAATTCATAGAAGCAGAGGAACTGCTATAAAATATCTCAATGGGATCATACAGATGTTGCTGGTTCCGTTTAAGGCAAACAGAAATAGGTGTAAGATTTGCTTCAGGGATAATTATTCTATGCCATGGAGAGATTTAAGCCACTATGGGCTTATTCTTCATGGTCAGCTTCTGCTTTGAGTTCCTCAGGTGGAGGTTCAAATGCAAGCTAAGTTTGTGGAATCATTCTGGAATTAGCAAGGCACTGAATCCATAGGTGAAGATTTAATGCAGAACTTGACCTGGTGTATTGTTTTTTGTTGTGGCAAACAGATATAGGACAGGTAATTCCTTTTGTCAGATAGCTGCCTAATGTTCCTCGCCTCCAGACTTAGATCTTCATGGAAGGACTGCTCTGTGGACAGACTTGTGAATCTCAAAAGGCTGCAGAGATAATATAATATAATGTGTGCTACCGATTAGGATTTGCTCCTAAATGTGTTGCATGTGTATGAGACAGTTCATTTGTATTTTTCTCACAAACAGCAATGAAAAAATATATTCATATGTCTAGAAAGGCTTACAGTCAAAGAATAATAATCTAAAATAATGTTTACGAAAGTTCCTGTTACCGGCTTAGCAAACATTGCAAATTCTAAAGATTCAAAGAAAGGGTCAAGGTTACACAATTTTGTCTTTCCAGTAAGAAGCACTACAAAGGATCTTCATTCTTCATTTCAATGTGCTGCTTCATTGAAACAAGAATTTATGTTGCCTCTTGCAGGACCAGGGAAATCTATACATTTGTTACAGCATCCAGTCCTTATCTCCCACAACAAAGTAGGTAAGAACTATAGGTATATCTGTGCTGGAGGGTTTGAGTATCCAGGCTCTAGTTTACCTTCAAAATCCTGGTAAAGCTATTTGAAATGCTAGGAATTACTTTTTTATTGGTATTGGTGAAATCACATATCCAAGGAAAAGGAACCCTGAAATTGTCATAAATTAAATCTGCCATTTTGCAGGTTTTGGTGGACATATTCTCTTAATTTTCCCTGAGATTATATTAATCCAGAAACTGCTTTAGCAGCAGAAAATTGATCTACTTGGAGCTGAAAGTCTTTCTAAGAGCTTGCTCTCAGTGGCTGGTGGCTGGTATACAAGTGTTGCTTTGTCCTTGATCTGAAAATGTTAGAGGTGACATGCGATAGAGAAAGATTAGAGCATTCCTTTACAAAAATGTTCGGAGTTTAACCACATGACTTATGTTTCTAAGACTAATGCACTGCCAGCACTACTACTTTAGATGTCTCTGTATTTGAATCCTGTTCAAAACAGGGAATGACAGAGAAGAAATTATTTTGATCACAAATCCTCATCTATAAAACACAAACAAGTAGAATTCTTCCTGTAAGGAATCAAGTCCCAACACCTTTGCAGTTTTGAAAATTTAATTGCATTGCTGAAGGCTGGGTAGCTCTCTCAATAATTATTTTGGACTCAGAGAATATTCTGAAAGGTCTAAACTACTTGTTAAGACTTGAGGAATCTCTTGCTATGTCAACAGACAAGGAGAATCCCAGAAAATATTTTAATCACAGCAGGAAACCAATTGCCATTCAGATACTTGCTACTGCAGGCTGTCATAAGGCGTTTGAATTAAAAATTTGTTTAGATTTGTGAAATTTGTCTTTTTTGCTCTGAATTAGAGAGAGAGTGACAGAGAGAGAGAGAGAGAAAGAAAGAAAGAAAAAACAGGTAGTGTAATCTTTCACTTGGGGTATTGCAACCCACTTTGCAACATCTAGCAAATATATTGTCTGAACACTTAGTCTTATTATCAGCGTTTGCTGTCTTTTATCAACCTCAGCTATTCCTCCACATCTTTACTGAAGCAGAGACTGACTCCATGAGGAGAACAGTCTAATAATCCACCAACAACTGTTTCACATTGACTAGACTTTGAAAGTGATGGGCCTAACTCTTTCTTATACTTACAGCTTTCTGTAAACAATATATCAATTGAATTTAATACCAGGCAGATAAAAAAGTACTATTAAAAATAACCAAGATTCTCAAACCATTTCCTTTTTGGCATCAGTGATCAGAATTATTTATTACAAGTTTGAGCATTACCCACTAAACCATTTTATCACAATATTTTTGGCACCTGTGACAGAAGTAGTCAGGCATTAAATGTGAAGCTTTCTTGCTGCAGTGCCTGGAGGTAACTAATCAATGTGGCAAAGATCTTCTGGGTGCATAAGATATATATCTCACCTTCCAGTGATTAGTTTGTCAAAGCCACAAGATCTATGAATATACTTATTTAATCTGTCAAAAGGATATAGTACAGCTTGAAAAGTCATCATCAAACCTGATGTAGCAGAAAATTTCAAACTATTGATTGGATTCAGACATTCACTTTAATCTGAACATGTATTTTGGTTCATCAATAGGTCAAGTAGCTTATGAGAGCAACCCAATAATATTAGAATCTTGAGTCAGCAAGTTAATACACCCTGAGTACTTCAAATTATTTTTTCCTGATATTACTTTTAAAGAGAAAGGAGGTCTTGTGTAAGTACAGAATAACAGACTGGAGCTGTGTTCAGCTACAGCACCTCTCCTCTGCAGTGATGTGAGAGAGGTTAAAACAAAAACAACAGAAAGCAAATTAAAATGAGATTTACTTAAACCTGCTGTCACTTCTGTCAAGAGAAGCTTAAATGAAAAAAAAAAAAAATTAGTCTTGGCTCCCTGAAACAGGGGCTATTTGAATAATACAGCATTTTTTTGTGAAATGACAAAAGCTTTGCTGTGGCAAATTTTGTTTCTAAATATTGGAATAAAGTACCTACTGTGTTCACTTTAGAAAATATTTTATAATTCATCATGCATGTCATGATCATACTATTAGATTTGCTGTACTCCTTGTTGATAATGTTATTTATAGGATTTTCATTTGTTTGGTTAGATAAAATATTATAGTGTGTATGATTTTTTAAAATAAATTTTATTTTTGCATTATACATTTGTATATTTTTTGTATATAATGCACATTTTTATGCTTTTGCACGCTTAAGCTGCCTGTACCAATGGAAGGTGATCCTTCCCATGATGAGGGAGTTAGAACTAGATGACCTTTAAGGTTCCTTCTAACTCAAACCTTTTTATTTTTGTATTAGTATTGATAACTCCTGAAAATTTTATACCATATATTTCCTTAGAATCAATCAAGAACCCATTTTCTTTATTTCCCACAAACAGTAAAATCCTTTGCATGTATTCCACCAGATCTCCAAAAGTAACTGGAATACCGTCTTTATTAAGAAAACCAGCATCCCTGAATCTTTATATACTTGATGGAGTCACTCAGCATAAAAGAGAGATGATCAAAACATGAAAACTTCTACTTTTGATTTCATTAAATTGAATTATAAACACTAGGAGTTACTTTGCATAAGTTACGTGTACATATTACATTGTTTCTTGCTACAGCCAAGAGCTATTTTACTGATTTTATCAAAGTACAATAATTAATCCAATTTAATGGGAAAATGTTTGTTAGGGGAAGAAAATCCTACACATATGTATAAAATATAAAATTACCTTTATAAGAAACAATTTTCACTTGTAGCAAAGTTGCTTATTTTTTGTGCTGAATATAAAGGAAAAAATACAAAGCAGGATGTAATATACTAAATGTACAGACTATATATCTCACTCAGAAATAAAAAATTGCCCACTTCAAGTTTTACTTCTTCTCTGTTGAAGGAACCCAGGCAAGCATCCCCATATACTGTCCTCCTTCACAAAAGAATGAGAACTTGGTGGGCTTCCCCTAACCTGAAAATTCAGGCACTGGGGAGATAAGGCAGTTTAGACAACTGAAGGAAGAATTCATCTCAGACAGCTTTAGATATCTAAAAATCTTCTGTCTCTGATACACACATTGGCTTGCCCTGCTAGAGGCCATGCAAGGAGAAAATCACCTACTGAGAATGGTTCCTCTCTCCTGTTGTAAGATGGGTTGACTTCAGTTGACACCATCTGTGAAAATGGCTGGGTATCTTCCTATTAGTTATTGGGAACCTATTTATAACATTATATATTCCATGTGAATAATGTGTCCCTAAAGTAGCTAAATCTTCCTTGAGAAAAATGAACCTTCCTTTTGGAAGGCACTCCCTCAGACTGAATTCCAATCCAATTAATGAACAGCCTTGACTCTTTAAACAGTTGTCAGATTGCAAAGACTTAAAAGTTTCCTGTCCTGACATTGGAAAAAATCAAGAACTCTATTCACCATGTGATCAACTGGTGAAAGTATAAATTCGTATAGTATAAACACCCACAGAAAAAAAAATTCTGTGAGTAATGCAAGATACTCAGCAAAGTCTTACTGTGTTAGGGTCAAAGCCATGTAACATAAAATATGCTTAGGCTGCTATGTCTTCATTATCCATTAAGGTTTAATTTATGAAGCCTGCAACCACATATTTAGTTATTCCAAATACAGCCTTTACACTTCTAGTCTCAAAATGAAACTGTGCTTATAAAACCAAGTACTTTTTGAATTAAAGTATATTATTTACATATTCATACATAACCATATACATATATATATATATATATTTATATATATATATACACTTGCAGAGATATATACACACATGCATCTTCTCAGTGTGGTATATTTACAGGTACATATTTTATATATCTTTTTCTACATAAATCTCTGTGCTATAAACATATTCATGTAACTAAATACTATGTCCAGATCCTTTACCAAGGGTAAAAGAATATATTGACAGTTTTTTTCTTATTCTGTCTAAATTTTTAGTAAGTAATAGCTGCCTGTTCCTTGCAGTTTTCTGTAAAGATCTTATTCCTGAATTGTGCTTTTATGTAACTGTGCTTGCTTTTATGTAGTAACAATGTTAAGAAATTCTTAAAGAAGAAAGCAGTACTTAAAGTGATTTTTCTTTGTTGGCTCTCATTTCACTGAAAAATAAGTGGGAGGACCATCCTGTAACTACCAACCCTTGTTCATCCCCATAGCTCTTATTTGCAACTACCTGGGAGTAAGCTGCCAAAATAAGTCCAGACATGTTGGGCTGTATAAAAGGGGAGAGAATTTGGGAGGCCAAGGATGGAGACCATCTTCACTGGTACAAAAAGGAGGAGCCATTTGCTCTACCTTGCATTTGTGATGCAGCTTCCAGGAAAGCAGGCTGTGGCAAAACATTGAGGAAGCTGCTGGAGGCCTTTTGACACAGCCAGTCTGTGATTCAGCTGTCTTTTGCAAGTTCGTTCTGTGGACATGGGATAATCCACCTCCAGCCCAAGCCATGCACAACTTTGAATGACAAGGTAAAAGATAATGCTGTTCCCTACATGTGTCCAAAGATCCTGCAATCTGATGACTCCCTCCAAAGGAGTCTGGCAGTTATAATTTTGTGCCCTAGATGGGTTGAAACAGACCTGTTTATTTATTTACTTTGGGTAGCTAATCCCTATAAAGCAGATGTAGGCTAACCACTAAAATAAACCACAGGCAGAGGTTAGCTGTTTAGAGTAACATCTGCACTAGCATATGTCAGAAGGGCTTAAAAAAAAATTTATTTCAGCATTTCACTTAGACTAATGATGCCAGCAAAGGGACATTGTTAAATAGAGAGAATATGGATTTTGGAGACCATCAGTTTGAGGGAACTATCGGAGTGCGAATCTAAACATATTTAGGTCAAGGTTGGATTATAAATTCAGAAACTTCTTAATAGAGTATTTCCCTATTGATTCCTTGCCTTCTGACTCCTACTGAGTCTGCATCTGTTCTTTCTCTAAGTAGACAGAATGTGGAATAGATGCAAATATGATGCAGTTTGTTGATTAAATTCTTGGCTGTGTTTATCTGTTGGAAGCCTCACCATCAGGCAGTCAATTTAATCAAACAATAATCTTCATTCAGTGGTGATCTCTTATAAAAAATGTATCCATGGTGCCTGCTGTGTCCTGTATTTATTGTAGATGTATCTCTTCATGGATTTTAATGCAATTGCGTAAAATTGATAATCTAGAGGCTTATTTGGAATAATATGCAGTACCACACATAACTTTTTTTGTCCTTTCCCAAGACAATACTGCTCTTCTTCAGGAACAGTTGACTTCCCTCTGGCATGGGTCAGATTATTATTCATTACATTTCTGACATTCCCCATGGCTATATGAAAGCAAGAAAAAATGAGGTCCTTTGCCAGTCTAGTGTTTTATTCTGAACACTGGGGTTTGATAGTCAGACCAAACTAAATTTCCTGGTTTAGACACTTTGCTACACATATGACTAGAAGTGGGAGAGGGAAGAATTCATTTCTGCTGTTCTCTTTTCACTGACAATTCCTCTAATTTTAGATAAAATAGCAATTTTTACCCTCATAAATAATAGAAGCAAGCTGATGTTAAAAAACAGCGAAAAATTAGGTCTGTTGCTCACGTTAGAAGTAAACAAACTGCTTTACACTTAGGTCTTAAGGATGAGAAAGAGTGTGAATTCTAAAACAGATTTTATTGTTATTTTGAGGCCTCCCATCCTCAGGAATATCCTTAACATTTTCCCCAGAAGCCACTTCCCAGAGTGGCTGATTTGCACCTTCCTGAGAGAGAACAGGCCAAAACCAAATTTTCAACTAACTCTCTTTGCCCCATTGGGCAGGGCATAGGGTTGCTAAACCTTTCTTGAAAACCCCTCATCAATGAGACTGCACAATGTGTCCCAGGCAATCTGTTCTAATATTTCACTGGTGTTTTTCAAGTGGTTTTTCAGCCCATTGCTTTTTGTCTTATCCACACTGATATAGACAAAAACTGCCCAATTGTTCAGCACATCTTGTACTTGAACACTGCTGTCACATAACACATTGGTCTTTTCATCTTTAATTTAAACATTCCCATTTTGTTCAATCTTTCCTGCAGTAATTTTTTGTAAACCTCTCTGGAGTCTCTCCAATAGTTTCAGAAGGTTCTTGAAGGGCTGCCAAAAGCCAGAGAAATACTCAGCTGAGGTCTTGTCAGTGCAGAGCAGAGCAGAAAGATCATTTGTCTGTATAATATCTGCACTTTTCACAGGAGGGTGACATTGATGACTCATGTTCTTGTGATCCACTGTAACCTGTAGGTCTTTTTCTAAGGGACTGACATCAGTATAGTTCAATTTCTAGACTTGATTTTTTCCCCAGTGTAACATGTTTGACTTCAGAGCAATATATTCTCTGTAGTGAATTACATCTTTTTCACACTGATTTCCAAGATGATGTTAAATTCTGTGTACATATTCCTGGCAGTCCTGACAGCCTTGGTATGATGTCCAGATGTAATAATAACATTCTGTATCAGTCAGATTTTAATATATTTATTAGGTAGAGCTGTGCCAGGACAAATCCTGAAGAAACCAGGTTTGTATGCCCTTCAATACCTTCCTCTGAACAATACTTTTTCCTCTTTCACAAGGTTTCTTCTTCTGTGAGAGAATAAATCTGATGTGTTCAACCCTTCCTTTTCTTCCACTAGGGCCCCTACTACTACTTCTTCTACTATTCCCCAGCTACTAGGAATCTGGTGTTGCTATGCTATTGATTAAACTACCTCAGGTAATTGATAATTTTAATAACATTTGGAATACAACTTTCAAATAATTTTAAACTAGAGCTTTGTTATCTATATTGAAATATTAAATTGGAAAAAAACCACAGAAAAATATATATTTTTAAAAGTTGCTTTACACAAGGGGAAATAAATGTAATTCCCCTTTTTCTCAAGAACAAAAAAATCCCCAAAGTTGATATTCATAAAATCATAGAGAGGTTTAGGTTGGAAGGGACCTTAAAGATTATCCAGGTTCATGCAAGCTTAAAAGTTAATAATTTTGAAAACCATTATTAAGTTCATTAACCAGAATTGTTTCAGGGCCATGGAAGTATAAAACAAATAAAAGAATTACTTTGATAAACTTAAAAACTGCAGTTCTATTTTCATAGGGAGCACTTAAATGTGTTTTATCAGTGCCTATAATAGTAGAATCATAAAATAATTCAGGTGTATTTGAATGTTATCTGGGTCAACATGCTACTCAAGATATAACAAGCAAACTGCATTGCTGAGGGCATTGTCAGGTCAAGTTTGAATGTTTCTAAGGACAGAGATCCCACAACCTGTATGGAAATCTGTTGCAGGGTCTGACCACCCTCACTATAAGCTCTTTTTTTCTTATACTGAATCACAGTTCAGTGTATTGCAACTTGTGTTCATTGACTCCTGTAGTTTTGCTTGTGTACCTGCAGGAAACATCTTGCTCTGTCCTTCCTGTAGCAATCCACTGGGTTATTGAAGGCAGCAACTGGATTGTTCCCTTGCCTCCTTGAGACTTCTTCCAGCTTCTTCTGCATCATGCAACTTCTCCCCTTACATCATTTCAGCCTGCTGTTTCAAAGGACTGACTGTCTTGTTCTTGGTCCCAGGGAAGTAAAAGAGAGTTAGCAAAGCTGTGCTTTTGTGGAATCACGGTCACAAATCAGGGAATTTTTCAGAGGAGATGCTTGAGTAAGCCATTACTTACTAAATATTCCAAGCCAGTATTTCTAGTTTTCTTACAACTGGTAGCTTATACTGGCAACTGTGTGTGGCTTTGAAACTCTTTAACAAAACCAGTGTCTCAAAGCCTGGCTCCATAAGCCTGTTTTGTAGATTGGGGAAAGGCAAAGTCTCCTATGTGCTGAGGACAAAATCTGTTTCTAGATCAGTAAAATGTACACAAGGAAATGGTGGCTTAATAAGGTTGTGGGTTATTTTTTGTTTTGGTTTTGTTTTGTTTTGTTTTGGGTTGGGTGGGTTTTTCTTTTGTGGCTTTTTTTTTTTTATTTGGGGGGGGGGGGGGTTTTTTTTTTTTTTGGGGTTTTTTTTTTTGGGGGTTTTTGCTTGTTTTTATTGTAATTTCTTTTTCTTTTAAACTGAACTATATTTCACAGAAATGACTGTATTTCAGTAACTTATAGGACCACTGACACCTGTTTGAAAAGATTACATCTGAACAAGATTTTCAAAGATGTTGAGGCATTTAGAGATGCATATTTAATTTTTCAAGGTTCCATGTAGCCCCACTTATATCTATTAGAACTAAATAACAAACAGCAATGCATGTTTCAGATCTAAAAGTTAATAAAAAGTTAATAATTGTTTGTACCCAAGAACATTTCTTTTTTTCTTTTACTGTTTAAAAAAATGCACCACTTTGTTGGGGTTTTTTGGTGTTGACAGTAGTGGTGTTGATAGTTTCAGAACTCTATGTCTAAAAGATATGTTATTTTTCTTAAACAAAAATCATTTTACATTAGCTATATGTACAGTTGATGACAGAAAATGTGTTTAATGGCTGCTATTTGGTATTCCTTCTTGAAAAAGAATGAATTATCTGAAATGCTACTCTAAAATTGCCAGCTATCTCATTCACTTTTGCTGAAAGGTTTTTTCTCTAACTACAGTAGTGAAGCTATGACACTTGTAATTTTTAAGTCCATATCATGGAGGTGGTCCACCCCTTGGCCCCCATCCTGAGTCTTGCCCTATGATATCAGAAGCCCCTGACAAGCCCTGACTGAACTAGCTGGGTGGGGAAGTTTCCCTTGACCATATGAGCTGAGCCACAGTCATACCAGGAGTTCTTAGATGGTAGAAGTGAGAACAACCAACTACCAGAAACGTCATATATGCCCAAACGAGACGGGAAACAAAGGATAAGAAATTATCCTTTGTAGTCTGAGGAAATCACGTATCTGAATCACAGGTCATGTAGAATAGGCAGTACCATTGTGCATCCTAGCCTTAGTGGGACAGTGCCATTGTTACTGCCCTTAATGAAAATACCTCAGTAGTTATGGGCTGGGGTTATGGCTAGGGTGAAAACTTACTGATGACAAACTCCATCATCTTGAGACCGTATGGACAGCATTCCTAAATGAGGCACTTTGAGCTCTTCTGGACCACAGCTGGCTGCAGTGGCACCTCTCGAAGCTGGCAGACCCTCAGGCTCACAGTACTCGAGGAGCCACTCTGGAAGTCAAGAACACCCCCTCACACACATCTCCACACTCCTCAACGTGCAGCCTTGTTGGGAAACGCAGTGGGATATGATATGAGTGTTTCAGTAAACCTGAGGGGAATTTTTGGTAGGTACCTTTACAGACACAGGACTAGATCTACACATTATTTTTCCTGTGGACACATGAATTGATTGTGATACCAATGTTACTAGCTCAAATTTGTAGTTAAGTCAATGATGTAATTGTAGTGAACTCTACTGAATCATTTTACAAATGTTAAAGTAATTAGTGATTAAGTGCTGCTAAACCCTTTTGCATTCTTGTCTTTTCATCCATATCTTTTACACCCTTCCCCTCTTTTGCATTTGCAGCTTCAGAGTAAATCTTTCCAAATTGTTTCTCTTGACATCTTCCTGTGTACCCCAACCCGTGTAGTAAGTAACTCAGTGAACCTTTCCACAGACCTTTGTAAAGCTGCACTTTCATAAATTCATATTAAACCTTGCTCTTGCCAATATTTTGACAGTGTTTCTTTAGGTGGCCAAACACTTGTCTGCAGCAACCAAAACAATCAAAGCATTGCTCCAGCTTAGCAGTGGGACAAGATTAGTATGCAACAGGAAGCCTTTAGAAAGTTTTTCTATAAAATTTAAATTATTTAAATTTTATTGTTTAAAAGATATTGTATCATTTTTCATGACAGAATTCAAGCACTCTACTACAATATATATTATTAAAAGCTATAATTTTGTGGAAATAGTTGCTTGACAACAGTTACAACAATATGACTTACTATCACTTATGAAGAAAAGGTTTAGGTGTGTCAATGTATAAATGCAATCAAAACCTTCCATGCTTCATCACATTTGTATATATTGCTTAATCTTGCACTAGATTAAAAATGCAAATGTATGACAATGAAACTATTTTGTGAGGCAGGTCAGTCCTTGAATTTGACATAGATCATGTTATAACACTTAAAAATTATTTTATTCTGTTCAAAATAAGCAGTTGATGTGATGAAAAAAGCTATTCTGAGAAAATAAAGTCATAATATTTAATAAGTGCATGCCACTGTTTGAGGCTTTTACTTTTTTAATTTCCATTTCTGTAAAGGGAAAAATGCAATAAATTTTAATTTAAATTTAAAATATGAAAGCCTGACAGACTACAACATCTCTTTTAATAAAATACAAGGAGCTTATTGCTGTGTAAAATCAATATTTCCGCTTTTATTTTAATTTATTATGGTATGTAGTTTCAGGTTTGGTACTTTAACTGATGTTCTTCAGCTTTATATTTCACTTGAATTCAAAATAGCATATTATATTATCCAAAGAAAATCACAGTAATGCAATCTTGTCTCCTAAGATGAACTTTTATTTCTGGTCTACAGATTGCTCTCCCTGGTCCAGTATAAAAAACATAATTAAGTTGTATAACATACATTCATCAGTGATTCAGTGCATATATGTTATTTATGATCTTTTCTATTTTGGTTAATATTTACATTGCTAATACAAATGTTCCATGCTTACAACTTAGGAAAACTGAAAAGTACACTTGTAGTATTACAATTAAGAACATTAAAAAAACCTCAAAAAAGTTCCAAAGCTAAAATGTTTACTTTTCATACTCTTGTTCCTAACTCATGGAATAAATATCCTTGTGAAGAGAACTGAGAAAACAGCATATCTTTATATGTTCCAAGGGTTTTAACCTGAAAACAAACCCAGGGATACTGGAAGTGATCAGATTTTAGACAAGAGATGTTTTGTTTTTCTTGTACTTTCTCTACCTTTTGAAGCTAGTACTACTTTGGAGGTCTTAAACTCTTGAAGTAAGATATCCAGATAAGAAAGTGAAGAAAAAGAAGACGAAAAAGAAGATTAAATATCAAAATATTATGAAAACCTTTCTACATTTTCATGGTTATTGTTGTCTGTAACAATGCTTTCATTCTTTGTCTAGTTTGTCTGGTTTGATGTATTGAAAAATATCTTTTTTAAAATATAAGAGCAGAGAAAAAAAGTGATGCAACCATAGAATTTAAAACATAAATTTTGCACAACTTTAAGTCAAATGAACAGACAAATTAAGTAAAATACTTGATGTTGGCTCAGTTAACTGTTAACAAAAAAAAGGTGTCTGAAAGATCAATTTGCAACACACCATATGTTATACTTAAAGAGGTCTCAACATTACAATAAAACCCACCCTCTTCCTTCACAAAATAGAGAAACTACTGTAATGTTTTAGTTTTTTTAATAATTAATATAAACTTTTGTTTTGTTGGGAATCCTGAAAATCATCTGAGCTTAGACATTACTCTAGAATATTGTTGATAGTTCTGCAAAAGTCCAATGACAGCACTGTGGCTTTCATATTGGTGTGTATCTGCTTCTGCCTCTCAGGTACTTCAAGTGATGCCTTCTGGAGATTGACCTGGAACAGAGACTTGACAGGGCAAAGGATAAAGTAGGTACTTATTAAAAGGTCTCAATTGGGTGCTCTTGGGTCATGCAAGAGCCCAGCCAGACCACACCCAAGATGCACCCAAAATGGTCACAAAATATATACCTGGGTCACAAGGTCTCACATTTTTATAAGTTCTGGTCCATTGGCATATTAGAATCAATTGTCCAACCATACCTTCAGGTTATGAAGCTCCATCCTCCTTGTTTTTCTTCTCACTTCACCGTTGTTTTTGTTCTTAGGCCTGAAAGTTGTCCTTGGTATTAAGCTAGAGAAGGAATTGTTTTGTCTATCTACACCATGAAGAGAACTTAGTAGCACTTAATATGAAACCTAAAACTACCCACTAAAGCAGCACAGAGTCTAAAAAATATAATAGCTAAAACCTAAGGCATCACAAGGAAGATATCTTCTATGAAATGTTCATGTGATTAAATGCAACAAATTTTTCCATTGTCAAACCACAGTAAAAATCTGACAAGTACTGCTATATTTGATGGGGTTAGAATGTTCTAAGTAAACATCCTTTGGTGATAGACTGACTGCATAAGAAAAATCAAGCAGACAATTAACAGAGAAGACATGGTAAAAGTTGGAGATAAAAAACCATAAGATCCTACTATATATATCTTTTAGCTATCCCCAAAAGACGTCTGTATGCCAGCAGATCAGGAGAGACTAGGAATAATCACATTGCTCATGTTATTTAAAGGAATTCACAAACACTTGCTGATTAAACTGAAAAGCAGTCACATTTCTTGTTATGAATACTCATCAAGGTTGTTAATAATTTTCTCATTGTGGTAGCATATTTTCTTATTGTGGTAACATTGTCTAACTGTTCAATTAGCTCCTCTCTTATTCTGTCTCCTCAGCAGCATGGGGGAAGAGAAATGAGATAAATACAAGAACAAGAAACCTTATGGGTTGAGAAAAAGACAGACATTGCTTGCAACAACATCAAGGTCAAAGCAGATTTGTCTGTGGGAAATAGATTCAGCTAGTAGGAACAGAGACAAACATTAAATATCAGCTTTCTGTCCCCCTAGCCAGACTCCACCTCACTCATGCACTCCAGACAGACCTACCCAGACCCAGAGGTGAAGGGAGGCTGGCACAGGGAAAGGGCTCCACTGTGTCCTGCAGTGGGTCTGGTTTGAAGCCATCTGGAACCATCTAGGTCCAGCATGGGGCAGTTCCTGGTTTCTTCTCACAGATGACATGCCTGCACCACTGCCAACACATCAACACCTACACCAGACACACTTATTGATTCTTACTTTAAACAATTACTCTATTTTATACTGTTTCGTATTTTTCCATATTTTATGTTGTAGTTAGTGCTATGCCATCAGCACAAGGAGAATGACAATGACTATAGTTTATTTCTAGAGAAAGAATAATTTTACAAGTTTGGAAGAAAAACGCATCCAATCATGTCAGTGTAATTATTCATACAACATACAAATATTTGCACCTGTCAGAATAAATCCCTTTTCAATAATGTCAGTAATATAGATAACAACTCCTGAAGACTAAATCCAGAACTGTGTTAGTAAAATGCAGATAAATCTGCATTGCCACTATGTATGCATTTACACACAAACAAAATCAATGACTGAGGTAAAAGATGTTTTCTTTTAGGTATGTCACAAAGTGGTGTTTTCAGAATTTTAATTGTATTTTGGTTTAAGCTTTGGGAGAAAGCTTAAGGAAGAGTTTGTGTTTTTTCACACCAGTTCACCTGCCATCTCAAGTCACTGTCTACAAGCTTGGGACTAAAACGGTCTATTGAGTAATTTTCTCTGGTTCTCTGGCCCTATTTCAATTCCTACACTCAGTGGATTTAATTTGATTTTAGGGTTGACTGCCAGTGCTCTATCATTTTAGGTGTTCAAGGCAACACTGCAAGAAAAATGTTGAAAAGGTCATTTCCATAGTTTTCCTGTGATCATATCACCCTGCATGATAGAGTCTCAATGTGTTTGGACTTGCTAGTAACTGTTTTCCTTTGACTGTGAGATAGAGAATGTGATCAGATAATAATTAATAGGTTAGATTGTCTTCAAAATATCTTGAAAGTTTTAATTGCCTATTTGATATAATTTTCTAAAATGCTGCAAAAAGCCTCTTTTGCAGTACCTGTATTTACAGCATCAGAATCCTTGGACAGGTTTGATGCTGTAATGTTGGAATAAATTATCATTGAGACTAGACCTGCACAGCATTTAAGGTAATATACAACAGAAAGGTAAAATTAAGATGATAATTTGGGAGTTTAGATTTGGTGGTATTTTTGGTCAGACAACACTGGCACTGTAAAAAATTCTAAATTTAATTGCTGCATAGACATAATTTCCTGGCATGACATTCCTGGAAGCAGATCGGGTGTTTGACAAAATTTAGCGTCTTTAGGATTGTGACAATTGACATTGCCAGAAGTAAGCCATCCAATTCTGAAGAAGTAATCCTAGAGTCAACCATGCTCATTGACTCTTGGTTCTGTAATTTAAAAGAGACAGAGAGAACTTAGTGTCTGTAGCTTTTCCTCCTAAACATCTATCTTAAGGCCATAGTTGTTCACCTAAATGAAATTTAAATTAGAATTTTCACAGGAGAACAGAATATTCTGAGTTGGAAGAGACTTACAAGGATCACCAACTCCAACATAGTCCAGCTCTTGGGAGAACAGCCCACATGGGAATCAAACCCACAAGCTTGGCATTATTAGCACCATGTTCTAACCAACTGAGCTAATCCCATCTTTCTCTGGAAGTTTTCTGTCTTGCTTTCCTACTGATTGATCAATTAAATGTAATGACATACAAGCCAAGAAGGTCAGATGTAGATTTACTTTGTGTTCTACAGCCAGAAAAAAGTATATCTGGGAAACATTCTAAGTCAGTTGAAAAGTTTTATAAAACTGCTGGTGGAAATTTGTTATTTTGATGAAACTTAAGAACTGCCTTTGAGACAACATCAAAATCATTACGATATTTTAAAAAACCTATCTTAATAAAAAGTTTATATAGACTTACAAAATGTATATTGCTTTTTAAAGATGGAATTAATTTCCTACAGTGAGGGTATGAGTAGAGCTATCTGTTATCAAACTTGTTTCTATGATGATCAAATATGTTTTAATATTTTGCAAGTTTGTTGATGGTACAAAACTGGGAGGTGCTGTTGAATCTCTGGAAGGACAAGATACCCTGCAGAGGTGTCTGGATAGCTTGGAGCACTGAGCAATGATTAATGGGAAGAAATTTTAGAAGCTAAAATCCCAAATCCTGCAACTAGGACAGAATAACTCTGCGCACAACTATAGATAGGTTGGGAGTGGTTGACGAGTTTTCCTGCAGAAAAGGATCTGGGAGTGCTGGTTGGCAGCAGGCTCAGCAGGAGCCAGCAGTATGCCCTGGCAGCCAAGAGGGCATACCCCATCCTGGAGTGCAAAAACAGAGCACCACCAGCTGCTAACAGTGGTGATTATCCCACTGTACTCAGCACTGCTGTGGCCTCACCTGGAGTGCTGTGCGCAGTTCTGGTCCCCGCAATTTAATAAGGATGTGAAAGTCCTTGAATGCATCCAGAGGAGGGCAACAAAGCTGGTGACAGGGCTGGAAGGCACGTCCTGACAAGTGTCTGAGGACTTTGGGCTTG
Organism: Certhia americana; assembly: GCA_018697195.1. Lineage (NCBI taxonomy): Eukaryota > Metazoa > Chordata > Aves > Passeriformes > Certhiidae > Certhia > Certhia americana. The sequence continues at coordinate 95,818,088 of CM031857.1, read as the reverse complement.
TCTAATTTGGAAAGAAGACTAACTGGTGACCTCATTGCTCTCTACAATTTCTGGAGGAGGTGAAGAAGATGTGGAGGTATTGGTCCCTTGGATTCAGTGATAGAATTTGTGGGAATATCCAAAGTTGCTTCAGTGGAGGTTTAGGCTAGATAACAGGAAGCATTTCTTATTAAGAGGGGGATCTAACATCAGAACAGGCTTCTGAGTAGAATGGCCAGTGCCCTGAGCCTGTCATTGTTTATAGAGGAATTTGGACAAGGCCCTTAATAACAGGCTTTATCTTGGTTAGCCTGAATTGGTCAGCCAGTTGTGCCAATGATAGTGGTAGGTACCTTTCAACTGAAATGTTCTATTCTATTCTATTCTGTTCTATTCTAGTCTCGTCTAGTCTAGTCTATATGTTCTCCTCATCTGATCTGGACTCCAGGGTGAGTTGCAACAGCTTATTGTAGATGCAAAGTAGTTCTCAGCAAATGGCAGGTGTAGAGAGGGTGAGGGTGACTGAGTACAGAGTAAAGAAATTTAAATTTCTGTATTTCAGCTCATACCTTTTTCCCATTGTTTTGTCAATATGAGAACATTTACTGTGGGTATATATCTCTTTATTGACCACTCTGAATTAAAAATGCCATTAGTCATTTGAAATCTGGAGACCAGATTTATGCAGTTCCCTTCAATAAGTTGCCCTGTCTCTGGAATTGTTCAAGGCCAGGCTGGATGGGGCTTTGAGCAACCTAGTTTTAGTGGAAGTTGATGGGCAGTGAGGTAAACATGATCCCATGATGTGCCCTAAGAGTAAAGGTGGTGAACAGCTCCTGAGCTATATGAACAGAGGTATGGTTTATAAACTGAAGGACAGAATTGTGAACCTTAAAAATATGTGATATTTTTCAGATATATTTCAAGACTGCATCGAATTTTGTCCTCCAGCACAGCAGAGATGTAAGAAAATGGTAGGAAGCTCATTGAAGGGCCCCAGGGTGGTGAGGGCTGGAGCATTTGCTCCAGGGAGAGATACTGGCAGAGCAGGGCTGGGTTAGGCTGGAGAACGGATGCCTTCCATCATACCACACAGACTCACAGCACCTACAAGAGGTCACCAAGGAGACTGAGGTGATTGTGGCACAGTGGGGCAGCAAAGACAACGAAAGACAATGGGTGGCGGAAAGGTTCAGGCTAACTATTGAAAGATTCTGTTTCCATGTAGGAACAAAGATGCGGGCAGGTAGATTTTCCTGCAATGCTGTGTCATCATCTCTGTCCTTGGTGAGATTCAAGGCCTGGCTACATCAAGCTGTGAGGATACCAGAGCTGGCCCTCTTCTGGGCAGGGGATTGGACTGGAGACCTTCTGAAATCCCTTACAGCCTGAATTATCTTGCGATGTAATTCTAAGTACAGCAATACACATAAGAAAACTGGGCTATATTTTACTCAGCTTGAAGTTTTATATCTCGTATTGGATTTACACCTTCAAATTTCATAATATAGGGTAAGTCATTTTCCTTCAATGAAAAAGAAGATCAGAAATAAATATTTTGGCTACCAGAGGGCATAATCTTTTCTGCATTACCATCGTTATTCACTATACTTACTTACTTGTCATTCAAACTTTTGTAATGAAATACATTTGTTGAAATCTTTTCTGACAGCATTTATTATATTCACTAAGCTTCAGAAAATAAAACTCCCTTAACATCAGCAGCAAGAAAATCTAAAATACAGTGACTTTCAGGTTGATTTGTAGACATTACAGCTGTTTTGAGGACAACAGGTTTGTTTGTGTTATGTCATTTCGCACCCCACACAAGTGTGTGCTTTCATTACAAATATATTCATTGGGCTTTTCTGAAAATATACCCAACCTAAGTCAAAATCAGATCCAAATGAGGTCTCTTGAGTGTAGTGAGAATTGGAATAAAGGCCCCCAGCTAAAAGGAAAATGTATAACAATATCCTGACAATAATATCCACCCTAGAAAGTGCTAAGAATTTAGGTTTATTACGCTTCACTGTGTTATAGCAGAGGACAGAGAGTATATCAGAAATGAGGGCAAAACTGGAACAGAGATTAAAAAGCTACTGAAAAGAGAAAACATATGTTCTAACAAACCGTTCACTGTGCAATATTAACTGTTAGGTAAGAATGCTAAAATGACAATGTCCTTGGAGTGTATTTCCAAGAAATTCAAGAATTAATCTGTATAGCTAAACCAAACTTCTGCTGTGCAGATCAATGTTAATTTTTTTTCTGTCAGAGACAGATTTGTGGGCTGTTGCCCTAAAATTTCTGTCATTCACTACACAAACTCAATAAATACTTTGCATAACTGAAAATCAAATGCAGAAAATCTTAAAACTCCCCAAGTCAAAGTTATGGTAAATTATTATGAATATCTACATTACAGTCATTAATTGCGATTGGCACTAAGAAGCTTTTGCACTGCCAAACAAACAAACCATAAAGAACAGAAGTATTTATACATGCAAGTGTCTTGCATTCATTACAGTTAATTAGATGTATAAATTAATACAGGATCATTGGACTGGTTATATGAGTTCTTGGAAGCCATTAGAAAACACACTAATAGTTCTACTTCACAAAACTTACATTAAGTACTTCTATAAAAACACCAAACTACAATCCACAAACAAAAAGCCCTCTCCAAAACTAGGATATAATAATGTATTTTGACTGCAGCAACTCTGAAAGGGTGACTTCTGTTAAAAAAAAGTGCAATAAAAGATGAAAAACTGAATGATTTTGATGATCAGATGGCTGGAGCACCTATCCTATGAAGAGAGGCTGAGAAAGTTAGGATTGTTCAACCTGGAGAAGAGAAGATTGTAGGGAACCTTCCAGTACCTACAGGAAGTCTGCAAGAGAGCTGAAGTGGGACTTTTTACAATGACTTGTAGTGATAGGACAAGGGGTAATGGCTTTAAATTGAAAGAGAGCAAGTTTCAACTGCACATTGAGAAGAAATTCTTTCCTGAGAATGATGAGACCCTCAGGAAAGAATTGGAACAGCTTGCCCAGAGAAGTTGTGGATAGACTGTTGCTGGGAATGTTCAAAGCCAGGCTGAATGGGGCTTTGAGCAACCTGCCCCAGTAGAATGTGTCCCAGTCCATGGCAGGGGGGCTGGGATGAGATGACATAGACAGTTCCTTCCAATACGAACCATTTATGAGCAGACAAACATACAAGCTGAAAATCAGTAATACAAAATGAAAAATGGCAAGCAGACTTTTCTTTCTTGTTGGGAGCAATTGAATAAAAAATAAACAGTTGTAGTGGCTGATCAATAGACGGCTATGTATTCCCATGACAATACAAGCCAAAAAAAAGAGCTGAAGAGCTGACAGACATCCAGTAATAAAACGGAAGCATACAAACTACTGACAAGATATCAGAAATAGCATACATACAATTCAACTCATATTTAAGAAAACAAATGGATGTGAATGTGAAAACACAAAAGAAAGGATAACTTGAATGATAAAGGGGATGAAAACTAATTTAGAACATGGAATTAAAAGTACATTGTTTATTTGGCCTACAAATACAAAAGCCAAAAGGGATATTAGTAATATTTGTAATTTCCTACTGACTGATGGATTAGAGAACGAAAAAAACCACAAATCTAAACAACTTAATGTATAGGGAAGGCTAGAACAAAAGCTAGTACATATGACATATGAATATGTATATGAATAAATGAAAACTAGTCATTTGAATAAACTTCCAACCTCAAAGAGGTTATCCAAATATTTTCATATGGCTTAGGTATAGTTCCTTCTCAGGTCCTGAAAAGAAAAAAAAAAAAAAAATACAGTGCAAGTATCTGAAGAATGAAGCTTCTTGCACCAATAGGTTGAGATCTCTTTCAGTTCCAGAAATTAACATAATTGTCAGTGTTTCGATACATAGTTAGAATTCAATGGATTCAAGCAGTTTGGTCTCTCTGAAAATTTAACTCTAAATTTAAAAAGAAAAACAAAATAAAGAGTGAAGAAATTTGCCCTTGAGTTCATGTTCCAAAGTATATAAAATATAGGGAAAAAAAAAAAAGTCTAAAAGAGACTGCAAGATGAGTTTTCATTACAGTTCATAGTTACATTTGGAGTACTATTGAGAATAAGAATGGTAGAATATATAAGGTGGAAAACTCCCATAATATTCCTGTCTTTTAATCCTCAACTTTGAATTGCTTCCTTTGCTGCTTTAGGGTCCAGACTCACATTCTGTACTCAGTTTTAAAATCCATATTGATTTAAAGTGTTGACTATATCCTCTTAACACAATATTCTTGGATTGTTTTTTCTAGAATTGATCAAGTATAAATCCGGTATCACTTTCTCCCAACAGTTAAATCTGCACAAACTGAGGACCAATTAAGTGACATATTTTAAAATGCTCATTTATTATCAATTTCCTTCTATTATTTATTTCCTTTCTGTTTAAGTCATGGAAACTTCAATACTGGTTTTGATGAGAGAGAAATTATTTTAAGGATTTATTTTTAAAATCTCATCTGTGAACCACACAGCAGTGCAAAAACAACTTCTAAGACAGATATGAACCTGTCATAACAGAGTTCAAAATTCTAAGCAGTAATAAGTAACGAGTCATTGGTTTCTACAACTGAAGGAAACTCATGAGAACTCATCAGTTTTCCTGATTTTGAAGCCAACTCTCTTGCTCCATTTCAAAACCAGAGCAGCAGAACAGCTGCTCAGTTATATGAACTGCTTCAAAATCCAATTGGCACAAGAAATCCAAAATAAGTGTTTCTGAAATACTCTTCTCAGATTAAATTCTAATCATATGAGAAGTGGGGAAAAAAAATACATTTTTCCCATTGATGACCCAGTAACATTACAGAGAAAAGAGAAGATTTTGAATGTGTTATAATTTCACTGAATACCTCTTTAGCAGGTTTATGTTATGACACTATATATATATAATTATATAACTTACATGATCACCACTACTGTACAACTACAGCATAACCTGCATAGAAATTACAAGAAAGACATTGTAACATTATGGGACCAGATTTATGTCTGCCTCAGGCATTTTTAAAATTTATTTTAATATAAATGTAGTGCATTGTTCTTGACAAAAAACACTCCCAGATTCCAACAGTCCATGCATTGGCTTACTAGCCAAAAACACCATTGTTTTCCAAAAACTAGCCAAAAACTTCTCAGCTGAATTAAGGTCCTGAAAGAATCAAATAAAAGTTAATTATGCAAGAGATTCAATTTAGCTGGAAGTCACAGAAAAACACCTTTAACCAGTTTTCTTAATTCCTGAAAGCTGGTGCTAATAATATAAAATTGGCTACATTTTCTCAACATGGAGAACTTTGTAAATTTAGATCATTAATTTTGCAATCTAATTAATTAGAAGTGCCATATATATATGTATATTTTTTTCCATACCAATTCACTCTAGCCTAGAATCTGGGACTAGATCTATTTTTTAAAAGCAAATTCCTAAGTTATACAAGTAGTATATTTTTTACACTAATTTGACTAATTCCTCTCCCTCTCTGTTATGTCTAAAAGTCTAAGGTATTTTTGCTTTCTCTTCTTGTCACATCTGTTTGATTTCAGCTGTCTCTGCTACAAGAGAAATGGTCTAGACAATGAAGTGGAGGCAGAATATATCCCTGACCTTGAATAATGCTGTGAAGTACATAAAAGCTTTTATTTAGTGTACTGTCAGAGATGTTAACACTCTATGAAGTGGGAAAATGATCTTAATTTCTATGGAAAAAAAAAAAGAAAAAAGAAAATAGAAAAAAGAAGAAAAAAAAAAAAAACCCAGGGGTTAAACAAACAAAATAACATGGAAATGCTACTATTTGACTATTTTGCAGATGCCTATCAATCACAACTCACTGACAAATCGTTTTATGGAATTTTTTTTGCAGGAGAATATACCAGTTTTTTTTAATTATTCAGTAATGCTTTTGATGATTCTAAAAAAGTTCACTTCTGTTTTTTGGCAGGAATCTGTAATGACATCTATAGATCCAAATGCAAGGTAAATATCTTTGCATTCCATACTCACACCATGACAAATCTAAACTTGTGGTAATAAATCCTATTTTTTATTTAATGAACATCTATTATGCACTGTATCATCAAACGTCTGAAGAAAAAATTACATATATTTATTTTTCTAATTTGCTCTATATTATATTTTTTACATTTTTTCATATTCCTTTTTTAACTTCTGTATTTCAGATGAACCAGAAGCATGTGTGGGTTTTTTTCGCAGGCTAAGGTCATTATTAAATTCTTTTAAAATAGCTAGATACAGAGAATTTTAATTGATATTTGTTATATATATTAAACATATCAACATAGTAAAGAACATCAAGGATGTATTATTGCAAAACATTGCCTCTAACAGAAATATCCAGTACAATTTTCATGCATATATTGTACAGCATACTGTGCATATAGTCATTTTATATGCAGTAGTGTAATTTTTTCAAATCAAATGTAAATCCTGCTCTACATAAAAAACCCTCTTGAAGCGTTCTTACAGATATTGCACCAAGTGACTTGCCATGTTAACTGCTGTAGTTTAGAGTTGCTTCACTTTTGTAAGCAAAAAAATTGCATAGAAAACATGGAAGCAAAGGATATTCAGTCATTCATCAACCTCCACAAAACCTTGAACTTCTTGTTCTCGTTACCTTATGCAATCTGTAGCAACAGCTGTCTTCCTGAGTGATGGATAGCTTTTATGATGTCCTTTGTTTTAACCTGAAAGAAATTATTTTGTCACAAGTCAATATATATATGGGAGAAAAATCATATAATTCAAATTCTGTCCTGATTTCATACTCAAGGATTCAAACTGTATCTTAAATCACCTACCAGCAAGGACAAAATCATTCTAACTTTGTCTTATTAATTCTAAAGAGTAAAACAGAGAGAAATATAAAGATATTATAGGTTTAGTTGTGGGGTTTTTAACCCATTAATTTTTTTTTCAGACTAATTGGAGTGATTGCCCTTGCATCACTTTGTTACTGAATTGTCTCAGCTTACTTTTGTTTCTGGCTCTCTGAAACATTCACAAGGGCAAAAGCAGACCAGTCCTGAGATTTGCAGAAGTTATTGTAAATTCATCTTCTCAGCTGAGAAGAAAACCTTGTGTAACCACAGCAAAACTTCATGTAACCTAATTGTCTCAAATAATGTGGATGGGTATAGTATCACTTTTGTTAAAGAATGGTAATTTCTAGTTCCATGAAGTACACTTAGCTCTTCATTTTAATTACTGATTTCAGTTTTTCACAAAGCATTTCATCAGTTCTGTTGTACAATTTAACAGAGCTGAGTAGGAGTGGGAATTTGTCTTTTCAGGCTTTATTCATGAAAAGTTTTTAAAATTTATTTGGGACATGACAGATTGATAATCTGGATCCATTAACCCCATTCAGTTTTCATACATGGGAGGAATACTGTCCTTAGGAAGAGGAACAGCTGACCACATATGGTAAATAAATTATGTTTTCTTCCTTCCAATATAGACCAATTCTTAGTGATGCTAAACATGTCACTGTGTGATCAGTCCATGCTGTTTTATAAGCTAGTTTTCCCACTTTCATTATATGCCATGTAACAGCAGATATAACTCCAGCCTTTTTCTTCACTCTCTTCCCTCTACCCCAACATGTTCAGTTTCAGCAACAGTAGCAAAGCTGAATCTTTCCCTGACAGATTTAATAAGCAAATTTCTTTTATCCACTTAGCCTGTTTTAGACTTCTATTCTATGATTTCGAGCTAGAAGTGATTATGTTCACTTTAAATCTAAAAGCACTCTAGATCAGTAACTCAGAAATGGAATTCTGTATTGGATTAATCTTATCTGAAGACACTTTGAGAGTGACTTAAATGAGACATACTGGGATTGGTTCCAGTTGCTATAGAAAACCATAGGGAGGAAAAAGATTAAAAAGAAGGTGAGAGACAGATACAGATAGTAAAGAGGGATTTACAAGATTTAGTCTTACTCTCTATGTAATAATATATTTGATGGTCCCCTGTCCATCAAAGTACTCAAAATCAAGTTCACCTGTCCAGCTTAATTTGCCCAGTATTTTCCTTGTATATTTCAAAAGAATAGCCTGGCTCAGTATATAATTCTGCTAGTCTACTGGGGTAGAATATGTTTTTGCACTTCATAAGAAAAACACCTAATCCTCAAAAACTGTTTTAAAGAACTGCTTCAAGACTGAAAATATTTCAGGAAATTAAAAGTTTTCACTCTGGTTGATTAGTTAGCCTTTAGGTGTTCCAGGAAATTTTTCTGGCTTGCTTTTCTGTGTTTGTATATTTTCAGTTACAGACTGTTCTTAGTAGATTATAAACTTCAACATTAATCCAAGATCAAATTTTTTGAAGAATATGCAACAAGCATATACAACAACAAATTAATATGAGTTTTAAGTGTAATAAACATTATTTTGGGTAGAATTTAATGAGAAATTATGGAAAGCAAAGTATTGGTCACAGCTGGAAAGCCTTTTGTTATTGGCTTCAGATGCATGTAGACATGTGGGAAGTCTACTAAAGTACACTACCAGTCACGTTTTCCAATCTGGATACATTTAAATGTCTCATATATCTTTATGTTACAGTTTATACAAAATAAACTACAAGATTTGCTGACACAATGGAGAGATACATTTAAGAGCCCTTAGTGGCACAAAATACTAATGTACTTATGCGCAGATATAAATAAGTACTTGAAAATGCAAGTGTCGTTTGAAAGTGGGTAAGCTTTAAATGTCTGTTTTGCATGGGGCCATAAATTAAGAGGCTACTTTTAGTCTGTCTTCATTATAGAGATAGAGATGCTTTCATTCTAGCTGTTCTGAATGGTCTTTGAGAGGGATTTCCTTCTAGCATTGAACAAGTGAGGAGTAAAAAGACTGAGTCTTTATTAAGGAGTGGAAATCAGGTGCTTAAAATTAGATTCTGTGAATAACTTCAATGGCTGTGCATGTCAGAAATACCTTTTTGGTACCTGCACATTAGCCTTTCAGCCTCTTAAAAGGATCTTATTGAAATAGCACTCAAACACCACTGAATATCCTAATCAATAAATAAAATTATTCAAATGCCTTATTTTAAGAGTTGTATTTGTTTACTTTTTCCAGATAATTTTTTTTTTCCTGGCAATACTAGAGCAGTTGGAGTCTTTCTTCTAATCTAATTTCCTCCTAGCTCTCAAAAAACTGAATTTCTCCTTTTCAGAGGTCAGAATACCTACTTGTCAGTCTGCCTTCTTATACTGAGAAAGGCTCATTGATAGAACTTATTTAAATAAAAGAAATATGTCTTTTAAATAAATCTGTTTAGTTTTAGGCACTGTAAACCAGTCTGGGCTATGTTGCATAATGTTTTCTTTCAAAGAAAACACATATACTGGTGATCACTTAAGAAAAACAACACCTGCATTGTATGAGACTTAGTAGTTGCAGTGTTTGCTTTACAAATCCCAAAGTTACAAGTTTTTTCAAGTCATGTGAAGAAACAAGGGTTATTAGGTGTGTACATCTGACCAAGGGCAGGCTTATCAAGCCCTTGATGGTTACATCAAGCTAAGTCTTGAAAATCTCCAATATGGGGAGTCCAGATCTGCTCTAAAGACCTGATCCAGTGTTCATTACTCTCAAACATCTTTTTATTCCTAGCCTGAACTTCCTGAGTGACATATTACACTACCTTTTACTGTTTCCCAAAAACAAAATGAGTTTTCTGTATGCCTCCATAACCCAAACTAATATCAGGCATACTCCTTCTTATGTTTCAGAATTCCTAACTAGTCCAGCTGCCTCAAACATTCCTATTATGTCGTGTGTCCAATGCTCCTCACAATCATGACAAGCCTCTGGTGGATCCATTCCATTGTTTCAGAGCTCATCTTGGGAAACTCAGTCTCACTTTTGTCTTTTAGCAGAAAGGATAAGCTGTAGGAAAAATACCCTTTTATTCATTGGCAGTATTTTGGAACCTATTTCTAACGACTCATGTTTTTCAGGCTGTAAATTTGATTGGTTGGTTGGTTGTGGGATTTTTTTGCGTTACAAGTCCAGACAGCTGAAAGAATGACTAATTCATAGTTATATCCATCAGGCATACTCATTGTATATTGATTTTTGGTTGAACTATTCAGCTTTGTTTCCATCTATTCTACCTGTGTGACAGGTCACAAGCTCAAAGGCAAAACCAATTTTGAATTCATCAGGAAAGAAACTTTGTGAAATCATATAAGATCAATAACTACTGTAAGTTCTGACACAGCTAACAAATCACAGAATCATAAACTAACTGAAGCTGCAAGTCCTCACTGCATGTGACTGCATGTCACACAGGCCAAGCCCTTTACTCAAACAAAATTCAGCCTCAGGGCTGTGTCTGGTTGGGTTTTGAATATCTCCATGAATAGACACCTCAGAACCTCCTTGGACACACTATTCCAGTGCTTGAATTCTCTGCCAAATGTTACTGCAATTCTGAAAAAAATAATTTCTGGCACATTTTTGAAAAAACAGGGTGTGCAGTTCAGGATCACTGTTGTATCATATGCAGAGTGAGATAGTTTGTTATGGAGCCCATTTTTCTTCATCCTGTTCTTAGCCATCCATCTCCTGGGGACAGAACTGCACCTTGGTTACAGAAACTAGGCTGTAACATGAACCTCAAATTACTTTTTGTTTACTTGAAGGTGTGGCTTTATATCAAATAGAGACTTTGAGGAACTAAAACAGGGAGAAGTGCTGCCAAAAACAGTAATTGGGATATAATTGCCAAGAGCAGGGCATGATTTGCCTATAATGGATCGTTTCTTTAGTTTCTCCCCAAACATAACAATTTCATAACACAAAAGCTAATAAAAAAAAAGTTTGAAACAAATTACTCTCACCTCCTCAGTCTAAATTCTTTAACTATGAATCTTACCATGACATTTAGATATCTGAAATCTTAGTTCCTGATCTTTGGGGATACTTAAATGCAGATACAAACTCTGGTAAGGAAGACTCAAGTTAGCTAGCGAAGTAAAGCTGCTAAATGCTGAGTTAAAAGAAATATAAATGTTATTTTATCTAGATATTCAGAGCGAAGAAGAGAAAAACAACAACAAAAAAATTAGTAATAATAAGTTATTTAACTCTAATATTATATAAGAATCTACCTGTTTCAGAGGTATAGAATAGTTGCCACTTAGAGATGAAAAACATGCATGCATATGTTTTATACAAAAGACAGAAAACAAAAAAACCCTCTGTATCTTGTGTGTATATACATATAGTACAATAAATATAAATATAAATAATATAAATATAAATATATTTGAATTTATATGCAGATTTATAAACATCATTATATGTAAATAAACCCCAGTATCCTCCACAGGAATAATTTCTTATTTCTTTGGAAACAATCCTGATACTCATTCCATTTCGTTATTCTTTATTTATATCAGCAGTCCCTTTGATATTTTTGGAATTTCTTTACAGTTAAAAGATCCGACCATGGTCTTACAGTTTATTCTGTCTAGGGGTTTTATAACTTGGATTTAATGATACATCAGTTTCTCAACTGTTAGGTCTGGAACTGAAGTAAATATAAATCTCTCAACTGACTTTAGGAAGTCAGCTGTTGTCATCCTTGACTTTGGAGAAAACAGAGCAAAGAGAATCATGCAAATTTATGATTCTCTACAATGCTTGAGCACCTTCTAAAGAAAATTTGACAGATAAGCAGCTACAGTTTCAAAGTACAAGAGCACAAAGTGAGGGTGCTGTAGGACTTGCTTCAGTGATGTTGAAGCAATGCATCAGAACAGAGGTTTCCTGTTCAGCTCTGGGCTTGTTGCTTTTCCTCATTCCCTGTGCTTTAGTGCAACACCTTGGTTGATTGAGTTTCCTTTTAGAATTGAACAGCAAAGGGCAGAATATTTTTATAATTGCAAATGACTGACACAATTTATTTTATATTAATTGTTGCACAAAACCACACTGCATTTGGTGTGAAAGTACATATAAGTCGGGTTCAATTCATACCTCAGAAAATTGTTTAAAGATCATATGTTATTCTGCTAATTCTGTTGCCTAAGTTTGCTCAGTTTACAGTGGCCTTGACACTGTTAGAACAGAGTAGGAGTTGCTTTGAATTACACTTTGTCAGTGAAAAGATGAAGGCACAGCCAAAGATTGACATGAAACCAGGAGAGCAGTCTCTTTTTTTGCCTGTTATCCTGACAGCAAGGAAAATGTGAGAAGTAATACCTTCCTTTAAACTGTCTGAGTGAGTGTCTTAATGTGAGGCAAGCTGCCTCCCGCAAGATGGAATGCTAAAACATTATTATATTATTGGGCTGAAGCTTCCTGGAGAATTCTCTGTTAAAATATTTGTCTCAGACAGCTTAAGTTCTATTTAGACATGCTGCAAGTGACAGTGACACGCTGCAAAGGAAATCAATGGGTACCTTATTTGTGCTTGAGATTCAGTTGCTGGAACACGGACAGAGTTTGTCGAGATTGAGCTTATCTCCCATAGTCTCCTGCTGGTACTTCAGAACAGCACAGGTCACCCCTACACTTCGTGTCACCTCTGTCAGCCCCTTGGCAGTGTCTCAGAGACTCTAGGTGATGAGAAATATTTCTTGGTGATGATGGTTAGATGACTCCCAAGTCCTGGGAGTAAGACTGGGATACATACAACCCATTGTCCAGGTTCCTCTTATCAACAGGACAGAATTTTTCTGAAGCTCCCTTCGTGGACAGACAGGAATCTCCCTGACACTGCAGTCTGTACACTATGTATTCATGGCACCTGGGCAGCTCAATTTTCTCTAGCATATAAATAATCATCATAGAAGAAAAAGTAACTCAAAGCTTGTTCACACTTCCAACTCTGCATTTTTCTGCACTGAGGATGAAGGACGAGGCCTGAGACTGCCTGAGAGACTCAGTCTGTCACTGGTTTTCCTAGCAAGAGGATAGAGGAACTAAAAGCAGTTGCTCTTTGTTTTAGATTTTCAGAGCTGTGGTGTAAATTAAGGACACCCAAAAATCACACCTGTAGGATGTTGAAACCCTGCATAACTAACAGCTTTTCTTTTGAGTAGAGACAACTCAGGGCCAGAACAATAAATAGGGTATTGCTACAATATTAGAAATCTGCTATAAGTAATGAATTTTTTCATGTCTTTAATTTGATATAAATAAATTTTTACCTTTTATATGGAATGATTTCTTATAGCGACTATATCTAGGCCAAACTTTATATGACTTGTTATTCCAATTCAAGGCTCAATAAAATAGATGTTCTCCACAGAACAGTTTAAAGAGAACATATCATTCTCTGACAGTGGAATTGCTTTTAAACAATGTGTCATATTCCAATACAAGTGTTATTTTCTAACATTTAAGAAAGCAAAGGTTTCAAAATTCAGAGTTGAGCCACATAACTCTCTTTCAGGTTTCCAGTTCCATGCTTTCTCCAAGCTCTGCCATAGGAAGTATTAGAATACTGAAAGGACTCGTTTTCATTTTTTATCTCAAGTCACTTGACACATGAGAACATGAGAACAAGAGTCTTGTGCTGAAGGCTGGAAATCCTTTGTCTTACTACCATCTACGCCCTCTTTATCCTGCCACTGATATATTCCCTTCATTTCCTTTTATCCAAGGACTTAAAGTGGACAGCGAGAGTGATGTTAGAAGATGAGTAAATTAATGCTCTATAACTAAGGGGAAAAATGGCCATATTTTAAAAGCTGTAAAATCATATTAAATTAAAGTAGACCAAAAGAAATTTTGAAAAAAATTGTAATATGCCATTCACTGTTCCATCATGACCAATGTATCTCATGATATTTTGTCTGAGTCATTGCTCACTGATGGCAATGCCTCACAACTACTATTTTAGAAAGACATAAATGCTCCTGGCGATACAAAAGACAAGCTGTTAGACAAGCTATGGCAAGAATATTACTTTGCACAGAGAAAGATTTCTTCTCTGACCACAGAAAATAACCATTATATATAACAAAGCATGAAACTAGATTCTCATTGCTTGTTATAATAAATTTTATCCATGGTCATAAAATAATATCGATCTTTTTAAAATTCAGCTATCCAGTGAGTGAAATGCTTGTTAACAAAAGTGATGCATTCCATTTCCTGTCATATGAAACAAGACAACAATTTTTTAGTTTTAGTTTACTGTCTTCTTCCACCATAGTTCCTATGCAAGTGAATATATGGGTTAAATCCATGTGATTTGATGCCATAAACCTTGATATGAAAGATTCATTCTTTTATCCTTTCTAATCTTCAGCTACTACACCATCAAATAAAGCTCTGTATTTTGAAGTCTTTGATTGAAGCAGCATTGTTACTGTACAGACAGGCATACACGACATCAATTTAGATAAAATGAACACAACACATGCATTTGAATAAAATAGAATGCAATTAAGAGCATAAGTTACTATTGTACTCTGTATGGGGATCAAGCAGCATTTTGCAATCTAGCTAACCCTTAATGCTCACTAAATGCTTTTGCTGTTCTACTTCTAAGCACTTCTACTGTTTAAAAAGCACTTATGGTGGTCTAATAGAATTTGTTTTTCATTTGCATCTGTTTGAGCAGATGATGTGAACGATAAATGTTGGCTTTTACTGATTTATTTTGTAAGAACATTATGCCTCTTAGAAGGAAATCAGCATATAATCAGGAAATCTGTGATATAAACATGAATAAACCCCAAATATGTTGGGTTTATAGAGAAGATTATGCAAGCATTTTGGTGGTCATCAGTGATTTTTTTTAAAGTTAAGACCTAAGATTTTCTTTAAGCTTAAGGGTTTACTGATAAGTTAGGCCACCAGTCTGCAACTTCATGATATTTTTAATATTTTTTAATAGCAAATTAATTTCATGGATCACTGAATATTGTTTTGAAGATATGTCAGATACTCTGTTTATTCATTGCTTGAAAGTATCTATTTGCATCAAGGATCTCAGAGAACCAAAATATTCATAAAGCATATTTTTCCAAGATTCGAATGGGAAAATCATTTACAGTAGTTATGTTATTCTGGATCACTTCAGTACAAGTGGTACAATCAGCTTTCCTCACCATAAATATTCACTATAATTTTTTCTTATATTTCCTCCGTTCTGATATCTATTGCATGTCTTTTGCACTCTATGAAAAAAGCTGTAATGTAATTACTGCAACCTTAACTTGTTGCTGGACAGAAAGTCAAAGAAGTAGTCTAGTATGACCTTGTCTAAAATCCTGCACTTCTGTTTTAAAAGGCAAAATAGAATTTAATCCATTTTACTTGGGGTTTCTCAGAGCTGCCTTTTGGGGTGGAAATAAGGGTTATGGCTACAACAGCTATAGCAGTTTAATTCTTAATTACCATGCTAGCAAGTGTATAATACCTAATATTGCTACCATTGGAGACAATAGCAGAGATGGTATAAAAGAACAGATACTTGTATTACAAGTAAGAAAGGAGGGAAGGGAGGGAGAGAAGGAGGGAGGGAAAGAGAATATTTCTCATATTCTTGTAAGGTCTTAAATTTTTCCTGTTTGTCAGGGAAATACAAGCTAGCAGCGTTTTGGTGAGATAATAAAACTAAGAAATTACTCCAATGCATCTTTATACATACACATATATGGATAATATTTAGCCAGGCTTTTGAAATTATATTTTCATTAAGAAGTGTACACATGCTCAGGTATACACATGCCCTCAGATATGTCAAGCAGAAGCTCAGTTTTTAAAGGGGGCATTTATTAAGAAAAAGGCTTTCCAAGGCCCTGGTATTTCAATCATTAGCCATGACAAATGCATGAAAAACAAATCTATTCTCATTTGCTGAGCTGCTAGATTACAAGTCTCCTGTGTACTTTTAAATGAACTGATGAGTGAAAAATTAAAGAAAACAGAATTTAACTATTGGCATGTTCTTTGCTCAGGGAGCAGCAGAAGAGTATAAAGAGGGTACAAGACTCTACAGAACCTTTATTTGTTAGGCAGTGCATCGATGACATACAACACTAATGGCCGTTGTTCTTTGCCCACCATCAGTTGTTTTAATGTATGGGAATAAAATGAAAATTCCACTGAGGACCTGACAGAGGTGCTTGTATGGATACTTAACCCATACTGCCACTAAACAACTTTTTAGAAGCTCAGTCTAATAGGTGAAGTACAGCACTGTCAACCTAGTGTTTCCAGGTCAGATGCTATTGAAAGCACTTGGTGTATTTTCATTTGGTAAAACAATAATTCAGAGATGACTGAACATGTCTATCTGACAAGGACAGGTCAAATATTCTGCTTATCTCTGAGATAATCCTTCTGACTGAGGAGTACGATAACTACACTAAATAATATTTTCTCTTTTGCTAGTGTGATCTGGAAAATAATGATCGTTATTTAATCTTAGTCCCTGAACTTGATCAGCATTCCTCTAGCAGCAGCTATTCTTGTGGTCTGGTTTTGTTTTTTTAAATTTTTTTAAAAATTAAAAAAAGCCTGTGGATTTCTGACTTTGACCTTTCAAATGTGTTCCTTTAAAAAAAAAATAGTCAAGGCATCTTTAAGATGAGTTAATTCATAGTACTGACTTCCTTATAGCTGTTCACTTGATACTTTTCTTAAACCTGAGTGCCTTGTTGAATTCTGGACTGGCTCACCAAAGTACATACATACAGCACATCCAAAGCGCATGTTCACTCCAAATCTTAAATTTGTGTCAGGAATGCTCTTCTGACAGCAGCTTACTTTCCTCTAGTTAGTGGTTCGTTAAGAGCAAATGACAGGAGTGTCTGTAATCAGTCTGGGCTACAGAAGGTAGAGAGGAGAGAGCAAAGAATGCCTGCACCACCTTCTGTGCAGCAGAAACAAGATCCACAGGGAGCTGAAAAGATGAGAACTGCTGTTTTAAGCTTCTCTCATAAATAATTAGAAATTTATTCTAAAATTTGACATAGCGTTCATAATGTCACAAATATTTTTCAATCCTCCCATTTCTAGACTGGTTCAATATAATGAAGGAGTGGAAGTGTTTATTCTCTATTTAGGATATAGTTTGGTTTTACTGTGTGCCTTATTCCCAAGTGTATTCCAAAGAGTATTAAACTGAGAAAAACAAACCCAGAAAAACATGAAAAGGTTTCTAATATGTAGTGACAATGAAATTACAGTAATTCTACATGTTCCACACAAAATGCTTCTAAGCTTTTTGGAACTGCCATCCTTGATGACTGCTTCCAGAAGAATGGCCAAAGATTCAAGAACATTATCATGAATCAGCTACGGTGAGGGAAAACAAAAATGTTTTAATATAGTTTATTGCTAAAAGGAATGACAAAAATATATACACACCTATTTCCAATCTTCGTATTTAATTAGGCATGCAAATTAATTTAAAAATTAAAACAAAAAAATATAGATAAGCCATATGTTTGACTAAAAAATCTCTTCTCAATAGCAGTGAGAATGAAAAAAAAACCCGGAAATGTTTAATGGTGTGTGTGTGTTAAAATTAAAAGGAAACCTCTGTGGAGGAAATAATTCAAAATAGATTAAAAATGTATTTTTCTGTGTATGCAGAATGACCTTTAATTTCATGGGAAAATGAGTAGACAAAATACTGTCTCAGACACAAAACCTTTGCTAAATGAATACCTTGGTCTGACCTTCTTGGCTTTTATTCCTCCTCATCTTGGGCTTTCCTTTAGCAGTTTCATTAATATCTCTCTCTCTGGCTACGGAGTCTTTCACAGCGTTTGTACTATGTGAGCCAACTTGCCTTCAAACAGAGACATCGCAGTCCTGGAGATGGAGCTTGAAAGTGGCAGACAGGAGAAGAGGGATGCATTTTGTTCTTTATTTCTTAAGACAATTCAGTCTATCAGATCCCTTTTTGTTTAGGTATGGTAAAGGGCTGGCTTTTACTTATTATGAGAAAATACTTTAGTACTAATAAGCTGAGCAAGTAAAGATAAAAGCAATATTCCTATTATTCATTCTATTTAATTTATACTTTTCTTGCTGTTTTCAATTTCTGCTTTGCTCTCTTTAAGTATAACTATTTCAAGCCTTTTTCTTTTCTTTGTTTTGTGAAAATTTATCTTCTGGCATCAACATAAACCAGCTATGGAATATTCTCACAACTATACAAAAATCAACAGTTGCCATTTAAAATGAGTAAATGACCTGAAGTAATGAAGTTATTTATTTGTGCAAGTATGTGATGCATTTCATATGTCAGGAAGCACTGAATTTTGGCAAATGTTGGCCATTTAAAGCAGAGTATGATTCATGCTACAAATATATCACACAGCAGCCAGAAGAATCTAGGTACTCTAATCTACTCACACTTGATCTACTGAACAGTCTACTGCTGTCTGAGCAGAGCCTGAATTGCTCTGGAGACTGAATTATCCTTTCTGCTTAAGAGCTGGTCTTCCTATCCATCTGCTATTAAAGCAGTTGAGCACGTTGGAAAGGAACTGATTTAATTGACATGTCACTCCCCAGGACTTCTAACTCAGCACAGATTTAGTAAAATCATGTTTGACATTACATAAAGAAGCTACCAGTTGAAAGTTTAGCCATGTTTTTTTTTTTTTTTCATGATTCATTGATGTGAAAATAAACACAATGCAGTTCATTGTGCTGATCTAGATATGTAGTTGGACCATTCAATAGCAAATGACCTTATTTCGAAACAACCTGAAATATCATGTAATAGAAACAAACATTTGTAGGCTTGATTTTCCAAATGAAGGATAAATGTCATGAGAAGAATAAATGTTTCCACTGTCAGCATCTTAGTCCATCTGATCTCTGAACTATAATTTGCGATATCTAGTTGATGTAGTGTCATTCTTTTCCAAAATAAATTGAATGTATTTATAAAAAGAACTGCTTGCTTAAAAGTAAGGGGACTAATGGACATGTTTATAGAAAGAAACTTCACTGTCTAATAAACACTGGACGAGAGAAAATAAGATACATGATCTTTTAATATATAAATGGTTATTCTATTTAAAGAAAAAATTATTTATCCTTTGCTAGTTAATAAATAGATCAATTTCAGACAATGAATAGACTTTCCTATATCCAGCTGCATTTCATGTTTAGAGGGATCAGTGTTACATGGTGGAGCAAACAATGACACCCAGTGGCCATATTGACTCAAGGCTTGTCTGTGTTCTGGGTTTCCTCAGCACATTCCTATTTTCTTCTTGGTTTTACATGGCGTTTTGGGTGGTTTTCTTCTTTTTTTTCCTCACAGTACTAATGACACCATAGATATGTTCTTTGCAGATGAACGATGTAATAGATTTGACACACAAATTTCAATCCCTACAGAGAAGTAACAACATTTTCATCAATGTCAAGAGTCATGAACGTAAATTGGTATTAATTGTGTTTATTGAAGAGACTGGCTGCAAAAATATTTTGGAGCACAAGATGTGCTAGATTGGTATGACAAGGAGTGATGGTGGTTATTTGTTCTGTTTTCCAGAAAATGAAACATTTTGGGTTGTTGTATGTCATTATGTCAACTTCAGGGGGGGAAAACCCCCAACAACCTAAAACCCAACAAAACCTCACAGTCCTTCCCCTCATTCACCCCACCCCTCAAAAAAACACCCAACAACCCAAACCATACAAGACCAAAATGGAGTCTATATCAAAAACAAAAAAGATTTTAATGAGTTATGGTTTATCAGGAGATATGGGATATCTGACTCCAGCTGAGCGTAAAGCAAAAGCCAAGAGCAGCTGACTCTAATAAAACTGGCTAGAAGATGCAGATCTGGAATGCATTATCTGGTTCTAACTTGCATACCATGAAACCACATATTTATTACTCTTGACTTCTGAGGAGCATCACTCACTGTGTGATCTGAAACAAAGCTAGTATATAATTTCTGTCATAAGCTGAAACAATGTCTGGTCTTCTTACAAGCCTTCTCATTGATTTAGAAATAATAAAGCAATTTTTTTTCATGAACTTTTTCTCATAAAATACTTATTTTCTGGTTATACGATTGTAAATATGGCTCTCCAAGACAGCAAAACAGTACAATGCAAATGAAAATTACTCTTTTTTCTACCTCAGTGTTCATAAAAGCAATGTTCTTAGTGACATATGTGAGCCAATATGGTGTTGAACAGACCATATGAAGAAGACCAGTAAGAACTAAACAATGTCTCCTGGAATTGTTGGTGTGAGGTTCAGCCAGGATAAGGATGTGCCAAAGCATTTCTCAAGGAACAACCCAACTTCATCCTGAGAAACACAGAGAGGATTGCAGTGGCTACTACACATGGGAAGATAACGATGTCTTTCTACAGGTGGTAGATAGGAGACCCACAACAGGAAGCAGACCTCCTAATTCCTAGGAGGGAATGAAGAATTGTTGACAGGCAGAGCCTGTTACAGACCCTGCTAAGTCTTAGTATCAATGACAAAGAGTTATACTCTGCCTTGTCACTCTTCTGTGTCACCAAACCCCAGTGCACAATGTAGGTGTCATCCTAAATACAATAAAAGCAAAATGAAAAATGACTTCATGAAATGGTGAGTATGTATGGAGGAACCAATTGTAACTTGTGTGTGGTTGAAGTATAAATAAACTAATATTAGACAGTAAAACTTTTTAATACTCTATTATACTATTTTTCTTCTCAGTTAATTTGTACCTATACCTTGAAGTCTGTTTTCAGCCTGACTATTTCTTACTAAATTAACTTAGGTAACTTCAATCTCTGCTTTGTCAATTTTTAACTATTTCATGAAATTTCTCTTTACTGCCAGATTTCCACCAAAACATAGCATCTAGAATGTTTTCCATCATGTACCTTGACAAGCTATCAATCTGAAGGCCTATGATAGATTAGAGTCATTTATTAAAAAGTCCATTAGATTCCAAGGTAAAAGATTCAAAATGACTGTTAATTATTCAAATTGGTGAAAGAGAAGAAATACTAAGGCTTCCAATGCATGTTGAGAAACTGTTCTAGTGAGATGATTTTTGTGTATTTATGAATATCTGTAAAATCATTACTAATGATGGCTGCTGAAAAAGCTTTGGTGTGATTTCTGTTGAGAAACCATCACAGAACCATTAAAGCTGTGAAGGGACCTCAGGAGGTGTCTAACCAAACCTCCTGCCCAAAGTGAGGCCAGTTCTGGGGTCAGTCCAGACTGCTCCTGCCTTGGACAAATTGGAGCTTGAAACTCCTCAGGTACAGATGTGCCTCTCAGAGTGATCTGCTATTCTGCCTCACTGTGCTCATGGGAAAATAACTTGTCTTTGTATCTTGTTTGGAACTCTCATCAGTTTATTCCTGGATCCCAAAAAGTACCCTTGGAAAAAATACCCCAGGAAAACCATGCTGCAATGCAAACCAGTGAAAATTTTGTGATTGTTTCCAATTAGAACATGGTATTCCCTTTTTGCTTGTTTTCATTAATGTGATTGCCTGTTCCTTACTGAGAGCAGATCCCCATGGCCTCAGTCTGCCTCAAAGCAAAAATGAATCAGACAAATCTCTGGATTCATACATCATTCTCTTTGTTTTTTCTCCTTTCTTTAAATCCACCTCCTGCAGATTAGATGTGAAGTACTCGTGACTGTAAAGACTGGGAAATTTTAGTTCATCAGATGCATTAAACTATCTCCTGCAGGAGCATTGGACAAGCTTTTCATTTAAAAAGCAAGTGAAATCAAACTGTCAGTTCTGTTCAATAAGAATCAAATTAAGGACACCAACAATGACAACAACAAAATGTAATTGTAACAGCAACAGCAGCTGTCTCTTCATGGGGGGCTGGTGAGACACTACACAGATTTCCTAAAAGAAAAAAGAAAGGAAAAAAAAGATGCACCCCCCAGCCCAAAAACTAGAAACGAGCAGTCTATGAAAGAGCCCTTATTTCCCTCCCAAATTGCTTAAAGGATTTGTGAAACCTACTGAAACCTACTGCTGCTACAGCTGTCACCTACACTTACCTTTTCTCAGGGAGCATGGCTGAGACCTTTGTCTCTATATGGCCCTTCCAGTCATGTCATACATTAATTTAATTATAGTAACACACTGACATGTCCTCAAAAATGCTTTGCAACTGGGCAAGAGGATTTTCACTCTGGGAGGAAGATCAATCGTCATCTCTCAAACTTATGGCACTTTAGCAGACTATTTACTTTTAAAGAATAGCCTACAATTGCAATAAAGTATTAAAATTACAATAAAATATCTTGACTTCATGGAAAGCCATGTGCATGTATTATCGAATATTTATTATTATTGCTAATAAAAATATCAGATTAAATTGTCTATTTAAATATATTTATGTTAGTAAATAATAATTATTATTCCTTTTAATGAATATTCTCATAATTTTATTTTATCCATCCAAAGGAGGAGAAAAATGCAACTAACATAATTATGTATCCCTTCTGGTTTTTCTTAAATTCCCTTTTCTTATTAACCAAAAACCTCCAAAATCTCTTATAGACATTGCTATTGTCAGCATTAAGTACAAATGTGAGGTTGAAAAGAAAAAAAATCAATTTTTAGATGAGAGAATGTAATGAAAGCAAAAAAAGGGCAAAATATTTCAAGCAGGTTGCAAAGACTCCTGTACTGCACTCGGGGAGTTTATTCAAAGCACTAACAAGGCCTGAGAGCAGCAAATACAGAACTGTGTGTTTATCACTGCTCCCAACTGGATCCTCCAGCCAAATCAAATTTAGAACGTACACATCTTGGCTTCATTAGAGAGTCATATGATAATGTTTATTTTTTTATTAGTCAAAATTTGGCATCTGTGACAACAAGGAATAGCAATTTTCTTTGTTAGTTGCAAGGGAATGTCATTCTTTTGATTTGAAAAGATTCCTTCTTAAAAATATAAATGTTAATGTTATCAAACTTCAGAACGTGCGGGAATAACTAGGGTGTGAATTTTAAACCTATCTGAAGTATTTTTTTTTCCTTTTTTGTTTTTATGGTTACTGTGGTGGTCACTCTTTTCATTATTATGAGAGGTGGGTACCAGATGGGATATTTGCACTTCCACAACCTGGCAACAACAGCTTTAAGATTGCAGACTTTGCTCTATGACATACTTCAAGAAGACTTATGCTATGGAGGTGTCACCACCTCCTCTGCTTTTAAATGAGAGAATTCTAAGATTTTTTTTTTTTCTCCTATAACTTGATCTGTTTTCTTTCTTCATGTTTTGCATTACAAAAGACCTAAAAGATAAGATTGGTTTGTATCAGCTGGGTGTGAAATTCATACCATATTGAATTCTAGCATCTTTTTATTGCTAATTCTTTAACTGTGATTCCAAAAGATATCTTAAATAAATTTCTTAAATATGTTAACTAATTTCATTTTCAGACAGATTTGAATATCCAGCAAAAAAATTACTTAAGACTTTAAAACTGTTGTAGAAAATAAACTCTTCTAAAAGAGACTGGGTTCTGCTACCTCATAAAATGAATCATGCAAATAAGGGACCATATTGGAAAATGTGGGCTGTAATCATTCTCAATCAGTAAAATGTAGATAATGATTCTTGTCATGCTCCAAGGATGATGTGAAAATTAATCTGCTAACAAGGACAAGATAATGATTTTGTCAGTTAAGCATTATGAAGCATTGACATTATTTTGCCTGTAAATCTTTTCAGTAATATCCTTATTCATTATTCTGAGATGGAAGACCAAAGTTTTTGAGATAATAAATTTCAAAGAAACTCTCTAGAGCTTCATAGGACTCTTTTCAGCAGAGGCCCTGCCCTCTAGGTTAGAAGGAATTATATTTGAAATTCTAAAGTAAACTTTTCCAAAAGTTATGTCAAGAAAACATTAGTCTCAGTGAAATCACTAGGTATATTTGCCCCATCAGCTGTAAATGTAGAAGATGAAAAATGAAAGCCCATTATAATTAGTTTCCAGGCTGACATTTTTTGATATGTGAAATCTGTAAGTTTAAGCCACAGAGACAGACCGCAGGTCTCCTCACAGATACTTCAACCACGTGAATAAAGACTGGAACAGAGATACTTATTCAAAGTCTGATGCAGCCATGTTAAGTCCAGGATCTAACCTGATGCTGTGAATACTAAATTGGAGAAAGACATATCTCCCTTCTCGACAGACAGGAGTATACACAAAGGAACTCGGGTAGCCTGCAGGTACTCAACTGCCACCAGTCAATTGTAAAAGGACCTACACACCTCTCAAGGTACTCTGTTGTCCCGAGTCACCCCAGTACTTCAAGGAGACTGTAAAAACACTTTCTCTACAAGAGTTCAATCACAGCCCCTGTAGCTCTGTGGATCCTGCTCTACCAGGCAATTGTTGCCTTCTTACGTGTAGCAATGCTGAAATCCTTGAAGCATAGCTCTTAATTGCAGATCCTGATGTCACTGCCTGAATGGGACTTTAGTCAATCACTGATCCTCACCATTTGCTTCTAGGTATTTTTAAACTACTCCCTGCACAACAATCTGGCTCCCATGGATTCCAGTTTTGGTCATTGTTCTCTCCATTCATTGTAGCCTGTTTATCCATCTCAAGCTAGGCAGCAAGTCATTTAAAAGTTAATCAGTGCAGTGCTCAGCATTTCAATAGCTGTCTCCTTTTATGTGTCTAGACATTAGTTGAGGAAACCAACTCAAAGAAATGAGCTCTAGTTGTTGTCTGAAACCTCATACCTCATCCCTCCTGCATTTCAGAAATGGTTCATCAGGAAGCCTGTGTCCCAGACCTTAAGTTTATTCTGAGTAAAATACAAAGCCAAAAGAGATCATTTTCCATGCAGTTCACACCAATGCCAGTCTCAATAGCAGAGCTGAATTTGTAAAATTTACATCAGAGGAACTGATTGTGTCCTACTTTTTCACATTTAGGATTAAAATTTTATGAGAACTGCTGTATGTAGGCCGGTACCATTAAATGACTTACTAAACTGGAACTGTAAACATTTTCCTAATCCAAATCAATATGTAGATGTCAGTATCATATGAATTTGGTTTTAAACAAGAGCAAATGTTTCTATGGCTAAGAGAGAGTGTTAGAGAGCAAATAGGTGCTAGAATTTTATATTCTCATGTACATGAAATGTATTTTAAAAAAGGAATATAAAACACAAACAGTGATTTGTTTGCTATGTTCAGTATAAGTAAATAAATCCAGTTAACATCTTTGGGTGTTGCATAAGATACTATGAGAAATTAGATACCATTTGGTTTTGCCTGAAGTAGAAAAATGGTATTCATGATGTACTTCACCTTTGTATTTCCTAAGCATTTATTATTGCTTGTTCTGTCATGTGTGTTTCTGCAGCTCATGCATAATTGGTGTGATTGCAGCAAAACATGCTCATTTATAATTGTTCCCTGGAAAATTAAGCCCAGGATTTCATTTTCTAATAAATAAACCAAGGAAAATATATTAGAAAGTATTAAATTCTCCAAAGAAGTAAACGTTCATTTCTTTGAACACTCTTTTTCTCATTCTCTTTTTAACATTTTTTTTTTTCCTTTCATTTAATGAATATGAATTACAGACGCATCAGGGTGGAAAAATGCAGTTTGGTGAGCAAAAGCTCTTTATAGAAGAAACAAAAATCATGAGGTAATAGTTTGCACAAAATTAATTGAGACCTAAAACAAAAAAGTATTTAAGGTGCTAGTGTTATAGAAGCTCATAAAAAGCTTCCTTTTTTAATTAGCTACTCCCACTAACAGAAAAATAATCAAAATATGATATTAAGTACTTCTTTTCAGTTTCTTTGTTATGAGAACATCAGCAAGTCAGTGTTACACTACTGTTAAAGAATCATTGGCTTAATGAAAAGATCAAAACAGCAAAATCCAACATGTTTACTGTACTGTGGACAATCGAGACCACACCTGTTTTTTTGGCTACACCTCAGTCAGGGAAGCAATGCTTCTCTATTGATTTTAAATTATAGCCTCAGCTTCTTTGATTCTCAGACATCCAGTTGTACTTCCATGTATTCCACCACTTAAAAAGAAATAAATGCAGGTAATGAAGGCAATAACCATTAGCAATTACCATGAAACTATTTTTATTAAAGATTTATTTATTAAAACACTTTAGTTTCATTTTGCCATTAGCTAGATTTGATTTTCCTATTATAAGAAAAAAAAAAAAAAAAAAAGAGTAAAAGAATGTGACATTTTTCTGTGCTTTCATTTTTCTAACTCTGAAGTGGGTAGTGTCTGAAAATTTTCCATGGGAACTTCTTAATTTTGGAAATATTGTTTTCATGGAATAAAAGTAGCTCATTTGGAATATATTAGCTAGAATATTTTCTTGACTGGAAGATGGAATCACAGTAATTTGTTACAGTGTATTCCACCGCAAAATTGGTGACAATACTTCCAAAAATTTGCATGGGGTTTTCTTGACCATCAAAATTCATTCTTTGTAAAATCTGAAATGTTTCACATTAAATACAAACTTTTATGAAAAAAAAAAAAATATCATTAAGGAAGGAATAAAACAGTTAGGTACAATGCCCGGCCTTTCAGAATGGACATTCTGCCACAAATCTCTGGGAAACTTTCAAAAGGTTGCTTTTATTACTCTATAGTGTAAGAAAACTCTTTTCAATATTCAAATATCTCTGGCCAGTTTTAATGAAAATACTCTCTTACAAGGCTAAGAAACAAAAAAAACACTCTTCATTGCAGTATTTCTCCACTGTCACATAGTGAAAGTTTCAATAATTTCAAATTTTTTTTCAATTCCCACATAGATTTAGATCTGAGTAAAGTTTCAGGTTCAGACTTTAATTTTATACTTATTTTACTGCTTTGTTCTACTTTCTCTTAATTATTTCTAATTCACTTTTCTTTACCGAGTGAGATTGTCTCAATGTGCTGTCCTTGGGAGAAAAGAATTCAAACAAAAAGCCATGCCAAGGCAAATTAAAACTCTGAAATGTAAAATTTATTTTCTAATACCTGCACAAGACTTGCCTGTAAAGCATTTAGCTTTATGTTTAGTGGATAAAGGCCAAGATTGCCAAACATGGAGATTTAATCTTGATTTATCTAAAGGGATATGAAAAGAAAAGTTAAGCAGTTCTGGCTGCCTTTCCAGTGTCTCTCAAGAAAGACCTGGAAGCAGCACCTGCAAAGATGACATGACAATGAAAATTGTCTAGTCAATTTAGTAATTGGCTTCTCTATATGAAATTGCCAGTTTCATTTAGAGGCACAATTACTGGCTTTTAAAGTGGTGGATTTGGCACATAAACTATATCTACTAGGAAATGAGTAGAGTACAAGGAGTCATTTTTTCAAGGTATGATATAGGAATTGCAAATAGCCAAGCCTACACCACTCCAAACTCAACAGTGAGAAGAAACACAGAGAAGCTCTCCTCTCAGCTGAGTTGTTTGCTTTGCTGTCTTTGGGGCATTGGTACAGAGGGGGTAACAAAGCAGCAAGATTTAAGAACAATATGCCACTAACTTATAAAGGTTAGATGAAGGTAGCTCTACAATTGCCATTCAAACTTGCCATATAAAATAATAACCTCTCACCTTAATGTACAATTTTCTTAAAAAATAAATTAAAATTTTTAACAGTTTGAGCTTTGGATTTTGGAAAAATGCCATGGACAGTTCAGGAGATTTTCCAGAGACACCTACAAAGTAGCAATTTTCATTATATAACTCCAGAATAAAATTTAAGTACCACTGAAGCCAGATGAAATTCTGGCTTTTGCTTATTTAGGATCAGGTCTCATCCATAGGAAAAAAAATATTTCTTACTCCAGCCTCCTTATTTTTATTTCTTATTTAAGTCCCTTTGCTTGTATTGCTTGTACTGTGCCTGTATTGCAGAAAAATGTAAACTTCAGACCATGAAATCACTTCCTGTTAACACCACATAGAAGTTGAGAGAACTCTGGGATTTGCAGGTAAAACAGCTTAAATTTTAAACCAAACAGCAGAAGGGGAGTAAGTGGGTCTCCTATGCCTTGGGAATGCTATCATTTCACATCTTATTTATCTATACTTATTTATACAAAAATATTAACTAAATCTTTGTCAACTTCTAGATGAGCTCAAAAGGCAAAGAGCAACAATTGAGTTTTATTTAAATAACTTTTAATTTATTTAATTTATTTATTTAATTAATTTATTTAAACCAACTTTTTCCTAAATCCCTTTCTGCCAAATTTAGTACAAGCTGGTTACTAACTCAATTTGTGAAAATGCCATTTAGTCATGAGAAAACTGAAGTTTTTTTGAAAATTCCATTGAATTAATTACACATGGCATCTGATTTTTTTTTCTGGTAGGGAATTCTAGTATATATTAGTCATCTAAAACATGTTGCAAAAAGACAAAGAGTTTTTACTTTCTGGATTTAAAAATAATTAAACCACTGTTTGGTACAGACAGGTATTCAACAAAGACAGCTTTATGGCCAGAATGGCTTCATGGCCAGAACAGTGAAGACTGCATTGCTATTACTAAACCCTTAAAACCTGCAAACTAATGTTAAGCATAGAAAAAAAGAGCAAGGAATAAACAAGTTAAGTCCTCTGTATCTTCCCATTGAACCTCTTGAAATCGGTCTTCTTTCCTCAATAAAATAGATGTGAGAACAGGAATGCAAAACCCAGAAGCTGTGAATTGGGGTAAAAGGAAACCCTATAAGCTCCTCTGCTAGGTTATGGATTTCTCAATATAAAACACTAAATTAGTTCAAAAAGTGATCACTTCCAGCAGAGTATTTATAATTTATATGGAGATAACTTTTTAGATGAGTGATGGCTAAGGTTGACTATTTTTTTTTTTCTCCACAGGAAACTCTGTTTTGGCTTTAGGATTGTTCATGAGTGATTTACAATGTGTTCCAAAAGGCAATCTTCAAAACACAGAAGTAAAGAAATTACACAGAAAGCTCTGTCTTCAGATCTGCTCAGCCAAGACTGTTCCACGGGAAGTGGCTTTCTGGCCACTGCACTGCTCCCTGGACTGGCCTCAAAGACTCCCAGTCTTTCATCACTTCCAACTTTAATGTTCCCATATTTTTCTTTCTTCTATTATGTCATCTGGAGGTAGATTTATTCCATTCTTTGCATCCCTTTTTGACCTATATGCTAAGTAGATGGTGAGAAGAGCAAAAGCATTTAAAAGAACAGTTTCTGACAGTTCTGGAAGATCTCTTACAGGCACTCTGGAGACAGGAGGGGACAGTCTTAGAAACCTAAGACAGAAAAGAATTTCCCAGAGATTATTTCCATTTTGAAAAATTTAGATGTTCTCTCCATTTTTTCAGACAATGATTGCATATTTTAGAACCTTTAACTACGGTAATTCCTGAGAAAAGAATCACCTTAGAAGGTGACAACTTGAATCCTAAAGAAATGAGCAACTGGGTGTTTTTTAGCAAACATGGTATTCTTCACTTGTATATATTTTCTCAATTATATCCATGGGTTGAAGTGAGGAAGATAAGTTGTAAGAGTCACCATATTTCTGACAGTATTTAAGTTTTCTCTATAATGTCAGCTTTTCAGGGAACATTAAGCAGCATTTTTGTTCAGACAGAATATATTTGCTCAATCATTCCTCTGTAGCTGAAGCAAGAGTTTGGAGATGGGTCTTACCCTGGAAGCTGAAGCAAAGAGCATTAACAACAGAAGTTATTTTTGCAGGATACTCCTGAGTGTTAAAAATCTGATGAACCCAAAAACTTGGGATAAGTGTAAAACACTGAAAAATGATTAGAAATATTAATGCATTGTTTCATCTGTATCTAAAACTTCTGCAGAGTTCTGTGAGACTTGGAAACAATGCTGTAACTTGGGACTACACTTTAGTGAAATTCCTGAGAAAAACCAGTTCCTTTTACCTATTTGTGGTAGCATTCACTTCAAATACAATTTAAAATAAAAAGAAATATGAGAACGGCGAAGAATCAAAAAACATCTCCCATTAAAGACTGTATTAGGAACTATTTTTAAAAAGCATTTTCAAAGTCCAGCTGGAATATAAATTATTTTTAAAGTTCTTAGGACTCCAAGATGAAGGTAAAGATCTGTTCTTTGTCATTAATGCACCTTAAAAAGGTCTTTTGACAAAATGATTCTACTTGGAAAATGGTTAATCAAGGATCCTGACAGAGTTGCATGAAAGGGTTAGACTTATCCCATTTCATAATATAAATTAGACAAATATGAAAAAAAAAAAAATTTTCAGAATGAGGAGTGCAGGAAGACACCTCCCAATATGCAAAAAATTTTAAATTAAAAATATAAGAGAACTACAGTAAAAAAATTGTTAAGATTTTGAATTTTTTATCTATAGACATTTATTTATTATATAGGAATTGTTTCTTATAAATTATATTTGATTTATGAGATACAAATATTTTAATTAACAGCAATTAAATTTTATAGTGGAAGTATACATTTTTAATGTATTTATCAAATGTCTTTGATAAAACTTTGTGGTGCCACACATTAAAATTACCTTTCTTTAACTTTCAAGTTTGGGCTTAGAAAAGTGGGGCTAAAATCTTTGGAAATGGCTGAAAAAGTAGGACAGAGGGATTTCAGAAGTGGTGAAAGGAAGACTAGTTTTAAAGATTATCTAATTTAAAGCAAGAACTGTTGAAAGAAGACACAGAGTCAGTCCCTCATGGGTAGATAACATTTGGTTGATAAGGCTCCAATTAGCCTTAATCCACTTCTTCATTTAAAATGAAAGAATGTTTTTAAACATTCACCATGTTTGTTCTGGAAGGCAATTAAATACATTAGTCACTAAGGAATGTGCATTTTATTTCAATGTGAACCTGACATTATCTTTTTTAATTTCTGGGACATAAGTGTACAAAATAGGCAACAAAATACACTGTAAATGACAATTTGAGACAGATTTGTATTTTTATGTCTAAGGAATTTGATAGTTGTGGGCTCTAACTGATTTGGCTTTTTTAAAAATAAAAGTCTGAAAGCAGTTTTCAGTAACATGGCTGGTTTATGTCAAAGAAATCCCCATGACTTTTTCTTTAGGTTTATACTTGTATTTATACAGCACTGTGAATTTTGATGCAAGTTACTGTTTCTTTTTAAACTGATATCAGCTAGATGCATTTCAGTGACCAGTAGGACTTTCCAATACAAAAGTAATATTTGACCATGTTTACTTCTGTTTGTCATTGGCCTGTATGTCTTGTGCAAAAGAGAGGTTCTAGTTTTCCTGTCTCTCTGTTTAACTACCATGGGAAGAACAGATTTTTGATATTCTAATCCTGTTCCAGAGAAAGTATTTGTTGCAGGATGTCTTGTTAAATCACCCATTACCAAGCTCCTGAGTGTTCATCACACGAATGAAAATAAACAATCAGCCAAGACTGTGATTTGTCTGATCTATACTGTGACTGTCGATGATTCAAGGAATTTAGGTGACACTTGTGATTCATGTTATCCTTCTCAGGGTAAAAAATTACATTAAGTGTCTCAAGGCTTTCTACTCCAAAGTTTCTTCTCTCTTTTTTTACTTCATCACATGAAAATGCACAGATTTCTGCTAACTTCAGTGTAAGGCTTTCCCTTCTTGTGACCAGGTGCTGGAATTACATTGGATCTTTTAGGCATCTGTAAGCTTTGATAGTCTGTTTTCTGAAGCTAAGAAACAGTGAAATAGAGAGCTATTTCGTACTCATATCTTGGGAGCACTATTGACAACATAATTCACAGTTCAAATTGCTACTGGTGATTTTCTTTTAATGCTTCTTCCATTTTCCATTCCAGGGCCCAGACATGCTGCTTGCCACTCTTATTTTGGCTTCCAGTATAGAATATTACAGTAGCAATTCTTGAAATCTTTTATCCTCTTGGAAATCTTTCTTGAGAAGGAGATTAAAAAGGCAATTGAAAATTGCAGAACTCTCTTCAGAACTGAATGTGTAAGCAAGGTATTCAATGTAGATTAGGAGAAATATTTCAGTTTAGAAATTGTGTTTTAGGCCATTATTAATAGCAAAAAAGAAATCAGAAAATTTCTTGAAGGCAGTGGGAGAAAAAGAAATCAACACCATAAACTTTGGATAAGAATCATTATCTGTTTTTAACCAATATTAAAAATATTTTATTAATATGTTTATTTAAGAGTTCTTAGTTAACTCCTACTGTTCCGTAGTGGATATATGATATGACCAATGCAGTTATTTATACTCTGGTACCTGGCATAAAATTAGTATCTGGCTGAATATTTCAGAAACTTACTTCCCTTCTTCCTGCTGTAAAATTCTCCTGCTGGACTGATGTGATTGATTGACATGTTTCTCCCAGCTATCATTAATAAAATGGGGTTTGGATGCTTGGTGGCCCCAGGCTGGCTCTCTTTTTCTCCTGTTTCCTTGCTGTCACTTGGACAGCTAAAATTAAAGTATTGTCTGCTCCTCTTCTCTTGGATCCCTAGGCGGCTCTGAAGGATGACAAGTGGAGCAAGAACACAAACGAAATATTAAGAATTATCTCACTGAAGACATTGCTATGTCTTTTAAGGGATAATTAATTTTCAACAAAGATAACAAATATTTGTACTGGCAGAAATAAAATAACTGTTAGCCCAGAACTACTCTCTATCTCAAACTTTTTAATCAATCTCAGGTAAAAATATTACCCATAAAATATACACATTAAAAAAATAGATATCCAGGATGTGCTGAAGAGAAGGAAATTGATATTTGTTGCATACAGTAGTAGAAAAGAAGCAGGTAATTATTTATAAAGTGAAATCTGCTGTAAAAATTATGGGGTGTGTTCTACGTTTCAAAATTTCAGGTCTTATTCCCAAGTAACAAAAAGGAAATGTGAATCATCAGTGAGGAAAAGAAAAAAGAAAATTTTTTATCTTAATTTGCAACCTTCACTTGCAGGATTTTGAGGTATTATTTATTAATCAAAAAATGTATGCAGAGATTTCGGTCACAAACAATTATGTCAAGTCACAGTATACTTCCCCAGAAAAGATTTTTAATATATAATTAACACCATAGAACTTACCGTGCAGAAAATGTGTTTTCACAGAAGAGAGAGAATGAAAATGCAGTACCTGACTTTCCTAAATAGCTTTATATCACTGCTGAGTTTTTTGAAGGGTCTATTTTTTTCCATCAAACATTAAAATTCACCAAGAGTATTTTTATATTTATTCCTTAAGAGCAATAGCATACTCTGGTTTTGAATAAATCAATTTTTTTTAACCTGCCAGTGTGATTGGAAAGCTTTTGACATTATAGGAAATATAATGTTCTTCTGGTTCATTTCAAGCCGAGTCTAAGAAAACCCCTTTGCTCCAAGAAGTGAATTTTGCAAGTTTTTAATGAATTCTGAGACTCATCAGCAGAGCCAGACCACAAATGAGTTTATTATCAGACTACTTGATCTAAGATTTTAAACACCTGTCTGTCAATGTCTTATGTGTTTTGCATAAGTCAGAGAGTACTAAATTGTCTCAGGTTCTGCCAGTGTTTCCTGAAAATCTATGGTTTTGCAACTGCTGCCTTAAAGTTTTTAAAGAAAACATATATTCTTTAATAGGCCTGGGATTCCAGGTCATCATATTTTACATTCCGAAGTTACTGCTGTGACTCATCAGTTAATATTGAGAATTCACTCCCTGTTCTAATAGGATGGAATGCACTAAAATGGATTAGGAATAAAGTAAAATTTTGCTTTTAGAAATTCAGTCTTTTATTTTGATTAAACTCAGAACTGCAATAAGATAAGCTTTAAAAGAACACTGAGAATAAATAGCATTTTTTTTACAGAATTGCAAATATATCAAAAGATTTTTTTTATTAACTAAGTAAAAAAACCTGAATAGTCAATGTTAAAATAATAAGTTACTGATATTCTAAGATTCCTATATTCTGTCAGAAAAAGAAGAAGAATTTGGTCTACATGGTGTACTTGGTTTCAATTTATTTGACAATTTGCAATTAGATGTTGTTTCAGATGTGCACTAATGTATGGAAATGTCAAGAACTTGCTGATGGGGTTTTGTCACATTCTGCAGCAAATAATAACTAATCTTTGACTAATTAATTACCTCCTCCTCACATGCACCAAATCTAAGCTTCTAACTTTGGAAAATGAGGCAAAATTATTGACATCTGACATATAGTTTTGTTTTTGTCCCCCTTTACTCTCCTGTTCTGCACAGAGTGAATATTTTTGTTTTCTCAGAATCACAAAATCATAAAATTGTTTGGATTGGAAGGGGTCTTAGAGATCATCTATTTCCAATCCCTGCCGTGGGCAGGGACACCTTTCACTAGACCAGGTTGCTCAGAGCTCCTTCTGATCTGGCCTTAAATGTTTCCAGGAATGGGGCACACACAGGCAACCTGCTCCAGTGTCTCACCACCCTCACAGTAAACCATTTCTTTCTAATAGCCAAACTAAATATGTCCTCTTTCAGTTTGAAGTTATTCCCCCTTGTGCTGTCACTATGTGCCTGTCCAAATATCTTTTCCATCTTTTCTATAGGAAAGTACTTTCAAGTTCTGAAAGGCTGCAATTAGATCACCCTGAAGCCTCTTTGCCAGGATGAAAAATCCCAATTCTCATAGCCTTTCAAAGACAGAAGACTACTACAGAGAAAGTGAGGACTGGACCTAGTCAAGTTTAATATGTTCCTCTTATTTTCTTTCCCATTTCTTTAAGAACAAATCACTAGTAAATTTTTTATGTGCAGATAAACATTGCTTTTACAACAGAAAATTTTACGATGTTAGACAAGTGGAGTTGTTCCAGTACAGTGAACACAGTCAGATTCTGGACACATTGAAAATAATAGGTAGCTGAAATAGAAAATGTGTTAGAATTTGTAGGTACAGTTTGAGCATCTGTTTTCAGTCTTTCTGAATTAAATGAAGCAAAAGCATTTGAAGACCCATGTGGTAGACCCTGAATTCAAATTAATAGTCTCTGTAAAACCACTGGCAAGAGCAAGGGTGTTTGCAGCATTTCACTCTCCCGAGTTACTATCTTATTGTAAACTTGGACTCTCCTAATCCAGGTAAATTCAGTTCCAAGACATTACAAAATTAGAGTACAGATTGGAGAAAACAAAAGTGCAAACGTGAAAAGGAAGCCCCTGACAAGAAGTTCTCCTGGCTTCCTTAGGGTCCAGGAACAGTGGTCTGGTTATCATGAAATGGCAGACAGACTTCTTCCTTTTGAAAATAACACTGAGTTCATAGGTGCCAACATCAAAAAGGGGAATGAATACAGCCTAAAAGTATGTTAGACTAATAGTCTAACACACTTTGCTAATACATGCTAGACTAATAATCCATAAAATAGTAGGACTGTATGGGTGTTCATTCTCATTTATGTCAACACTTGATGATTTTTACAAAATTGCATATGCTGTTATGGTGAAATTGAATTGTATCAGAAGAAAATTTAAAAAAATAAATAAAATTGATTTATTTTCTAAAATCATTGCCTAAGATCTTTGAGACAATTACAGAAATTCAAATTATTCCTAAGCAAAGAGTGAGAAACAACCAGGTTTTTTATAAGTAAGAGATATAATTTAGCCAGAAATAAGTACTGACAGTTAATTCAACAAACAAAACTGAAGAAAACTTTTATGGGTTTGATGAAATATGCTAATCAACAATCTTATTACTCACTTACATTACGTATTCTAAATACCTAAAATATTGCCTAAACAGAATGTGGCAATATTTTAACATGTTGCATCTTTTATCAGCAAGACAGATGAAGGAGAAGAGGGGTCCAAATCATTCCCAGTGGAAAGATAAACAATTTGAGCTTTTATCCCCTGCTCCATCATATGAGAGTAAAAACACTTATCAGTTTGACCAAAGACCAAGTGAAGAAAGATTTTGAATCATCCAGCTGAAGAGTCCAGTATGTGGATGAGCTCTGAAAACTGGAGTTGTTTATAGAAGGATGTCATTGCAACATGCAGTGTCCATTGCTAAAGCGCTCCTGCTGGGTTGGGGTAGGAAATTGGTTTTCCACTCTACAACTGCAGGGATGTGTTATTGTTTTGCATCAATATTCTTGTGTTTGAACCATCTTGGTTGGGGGTTGATGAAAAACAAAGGACTGCTAATCGTTGTTCTCAAATGCAATGAAATAAATAGGACAAATTGGACAGAAACAGTTGGAGGTACTTTGTATCATTCTTGGCTAAGAATTTGATTATGAAAGGAAAGCCAAGTTAAGAAAGTAAAATAAAATATTTTCCCAACAATGTTAAACTGTTTAAGAGTATCTAGAGACTAAATACTAGACATAGATACAGATATAACTGAACACTGATTAAGTCCATGTGGAATATTCAGAAGCTTAGAGTTAGAACTAGCATATTCCATTAAAATTTATAATTTGTATATAAATATCATCTCCACATTTGATTTACATTTAGGGATAGATCAGAAAAAGCATTCAGAAACGTGGTGAATTATAATGCTGCACAGATTCTATAATGTCTTCATGCTCACCAGGAGACAAGGAATTTGCAGAATTACTAATACAAGATAATTGGGAGGTAATAAATCCTAAAACTCTGGGAAAATGGGTAT
Source organism: Certhia americana (assembly GCA_018697195.1). NCBI lineage: Eukaryota > Metazoa > Chordata > Aves > Passeriformes > Certhiidae > Certhia > Certhia americana. Next base: position 95,781,352 of record CM031857.1, on the reverse strand, counting down.
CTGCAAAAGTATCTCAAATAATTTTTCCAAATCCAAATAAACCCAGTTTACAAGGATATTGCTTTCTCATGCATAATAAAAAGACTAACTAGGGGATTACTTTACTTGAAGGATATTGCTAGATTGCTATTATGCTATTACAACTGTTACTATATACTGATACCAAAACAACCATTATGCTATATTATGTCAAGAATAAAATTAAGCAGGTCATCATTATTTGCTGAGTTCATCATTATTGTTATTACTATTAATTATTATTACTAATAAGTCCACAGCAAACAGTACACTGATATTTCTCTAAAGAGAAAATTCTATTTGACAGAGATCAATATAATGTTTTTAGAAAACCAAGACATTTTAAAAGATAGATTAAAAAAATTTGTTGTATTTGAGGAATTTGATTTTTTTCTATCATCAATTACATTTTACTGCTGGTTTGGTTGTGCTTAATTAAGATAATTCTGCCAGCTCTTCACCATGTCTAATGATTACATACTTTTCCTGCTTCCTATGTTGTCTTTTCTTTCCAGCTTAGGAGTTGCTTCATCAACTTTGTGAATTCAAAACACAAATCTGATTAAAGCCTTGAAAAATTACATAAAATTTTCTACCACCAGATGAATGCAGTGATATAAAGTGTTTCTTTAGTGGTGCCTGCCTCATTACCTTACTAATTTTCTCTAATGTGTCAAATAACATGCAAAGCTCTGCCTCTAGACTTGACAATTTTTAATGCCATTTCACCTTCTAATTCTGCTCTGCATGAAGTAAAGGATAAAATAAATACCTTCCAACAGGCAGTGCAATTTCACTTGCATATATGTGCATACCAAATCTCCAACTCCATTCTTTTAGCAACTTACTGATTAATAGATGATGTTGTACTTCCCCAACGTTGTTGACCAGTGGAGTCAACAAGAACAAAAATGTACTTCCTCACCCTTTTAACACTGCCCTCCATCTTTCCTTCAATTAAGAGTGCTCTCGACTTCCATGTAAGTCACATTCCACATGATGCCACCCAGGAAGCAAAAGGGATATGGTGAACTCTACAAAACCACTATAAAAGTTTAAGACATTTTGGAAGGGATGATAATAATTAGCAGACTCTGAAGCCTATCTGACATTTGAGCCTGGAACATGAGTCAACAACAGAATAATGGAAAAACAGTTACAATCTAGCAACAAAGTAGACTAGATAATGAGAGTCAATATTGCTTTAGGCTTTCTATTTCTTTACTTTGGTTACTGCATTTGGACTTGAGACAAAATTTTAGGAAACTGTTTTTAAAATTTTTTACTAAAGCAATTTCATGTTTCTGATATACTGTTCACTAACAGTGATCTTCTTCCTCAGTTTGAAATTCTTGGTTTTCATGAGTTTGACATTTTACCAATTAGAATATAGCCCACTCAATAAGCAAAGCACTCGACTGGTTGGAAAATTATATGGGATAGTATAATAGGCAGTGATTTTGGAATGGTCAGACCTGACCAGGTCAAAAAAGCAAGTATATATTAAAGTAGAATATAACATATAAAAAGAAAAATCAAATACATTTATGTTCAAAAGAAATGTTTATTTTATTCTTATTTGTGTTTGAAGTACAAATGGGCACTATTTTTCCACTCTTTTTTTTTTTTTTTTTTTTTAATGGGGGCCAGCTGAACCACTATGAAGCCAATTGGAGTGAGAGGGAGGTGTATCTGCAACATGCACAGTTCATCTGCAATTGTATGCAGAGTGATCCCTCCAACAGAAGAGGTGAACTAAAAAATTTGGAATTAATTCTAAATGGAAATCTTGCAAGTGACATTTGTGTAATACTTTTTCAGTCGGAATTTGAGCTGGCTAAATATGTCAGTACTCTGATATTGATTGCAGTTTAATAGCAACAATGGAAATGAATGGAATGGAAAAAGGGAAACACATTTTTTTTGGCTGTTAGAGTTCTAGCCCTACAATGCAATTGCAATGAATGGTAGTCTCTTGGATAAGAGTTAGGTAGAATTGCTTGTCTTCTAGAAACCCTCTAACAATTGCCAATAGATTTGTACAGAAAGGCAAAATTGTGTCATTATGAATACATTTATTTTCTAATCTGTGCTTGATAAATCAATTTGTATGTGTGCAATAATGGGGTAGGATTTGCCTTCATATGAACAGTCAACATGCCGTACTAGATATGGGTTCCAAACAATCAGTTTCATAAATTTAGAGGTAAAACAAGGCAGGGGAGGAAAAAAAGCCACAATCAAAACATACAGAAAATAAACCCCAATAAACAAATTACCAAAAACCATTGCTTTGGGAGTTATTTGGTATGGTGGTTTCAGTTTGAAACTGGGCAGAAACACCAATTCCTGTAGTTGTTTTGGTTCACCAATTTGAAATTTCCTGGCCAAGAGCAAAGCAGGCTTAAACTTTGACAGGTATGAAGAAAATTGTATTAACAGAACTAAAAGAAGAATAATCTCCTCCATTCCCCACACCTTCTTTCCTTCCCACTAACAATGTACAGAAACAACACCCAGAATTCTTAGTCAGTTTTCTACCTTTAGAACAGTCTTTCCTCAATTCACTTAGGGAGAGGATAATCTCTTATGTCATGGGAAATCTTCCACAAGAAAATTCTTCTCTCATGGCTTCAATTTTCATGGACAGCAGTCACCTGGGAATTTGCATTCGAAAGTTCCTTCTGTTTTCACAGCCTTCACCACAGCTGTGTTCCTGGGCCATATCAATTTATGGGGATTATTTTAAGGATGAACTGTTCAAAAGCAAAGGTTCTCTTCATTTACTCTCAGGGAAAAAGAGGTCTTCATCACTTGTTTCCCTCTGTTCAAACTTCTCGTGGGATCACAGCCACTTCAACATCTGCTTACTTTAGCACTGAATGCCTTTGCTCAGGTCTACAATTTGAACATTTCATCCTCCCCCATACTTCTCCATGATTTAAGGGATATTCAATATATTATATATTGAATATTATATTATAGTCCATCACCATGGCTTACAAGAGAATTTCAAAAAACAAGGCATCTCCTCATTGTCCTTCCATCTGGGATCTTACTCCTTATTGACTGACCTTGGTACCATCATGTTGGTTCTTTACGTGTATTCACTCTGTCCTTTTCTCTCACTCGAGAGAGGATGGAGGCCTGCAGGTCTCATCTTTTCACTGAGAGAGTAAACATCTCACCTGGGGGCTGCAGAGCAAAGGGGCAGCAGCCCTCAAAGCAGTCATGGTGATGGGCTGTGGCTGTGCTGGGGCTGTGCCAGGATCTCAAGGGGCTCTGGCTTCATGCCTGGTCCCTGGTCCCTGACTCCTTCAATTCCAGCTGCAGGCCACTCTTGTAGGCTGCAGGGCTGCTTCTGGCCCTCAGCTGCTTGCAGACAGAGTTGTTCACAGTGGGGCAGCTGCACTGGGAAGTTTCTTCAGTGGCCACGTTGGGAAGTTTCTTCAGGGGCCGCACTGGAAGCAGGGGTGGGTGAAAACAGCGAGGATCTCCTCAGCCAGAGAGAGAGTTCCAAATAGTTATATTCAGACCTGGACATAACCCCCCTCTGAAGAACAAGTTTTAGTTCAATTCACTTGGTAGAGGAGTTGCTTCTGTTTTGATTTTGAACCTTGTGATAAGACATCACTTTCCTTAATTCACAGCTCCCACACAGAAATGTTGCCAATCAGAGTGGTCAATTCACAAAAGATTTTATGCGTAAGATTTTATTCTCACAAATTACCTGTAATTGCAGGTACTCTTCTAGTTATTCACTCTTTGAAATGTTACTGTTTCCACTTAGGAAATTGAATGTTCTTGAAATAGGCTTCAAAATACCTAAAAATATTTAAATCTCTAGTTGCCAGAAAAAAACAAACAGCCAAAAAAAAGGAGAGGGATGAAAATCATAAGCAGTAAAGGATGTTTTCTGAAACAAATGAAAAAGGAAGTTTGAAATAATAAAACTTATTTTAGAAGTTCAGTGTGGTGAAACATCTCATGTGCAGTGAACACAGGAAAATATAGCATATAAAAGAGGAAATCAAACTACCATCAAAAATTGCAAAGAAGTAATTTTCTCAGTGGTCTTTCATTAAGATTATTTATTTCATACAGACAGTAAATTGGCTGCATTTTTTCTACAGATTCTCATTCTTTTCATTGGAAAGATAAAATTGAGAACTCACTTGTCTGTAAATATGAGGAAATTACTTCAGGGTATCTGCTGAGTTTTTTGGTCTGTTTAAGTCTTGTCTGCTATTTACATTCAAAGCATTTATCTACAACCTAACACAAAATGTACATTTCTATAGCAGTTTCTTTCTATCTAAACAGATATGAGATAATTTATTACTTTTATAATGTAAGGATATCCACTAGATCAGATTTGCACAGGGTTATGCCACACTGTTTCACTGGTTTCCCCTGCTCAGGATAAATGTTCCAGACACTTCAATTTTGTTCTATTTTTATTCTTTCTAGAAATGAAATTGACAGTCATGGTAGATATTAAAAAAAAAAAATAATGATTAATTTAACAATAATAACTTATTAATTTCCCAGTTTTAATAATTGTGTCTAGCTCTCAAGTTCTCAGAATAAAAAAGACATGGACCTGTTGGAACCAGTCCAGAGGACCATGAAGCTGATTAAAGGGATGGAAGACCTCTCCTATGAATACAAGCTGAGAGAACTGGTATTGTTCAGCCTGGAGAAGACTGGGGAGATCTTATTGAGGCCTTTAAGTACCTGAAATCAGCTTACAAGAGTGGCAGAGAGGGAGTTTTTACAAGGTCATGTAGGGATAGAATAAGGGAAAATAGCTATAAACTGAAATTGGAGATGTTTAGATCAGGCATTAGGAAAAAAATATTCCTAATTCAGAGAAAATCTTACTGTGAGGGTGGTAAGGCACTGGAAGAGGTTGCCCAGAGGAGTCATGGATGCCTCATTCCTGTAAGTGCTCAAGGCCAGCTTGGCTGGAGCCCTGAGCAACCTGATCTTATGGAAAGTGTCCCCCTCCATGACAGGGGTGTTGGAACTAGAAGATCCTTAAGGGCCCTTCCAACCCAAACAATTCTATGATTCTATAAAAGAAACATAAGGTAAGGAAATTTGTAAGACATTATATCATGTAAATATATTATTTTCAGCATTATATTCTGTAATTCTTACATATTTATTGTTACAGTAGTGTAACAATTGGGTATGTCTGTAAAGGCTGCATATTTTGCATCTACAAAACATAGCACACTTTCTGACTAGAACACCCTGAACACCACATTCACGTTACAGCTGAACGAAACAGAAGCCAATATAAATGGGATTTGTGCATTTGCACTTGCATTCTGTATTTTTCCACTCCAGTTTTGCTGCTATAATCAGACCCATGTATCTGACACTTGTGTCAATAACTGAATAAGTCTGTGCAGATCTAGTTTCACAATAAAGGTACATTTCCATTTCTTGTGGGGTTTCTATCATAATTATTTTGTATCATAAATTGCTTTTTCTGCTAACAAAGTTTTTTCCTTCTTTTTTTTTTTAAGATTCTAAAAGTATCAGTATTCTTGAAACCTACAGTAGACATTGACTGGTGATGTCCAGAACTTAGATAATATAAGAATTTAAATCCTTCAGCCCATCAGTCATGCATTGTTCCCAGTCCTTGAAAATAAAAATGAATGACAGTATAAATCTGTAAATTTCACCACTAAGAGATACATTGAAAGCACTGGTACTTTTAAGGAGAAATTTCAGAGATTAAAGATGTCCACCTCCAGCAGTCTTAAAAGTAAAATGCAGTTGTGTACCACATTATCCTGGTCACAGTGATTGGGACTGTGATGAGCATTTGAGAGACAGGTTGGACACAGTAGTCTGGCTCTCACCCTAAACCTGAAACCCTTTCAAAATTCCTTATCCTACTCCTTTAGCAACAGGGTAGTTTAATTCCTCCTGCTGTTATGTTCAAAACCTTTACTTGTATTGAAGGTAAATAATCCTTGGGTGGGGAGGGGTAGCCTGCAATAAAATTAGGAACAACAAAAAAAACTTTTAAATGCCACCTTGTTGAGAATTTTAAATTCATACCCAAAATTCACAAGTTTCAACCCTTCATCTAAGCTTTGTGACAGGGACTAGCACAATCTATTAGGTTTTATGAAGAATCAGTAATACTAAAAGAATATGGTTTCACTTCTGAATGGTGATAGGATGCAGACAAAACTTTAAAGTAAACCCTGAAGATGAAGAATCACTGAAATTAATAAATTGCACCCCTGTACACTATTCTCTGACATCCAAGGAGATGGAGGATTTCTTTGTGTTAGGGTGCAATAGTCAAAATGGAAGTACTAAAGACACAGTCAAGGTAGAATGGCAACATAGAGCTGCCTAAAATACCAAGTAATTAATAACAGGACGAGAAAAGTTCCTAATCATTGCTGCTAAGTGACGAGTATAGGTTATTTGTTCTTAAATAAGGATAGTGTGGTTTGTAATTTGTTTATAAGTCACTAACTACATAGTAGGAAGTCATCTCTTCTGCCACAAGGTTCATCATGCATAGCTAGACTAGATGGAGTTGACCTCTAAGGGAGCATCTTCAGTCTGAGACAGAATTTACACAGCATTTATACTCACTGGCATCAAAATGCTCAACTCAGCATACTCCTAATTAATGCAATAATTCATGTCTATTCATTTCCACTTAGGTTTTTTCCTCTCTACCACAGAGCTGAGAAAGCAGGCAGTTGGATTCTTTCATCCTTGTTTTGTATACTTGCGTAGAAACAAAGCAGGTTATAAATTTTTAGTATTTTTAATTTGATTCATAAATACATCCCTGTCATATGTTGGTAGAGTTTAATTAAAGTCAGTTGTGGTTTTTTGACATAAATATTGATGAATACAATATTGAATAAAACCTTCTAAGCATTGTTTCAAAAAAGCACTCAAGTGATTTATACCACTAACTCTTCTATTTTTTAATTTTTTTTTTAATATTACCCTCTAAGTACTTTTCTCTTTTTCATCTAAAGTTGAAGGAGAGAGAAAACTTCTCAAGAGAATAAATCAGAGTTCCCAAGGCTGGTCTTCTCTGAACCATTCCTTTGTGGAGGTTTTTATTCACCACTGACCATAGATTAAATTTCTTCTCTTTCAAAACAGTGTTTCCAAATGCACCACCCTAGTATTGCTGCTATTAAAATCAATGGATTTTTTTTCACCAATGCTGAATACTTCTGGAAATCATACTTTTTGGATCAAAGCTATTTCTTTTCATGTATTTCACAGGATCTCTTGAAATAACATCATGTCCTCTTCACTTTTCTAACATCTCTACTTTTGCAGCTATATACCACAAGATTTTCATCTGTAGAAGCATAGAATCATTAAGGTCAGAAAGACCTCCAAGATCAAGTCCAGTCTTTGACTGACCGCACCATCACCTCAACCACAGCACTAAGTACCACATACGGTTGTTTCTTGAACACTTCCAGGGATGGTGACTCCACCACATCCCTGGGCAGTCCATTCCACTTTCAGTAATTGCATGGAATGGCACCAGACCACAACTCATCCACCATGTGAGTGCAAATATCTCCGACAGATTAGTCCAGCCCTTTTTACATAAGGCACTGATGACTCTGAGTGCAAAAGATTTATGAGTCTTATGTAAAACTACGTGCAAACACTAAAGCCATCAACCATGTCAACTCTCCCACTTTAAGTTTTATACACAAGAATCAATTTCAAGAATGTTAATGAAGTTTTGTGAACCTGATTTATTATTTATTATTACTAAAATCTAAATTACTAAAAAATTATTTTTTACTTTTCACAACAGCATCAGTAAAATGCAACATGTAAGAGTCTTCCACCATATTTCATAAATTTCCAGAACCACGTTTATGAGTCCCTTATGAAAATCCTTTCTCCTGGATAGTGTCATAGTCAAACAAATTGCTGAAGAAGAGGAGTCAGAGCACAAAGCAGTATGTGTATGCACTTCAGTAGTCCCTGAAGTAAAAGCTTAGGATAAGAGGAAATCTAAAGACTGAGGTAGATAAGACACTGTATGACTGTCCCAGTAGATCTTAAATACTGATCAATAAAGAGAATTCAATGTTGAATAGGAATTTTATAATTACCTGGTTTATCTGGAGTTCCTCCAAAGGATAGGAATAATCTAATCCTGATAATGATAAATCCATGAAAACATTTGCAGGTCAGTGTTATGTCAAACCTCTATTGGAAATCAGAAATCAGATTTACTGACATGAATTAGGCTGATTTCATGTCAATCCAGTTCTATTGAAATCTTAAAGCTGTCTGAAAATACCCCAGAAGTCTTCAGGTAGGACAATGAAAAACAACTGAACTATGACCAATGAATTTAAGCCCAAAAGCTGCTCTGCTGCAAATTGCCCCCTATTTTATTATGGAAGAACTAAATCTCACCTTAATATTCTATATAATAGAAAACATGAATGAAAATAAAGAAAGTCATCTTGATATTATTTCTGCTGTTGTACTTGAAGATAATTCACCTATATACTGAAGAGAGTTTCTCTACATACTGTGAGATGAAACAAGAAGGCTCCAGCACCAGTAGCTCTAGCTCAAATTCCACATCTGGAACTGCTTAGTAATGTATATGTAAAAATTATTTTGATAGACAACACAATATAATCCCACTCAGACAGCATTATGCTCCTAAGTAATGTAACTGGCTCAACTCAATCATTCTAAAACTATTGCTAGAGATAGATTTTCTACTGCTTTTTTTGCTCTGTCTCATAGTTAAATTAAGCTTTTAGTTAAAGACTAGAGCATTGATTCCATAGAAGGACAGCTGTAACATAAAAAGTACATTTTTTTGCAGATTAATTCATCCTGCTGGTTTATGAATAGCTCATGTCTCAGTATAACAGAGAAATCCAAGCAGCTGTAGCAATTAGACATGACAAAACATTTTCCACATACTGTTTTGTCTAATGAACTGTCAGAAAGTGCAGTTTCCCTGAGTTTTAATTACTGCACCACCCACAGTTAGGACAAGTTCACCTACCTCTTCTGTCTGAGACTTAATTCATCTTCTCAGATATGTCCTTGTTAAAAGTGAGGGGTTCCAGTTTTTACTTTTGCTAAACAGTGAAATGCAACAGAAAGGAATATTATGATAAGCAGTATCTTTCAGAGTGGGCATTCTTTTTCATTTAGAAAGAATATTCATCTGCCTACCTATGGATCAAGTTCTCTGCATTCACTAATCAATGCAAGTTCAATCATCAAAAGAAAGCTTAGGCTTTACTTGACAAAGGTTGAGCTCTCCACTTATGTCTTGAATAATCTAGAAGACTGAAAACAGTCTTGATACTCTCCGTATCTATGATACCAAGGAAATTCTACATAAGCATTTGTTATATTTTATAAAGCTTTATTTCAGCTACTAAAAATTAGGTATTTCTTTGTGACTATAGCTCAACATACATTAGGGCTGAAATCTGGCAAGTGTGGGAAAACTCTTCAGGTAAAATGTTATCCCACAATACAGAAATAAAAAGTTCTTTGCATTATATTTTCCCAGAAAATTTTCCTTATTATCTCTTTCTCTGTTTGCTTTTTTATTAACAGGATTTTCATCAAGACAAAAGACATGGTATTTTGCATTCATTTTACCACCTATAAAAGCCTTGAAGGATGTTTTTATAATAATATTCTAACACATACAAGAGGAACATAACGATGTTGAAACAAGGCATCTGTACATGTAAATTAGAACCATAAGCTGTCTATTTTTTGGTAACTACAGTGCCCCAAAAGATATGAGACAAATGGTTAAAAAAAAAAAAGAAAGAAAGAAAGAAAGAAAGAAAGAAATAGTTCCTAAAGAAAATCTTGATTAATTCTTCATCACTAAATGATGTGTAGACACTTGCTTACTGACAGCCACAAGTTAAGGAAGGTCTGGGGAAACCCTATGAAACTCAGCTTTCCACACTCACAGCAAGACAGATTATTCTCCAGAGTAGAAAGACCAGTAATCCTGATACAAACTAAAGTGCAATTAAAACTTTAAACAGCAAGATTAGGAGAGCGTGTTTTCTGTGCGAGTATTTCAGGACTGTGGAACCCTCTCCAAAAATTCTTTATGGAGAAACATCTGCATCTCTGCAGACGAAAATCCCAAACAATGACAGATGTGAAAACGTGAGTGTTTTCAGATGAGTGGGAGGCTTGCATAGAGGTAGCACACACAACTGTAGCTGCTCATGGAGAGAAGGATGTGAAAGAAAATCAATATACAGGGAGTCAAGAGGAGCCCAGGAATTCCACAGATAATGCAATGTGTAGAAGTAAATCAAGAATCAGGTTCTCATGCCTGTCTGAATCAACCTATTAGGCTGTATGAAAGCGTGAAAAAATTAAACTGTTCTTTTAAGACTAAACCAAGCAATGCTTGCTGTGATTGTCTGGCATAGAAAAAGAAAAAAAAAACTTGGTGGCAGGAATACTGAGTAATAAGGCTTATCCTGCTTAATTTTTTTGTTTAAAGATTATTGCTAATAACATAGAAGAATAAGAACTTTTAAAAAATAGTTCTTAAAGATGCATAGTTTCACATCTGCTGTGAAATGACCATTTTATGTATAGAATATAATATTTGGATAGGAGATCATATCTGATATAAATTGCTATCTTATGTTCAGGATACAACCTTGTATTTCTGCAGATAGGACTTTCCAATGTTCCAGCAAAGCAAACACTAACCCATAAACTCTCATCTTGAAAAAGGAGACATTCCCTGCACTGCTTTCCTATCATTTGGGACTAGTGCAACTATCTACTAAAGAGGGAAATTTAAGTATTGTTTCTAAAGGAGCACTAGTTCAATGACATCAGATTTTTATGGAGCCAGAGAAACTTAAAGCAATAATATAAAAAAATTACTGTTTGTTATTTCTGTTAGAAAAAATATCCATAAAAATTCTCAGAAAAATAAAAGTCAGAAGCTTTGAGTGCCAAAATATCTCTCTTGCTCAAGAGAGACTAGTAAAAGGTGAATGGGATTAAAAGATGAAAATTATATGCACTTCTGAGTGATCTTGGGCCTTTATTACATATTATATACTAAAAGATGGAAACGTTTTTTATAAGTTGTTAGCTATAAACCACACAGACAGTCTTGATCAGCAGAATTCTTTATAGCTGAAAAAGAAAATTAATTCTGCAAACTGTGTGGCAAACTGGGTTGTCAGCTACAGTAAATCTAGGCTAATCCCTCCATGAAAACTCTTGAAACTACATTACATTTCCAGTACTGCTCTATAATGGTACAGGTTCTGTGCTGACATTCCATTTACGAATACAAATTAAATTGTCCTAAAAAGAAATTTAAATTATGAAGTTATTAATTTTCTCACCAATATTCATATAAACACAAATATTCATATTTCATTAATTCTGGTGGAAGAGGAAAGGATGCAATTTATAGTGTTGTAGGATAGAGGTTTTTTTGCATTAGTAGGAAATTCTTTATCATTAAATTTTACACTTTTATATTTAAATGAACTATGCAACATATTATCTTGTACTGCTAGTAAAAACTTTAACAAAATCTTTTATATCTTCAGTTAGAAAGGAGCTGCTTTCTCTTTTCTCACTTTTTAACCCTCAGACAGCATGTTTCCTCCAGAAATTAAAAACAAAGAAACAAAAGATCTGACAGGTTGGTTGATGGAAGGAAAGGCAGACAATGGGGGGGAAAAAAAATCAGACCTAAAGCTTTTCCAGGACAAATTCAAAGAGGATTAGGAACCATTTTACAAAGACAAAACAATACTGTCTTTTAGAGTGATGCAACAGGTCTATTCATCCCCAAGCCTGTATTTACACTGGGGGTATCTTAACCCAGTTGTAGGACCTTGTACTTGGACTTTGTCATGGGTTGCAGTGCAAAATGTAATCAAAACTGTGTATTCTATCACCATCTGATGGAACTGGGGTGTGTGGGGTGGTGTAATTTTCTGTCAATGGCCAACTGTCAATAAACCTGCTGGGGCAGTTTTCTTATCTCTGCCACAACCCAGCCTCCCTCCAGGGAGAGATCTTCTGCTAATGGGCCAGTGAGTCTCACTGATAGAATTACATCATCCCACTGGGAAATGCTCCAATCAGAGGGAGGAGCCAAGTATTCCTACCTGGATAAAAATCTGGGATTTGGAACACCAAGGCAGCCTTTTCCATTGGATTCTCAGAGGAAGACCAGGCCCATCTCTCACCACTGGACCTTCAGTGAAAGAACTCCACTCTTTCTACAGGAGCATCACTTCAACAGAGCCACATCTGCCACTAGGACTGCAGCCACCATTGAATGGGACTGCCACCAACACCCTGACCCACAGGGTGTCAGGTTGGATCCTGACTCTGTCAGGGGGTTTGTTTGTTTATTTGTTTGTCTTACTGCATATGTTTTAATTTTATTGTTTATTTTAGTTCCCCTAATAAAGAACTGTTATTCCTATTCCCTTATCTTTGCCTGAGAGCCCCTTAATTTCAAAGGTTATAATAATTCAGAGGGAGGGGGCTTAAATTCTCCATTCCAAGGGAGGCTCCTGCCTTCCTTAGCAGACACCTGTCATTTAAACCATGACAGACTTATTGAACTTCACGAGGTCCTCATGGGCCCACTCCTCAAGCTTGTACAGCTTGTACTCAGGCACTGCTCCCAGTGAAAGGAAAGACGCAGAAGGTGTAAATCAGTGGGTCTGCAGCACAGAGAGCCAAGGGCCATCACCCCCACCTATTATTTCTCCTACAGGAGCAGTTACAGACCAGAGTTCCACTGCTCTTGGCACTGCAGATGAGAGCTCTTCCACACATGAGGCATGGCTCTGCTTCATAAGGCAGGTTAGAAAACAAGGGCATAAGAAGATGGAAGAAAGATGGGTGAAATGTAGAGTTCTGAGCAATGAAGAACACTCACATCATCTCCTGTTTTAACAGTTAATGGGAATTTCCCAGTATCTATTCTTTTTGCTCCCTCCCCTGCTTGAGGTTCCATAAAGCCAGCACTGGGAGCTCTGAACAGTTGAAGGGAGTCCAATTAACTCATTTTTCTAATTTAATTAATATAAGTGGTATCACTGTTTATAACATGCATTTACAGATATATGTGTTTCACTTTCTGTCTCAGTGATGTCTTTGAAAAACTGTACTGAATTGTTTCTTTTTGGAGTTTGGTTTTATGGTGTTTGTTTGTTGTGTTTTTTTCTTCCCAGCTTTTCTTATTTCTGGTATGGAAATATTTTGGATCATACAGTGCATTAGCATTGAATATTCTTTCTGTCTTTGAGTGCTAAAATCTAGTAAGATTCTGATTGCAAGTTATTTCTAAGTTAGTCAGGAACTGGGAGACAGCAATGATAATTGGTTACCATTACAAAACAAATTCTGCCTTCTGACCCCTTGTTATAAGAACATAACCATATCAAAAATCTCCCCAATTTTTATGACTGACCTTTCTCATGTCTGTACATGGTTCAATTAATTGGACATTACAATTTCAGAAAATTTCTATATGTCTTACTGGGTTTTTGTGACAAGCTCTTGGTTTAATTAAATTAAGATGGCTGTGTCTGTCATGTTTTATTTACTTTGCAATGCGTAATTAGGTTGATAGAGAAAAGTGTCTGTGTGAAAGATACTTATACTTCTGTATTGTGCAGATATGATTTTTGAGGGGAAACCTGCTATTAATTCTCATCTTTCAATAGGGGACAGATTGAGATACATCTGTGTTCAAAAATCTTTAGTTCTATTTAAGCATTGGCAGACGGCCACTCTGAGATGAATTCCTGGTGACATGGTATTGCTTTTTAGAACACACAAGATCAATTCTGAAATGAACAGGGAACAAGGAACTCATTAAATTGTTAAGCTTTCCATGTTACTAAACATGGTTATGGGCCACATGATTGGGAAATAACCAGATTTTTTTTTTTTTTTTTTTAAACCAAAGAAGTGCCAGCATTATTAATTTATATGCAAAAGGAGGGGGTAAAAAAAGGCTTGGAGTAGACTAGGGACAAGTTACAGGTGCAGTCTGTCACATATACACACACACAGCTGTAAATCTCTTTGGTTGCTTCATATGTGGCTGTAAAGTTTGATTTTATAAAGATATCACACTGATCATCCTTTGGCCTTAATCTGGGCATTTCCAGAGCTGGCAGAGTGAGCCAATGTAATTCTAGCTAAGGACAAATTCATCTCAGTGGGAGCTGTAGCAATAGTATGCACCATAATTAAAGAACATGAGAATATATGAGATATATTGCTAAATGGAATTTTATGTGACTTTTACTGTTTTTAAGTACTATTGAATGAAAAAAGGTGTTCATATGAATGTTCATGGAAAATTAATAAAAAGACTGGAAGCATCATGCAGTGAACTGAGAATTTCTAGACAAATCGAAATTGGCAAATACAATTTTTTCTAGAAGCAGAAGTACCTATTTGCTAGCTGCTAATATTTAGTTAAAGTACTACTAGCAAAATACGTTACTAATTAATTGCACAGAATGAAACCTCAGACATGTAAAATGATAGCATAGCTCATCTTGACTTAGGTATGGTTAAGATTAAGAAATACCACTTCATGTGATTAGCAATGAAATAAATATCTTAATAAATAACTTCTCTATTGAGTTGCCAAGTCTTTGTTAAAATTCACTTGCACTGAGAAATAACTTACCATCAGCTATTCTCTGTATCAAAGGACACTTTTGTGTTCAAAACTGAACTAATTACTGAAGTCACTGACAGCAAGAACTTGTATTTCTTACATTTTTTCATCAGTGAGTGTGGGTATTTATTCACTTCTCAATATTCTGGCATTCGAACACAAGTTTAAGTGGCAAACTTTTTTGCACTCCTTTAAATGCATTGTTTTCACCAGACAGAAGGTTCTGCTATATACCTCTCCCACCCCCCAAAATAAAAAAAAGGGAAAAAAATTCACTTTTTCTCACCTCATTTTTTTTTTTCTGTTGAGACATATATGGTTGTATGTTGTGACTGATGTATTTTGCAACTGACATTCATATAGATTTACTAGGCAAGAGGGACTAGGTCATTGCTAAACCCTGTCATATTTATACATGAATTTATTGATCATAGAGGGCATTCAGCATATAGATATAGAATTGCTGCAGCATTAATTTCTCTAAAATGCAGAGAAACCTCCCCCTTAGTGCTTAAATGGCCATCTGAGGCCACACAGGAACAGCCATGGTGTGGTTAAGTCTCTCATTTTTTTCCAGCCTTGAAGAGTCAGTCTGTGCTAAATGGCTGATGCCTTTGTCTCACCTTGATGGATTAAACAGACACATGATGCTGGGAGCCCATGGAGGGTGCTTTAGTAGGCTAAACCCCTCACATTCTCTCTCATCCATGCCATAGGTAGCTTGACAGAAGGCTAGAAGCACAAAGATTTAGGTGCACCTTCAGGATGTGAACTTATTATCCGTCTCAGGAGAGAAATGCAGTAAGAATATAATACTTCCTAGAACAGCACCAGGTCAGCCAGCTTGGCCTTGAGTGTTATGGTGAAATCTTAACCGCAGTGAGTACAGAAGGAATGCTTTCAAAAATAAACCAATAATAGACACTGGGTTCAGTAGAGAAGCTGATCCTTGTTTCTTCATCTCGAGAGATCTTTTTCCTTTGTGTGTAATTGCATACACCAGATTGTACTGCCAATTCGCAGCTCTCCCCCCTTCCTCTAATACTGATCTCCAGTACTATAAAAGGATAAATATTATTTTTCAAGAGGGTAGCTTGCCTCTTTCATACAGTCCATCACTGTCCTTTCCAACATTTTTCATCATATGATCTAACAACTGCCTGAAAATAAACCTGTCTACTCCTGTGTGTCACAGAGCACATCAAGACACAGAGACTTTTAAGAGAAGAAAAAACACTGAAGAAAAGGAATGCTAAGATCTAGATGATTCCATTCAATCAGCCCATTAAGTTCTTGTCAAATCTCTTCAGGGAAGAGATTAACCTCTTCAGAAATCACAGCTGAAGAGTCACGGTTACTATCACCTTCTTTAGAGAATCAAGCAAAGGGATTAGAGAGGACTGTACGTATTGCCCTTCCAGATCCAGTTAATGATCCATCTACTGTACTTCCCAGATATTCAGAGGCAAAACCACCATAATGCTGGTAATTTTTGAATGTTCCTAAGAACTTTCTTCCCTTAAAATTAATTTTTTTCCAGAAAAAGAACCTTCCCAAGGAGATGTGACAAAGTGAAATTACCAACGCTCTTTTCCAGGAGATCTGTACAAGCCTCATACAGAAATAACGAGGTGCAGTATGTGGTAAGGAAATATTACTTGAAATGATAAGAGAAGATTTCGACTTTTAAAGTTTTCTTCTTGAACAAGAATTTAAGGTAGCCAGCTGTTATTGTATAATTTCTTATGCCTGTTTTTAATTTGCCTGGGATTTAATTGTTATAATCAGACCTACTGAACACCACAAATCGTTCCGTTTCATCCAGAAAACTTGTACGACTTCCAAAGGAATTCAAAGTAATTTTATTATTTTGTGGACTCAGCTTCCTATCACCAGCAGAGATGAGATCAGTGTTGGACCAAATTTCTAAGAGGTAGGCAGTGGACATGTGAGGTTTAGTGAAATGTACCCAGATGTCTTCACCAAGACTTATGATATAAACAAAGCCTCCATGACCCTAAATCCAGTGATCAGTAATCATTTAACAATAGTCAGCCATCTGAAAATTAAAATTCTGTGTAACCTGTCAATGCATGGGACTATGATGTTAATTGTCTCATCTTTGTCTCAACAGCTAGCATTTCATTCTGCAGAAGGAAAAGAAAAACCTCAGATTTTCAACAGATATATGCAGACATCTCTGGAACTAAAGGTGGAGAAACAAATCATTGTTAAGCTTTAGAGAATGATTTATCTTTAATTGCCAACTTTAAATAGAGTCCTGACATGCTGAGTCCTATGAGTGACCACAAAGGGAGGGGATGAAAGTCACAGATTTTAAAGCAAAGGAACAATCCCAACAACCGTCCCTTTCCTCCCTCCCCTTTCTGCCATAGAAATACTCACAACCACATAAAACAAAACAAATTGTTTTAGGAAATCTGATTCTAAAGGCCCTAATGGCAAATGCCATCACTCTTGATGTTCAGTGTTTAGCTGCTTTGCTACTCCTGTGCTGCTAAGACACGTCATCTCATTTCCAAGTTTAATGTTTTGTAACTTTGACTTCCAGCAACAGTATTTTGTCATATTTTTATCATTAGTCTTGAAAAGAGCTTCAACAGCAAACAAGTTATCTTTCGTCCACCTTTCTTATGAATGGAAACCTACACTAATCTGAATTTAAATAATGTTGTGAGCATCCTTTGAATAGTCATTGTATTTTAATGTTCTTCAATATGAGCAATATACTGGGACATAATTTTGCATAGAAAGGCAGGATCATTTCCCTCCTCACATTCAAATTTACATTTAATCTCAAATTTGAGTAAATATTCTTGCTGTCAATATTACAAAAGTATTTTTCAAAATCCTTCATTTTACTGACTTCTAAAATATAAATTTATCTCAGTTAAAGATAAATTAATCTGTTTCATAATTTCTTTTTAAATTCAGAAAATACTACAAAATAATCCCTTGACATCTTTTCATTGTTGTGTGAAACTATTTTTTTGTTACAATTATTTCCCTATCAAGCACAATGATAATTTTTCAGCCATTAATAGCCCTTTTACAATGCTCTACATATTGACTTTTTATTACTTTATTCTAAAAATTACAATATATGATCCAACTGTAGGAAATGTATGTACACACATGGAAATATAGACAGCAATATAGGAATGCCATACTGTACATTTCCTTGTGTATATTTTAAAATGTCATTTTAGAATATAGAGATTTAAGAAATAGAAAGTGTTCTTATCATTATGAAGATTCTCTCTGGAACAAATACTTGCGTTTCAAAGACTACAAGATTGTATGATTCTATTATCTGTCCAGGCTGGAGAACAGCAAGAGATTACCTTTAAATCCACTATCTCTCTTCATTCTTACAGGATTAGCTGAGAGACAATGTAAATGCAGCCTTTCATTCTGAAATCTTTGTGACTTTTTGAAAGTCAAAGTTGTCTTGAGAAAACATCTTCCATAGTTATATATTTATGGGGTATTTTACATATATACAGGTAAAAATAACAGAACTGATATATATGAAGAGTGATTTTTATCTTCCCTAATTCAGTATTCTAAAAGTTAGCCACCTTATCTAAATTGACTAGTTAGGGTATACCACCCAAAAGACAGGCCTACACCCAATTTATTAATGCATACCATCACCTCCTATTAAGTTTCACTAGAAACTTCAAGAAGCTTCACTTCTCAAGGTGCCCACAGGAGCTGAGGAGTTGCCCAGTCCTGAGGCAGCCACATTTCAGCGTGCACATTCTCACACTGCTCTCTGAGGATGGAAGGGTAAGTGAAACAGGGGCATCACCAGGTGTGTTCTGCAAACAGCTGTTCCCACTGCAAGGGTCTCCAGCTGCCAGCTGTTCCCCAGCTGTTGGACATGCTCAGTCACCAATTTGCTGATAATCCTCTTTTTCATAGTTCAGATGAACCAACTTGGATTTCTGGGATGAGCTATGTAAAATGTCTAATCCTATTTTGAGTGAAGCACATAAAGGATCCCCAGGGTTGGGGGAAATAAGCTGGTTTAATTTAAATGGTTTAAAAAAGTAAATCCTGGGTAACTCAGAACATTTTGACTAGAAAGGGGTGCAAGCCAGCATAGTTAGGTGATCATTCACTGTTATACACCCATTTTAGTTGCAAATTAGACAGAATAAAGACTGAGATCTGTACTAAATTAACATTGGTAATGCACCTCACAGCTGGGAACTCCTCACCTCTCTAGTCTTACAGAGGTCAAACATTTTTTGGAGCACTCAGGCACAGAACCGACACTCACAGAAGTTCAGTGTTTATTTGCTATTACCAATGTTGAAATTTGCCTCCTTGCTGTAAATCTGTGGCCTTAATAAACCTCATGAGAATTAAGGAAGTCTGGTGTCATGTGACTTTGTAGCTCTCATCTGGATTCTCTGGTGTCCCTTATGTTTCAAGTGCCAATCAAGGTATTCCCAACCCCCTCTCACACATGGGCCCACAGGTGTCAGATTAGACACTCTACTCCATGTGTGGCACCAGCAAGGTCTTCCTTTCCTCCTCCAGAGTCCTTCTCCACTATTCATGTCTCTGGCATATTGAAGATCATCACATCCTCTTGCTGACTTGATCAAAAAGCTTTGTGACATTCTAGGTGTGGATACACTTATATATATATATATAAATACCCCCAAAATAATGATGTTTTATTGTCTTAGGAATTCCTAATGCATCACCACAAAAATGCAATGCACTAGGAGGAAGAATTTGTTTACATGACAGTGCTAAAAAAAGTACATGATCCTTTAAACTAGCTGCAAGCACAATATAAATCTCTGTAATAAATTATACTGTATTAAAAAAAATCCCAAAAACCAACAACATTCATCTTTAATCCAGGCAGGGTGCTTTTCAGATTTTTTTTTTTTTTAATTTTATTTTTGTGTGTGTAGTACTGCTTGTAAATTAGTGTGTGGTTTGCATTTAAATATTATATAGACATCAACAACCTTATCAAAAATATCTCTGGAGTAATATTGTAAATTATGAAAGGAATTTAACCACTTTTTAGTTTTAAATTAACACTCATTAAAACAACAGTATTTTAATGGTGTTATACCACAAAAGCCTTTTGTTTCATAGACTTCAGGAAAGACAAGACTGTATTTTCCTCATTGATTATATATAAATATAGAATAGGTTAAATATATACATCTAAAATTCGATGAGCAGAGTCTCAGAGTTCTACAACCAATCTTTTTTTTAGTTGAATGTTTCACAAAACCATAATCTCTGAAGCATCTTTTATTTTAGTCCAAAATCATATAAACATTTTGGTATTAATTTTGAAACTGACAATAAACTCTGAAAACCTTTGCCTTATTTCAGATCTCTCTGTTTGTTTTGCAGGCGAACATTTCCAATGGGCACATCTATTCTGCCAAACCAGGTATTCACCCAGGACATGGGAGCTCTGATCATCCACCCTGCTGGTCCTTAGACCCTTCCTCCTATGGAGTGCTCTGCTCACCCCACTCAAAGACCATTTCTATTTATTGTTCTGGAAATCCTTCACCATGGGGCCTGATTCCAAAAGCCACCAGGGAAGAAGCAAAATAAAGAAACAGAGTTTGAATCTGTATGGAGTGCCAGATGCACCTGTGTTGCACAGAATCTTATGCAGTACCACCCCTCAATTTCATGCTTTAGGTGCATCACTGCTATATATTGTTATGTTACACCAGAAACTTTGAACTTAGGGAAAACAAAACAAAACAAAACAAAACAAAACAACTGCAAAAATAGTCTGACCAGTGGGAAATCCCAGAAGGAAATTAAAAATTAGTTGCAAGACATCAGTATAGAGGTTAGCTGTCAGCAAAATGCACGCAAGCTTGTCTGCACCTCAGCTTCTGAGCTAGGGGTATTTTCCTGTTGCTAATTTGTTTCTCAGCATAAATGTGGGCATTGAAAATATCCCCAATAACACTGGTAAAGATGAAGATATCTACAAACTCCTCCCCAGTACACAGGAAGCAAAGTTCTGTAGAGAAGCCATGCTTGGATGTCTTCTCCTGCTCCCTCCTTCCATTCCAGTGGCTTCTAAACTCTCCCACAGCAACTCCTCCTTTAGGTTTCCTTCCAACAGGATGGTTCACACCTGGGGAGAGACACAAACACACCTTTCCTCACTGATCTTACATTATGTACCCAGATTATTCCCAGCTGGACCTTTGTGTTTCCTCATATTACAATAAACAGAGATTTCTCCTTCTTCTGGGAGCAGAAAAGCTCTGTTTTCTTCTATTTTCTATACAATGAGGGAAGCTCTTGTCTACAGTGCCTCTGAGCAAAAGCTTCAGGCCCATGGAGGATTGTTGATCTCTAATGATACTTTTCAGGTAGCAAACACATTCAGTGCTTCAGTGCTCTTTTCTTTACTGCCAACAGAGAGGAAGTAGCTTGTACCAAACTGGGATAAATGCTATTGCATTCTTGCTCTAATTCTATTCACTGGGAAAATTCATATCTGTGCAGCAGATCGCACTCACTTTAAATTAAGTTTTCTAAAATTCTAAAGTGTTATGGGGTTGTTTGGGGATTTGTTTCATGGGTTTTTTAATATTTAGGGTGGGGTTCTAGATCTAGCCTATAGTCATTTATTGTAATCAAGCTGTCAAATGTTTTCCTACAAGCTGTGGTAATTTGGGAAATCTTTCTATGCACCATTTGTAGTCTCCAGCTAATATCATGCTATTAAATTGATATATTATGAAATTACACTGTTTGGATGTAACTTTTGATGCTGGGCTACATACTTTTCCATTCCACATCAGGGCAGCCCCATGGATTTTTGTGCCTTGGCACTGAGCTATAGGGTCCTGACTTCACAGAATGGTGTCACATGTGAGATAAGCACTTGGGGAGAACACATTTCAGAGTGCACAGCTAGCAGCAGTGCCAGTACTGTGCTCAGGCTCCAGAGATTTACAGCATATGGGGTCCCATAAAATGTAATGCTAAAAGAACTGTCTGGAGAGCATCCAGTCAGGGAGGCAGCTCTCATGGAGATCTCAGCCTGGCACAAGCCAGAATCAAAACTGCATGCTAATGTCAACAGAATTTGTGGATTTTTTTTCTCTTTTTTTTTGGTTGCAGTTGGTTTTGGGTTTTGTTTTTGTTTTCTTTGGTTTTTTTTAATTCTATCATGCATTATTAACATAATGCCTAAATAATTCTTTTTATTATACTTAAGACATTGAAAAAAAGAAAAGGTCTTTCAGCAAAGAGAGGACTGAGAGTAACTTGACAGAGGTATAAACAGCAGGGCAGGACATGAACTATTTAAGCTAAACTGTAACCAGGATACAACTAACTGAGGCATCTGGGTGGGGGCTTTTGAACAGATATGATAGGGAGAAAATGCATACCAAAGATGTGTTTCAGAGGAAGATGAAGAATTTTTAAAGGGACAATAGGAGCTATGTCCCTGCAATGACCTAGGCTCCTAATCATGTTTCTACACAAGCCAACTGGGAATTGTTTAGTTATACTTCTGCATAGTTAATTGTGCTTTTGACCCCTTTGAAGAAAGAAAGCAGAGTTATGTAGTGATATAATTGGGGATTCTTTTTAGGGGTTTAATCACTTCACTGGTACCAGTTCTTGCTGTGTGGTATAGCACATATACTTCCCATTGCCTGGAGCAACTAGTTGGCTGGGAAAGAAAAAACAGAATTACTTCTCTAAAAAGAGCTTTGCCCCTTTACATTTTGGAATAAATGTAAACTTCCAGTTGTTCTATAAAGTGGCTGAAAAGTATGGCAGAACTCATAAATCTTTCTTTTTTTCCTTTTTTCCCTGCTTCCTAAATATCTAAACCACATGTGTTTCAACCAGGTCTACAGAACTCATTGGAGGTTAGTAGGAAAATATTCTCATGAGCATGCCTGGCCCCTCTCCACAGTGCACAGGCAGAATGAGGAGAGGGAAAGAGGCGCTGTTTTCATCCATCCATGCAGTGCTTGAGTAAAAGTGTGCAGGATAAACTGTCCTGTTCAGACACTAGAGAAAAGAGGACACTAAACTAGTGTAGGTAAATCATGTGTCCCTTTAAAGAAAAGGTACATCCGTATGCAGTTTAGCAAAGCCTTCAAATACTCCACCTAGAAAACAGGGTTGTTCCAAAACCTTCTAATACATAAGCTGGCAGAATTTTTTTGCCAGGAGCAAAAGTGTACTCAAACTATACTATTCCAAAAAGATATTTCTGGGGACAGTTTTCATTCACGTAATACTTGTGAACTGCAATGTAATATTTCTTAAATGTTCACAGGTTTTACCAGCAGAAAACTAGAGAACTCCACAATATCTTTTTGGTTGTTAAATCCTTTAACTCCTGTATATCATCATATTTACAGAACACAATACGCATTTCTAAGCATTATTTGCTTATTTAAGACCAGCTGCTTCCTAGTCCAAAATGCCATTTAAACAAGTAATCCTAGCTCTCTGACGGCCTTAGTATTTGCCCTTTCAGTAAACTTTTTTTTTCCTTTCTGGTATGTGAGCACTTGCATTCTCATCTGCAGTTCAGTTCAGCTCCCAGTTCCTCAGAAGGCTACTGCTTTGCTGTGAGCGGGTGATTGTAAAAAACCCTAGTTTTTATTAGCAGTAGTGGTCCTATTCACACCCCCAATCAACCCTGAAATTGATATTCTTCATCTGATCTGCATAGGTCATCTGGCAGGTCACTGCCTCTGTTACATTACACCAGTGTTTTTCCACTAAGCCAGTTAACAAGGTTAACTAGAAACGTGACAGACAGAAGAGAGAAGCTGGACACATGGCACAGATTATTTGGCTTAGAAGCTAGCAGAGCTTTCTCTGTGGCAAGAACATATGAATAAATGATTTGTGACTCAGTCAAAATAATTTTAGTTTCTTTTTTTTTTCTGAATGTCAAAACCCTTGACAGACCAAATCATGTCATTCTCTACCCTCTCAACTACAGCATACTCCCCTTCAAATAAACTGTTTGTCTTAAAGGAAAAAAAAAAAAAAAAAAAGCAAAAAAGCTATTTCTTTTTCTGGCAAGACTTAAGAGAAGAGTTTTATAAATTTAACTGCCAATATACCATCTGCCTCTGCTGCTCCTTTGAGCCTAGCTCTTCTAATTGTGTCTTTAACAGATGACAAAACCCCTACATTCCTCTTGGGCACTATAAAATAACAATTAAAACATGAATAATAATAATGAAGCACACACAGTGCAGTAAGCCTGCAGCCTGAATAGGCTGCTTATTCTGCAGGAAGTCTGTGCACATTTTGTCTTGAGAGATGATGTTAACAGGTGCTCCATCCTGGAACTGAGGCTACCAACCCTGGGAGGGCAACTTTGCACAGCAAGCAACCCACTGCAGCAAATTCTGTGTTCTGCGTCACTTTATGTTTTTTAGTTTCTACTAATCAGAAGCAATTTTAGGAGATTGGCCACTAACCAGTGGGCTGAGCAAAACGTGTTTTAGACATGAAACTCATTAGCTACCCCTTTTTCCATCTGCTGCGGTTGGCACCTCAAAAGCCAAAGTGAAAAATCAGTTTGTTGCAGTTTTGAGCTGTGTTCCAGCTAATTTTCTGCAGCTCTGATAGTTTAAAGCAAAATGTTACTTCACACACTTGGCAATGGAAGTATCAGACTTATGTAACAGATCTGGGAAAAATCTGCTGGGAAAAAATTGCAGTCACTGCTCCCAGCTGTAACATGTGCTGAAGGAGCCTGGGTTATGAACTCAAATGTTCTCCAGGTGATCTTTGAGTCTTTAAAACAATTGGTACACCATATAAATAACAAGCTTTAGGCTTCTTTAACATATACCACCAGGTTGTTCCAACTCAGACTGAGGGCTTGTGCTCCTTCTGTCCATCCAACATGGCCAGTTTGGGCAGTGAGTGCAGACAAGGGTCTCACTGTGTCCAATGTTCAGTCCTGTAGCAGCAGACCTGGGTGGTTAAACTCCACTTCTGTCCTAAAGCAACATCAGACGGCACTTGCATGGAGTTTTTCTGAAGACTTCTCTGAACTTTTAGAGGCTTTTTAAAAAATTTTTATTTTTAGTTTGACCCTTTCAGGATGTCCAGGAACAACTCTCTTTAGGGGAAAGGTTAAAACTTTAATGGAAACTGCTGAAATTGTGAATAAGAATACTAGTAACTTGTGATTATCTCCAAGCAGTAATCTATGTGTTCATAAATTCAGTCTCCCATTAATGTTTCCCACTCTGGCCACAGATGCTCTGTGAAGATTTTAGCTGTTATTTTCTATCATGGTGGAACAGAGCTGTGCCTTTAAAGGCCTTTTGACATTTTAGAACTGAAAAGTGCTTTTAGCAAAATTATGCTCCCCCATGTGGAATTTTCTTTTCTCTTTTCTGTGAAGTTTGAAGAATAACTGTGAAATGCTTATTTTCTGCAAAACTGAAAAAACTAATTTTTCTATCTTTCCTGATGCCTGGTTCCAGTTCAGTCCTGGAGTAAGCTTTCCAGATTAAAAGAAAAACAAAAATTTTATATGTAGATGTATATCCACTTAATCATCTGTTCTGACTAATTAAGATGCAAGCAGACATGAAGTTAGAAACAACTATTAAAAAATCCTATACTAATGGAGAAAATACGATTAAATGCAACTCCAGAAGTGCCTCCAGGTTACAGACAGCCAGAATTTCCATAGCTGGTATGAAAACAATGAACTTTCAGGTCTCATGTTCCTCATGACGCCTCTTCCTCATGTTTTTTTCTTTTTCATGCTAACTATCATCTAATAGCAGAGTGAAGCTGAGATAGATGATGATAATCTGCTTTCAAAGCCTACTCAGCAACTTTTGTCAAGTGCCTGAAGCTAATGGCTTCTGAGTTCAAAACACTGGAAAACACATTTTGTGTAAGAACAATTGTTACATTCAAATATGTTGCAACAAAATGCAACTGACAAAATTGATTTTACTTGCTATCTTCAGGTTTTTGACAAATTATAATCAGGGAAGTGGATTAATTAAACCCTGTGATTTTTATTGTAGATTTCTGCTTCAATAATAAAGCAAAATATGTAGTATGAATAAAGATAAGTATAGAAACATATGATTTGTTTATAACCTGCTTGACAATGCAAGTTTCAGTTACCACAGTCATAAACCGCTGAGAGCCATATACTAAAATGCATTTCAGTTAGTTTTAGGATTTGCTATGGATCTCTAATCTTCCATAGTTCTAATCTTAATTATTTCCCCTACCTACATAAAAATCCATTGGAGAGCAAATTTTCATTTAGCAGAAACATTGAATTTTTTTTTTTTATTAAATGATCATAACATAATAACTCTTTATCTAACCAATTTTTCTGAAGCCTTACTTGTATGGTGATCTTGGGATTATCTGTAATAAGGATTCTGCCAAATGCTGTAATAGAGCATTTGTCTTCAAGATAACTTTTTATTTACAGTTTTTAATGTCTCTCTTTTATTTGGGCAAGAAAGTATATGCCTGCTTGCAGCCAGTTATCAACTAAATATTCCACAAAATTCTATGTAGAAATATTTCCATAGATTCTTTGGAGATCACCAAAGCATTATTAGTATGTACCTGTATTATAGTGCCTGGCAGCTCCCTTTGGTGGCATTACAATAAGTCATGGTACGTCTGATACGTTAACACTTACCCTGCTCTCTCCGGGTCAGTGAAGAGAGGTTCACTTCACTCAGCTGAAAGGTTTAGATGGTGATATTCATCCACCTCACCCAGGTATATCAGAAGTGGCTCCTGCATGGCAGTGCTGAAGAATAACTGTCTGGTAAAAACTAAGACCAAAAAGCCCAAGTGGCTTCTTCCAGAAGAAATCAGTGGCTGGTTCAGTCAAGTAATAAAAATTTCTGATAACAGGCCAGGTGTCTAATGATCAGTGAGGACAATCATTTTGTCATTTTCTCCAGGCCTACGTGTTGACTGGAGAAAACAAGTCTTTCTGAAGAGAAGGAGCTAGAGAAACAAAAGAAAATATAGATCCTCATTAATTATTGAGGAGTGCAAAGAAAGCATGGTAAGAACATGGTTGAGAAGTCATGGTAATGGGAAAGATAAGACACTTTCTCTGGTTTGGGGAGTTAAAGACAGTCTGGAAGGAGCAAATGAGAACATTATATAAAAAATGTGCCAAAAGTTGGCTCTGGAACAGACCTGTAATACCTTGATCATACAAACTAAATTTAGCTAAACTAGGGGACCATCTTTAGTAGCATGTTCTCTAAGGGTTTGTAAAAGCAGAGCTCTTGCTAGCACCTGTCAAATGTGCGTTGTTCTACCCAGGCAGAGCAAAGGTCAGAGAGAACCATTGTAGGGCTAAATTAATCTTGGCCACTTAAAGATTAGTTTAGAGAAAGTTATGGTATTAAATGCTATATTGAAAAAAAATTATTTAACTTTTGGTTTTATTATGGAGGGGATTATTTTGGGTTTTTTTTCTGGTGCTTTTTCCCTAGGTGTAATACTTTGAAATTTTTTAATTTGTTAGTGCTACCAGATATGTGATCTAACCTATACGCTGTAATAATGAAAATACCCCTGCCAAAGGTTGTACAGTAGTGTATTTTTCTTTGAGTCATTTACTTCAGTTTATATTCTTCCTGAAACTGATGTGATGTCTCAAGCTGCTAAGAACTATCTGAACCTTCACTTTCATTCTTTTTTTCCAACTGTTTCATTAACCAATCCAGAATAAATACACATATGGATTGCAGAAGTCCTCTAGGCTATTGGCCTATTGTTTTCATAATCTTATTTTTAAAGGTCAAAACATCCTGCAGTGTAACAGAGGTGGATGTGGGGGAAATGAAAGATTCTTAATATACCTAAAAGGCTGGAAGTATTGTAGATTTTTCATCTGGGGAGAACAAATTTTGAAAGCTAGTGTCAAGAGCAGATTTTACACTGAGCCTTTAAGGCCAAGCACGCAATGTGCTACACCCTCTGTCTCTTTTCATTAGCCCTTCCCCAATACAAGCTGGCTGCAAAACAACCCTTGTCCTTTCTAGTAATGCTGAAGAAATCTTCCTCTGAATGGAACCTGCCGCACTGGCAACATCCTGTGTCAGGATGTGACCTGTAGAGGGGCAGTGCTGTGCAGCACAGCTTTGGTAGCAGCCCGTAGCAGGACACAGCTCAATGGCCTGTTGTCTCCCCAGCTGACTTTTATGAGAAGAGGAAAAGGCTCAGCAGGAGAAAACAGACAAATGAGAGGTCAAATATTTACAGCAGGGCTGTAAGACAAGAGGTCTGAAATCCCACAGCAAGTGGTAACAGGGTGGCAGGGGAAACAAAACATGGGGCAAAGTACAAACACACAATAATTCACTATAGATTGCCATGCAACACATTATCAAATATCATGATTTATAATGCTTATAATTCATAGGCCATACAAATTACGGCATCCATCACTTTAGGCTTTTGCACACAGTTACAGAAATACGCATTAAAACTTGTGGGAATCTAGATTCCAGGCTATTATACAGGCTCTTGCCAAGTACCGGTATAGAATTTCAAAAATAAATCAATCAGAGATTATTAAGTTCTTTCTTCCAAAGGAAAAAAAGTATTAATTAAGATTTGTATTTCTGTAAATATTTCCATGTAAGAGATGAAATTAATATTTAGGTTTAGTTTACAGAAATTTTCAGGTTGATATATGATGCATGAAAGCTCTAGTCATCCTTTTTGTTGTTGCTGCTGCAATACAAAATTTCTATTACATTGTCAAACGATATTAAAAACAATAAAGCTACAAATTCTCTCTCCCAGAAGAGAAAACAAAAAATCTTATAATTTCATATTTGAAAGAAAAAGTACTCTGCTGGTTTCTAAATCAAAGAAACAAAATTAAATTTATATCCAACAAGTCAAAGATTAGACTGGTTAAAAAAAAATTTAAAAGTACTAAAATAGTAGGTTTTTAAAATACCTCTGAAGATATATATATATATATATATATTAAAAAAAAACAAAAAACAAAACAAAACAAACCCTCTAATCTTTACAGTGATGATTACAACTATAATCTATACCTAAACCTAGCAATCAAACTTGATGGTCATCTTTGTGCAAAGGAATACGTAGCAAAAGATACTTCCAGACTGAGAAAGCTTGTGACTAAATAGGAATCAGCTAGATGAGGATCCCACACAAATCCAGCCCAATGGGCAGCAACAGAAGAATAACTTTGATTTTAATATTTAGCTTGTCTGGAGAGATTGCTGGAATTCAGGTCCGCAGTTTTACTAAAGAAGCTGGTTTTCCTCTAAAAACCAAAACCTAAGCTATCACTGGAAAGCAAAAATCAGAAAGCATCTTTTTAGATACATATTTGCCCCTAGAAAACTTGGACACTCCATCAGGATGGAAAGGTTTTGAATGGAAGGGCTTGTGGTACCTTCTATCAGTCTAACTGTGAGTCTTCCTCAGAGAAGTGCTGTCCAGGAAATTCTTCCCTCTCCACTTCTCTGCAAATCAGAAGTATTAAGGTGATTTGGGTCACCTCTATGAAAAGTGAAGATTAACTTTCCTTACCACTGAAGGCTTATTGTATCTGCACCTTGTGATCTTGACTCATCTGTATTCTGTGCTCAATCTTGAAAGAAAAACTGAAGTGTAATCATTAGCAGTTCTGCTTCATTAGCAGCACTTGAGAAATTGAAACTGACCTCTTAGACAAAAATGGCTTCTTATAAAGGCCAGCAAGAAGCCTCCTTTTTAACAGTTCAGTCAGGGATTTAGTTTTCAGACAACTCTAATATTCTAAACATTAAAAAAAAAAAAAAAACAACCCTTAAAAAATGTAGTCTGAATACATACTTCTTTAAGGTGTGACATTTTCTCTGAAAATCATACTTTGGGAACAATTTCATATGTTCCAAGTAACTATGTAGTTGATTTGATTAAGTTAGACTCCACCCAGCTCCCAGGTCTCTTTTAGGGCAAAATATTTAAAAGGCCTTTATTACAGATTACAAATTAATTTGGAAGGTTAATTTTGTTATGTAGTGCTGATTTTTATAACATTTTTAAAATAAATTGTTTACCAAAATGGAGTGGATGATTATTAGCAAACCAAGACACTGCAAAATGGGTTCCAAATATGGATTATTAAAATAATTATGAATACAATTTGCAAGTTTTTATAGTGCTTGGCTAAACTACCCAACACATACTAACAGCCCACTGATTCAGAGGAAAAATGTAAAGTTTGTTTTTCAAAGAGAGAATTGTTGAAACACACATGTATACAACTTCCCCCCAGCTAAAACCAACACAGCAGTTTGCCTCCTCCCTATTCCATCATCAGCCTCTGCTTTTTACTGACGAAAATGATTGCTTTGCAGAACTCATTATTTTGCAAGTAAGATTTAAAGGAAATACTATGTTCTTTCTTTTCAGTTATGTCTATACTAGCAAAGTAATTAAAGCAAAAGCTCAGATTTGAGTCCTCCAACTTGACCATCTATTGATAGAAGAGACTTGCCAGACTTTTAAATTAAACAAATATTACACTCCCAAAGAATTTATGTGCTGGGTTCAGGGATAAGCACATGCTAGGGATCATTCCAAAAAATTATTTTGCCTGCCACCACTCTATTTTGGAGGCTAACAAAGTTTAATTGTATGGGTACAGACCATTGCACGCCAGCTGGCCTTGCTGCCAGAGACTAGGTTTCAGCCTGCTCAATTTATTGGTGAAACTAGCACACTTGTGAGGCTACATTGGTGAAAAGATTAATACTGTCATGTGAGTTAAAACTTTCCTGGCTGAAGATAAAAAAAGAGACATAAGAATGCCTTTATTCAAAACCCACTTTCTTTTCAGTGGGTTGGTGACAGACTGAGTCTTCTCAAAACCTTATAAACAGTCTTGCTGAAATTAAGGTATCTCTACTGTTTCCCTTAAGAGAAAAAAAGTCTTTTAAGTAAGCAAGGAAATTTGGAAAGCTATAAAAAAAATGAGATGTCTGTACAGTTCAAAGCTGTAACATTTTAACAAACCCTTTTTAACCCCAACGGGTGAATTAAGAGAAGTCTTCCAAAAGTAAAAATGTTCCCCTCGCTTCTGTTCTTTACAGTGTGTCCTGGTTGCAGAGTGCGGTTAGCACTTAACACTGTGGATCATGCAAACTCATTTTGAAATTATAAGACAGAATCACAGAATCACAGAATTCATCAGGTTGGAAAAGATCTTTGAGATCATGGAGTCCAAATTATGACCGAACACTATCAGCTCGACCACGGCATCAAGTGCTACGTCCACAATTTTCTTAAATACAGGGATGGTTACTCCACCACTTCCCTCTGCAGCCCATTCAAGTGCCTAATCACCTTCTCTGTGAAGAATTTCGTCCTAATGTCCAACTAAAACCTCCCCTGGTGCAGCTTAAGACTCTGTACTCTTGTTCTGTTGCTGGTTGCCTGGGAGAGGAGAACAATCTCCACCTGGCTACAATCTCCTTTCAGGTATTTTTTAAGACTCATTAATAAAGAGACAGCTAATCAAAGTAGGAATTGCATATTATTTGTAAAAAAAATAAATTACCAGCATCTTCATCTCTTACATGACATAGTCTAACTACACACTTGTAAGCCTACTTCCTTGTCCCTCCTTGTATACATATTTGAGAAAAAAATTCCAAATAAAAATATCCTTACACTTACTATATGTATGTTACCCATATGAAGCTTACAGGTTGTGAGAATGACAGTAAAATTTGGCTTTGGAGAATAAATTAATTTATTTCCACAAAAATGTACATAAGACCGTATATTTTTCACTCAGCATTTAGGTTGTAACACACTGCAAGCAATAATTTTGCTATTTGTTTTAAACTTGGTTATTTTTATAATTTTAATTTCACAGAAGAGTAATTTCTTACACAGGTAGTGTAAAGACACAGAAGTGAAAATTGTTAGCTCTATAAACAAACTATATAAGCCACAATTAGGTTTAAATTCCTCTCACACCCAAGGGATTTTGAAATAACACATGCAAGACCTAAAGTAAGTAAAAATAAATAATTTAATAAGCCCTGGTTAACATCTTCACAACATTTAGCATTGAAAAGAATAATATGTCATGCTTAAACTGGCTGAATAATGATTGATGTTTAACATTTTAAACCTGATTGAGTGATCTATGCTAAACAGCCTTTGTTGTGCTTTATTCCTCTGCTGGGCTGAGGAAAACTATAACTTAACAAGTTTCTTAGAGAGCCAGGACACAGCTCAGAAGAACTTTATTAAGGTTGGATTAAATATCTTCCTTCATGTATATACATGTATACCTATGACAACATAAATGACAAAGAAAACATACTTAGTGCAGAACTCCTGGGAGCTTCAGTGTTCAGTGGTCTGGGGCAGCCACAAGCAAGTTTCAGGAGAGTGACAATCAAGAAACCAGTGAAGTAGAGCAAGACATCTTTCCATAACGTATCCATGTGTTATTTCTTAATCATATCAAGTTTTATTTATAGTAAGTATTTGATGATCATTTGGGGGGCAGAAGAGGGAGTGTCTAATGTGTTTGAAGTCTTCAAGGTTCCTGGCTCCACTGTAATTAAGCCCAGGTTCTAGCATCCCAACCCAATTTTCAAACAGTGAGGACACAGTTACAATTTGTAACTACAATTTGTACAGTTTAGGAGTTGGTTTTAGCTTGAGCTATGAGGGGAAAAGTGTAGAAAATGATTGAAGTGCCAAATAGACTTATTGCTGCTTATAGCTCTTGATCTGTATTTTATACTATATATATTAACACCTTATTCTCTTGAGTATGAGTGAGTGTATTCCTGCTATCAGATCAGTCAAGAAACATGTGTGCCTAACGTGACTGTAGGATAATCAATAGAAATCATTGTGAAGAACTGAAATGGAGGATGTGGTCCGATGTTACAGTGAGACCAGATTTACAGCAAAATTGCTGAGGTCACCTGGGAAGGTCACCAAGTGGGTCAAATTTGTCAAAGAATATGTGTGATAACAACTTCAAATAGGCAGATTCTCTTGCATTAGCATGCCTATAGCATATTCTAGAGAATGCATAGTTTTTCTGTCTCCTTTTCTATTCCTCTTCTGTTTTTTAAGTGCAGACCCTGCAAGCAGATGATGGCCCACGCCATGTCCCTCTTTGCCAGAATCATTTCTCAGGGTCAGGCCTTTCTCCACCACATTCTCTGCGATAGAACCTCTACTCAGAAGAACCTTTTAGGCCTGGCACTCAACCAACCCACTCATATGACTTTTCAAAGAGACTTAGTAACTGCTTTTATTTTTATTTCAGGCTTTCTGTCCCTTAACAATCCTGCCAGCTTACTGACTTCCACCAAATGGCAAGCAGGGTTACACCTCAGATGTGAACTGATCCTGCAGACCAGTATTAGCTATTTCACTCTGCTTTTTCAACAATTAAAATGATTGAAACACTGAGTGAAGCTAAACTGAATCTGATGAGGTTTTAGCCTATCCTGAATTATTTGCTTCCTTTGTTATGAATAATAATAAAGGAGGTATAGCCTAAAATTATCTCAGGTATGTGATCCCCACCCTTTTAACAGAGAAGTGATTACTCAGTAAATTAGTTTTAAACCCAACTATGTGTGGAATGATAACAGAAAAAAACCTGAGAACTGAAAACATAATATTTCTGAATTGTCTAACACAGAAACAGCCTCTTGAATAATTCAAAAACTTGTTTGAAATTTCCTGTCATACTAAATATTCTGTGAGAAGCAGTTAAAGGAAACTGAACAACTTCAACATAAAAATAACCTTTACTGCAATTTCATAATTTACCAAATTGTCAGTGAAAAAGTCTACCAATTTAGGAAGCAGTAGATTTGTACTCTTTGTGTTTGACTGTCAGAGTTACACATGAAGTATAATTTATACATGTTTTTAAAAAATCTCTGAGAAGAGCCAGAGGTTATCTGGCAAAGCTTCTGATGAGCTTGTTTTATGTTAAGAGCTGCCAGAGTAGAAACCATTAATGAAATGATTGATTTCCTTAGAACTTACAAAACAATGCTTTATTTTCAAATGTTCCTGTAATTTTCTTCTTTTCTTTGGTATAAATAATCATTTTTCATATAAAAATTAATCTGTAGTCCACAAAATTGATTAAATCACTTATATTTTGATCTCTCCCTTACCTACTTCACTCATATAATCCTTTTTTAGACGTGGCTTCCTCAGTCCTTTTTTACAGAAAGGTCCATTAGAAATCTAATACAGAGAATGATGGTGAAGGCTGTGAGTGAGGCTTTAAAGTCTAAACACCTCATCACTTCAATAATGTGGTTAGCCTTTGAAGCTTTATTAAGCCTGAGACAGTGTCTGATCACTTTCACAGTTTTCCTACTTGGCAGCCATTGGCAGTTAACACATAATTGAAGCAGTTACTTAAGAAACTTGCATTTTATTGGTTTAGTTTTCAACACACCAGGAGTTACAGTATGCTTATAGATTAAAGGAGCTCAGCTATTTTCTACTGAATATTTTTTTCTCTATTGAATAAATTATTCCTCAGTAATAACTTAGAGCAACAAAAAATACACTTTTTTAAAGGATTTAAATGACAAACAAGAAAAAATAATTGAATTTTGATTTGGGTCTATCATGGAGTAACAAACAAGTATGTAAAATGGGACATCTCAGCCATCGAATGGCCTCCCATTGGCAATAAGCTATGGTGGCAGACAGAAACATCAAATATTTATTAAAACCATCTTTTAAAGTTTCTTAGGCAACTTTACTGCCCTGAACATTTAAAAAACTATCATTTATATGAGTAAAATATGTTCAATACTAAAGAAAATCAAAGAAGAAAAAAGAATTAAATGACAACCACAAAAATATGCAGGACTTGAAATTTTTCAACCACTTTCACCTTGTACAACCTAAAAGTAAAAATAGAAAATCTGCATTGGTGTCATTCATCATACTTGCACTGAACTTGGTGGATTTACACCCACTGGCTTTAGGCTTTGTATCTCTACTGTACAGCTCTCATTCCATTTGTTTTCATCCTCACACTAATCCTCCCAACCCTTCCTCTTACACATTCTTGCTTACAATGAAAAGTGGTAGAAAACTTTCACTGTACATGATAGACCAGATTCTGCAGACAATAGCATCTAAGTAATTTTTGCTGCTCATAGAAACTGAATATAGGATCAGGACAGAATAATCTAGAAAAATATATTCAAGCATTTGTGTTTTCCATCCCCTTTATTTCCCTAAAGAGACTGGACTTAATTTTTCTGTGGATACTGACAATCTTAAAGGGCACCTACTCTCTAACACAACGAACATTCAAGATTAGAAGCTGGATGAAAGATTCCATATGCAACATTGCAGTGGTAGGAAACCAAAAAACACCCTCATAGTAAAAAACAATATACAAGATTTTTTTCCTACAATTAATATTTTTCACAATAAGTTCTTTTTCAGATTCAGAGATTCTGAGTTCTTTTTCTAATTGCAATTAAAATAATATAAAACTACCCATATTCGCAAATAGAAGGTGTTCTTAATTTTTGGGCTTTCTCTCTGAAAAACAGAATTTCACAAAACCACATGTATTCTCCAGATGTTGCAATATTGAATGATACAGCAGTGAAGAATACAATCTTATCTTTAATTCTTTTGCCTAATCAAACATGCAGAACTTTCATCTTGTAATCAGAAATCTAACAGTGTCTGCTGAATCAAGAGAATGTGGGAAAATCTGTGTGATGGTAATAGCCTTAGATTGCAAGGGCCTTAAAGGGCAGCTTAAATTTATATATTCCATAACAACCAGAGTAAAGAAACAGCACTGTTAATATGAAAAACCTTTTCTACAAATGGAAGTGAAGAAAAAGCATAGCTCAGATTTACATATCATGGTCACTAACCCCAACAAGTAATTTTTGCCTTACCATAGTTTCATTATATAGATATTTTGGTCTATAATTAATGCTGTGGGAGTGAAAATAAGCAGTAAAATGGAGATGATTAACAAAACCTACAACAATTTGCTGTTAGTATAAATGCTTAATGAAAAGCAGCTCTTAAAATGGCTTCACTACAGAGAGTGGATATGTTTTTTCTCTCAGAATTTGTGTAAAAAAAGTTTTGTTATTTCTTTAAAACTCTCAAATATTCCCAAGACAATAATATCTCTGCACAAAAGTTAATTGAAAGTGTAGTATGGCTCATTCCACTTATCATAATATTCACTCAGATGGCTGAAAAACTGGAGAGGAAGCAAATTATTTTCTTCTTTTCATCTTTTGATAATAAGCTAATGAGTCTTCTTTCTTCCAAAGTGAAAACTAATTTTTTTCCCTTTTGGGGAGATAAACAGGGATATTTAATGTTGTTTAAGAGAAAAGTTTTCTAGGCTATGGATTGCCTTAAGTTCATCTTATATCATCAATTTATTAGACATGATAAAATTTATCCTATCATCACATAATTCTATTTTGGAAGGTAAGTCAATCTTCAGTGCTGAAAACATTGTACTGCTCAACAGTACTCAGGGAAACCTTCTTGGCCAAGTACTGTGTGAGGACAACAGCCTATCAAGTTCCCATGGATACTCATAACGCATGAAGACCCAAGGGTCGATGGGTCATGAGAAAAAAGTGTTACCAACCTGAAGAGTACGGCTGCTAAATCTGTGAAAAGTTCCCAAGAGCAGCCGTGGTGCATGAGTGGCTGGACGTCATGAGGTCATGAGAATTTGGGGGGTTCCTGCACAGTGAAGTCCCCCTTTAGAGCCCACCAACTTCATTCTAACTAGGGCTCACGTATTACACATTCATGTATTACAACTGGATTAACTCCAGCAACATCAGGATGTCAACAAAGTCCCAACCAGCCACTGTGGCCTAGAAATGCCACCTCTTGAAAAGTGAGATATCTCCTAGTTATCATGGAAATGTCCTTCTCTTAAACAAACATAATTTCCACAATATATGTAAAACATTTTTCAGAGCAAATGCATGTAATATAAGGAGCCATAAGCGCTGAGGAAATCACTGAATAACTCAAAGTGTTATCTTTGCAAGAAAAGATAAACATCCAACCCCCAAACTTTCTCATAAAACACATACTATTTAGTGTCCCCATAATAATTTGCTTCATCATTTGCTCATATGGCAAACACTTCTGAAGCACCTAAAAATACTACCAAGAGTTAAAGACATTTGCCAAATTCAGAGAAAAACTTGATTTAGAGAGATGAAGTCTACACTCCTTGTCACCATGTCCTAGCCAGATGGACACACTGCTCTGGGCTGGTTGTGGTCACCACACCCAGCTCTGCTTCCCCACTGTGGGATGGGGCTTTCATAATGGAGGGCTCAGACTTCCTGTTTCCACCCTCAGCTCCTGGTTACTTCAATTGGCTGCACACTAACCAGAAAACTTGTTAGGAAAAGAAACTGGGGGAGCATGCCTTTTGACAATAGGAATTGACTATTTGAGGGCTGTTTCAGATAACTAAACATGGATGAGAGTGAACAGTCACCTCGATCTCACTGGTGTCCTCTGATGGCAGCCAGACCCTTGTTTCTTAAGGACTTAAGTTATTGCACATGATATTGCCTTGAGAATCTAAGGCAGCATTTTGGAAAAAGACTTGAGGTGGATGCAGGTGTTCTCAACATCATTCATGTTAAATATCAGCTGTCAGATGCAGCTTTTATTTATCAACATTATGTAGAGATGAAATAGTGGCGAGGATATGTCCACAAGTGTAAAATTACAAAAAATCTTGTCATGTGGCAGCCAATTGAAAGGTCAGTGTTCCTTGAATACAGAAGTCCTAAGTCCTTAATATAGTCAAGTCTTTTAAAATTTCATTTGGTTCAATATAGCAAAGCCTGTAAAGGCATAAATGTCCATAAGAAGTTAAGATCTCTGGAACTCTATGGTATTTTTTATTTTGTGAAAATAATCTCAGAGAAGAAATGCCACTACAGTTTATACACCTTCCAAATTCAACCAGCCATATGCTACCTGAAAGTCTCTTTCTCTTCTTTCATGTATGTATGATATGTGTTCAACATTAATAAAGACTATTATCCTGAAATCTCTCTTAGCAAGTTAGGCAATGCAAAGAAACAAACACTTCTCTATTAATTAAACACTTCTCTAAATTAATTGTAGTGTGTAAAATATTTTTATAACATGTATTGTAAGATTCAA
This sequence comes from Certhia americana, assembly GCA_018697195.1. Lineage (NCBI taxonomy): Eukaryota > Metazoa > Chordata > Aves > Passeriformes > Certhiidae > Certhia > Certhia americana. The sequence goes on along the minus strand of CM031857.1, from coordinate 95,743,299 downwards.
AAATAAGGATTTTTTTCTTCATTTCAATCAAAAGTAATGCAACTAATTTTGCTATTTCTATAATTTCATGCTTAAGAAATACTTTTTATGAGCTGGAACTGCCAAAATGTCTGTCTCTAGCAATCACTAAGTTTTAACTCTTTTCTGAAGAGAAGGTCTTCCTGAAAATTAGACTGGAAAGGTGATACAATTCATGTAAATGTGTGAATGCTGATCATCCTGTTTTTCTGATTACCCTATATATATATATATATTCGATAGTCACAAACTGACTACTCTTCTGTGTCTATCCCTCACGATCTGAGGCAAACTTGCAGTTTTAAAATATAAGATATGGTCACAGACAGGCAAACTTATTCATAATATGCCTGCCATAAGTCAGCTCTTTCTTTATGAAAATTGTCACCAATTGATAACACATAAACTCTAAGCATGAAAGACAAATACTACAAAGCTGTTACAGTTTTGTAAGTTTTAAAAACATGCTTTGGAAATGTGATCATAATTTAGTTCTCCTTCTGGAGTAGGCTCTTAGGGCAAAAAAGGAACTACATACTCCAGGAACAAGAGAAATCTCTTTTTTCCTCTTATGGAATATCTAGCTATACCTTTAAGAGGGAGGACTACAGGTCTCATATCAAAGTATGAAATCTCCTTGCAATATATACACTTTAACTTCCTGGTTACAAATTACTGTTTCTTTTTCCTGGTGGAATGGAGGAATCACTACTACCTTGAAAAGTAATTCACAAAACACAACCTCTCAGATCTCCTGGAAGAACTTTGTAGGTGCTTGGACCTGTACCTGACCTTCTGCAGTATTTCTGCTACTCTGCACCATGGAGGTAGGTGCTTTCAGCAGGGAACACTCCATCTGGGAGAAAGGATCCCAGGATGCTGCTTTATGCACTCTTCTACTCTGTGAAGAGAGTTTAGTAGCACTCACTAAAACAGCATTAAAAAATATAATAGCTAAAACCTAAGGCATCATAGAGACTAGGATGAAGAGAGAATTTCTTTATTTCTCATGATCTGAAATGTCCTAACCCTGTCAAGCCTTTGGTAGGTCCCACCTTTCCTCATGTCAGGTCACAGAATAACAGAATTGGTAGGCTGGAAGGGACCACAGTGGATCATCTGGTCCAATCTCCCTGCTCAAGCAGGGTCATCCCTTAACATTGAACAGAATTGAATTTAGGCAGTTCTTGGATATTTTCAGAGGGAGAAACCACAACTGCTTTAGGCAGCCTGTTCCAATGCTCAGTCCTCTGAACTTTATCACATCCTGAAGACCTCTTCTATTGACAGCTTACAAAAACAACGTGAAGTCTTTCAGCAGAAAGTTTGTGGATATAAAATGCTCTTTTTACTTACGTTCTTTCTCTTCAGCCAAGTTACTAGATTATTTTATCATACCAAATGGAGGTAGAGATACTGTTTTGGCTTCCACCACTACCTAGCGCAATGCAGTGTAACAAGGAAGTAATAAACTCAATGGGCTGAGTCTGGCTGAAGGCGCAAAGAATCTCTTTTCCAGCATCAAGTCTGTCTTGAATACTCACAAAAGATGAAGGAAAAAAACAGGAGTTGGTAAGTGAATGTGAATGAAAGCTACCTTTCATAGTGTGCAGAAAACTAGAAGTAAGGATCTGACCAGGTTGTGATTACCAACAAGATAGAGTAGATATTTCAACATGCTGTCAGTAACAAACACAACAGAAAATCAGTTTTCACCACTGTGGCAAATTCTTGGGTCCTTGGCGATAACAATGGTATGGAAATTGTTAAATAAAGTGTTTAAAAAATGGCAATAAAATTCATATTTCAGTCTCATCTGAAATAGAACAATTTTTGAATGCAAGAGATCTTTCTGTGTGATGGTACTAAAGAGTCTGTCCCAGAGTCCTGGTAGTATTAAGATGGGGAAATTTTAGTTATTTAAACTAAAACAATTTAATCTGATTAACTCCAGGTTTATGAGTTTAGCCAACTTTTCTTAAAGTTTCTGTCTGACATTGTCATTCTATGTATACATTATATTGGAGCAATATCTAGGAGTAACAAACCACTTGTCACCAGAAAATTAAATCCACAGCTGCCTTTGGGTGTTTACCCTCCATGACTAGGGCAAGGAATGCTTATATCTGGCATCACATCAAATGATCAAATATTTTATAGCTAATCAAGAACATGATGATTTTATAACATGAATTTTCAGATTCCTTTTGCATTCAGTAATAAAGGAATGACCTTTTTACCACCCCAAGCCAATTGTCTTTCCTGATCTGTTTACCTTGGAAATACACATTATTCTAGCAAAATAAATTTCACTATTGAAGAATTTGTTATGTAACTTACATAGTAAACACTGCTGATAACAAGATACATATCAAAAAGTGGACAATAAAAGTGAAGACAGAAAATTTGTCTTTGTCAGCTTTTCATTATGAGAGAAGGAAATAGTAGCTGAAACCCTTCAAAATTGTTTGAAATGGAAATAAGCAGACGTGTATGTTCAGTCTTCAAGTCCATAAATTTCTGTAGTTTTCAATCTTGCAGTTTTTCTATGAAGAAAGAATTACTTATTTTATTCCCATAACCCTTGCAAAGGTTTTCAAATTGCAGTAAATGTGGAAAATGTATTTTAAGTCAAAATTTCAAGTATGAATTCTTGGGATTCAGTCTGAATACCAGGGTCCTGACCTTTAACACTTCCTAGACCAAAAGGGAAACTATAACAAATATGTGTCAAGAGGTGATGACTCTTCTCTCTGTCATCTTAAGGAACTTAGTAGTATCTGTGCCTTCCCAAGCACAAGCATTATTGCATCAATAACAAGTGATGTCCATATGATGAAAGCAAATCTTTAACTAATTAAGAATTAATCTGTTTCATATTGTTCACTATTTGATTAGCTTTTATTTGCTGAATGTTATTGAGATCCTTCCTCATTTTTCTCATTTTGGAACTGATACCTCAAAGATAATCATAGAAACTTATTTTTGATCATCATAGCATTTACAACTATGAGAATTACAACTATGAGAATTACCAGTTGCTCTGTTACGAATAAGGAAAATACATCTGCTTTCATTCTAGAGTGCTATTAATGTAATACAGATGACTAAGTACTTACACATAGAATACAGCCTTGCCTGAACAAACTGGTGAGGAAATTTGCAATAAAATTCCACAACTCACTAAAAAATGTGGAAGTTAGGTCAGTTAAGAAATTTGTATAAATTAAATGCATATCTGCAATAGATAATGTCACCTTATTAGTTTGGATAAAGTATTTTCCTTTTTGAGGTGATTATATGAAACAAGAGTGGTTTGCCATGCCTAAGAGAAATTCAGCTCCAATGCTGGTTTTTCTTTTTCCTATAACAATGTCAAAGAGATAAGAAAAATGGATAAAAAAGCAGATCACTGTTTTCTTTTTTACAATGTGACAGAAAGTGCAACAGAAGTACTGAAAACTTATGCAGGAAAAAATACAGTAAGTGAATGCTAATGGCCTTGAACTCAATTTTGACAAAGCCAGAGATAAGATCTGCTGCAAGAACAAAATGCTTATTGCAATGCAGGGAATCTATCAGAAAATGCAGAATATCAGGAACACAGTGTCAAATCTTTACTTTAAGACTACAAAGAAGCAGCCAACAGATCAGTAGCATTCATAAGCACTTTGCTGATAAATCCTGGAAATAAAATGATGTCTTCTCAGTAAAGCCTCTAATCTATGAATATTTTACCCAAAAAAAGAGGTCTTCTATTTTCCCTGGGTATAACAGAATCCAAAGAAATTTGCAAAGATGCAAATTGCAACTAAACCTTACAATTCATTACAACATGACTGCTAGTGGGAGAATGGAAGACAAGAAATGTCACTTTAGGAGCAAAAGGGAGTAAAACAAGCAGAAATTGCATAAAGGTACTGTCAATCCTGCAGTTACAAAACCAGCCATTCTACTGTACTTGAGATTTTGGCTAGTCTTGTCCTTATCAGTGGCTAGTAACTCCATCTAATCACCTTTTTCCTCCCAGTGACAGGTCTCAAGTCTGGTCACCTTCCTTTTTTGCTAACAGACACAGCTTTTTTGCCTGTTTCCAAGGAGAAAGATTTTCCATAATTGAGAAGGGAAAGGTTGAGGTATTGTTGACAAAGGACTGAAATCATATTCTGCTGCACACAAAAATATATGTACATGTTTTATCTTAGGAGTGATTCCATAATTCCCAACGTTTATGTCTATAAGAGTCCACCTATCATTTGTGAAGCAGAAGCTACATATTAGCTTGTTTTCACTTATCATAGGTCATTAAACTATAAAAATCTACTACAGATGAGACTCCATGAAAAATAACTAATGAATTCTATGAGGAATGACAAGATAGCCAACATCAGTCTCATGTACGTGCATAACACAATAGTTAATATTTTATATTAAAATTGCTGTCCAGCTTAAATGCCATGCCTCATTTCCTTTAATAAATAAAAGTATATTTACAAAAAATACAGAGATATCTCCATAATATTTACAGACTAATTAGACTCATTAAACTAGTGAAGAAGTTTAAAAGTTATTAATGGATCATTTGCAAACTCATTTTCTATACTACAGAAAAAATTACTGGCATTTTATGTCCCATTTTAATACAATTATCCCAATGTTCTTCATCACTATCAGTAAGTGCAAGAACACTGAAAAATATCATTCCAAATGTAATTTAACACTTCTTTTTAAACCATTAGAAGAAAAGTTCATTAATATCTTCAAAAAAACTTGACACTTTTTGAAAGAAAAGACAAAAAAAAAGTCCAAATCTGACAGTCGAATGTCATAAAATGTTATTCGACAATTTGCTTGGAAACTTTCATTGCTCCTTTCTTTGTATTGCAATGCCCCCTGCAGGTATAACAGATCTTCTGTTTCTCCATAGCATTTTCTTTAGCCCTTTGAGGAAGTATGTCATCTGACAAACCCATGATTTCCAAACCCCTTGCTAACTGGAAAATATTGTTTGAATCACAGAAAAAAAACCAAAAAACCAAAAAAAAACCCCAAAAAACCCCAAACTAAAACAAACCCAAAACAACAAAACCAACTCATAATGTAGAAAACAGGAGAATAAAGGAAAAAGAAAAACCTGTTGCCTATGTGATTACCATTATCCTGCAGAAGATACCTTGACAAATCGCGGATACTCATCCATCTTTGACAGATTTCAGACAGGGAGTATGGAGCAGAGAGTTGGAAAGGCTGAGGAGACACGAATCTCTGACACCCAGATTTGGGCCTGGTGCTCCTCAGCAGCAGCTGTGGTGGCATGATTAGAGGGACTGCTGGTCTGTCCCAAGTGCACTGTTAAAACTAGGTAATTTGAAGGATTTGTGGTAATTGTTTACAGACTGGGAGCTTGCCTAAGGAATCACGTCATAAAAAGAGAAAGCAAGGAGATTTCACCATTGTTGGCAGGTAATATTTGATTGTATTAGTTAAGTGTCATGATTTCTACCTGTTAAACTCTGCGAGTATGTTAAATAGAAGCTCCATAGTTGAAAAAATTTCATTCTGGTAAGTCATATGTGTCGATTTGTTGCTTACAAACAGCTCAAGAGCTGATTCATTTCATAAGCTGAAAGAGATAAGACGCTTAACTATGTTTCCTAAAAAAGCCCAGCAAAAAACCCCAGCATGTCTGAGTGAAATTAGACTAAAGGCATCTCTCCATTCTTTCTGACTGCAAATGCTAAAAATTAATCAACTACTTAAGAAAATGTTTCATTCCAGCTATATAAATACAGAATATCGAGACTGAGCAGCTACAAGATAATAACTGACAAAAGAACAAGTCATGTTCTAGTATGATAAAAGAGCATTGGCATTTTAGAGTTTGTTAATTTCTTAAAAATTAGAAAACTAGAACCGTGTTAACTTTTCCTTAGCTTAATTTATAATTATACACATTTTTTATTCAAGGTAGAAAAGCAGAGAAAACTAAAACTTCAATAAAGGTTATACTCAGTTATACCCTTTTAGAACATCTGGTGATGTAGCCCAGAGCTCAGACATTCAAATAAACCAGCTTTCCTTTCTTCTACTGCAGTCTTGCACTGTATCATACCACATCAACTTACGACACCAAAAATTAAATAACTGCTGTTATTTCTGCTCTTAGTTGACCTTCTTATTAAGGGAGAATTTTTTTAGACAGATACTTATAAAATGTTACAACTTAATCTCAGATCTGTTTTTCTTCAAGTCTTTGTCCTCTTCTGTCTTTAAAATTTATAGTGTCATAAAAGGTTTTCCATTCTACACATTAGAAATTAAGCAGGCCAGGATTAATTGTACAGAAAAGGAAAATACAATGGAGATATGCAAAACTGCAATCAAATTTATCCCAAGAACATTAGCACACAGTTTGAGCTATTCCAGAAGCAGAAAATGATTGAGGGCTATCCCATTTGAGTATTTTGTTACTCACAGATTGAGTAAAAAATATGCAAATTTCTTCATTTTGTTCAACCCAAGATTAGAAGATAAGAATGATTTCCTCCTGGATTCACCAGACTGGAAAGCATAAATATCCAGAAACTGTCAAAATACAATCTGTTAATTTAAAATGCAATAAATCAGACTCTAAAGGATGATGAGCAAAATCCTTTTGTAGCAAAAAAAGCCCAAGGAGAAAAGAACTAAAATTACTTTTAGAAAAAAACCCACACGTAACCTGGATTCAGGAAGTCTTGCCCCTTTTCCAACACTACAGTAGAAAACTGTGGTATTACTTTTAGAAAAAAAGGTAACGCAAAAAAAAAAAAAAATTTTGCCCAAGATAGCTGCAAGAATGGCACAGATTTTTGCTGAACAAGCTTAAACTTTTTGTAGCACAAAGCCTTTATGAATTTACATGTTTACATGATAAATTTACAGTGTTTCAGTATCTGACAACTTGTGCTTCAGAAACTTCCAGCTGCATACATATAATCTGAATGTGGGACTGTCATAATCAAAGTTACTCAAACCAGTAAGTGTGTCAGACACAGAGATGAAGACAACTCTGAAACTGTAAATAAACACCAGCTGGAAAATGGTCTTCCTTTTAGATGGTCTAACTCCTATGAAAACAGCAGTCAGGGTATACACTGATTTAAACAGAGATGTACCACTACCTCTGCCCATGAAGGTCTCATCTGGGTTACAACGCTACAGGCAAAAGGTTGGAAATTGGATTACAATCAAATGTCAAAAAATAATAAAAAGGATGACTGCCAGTTAGAACAAAATATCCCAATTCTAAGCCATATTCAGAAATCATGCACTTAGAATGCATTGATGTCAAAAGTCATCAGTAATCTATAGCATTTTAAACTGTTATAAAAAAGTAAATTGTACTGAAAGTACTATGATATTTTAAAGTGTGCTTTTAAGGAAAGAAATATTTTTAGTTTCATTTCACCTGTAAGAATTCCTGCAGTCTGAAATTATTCTATAGTTCCCAAAGTTCTCCCGTCTCCCCTGGGCTTTACAGAAGTGACAAGCCTGGCCCTGGTATGAAAAGGCTCTGGGCTGAGAAGTGAAAAGTCCTAGCTCATGGGCACACCTCATTGCTCCTGCTTGGGATTCCAAACAAGCAGAGTCAGAGACTTGTCATTCGACAGCAGCTCCAGCTGCTCGCTGCCACACATAACCTGGGTTCAGGAAGCCTTGACCCTTTCCCAAAACTACAGTAGAAAACTGATATTCCTTATGCATTATCTACAAAGCTGATTGCAAAGACTCCTGAGGATACACAGCAAGAAATTATAGTTAGACAGCCTTGACATGCAAAGACACCAGAATTTCTCAATTCTTTTTTACCTAGAAGAGATAAACCATTTGAATGAAGAGTTCTTTAGAAAAAAACTCTCAGGATGACCTTTCTGGTAGTATAGAGTGGCCTCTAACCAAGCAACTTCATATTTAGATAATGGTCTTTATTCTAAACCCAGCTCTGCCCCATTTTTAACAGATTTCAACTCAGATGAGCTTTTCATCACTTAGTTATTTCAAGATAGGGATATTTTCACAGTTTCTGCTGGAGTTAAGCTATTAAATCACCTCCTGAATTGAATTCACATTTCAAACTCACGTAAGATCAAAAATAATATGACTAAACAAGAATTTTTACATCTAAAATTTACATCCTAGAAATATTTATAAAACAATATAAAAACAACTTAATTCGTGGAAGGACATTGTTCTTTTATCCTTTTCATACAATTCTGATTTAAACTGTCATCCCTTCATCATCCCTATATTCCCCAGCAGGAAGCTTTTCACTTGTTTCAGGATATACTAAGTCAGGCAGAAAACTGGATAATATTTTCTCAAAATCCCTGCCTATAAATCTTGATCCCCTGGTAGATAAAATTATCAAAATAATCCCTTAGTTCACCTTTACCTTTCAGGAAAATTCAGTTAAATCAGTCAGAAAATATTACTACAGCAATCTTGATTATCAAAGATATTTCAGAGTGGCAGATTCACATTCAATTTGCCATGTTTTGCTGATATTTGGTAGTTTAAGGTAAACATGACTAAACTGGTGATATTTCACAATTTTTTTTACCTCACTAAATTTCTTTGAGTCTGGTAATGCTTATTATCTTGGAGTCATGGTTGGGAAGTGTAGGATGTACACAAATCATTCAGCACATGAAGTTCAGGCAGGTTGCTTTGAAGGACAGAAATGTCACATCTACTTTGCCCCATTTTTAAACTCTTTTTTGTATGACTATATTGTATTTATGCACATGTGCCTATTACTATAACTTCAAGTAATTTAACCAGATAATTACCATAAATGTGCAGTCATTCTATGAGACTGGTGGTAGATTTTTAAGAAAGGAAAGGTCATGAAAACTCATCATATTTATGGCTTCACTCTGTCTGTCATAGAGTATAAATCAAATCTTACCTTTATATACTACAGTAATGTAAAAACAGTTTCAATTAACTGTTAAGTTTTAACATTATATAAATAAACTATTAAGTTTTTGCTTTATGCAAATGTTGTTCAATAGCTTTTAATGATGTTGCCAATTATCAATACAATAACGTCCTTTACACATTTTAAAGTGATGAAGATGATATTAGCTAGTAAGGTTCAAATAAAAAAAACATAAAATATGAAGTGAAATATAGAGCTGAAGCAGCAGTAGAGCCACAGCAGAGACAAATCTGATATTTTAAAAAATTAACCAACACAATACACACCAAAACAGATGAAAATATGAATTTGTTAGGAGATAATTTTGTCTTCTCTTGCCTCCTGTCTACTGAAATTCTTACTCAGTTGCTCAAAGCCCTTTTCTATTGCTTTGCTCAGTAATTTTTCTCGTCCTGCACTGGACTTGCCACAATTTCTTGTGAACAGGTTATTTTTAGATAAAAAAGAATATTTTGTCATAGTAAATCAACAAATACCTTTCTTCTTGCATTCTTTTGCTGTCTCAGGCAGAAAAGAAGATGTTTCAGGTAATATCAATGACAACGTAATTAATAGTATCTGCAGTTAGTAAAAAGAGATTGTGTGCTTGAGGCATGTTATGTGGTGAAAGAGTAGACACGTCCCATCAGTTGCTAAATACCATTTGTGAGCCCTTTGAAGCTGTGTGGACTGAGCACATACTGCCAAACAGAAATACAAAGCTGAAGGGGAGCTTCCCCTACATGGAGGGGAGACAATAGGTCATAGGAAGATTAAAAAATCTCCCCCCAAAAAGCTGAAGCAATCATTTATGTCCTCACTCAGGAACCTATCTTTTACCTCAATTACTTTATTTAAATTTTTTTTCAAAGATCAGATTCCCATCTAAGGACAGAAATCAATGTTTTATCTGTTCTTTTTACCTTTTTATGCATAGAAATAGAAAACAAAGATGAAAATGCCTCAATATGTCTGAAGAGCTCCATTTTAATATCCAAATATTTTTGCTGTCTATAATCTCAGCTATGACCTTTTAGATTCTGAATCAGTAGGTACAAAGAATTAATGAGGCCTAACTAATTCACTCCATGCTCACACCATTAGTTAATTTAGATTAATTTTCTTTACTGTTTTCATCTTTTCATAAGCTTAACAATGATTAATAAATTGATAGAAGGCATATTACAAAAAATAAACTGAGTGATGATTTTCTTAATGAGTCACCAAAACTTAAATATTACAAAAAGCACTAAAAACATCTCATGCTGAATGTAGTGGATGCATGGGAAATACTTATATACAAATATGACACAAGCACAGTTATTATAATTTCTACTATACATACTTTCAATAGTTTTAACATCTAAAATATAAAGAATGCAAGATAAAACAATGGAAAGGTGAGATAACAGCTCAAAAGAGGAGACGTGGCAAGAAGATTAAAAAAACTATATGAAAAATATTAACTCATGGTAACTGAATATACAACACATTATGCAATACAGGGAAGTTATTATTAGTATAAAGATTTTGAAATCTTTACCAAGCCACATAGAAATACAGAACTGTGGGGAAAAAAGATCATTTCATAAGGAATCAGGCAAAAATGTAGTAAGTTATCTCCTAAAGCTGAAGTATTACAGACTGTGAAAGATGCAAAAGAACCTTAACTGCTTGCATGTCAAACTGAAGCTGGAAACTAATGGTAGTCTACACATCAATACTGATGATTAAGTCCCCTCACTGTTTACAAACACACCTCTTCTCATTCCTGTGCTGACCCTAAGCAACTTGTATTTAACAGAAGAAGCAACAGACCAACATTTACAAAAGGATTTCCAGAGGAAAAAAAATCAGAGTCATAGACTGGTTTAGGTTGCAAAAGACCTGAAAGACCATCTAGTCCCAATCCCCCTGCCCTAAGCAGGAACAGCTCCCACTAGACCAGGTTGTTCAGGACCCCGTCCAAACCAGCCCTGAACACTTTCAGAGCATCAGAGCATCCACATTTTTTGGGCAATCTCTTCATGGGCATGGCAGCTGTGAACCTGAACACAGGCATCCCCAAATACTGTGACAAGAGCGAAAAGATGAAATGCAAAAGTGGACACTTTAAATGAAGTGTTAGGAAATGAAATGAGACAAATTGTGAGCAGATGGAGTGATTTAAAAGCACTGAGCCATTCCCCTTCCATAGCATCCATTTTTTCTGACTGAGTTTTCTATTTAATGGATGGTTTCAGGTTTTGCTCTCTGTCTTCCAGACAGTAATTCATCTCACCTCAGAATTTCAAGTGATGGCAGACTCAGCGTTTTGGCAGCCAAGAGAGTCTACACTGTTGCCAGGACAGAGGCTCCTTTTGCAAAACTTCAATCATTTACCTCTGAGGTGGTCTACTCAGACCTTCCTCAATGTCAATAAAGAAAAAAAACAATAAGCAGTTTTAAAGAATGATGCATCTAACATATTTCAAAAGTATATTCTATGCTGAAATTAATCCCTTTCCAAAAGCGTCTTTTTCTCTTTGCTGACCATTGAAGCAGCTTAGAAGGACTAGCTCAAATACCCATGTCTAGACTGTATCCCATGCCTGCATTCCTTTGACAAATCCCACCCAAGATGTCAAAAAGTGAGAGGGAAAATATAAGACTGTCTGGTTATGCAAGAAGAAACAAGGAAAAAAAATTGCTGGGCCCTTTAATGAACTATATGAAGGTTTAAGGAAAATAATATCAAATAGCATACACTTTGGAATTCAAAAACCCACTTTATTTGGGAGCTATTAAAGAACCAAGAGCAATTCTAGATTGCCTGAAAAAAATATTCATTGTCAATTACATATGTGTCTTCAGCTACAATAAAATCAAGCAAATACAGAAGAGAGGGGGAAAAAAAGAACAAAAGTGCAAACCAACTACCCCTGCTGTGATTGTTCCCAATTTCATTAAATACTTTCATGTTGTGTTCAGTAGGTCATAAAATTACTAGCAAATTTCTAAAGACAATTTTCAACATATGACAAAAATCTGCTTTATATTTGCAGATTTATAATGATTCCTTGAAGTTTTTCATTGATTATTTTTCCCCAATGAATCCCTTGGCAATATTGAACCTTTGTTTTGTTTTGTGGTTTTCTTTGTTTGGTTAATTTTTAGAAAATATTTCTTCTTGGCTGGATCAAGCGTCACCAGTCTCCCTGCAAAAACATTTTTTTTTTTAATCTGGGAGTGCATATTTTCTTATGAACTGACTTTTTTGGGGTACGATTCCCACATATGCTTTATCTGTCAACTTTAGTGTCCTGTAATCATTCCTCTTAAAGTGCCTGTTGGGACACCTTAGCCAAGCACAAAGTGATTCTGTGAGCAAGACATACTCAGAAGTTTAAAAGTTATTTATTGGTTTACACTCAAAAGATCACTACTAGATAAATGAGGTCACCACCTTTTATAAGACATATGCGGAGTCTCTGTTAGCCAGGCAGGCAAAAGTCAGGAAGGAGGAAGGACAGCTCCTTCAGCTCCCTGGAGCAGAGCCACAGTCATGCCTCCCTCTGACACTGTTTTTATTTGATGATTTTGCACTTGCCCATGTGAGTGCTTTCCCTTGTCTTATCCTATCTGAAATTTCAGCTTTCTCAGCCCACATGAATCTCCTCTTAAGACTTTGACAGATTTTTTTTTTTTTTTTCTCATGCAACTTAGCATTTTCCTCAGAATTCTGAGCCATGGTTGTGTACCTTCAGCAATGGACCTGGTATCCTCAGGCACAGGCACTTGCATGGACTTCTAGACAGAGGTGATAGACTCTATTTTAGCACTGAGATGAAGGTCACAAGGGTGATAAGGAAAGGAATTAGTTTTCAGTGGTCACCAGTCAAACCCACAGCTTTGAGTACCTGCTGCTCAGCATTATTCTTACGCTTATCCTATTAAAAAAAAAAAAAAAAATCTTTTCTTTGTGACGAACCAGTATACATTTCTGCCATAAATCTTTATACAATGCCATAAATCATTACACTTCCTCAAACATTTCAATCTATCAATCAGCATTTGCATAAAGGCCAATTTGAATTAATGTTGCAAAAAACTGCATTAAATCCTTTAATGAAACCTATCCATAACTGGAATCTTGCACCCTCTCCATTAAAATTTATTCTGCAGAGCTTATTGAAGAGACATATTTTTACATAACTACTTCTGAATTATACACACAACATCTTTGTCAGTAATAAAAGAAGACCTTTAAGTTAAGTTTGATCCTCAGTGATTTTCTGTATGCGTCTCCTCATTTTCCATGTGGGCCTCAAATTTTTGAAGTAAGAATTCAGTCTTACTGACAGAGGCAGTACAGTAGTCACACAACTAACCAGCTTAAATGTGCTGAACAAAAATATAACTAAGTTAAAGTGCTGTTACTGAAAGTTCCTTTTGCTCCTGTAGCTTAGTCTGTTTCAGGAAACGATTTTACACACACTTTTAAAAGCCTTGCTCCTGAGTGCTCCAAACTACCTGGGTGCTGACAAACATATTATAAAGCCATTTAAACACAGTAACTCATGTAAGATTTCTTTAGTGCACTCCATTCTTAAGAAAATGTCAGGGAATCACAAAGAACAACTACTAAAGGAGCAAAGAATGGAAGATCTATGTCATGCTACAAAAAGCATGGATATACTTTCTGAGTTTTTGAATATGGATAAATGTATCTAAATGCAGCAGATGAAATAAGCTTTGACACTTAAAGTATGACGTCTGATCATGTCTAGCTATGGAAAGAGAAAGGACTGAGTTTCAGACAGGGAGCCAAAGAACCACAGAATCAATGAGGCTGGAAAAGACCTCTGAGATCATGGAGTCCAACCTCTGACCAAACACCACCATATGACAACCAGACAATGGCACTGAGTGCCCCACCCAGAATTTCCTTAAACACCCTCAGGAACACTGGCTCCACCACTTCCCTGGGCCACCTATGCCAATGCTTAACAACCCCTTCCATGAAGAAATTCTTCCCGATGTCCAGCCTGAATCTACCCTGGCACAGCTTGAGGCCATTTCCTCTCATCCTGTCACTGGCTGTCTGGGAGAAGAGGTTGACACCCACGTGGTTACAACTTCCTTTTAGGTACTTGTAGAGAGTGATAAGGTCCTCTTATCCAGGATAAACGACCTCAGCTCTCTCAGGACATTCACTCCAGATCCTTTACCAGCTTTGCTGCCCTTCTCTGGATATGCTCCAACACCTCAACGCTCTTAGGAAGGCTTAAGGCCAAAGGAGACATTGCTTCTCTTTTATGACCATAAATTAAAACACGTCAACTTGAGGAAGAACTTCTTTATCTTGAGGGTGACAAAGCAGTGGAACAGGGTGCCCAGGATGGTTATGGAGTCTCCCTCTCTGAAAAACCCACCTGGATTTGTTCCTGTGTCACCTGTTTCAGGTGAGCCTGCCTTGGCAGATCTAGTTGGACTAGATGGTCTCCACAGGTTCCTTCCAACCCCAACAATTCTGAGTTCCAGCTGCTGAATGTCAGACACCATCTCATTTGCTGTCCTTCACAATGACTTGCTGTGCTTATACTTGTAACTTACTTGAATTTAAGGCTTAATTGTCACCAAGTCAGAAAGCTTCATCTGCATCATACATTTTCCAATTCATTAAAAGATCAGACACAGCACAGAAGGACCAAGAGGTTAATACACTTGAGTCCACATCTAAAAGAATAAGAAGGGTCCTCCTGACGTGTTTGACTTGCCACAACTGCCAACCAAGTATTAATTTAGATGCAAATGTAGTCTTAATGATAGTACTGACCACTAAAAATTAGAACTCTGCCTTATAATTAAGGCAAGATTTTTAAAATTTTTTTTTGTCACCACTACGCCTCATCTGGCATCCTCATCTAAATCTCATCCTGTAAACATGGGGAAAGAGTGCAGGATGATGAAATCAGCCAGCAGTAACTCCACAAAATGGTGTCATTGCTGTAAGACAGTGCCAGGGCTCTGTTTTGTAACTATTGCTCTTTAGCAGTTGAAAAGCTGGCTAAACTCTGAAGAGACCCAATAGACAACAGAAGGTGCCAAGGTTCCACCAACACAGCAGTGCTTCTTCTATCCCAAATCCATCCCAGTATCTCCCAGATACTGGGGAAAAAAAGCACGGATAATGGGTGCTGCAGATGAAGGAGACAAATCTGTGTGAAATCTAACGTAGTGTTTTTTTCACAAATTTAGTTTGAACCCCAGCCAGCCTCCAGGGAGAGTTCACACATCTACAGTACTGTTCCACAGGCATCTTTGCCCTCCCTCAGGATGTCATTTTCCTCAGCACTGGCTGCAGGATCCATCTGCATCTTGAATCTGGGTGCCGTGTCTGCTCTGCCTCAGGCCTGACAGAAAGGTGAATAAATTCACCTTCGTAAAACGGAAACACTGACAAAAGAAAAAAAAAAAAAAAAAAAAAAAAAAGGGCGGGGGGATAATATAAATGGATAATATAAATGTAATCTTTATAATCTTTATTACCCTGAGGCCACCCTGCCACCAACAGGACGCACTCCCACAGAGCGCGGCTCGGCACAAGGGCGGTGCTAATGGTGCGGACACCCGCCCACAGGACGGCAGCGCCACCCCCGGAGGGGCCGGGCCCGCCGCTCCGCCAGTGCCGCCGCCCGGGGGCTGAGAGCGGGGCGATGCCGCCTCACGGCCGCGGGCTCCGAGCCCGCCGCTCCGCCCAGCGCCGCCGGGCCCGCGCTGCGCAGGCGCACGGAGGGGCCGGGCCGGGCGGGAGCCGCCGTGACCTCCCGGTGCCGAGTGCCATCCGCCGTGCCCTCCCGGTGCCGAGCGCCATCCCCTGTGACCTCCCGGTGCCGAGCGCCATCTCCTGTGACCTCCCGGTGCCGAGCGCCATCCCCTGTGACCTCCCGGTGCCGAGTGCCCATCCGCCGTGCCCTCCCGGTGCCGAGTGCCCATCCGCCGTGCCCTCCCGGTGCCCAGCGCCATCCGCCGTGCCCTCCCGGTGCCCAGCGCCATCCGCTGCTGCCGGCGCTGCCGCGGGGCCGCTGCCGGGCAGGTGGGGCTGAGGCGGGCACGGTGTTATCCCCCGGGAGGCCTGCGGGGAGGCAGCGGGCGATCGGGACGGCGTTGAGGTGAGTGACCTCTGAAGGGCCGTGTCCCGCCTAGGAGCCGCCCGCCTGCTCTGAGTGTCCAAGGCACAGTGGCTGCGCTTTGGTGGTGTGCGCCCCGCGGTTGTCATTTCACCTTCCGTGTTTGCTAGCTTTAAAAAACTTGTCTCGCCGTTTCGGCTGTTTTGCTTGTTTGTTTTGGTTGTTTGCTTCACAAAAGTGGAGAAAAAGCCTAGTTGCACAATAGGCCTGATCTCATGGCGCAGGAGGCGAAACAGAACGCCTTTAACTCACTTACTTGGTTGGGATTAATTTGGAATTTGGCGGTGTTCTGTCCGGACCTCACAGGCACAGGGTCACACTGGGGTTGTTTGCAGTGGTCGTCAGGCAGGAACCTGCTTTTCGTCTGAACGAGCATAATTCCATACGTTGTTCTTTATGGTCAAGGTGTAAACCAGGCTTTCAATGGGTGTGTGAGTAACCCCTTTGCTATCTTAGTAACTGAGAAGATGATCAGGCTTGCCTTGTACCAGCCAGCATGCTGGAGTCTCTCTTACTGGTGTCTTGACATTGGCACTTTATTGTAGTGAACAAGTTGGTTGAAGTTGCTGGATCACTGCATTCACAATTTTCCGTGCAGGTAGCGGGAACAGTGTATTCACGTTGTTAAGTTTATTCGTTTGGGGTTCTCTGTTATTAACGATTTTAGTTCTTCCTGTCTGTGAAATGAACAATTGACTTTATAATCAGTGGTGAGCAACACGGTACCAGATGGGGGCTGGTGAGAGGGAGAGAGAGGAACTACTGAACAAAACTGTTCCATTGTCAAGTGAATCAGCTGTTAATGCCTCTGTGGTTTTGGGTTGGAGCTGTGTGAGGAGGGCCTTGTTACAATATCGGGGCCTCGATGTGAATCTTTCAACTACTTTTTCTTTTTTTTTTTGACATTTCTTTTAAACAGGTTATGCTTAAAAGAAAGTTTCTGCCGTGTGCCTTTATGGTGTCCGAGCTCACCTATTGATGCTTCCTTTTTAACTTCATGGTAAAACAGCTTCTGCGAGTATCAATTTGATTACCAGATCACCAGAGATCACTTTTACTAAAATGTGGACTGCCAAAAAGCTTTGTAGTGCTCAAATACTATTGCTCCAGATGAAAGAAGGCCGATTGTGTAGTTGCATATTTCCCAAAACTCAGCTGTTCTGGATTGGAATTCCAAACTATTGCACTGTAAGAGGGCCACGTAACAGAGTTAAATTTGAGGTAAATATTTTTGTGATTCTCTAAAGGTATAAGAGATGTGCATAAATACGGTGATAAAATAATTTACTTTAGATTCTACAGAGCTAAGCTTTTTGTTTTGTAGCCTTAGTTATGATTTGAAGACACCTTCAGTTTATCAAGGTAAAGGGGCAGGCAGCAATAAGTGCTGTGGTACCAGTGCTTCAGAGTGAATTTTTGAGTCTGATAGTTCTAAGGTGGGGAAAAGCATAATTTTCTTCAAGCTGTACTTCAGACACTAGTGCAGGATAACTGGCAGGCTGATTAGTTAGAGTGACAGTTGTTAAGTGAGGAATAGGACCAGAATTCTCTGAAAAACGACTTACAGATGTAGTGTTGCATAACAGAGGGTAGGGAGGAAATGGATTGGTAAGAGAGGATAAAAACAGAAGAGTTTGATTATAAAATAATCTGTAGCTATAAATAAAAATAGTGGTGAAGGACACAAAATAAAGCTCATTTTGGACACTGGCATATCCAAATGGCAGTGTTTTTCAGTATCTAGTTAAATTCATCTTTAAAATATAAATTGCTGCAGGCAGGAGTGGAACATTGAGGTTTAAACTCATTTTGTGGTGGCTAAGCCATTGCAAAATTCATCTAGTTCTTGTCAAATAATGCCATATTGCTGTTGTTTTTCTTTTTGATCATAATACATCTGACTCTCTGATTGTAGGTTTCCAAGGTAAATGATAAACAATCAGTAGCTGGTAGAAGAATGGCTACTAGTGCAGAGGGAACCAAAATAGCTGTTGAAAAAAGTTCCAGCGGAGTATGTGATGGAAGACAACATTCATTACAAGGTATTGAACCTTTTGGCACCCTCTTCTGGAGAAGTCAACCTTTCCTGCCCTCTGTTGACATCCTAAGGATCAAGGTCTAGAATCTTAATTTGAAAGTTTTGTATCATGTGATGTGTTTATTTTTTTTAATTTTAAAGTGATTATACACAAGTGTTACAGTTTGCAAAGACTGGTGATATTCTTAAGGTTTTTAATGGCCAGTTAGATTATGGACTTACTATTTTTTTCCTTCAACTTCCTCAAACTCCTATATTCACTGAAGGCTGTGAATTGTCAGGCTAGTGCACATTTTTTTCCCCATTAGAAATGTGAAAAACCAAACATTTCTATGTCAGTGATGATATTTGGTTCAGGTAAATTAGTAGTTACCTTTATGACCTTTATTTTAGCAGTGCTTCCAAGCTAAACAGTTTTTTCTATGACTTTGCTTGTTTTGTCACTCTTTGTTAATAACTGATCCTCAGGTGTGCTGTTATGCATCATACATTTTAGTTCCTTTGCTTCAGGGTGCTTTGTCATTTGCATTCTATGTATATTTAGATTTTGTTTGTAAAGGTGTTTGTACTCCATCGCTTTGGGCATTTTCAGCTTTTGTTTACAAGTGGGATGACAGGGAAGTAGTCATGACAGGTTAAGACACTGGGATGTACAATGTTTATGTAATTACATTGCTCAGGAAACAGCCCTGTGAGAAACTGTTGTGCTATTTCATGTGCATGACAATCAGGAAGAGAGTACTTGTCCTCAGAAAGCTGTGTGGTACTGTATCATAATTTTTCTGTACAGCCTTGTCTCCTTACATATATTCTCTTGAATGTTCTCATTACAAAATGGATGAGATGCTACTGAATAAGCAGAAATTCCCCCATCCCCCAGCAGATGTTTAAGCACTAGTGGGTTGTTTTTTTCTTGCAGATGTGGTAGTCTTTTAAAGGGAACTCTTATCTTTATGTTTATTCCTGAATGTTCCTGCATTATCTGCAAAATAATGAAACTTAACAGCCGCAGTGTTCTTCTTGTACATATCTTTTCTTATGCTTCTGTTTGTTCTCTTGTAGACAACAGAAACATTTCTATCCTCTTGGCCAGCTGAAATCTTTGTATTTTGAATTTTGCCAATGATGTAAGATGACATTCTTTGAGAAACAGTGGCAGAAGTGTTTGCTCTGTCCTGTTTATATCATATCTCTATGTTCACTGTCCAGCTGAAATGGACTTGTGCCTCTTCAAGGGTCATTGAAATGTTTTCTTAAGACATGCCAATATGACAACTTTGTGTTACTAGGTATTAATATCTTTAATAGTCACAATTTATGTTAAACTCTCTAAGAATATTTGTTTTGAAGTCTTGTGAAACAGGTATTTTGTACTGTTTCTAGGATAGCAAGATTTCTGCTCTCTGCTCTGGCAGCTGAAGGAAGTGGTTTGTGTCCACATGTGACTATGCCCTATTTCTTTTACTCCATAAGAAGTTGTCAGGGAATAGTCATGTATACTTAATTAAAATTCTCTCTGTTCCCTCTTTGGAGTTTTTATAATCATACTATACTTCTTTGATAAAAAAGGCAGCGATGTGCCAGATCATCAAAGCAAAAAACATTTTTGAATCATACTTTGTCTGAAATACACCATTATGACTTGCAAATCAAGTGATGCTGTGACATAATTGCAAGAATTCTTTTAAAAGTGCCGTTTCCTTTTCTTGCCTTTCTGATTTTACAGCTTTCATCTAAAAGATGCTTTCTTATCTTTTCCTCTTAATTCAGAGGTTTGTTTGCAAGGTAAAACAATATTGGTTAATAGTATCTGTGAAGCAGATTATAGTTCCTTATAGAACCATGATTCTTAGTTCTCTGTTTCATCTTTGTTATCTACATGTTTTGTAGATTAAGTGCTGTTTTACAGATTTGTTGAAGAGGCCTCAGTTCCACCCACTTTCCTGTAGGTGGATGCATAGTACTGATTGTTCTTCATAGTTCTGTTGCTTCTCTGTAATGCTGAGTATTTGCCATACTCTACTGATTCCAGTATTCTGAACAAATGAAAGAAAACCTGTTGGTTTCACTCAGCAACAGACAAATGCTAGGTATCACTTAGGAGCTAAATATGATAAGATTTTCAAATTAACAACTGGGTAAAGCCCTGAGCAACCAAATTTGATCTGATAGCTTACTCTGTTTTAAGCATAAGAAGTTTGGGCAAGAAGTCACTTGAATGATTCTCTGATTCAGTGGTTTTTCCTTTTTATTATTTAATGATCATCTATTATGATCATTATTATCAACTTAGAGGGTTGATAGCTGTATGTGCATACCCCAGTTCTCCATCATGCAGCTAGATGTGGATCTGTCATTTGAGCATGAATGTCATCTGCCAATTAACATTTGTACTGTGGAATTTTAAAAATTTTTGTGTATATGACAAACACTTAATGTATACCTGGGAATTGATCCTAATTAATAGAAATGTAGTGTTTAGATAACACAGCTATGCTATTGCTACCCTTAATTTGAGGTTCTCTTGGGGAGTCTGTAAAACAGCATGCCATAGAAATCCCGTGGGTCAAGTATTTCAGTTCACTAAAAGTAAAAAATTACCATATTTTTACATTGTATTAATTTAATCCTTTTGGATTTGAAATTTGTCTGCTCTTCACAGAGTGTGAGACTAGCAGCATTCTTGAACAGTATTCCTCGACTTGAAATCTTAGCACTGTTTTTTTCTTCTTGTGTGTTCTTCTCTTACTGAATCTTTTTGTCTGTCAAGTAACTGATGTGAATACTCATTCAGTAATCCCTTTCTGTCTCTTGGGTAGGGAAATGAAGGAGGCTGAAAAGTATGGGATCTAAGTGTTAGGAAATTAACTCACATAAAAGAGTGAATGCCATATATCCAGATGCTCAAAGGAGGATAGTGGTTACTCCCAGTAGCTGATAATTAGATAGGACTAAAGCCTGTCTAAGAAGCTACAATTTCCTCATGAAGGTGTGTAAGAGGAGGTATGGATATATGACTTTAGTCAGATATGTTCAGTAGTTTTTGATCTGAGATTCAAATAGTTTCCTCAGTTCACATAACCTCCTTTTCTGTTCTTGCTTTAGAGAAAATATACCAGCCACTCCTTTACACAGTGAAGTGTGATTTTTCTTCCACATTTGTAGGGAATTTTTCTTTTGTAAAAAACCTCTTAATCTTAAGTTTTTTACTGTAACTGCACTTTAGAGACTCCTTGTGCTTCTAATTTTTTTTTTTTCTTTTTAACTTGTGAGCATTTAATTATTTTCCAGCAGAGAGAGAGACTTTGTGGAGTATGAGCCCTGTAGAGGATCTAAATGCATGTACATAAGCATCCCTATACTTTTACCTAACCCTATTATCTTACACTTGCATTTCTTAGTTCCATTTCATAGGTCCCTTAGATGTAGTTCTTTGGATATGTGAACTCATACTTCACATACTTTTTGACCAATCAGCTGTGTAAACATGATCTTTATTTCATATAGTGCTTCATATTAGTAGTATCTTGATCTTGCGATCTATTTTGCACAGAAATGGGAGTTGATTATTCCATTCCTATGTAAGAATGCAGTTGCTTTAAGCAGCTTCACCTTTTTGTCAAAGTGGCCTGTGATGCAGATGCATTTTTGCTCCGAACTTGTAAGGTATGGAGACAGCTGCAGCAGCTGGTTTAACTTCCAAGAATTTAACTATCCTGAAAGGAAGCAAATTGTGACATCATACTTCAGAGACTATTTTAGTTTTCTTTCACACTATTAAAAAAAAATCAAAGTAGAGTTGTGTTTGTTGTTTTCCACTAACATCTTGAGTGAAGTTTTTTTATCTTCTATCCAGTCCACAGACTTTTCTTTAAATTAAAAGATTCTTTCTTTCAAAAATAGTAAATCAGTTTATCACTCGCTTCATCTGAATGCCTTTCTCTCCTGTTGTCACAGCAGGAGCCAACCTCTAGTACTTTCCATGAGTACAAAAGTGTTAGATTTGTTACAGGTATTTCTACTTTCAGGTGGATATGGAACCATTTCCAGCATAGTTGATAAACTAGGTGTTTAGCAGACTGACTGGTGCACCAGATATTCCCTGGCACTATGAGATGCTCTCCCTCTCAGTAAAATAGCAAACCTGGGCAGATCATTAGGTCTGATTTTGATCATGCTGTAGGTAAAGCAGTTGGCATGTCTTCTTATCTTTCCTGCCTTCCCATTTCAGAAATGAAGAGGTATCTTTAACAAAAATGTGGTGCTATATATGTTTGCCTCTCTTCATCAGGACTGATATAATAGTTTCTGTCTTTTATTCCCATTCATATTGAGATGCACCCAAATTCACTAGGGGATTATTTTGAATTCAGTACTAAGATAATCTGTATAATGTCTCTTACATCTGTAAAATACAATCTGTGGAATACCTTGCTTGCATGGTGTAGTTATTTGCAGAAACAGAAGAGCTAATAAATTGTACAACATTCTATTTTGTTTATTTAATTAACTATCCCTAATCTAAACTTAATGCTTCCCATTTGTGGGGATTTTTGTTAATTTTAAATTTCTACTCTAGACGCCTTTGGAGTTTGTGTATATTTTCCTACATTTAGTCCTTTGTATTTTACTTTGGGGTTTTTTTATGCCTGCTTATTTTAATAGTAGCAACAATATGTTTTGTGGTTTTCTTTTTTAAACTAGTAATTACTTTAAAAATTTGTCTATTAATAATACTAGTAAGCAAATGAGTTTCAAAGATGACAGAAAATTTTCCTCTCTTAGAGAATTATAATGGATTCAAGGCTTTGCTTGTGTAAGGGGGGTATGATCATAGAATGCCCCGGGCTGTGATGCACCTTAAAGATCATCTCATTCCAACTCCCCTGCTGTGGACAGGGACACCTCCCACTGGGCCAGGCTGCTCAGGGCTCCATCCAGCCTGGCCATGAGCACTGCCAGAGATGGGGTGTCCACAGCATCTCTGGGCAACCTGTTCCACTGCCTCACCCCCTCACAGTAAAGAATTTTTTCTGAATATCCGATCTTAGCTTTCTCTCAGTTTAAATCCATTTTCCCAGTCTTGTCATTACATGATGAGACATTATAAAACCAGCAGTTTTATAATTAATTTGATTTTTTGATAAAGGTAGCTAACAATGTTTGTTGTTCAAAGTACGCTTTTATCACTTTTGTGTAGCTGCTCTCTGACAAATCTGATGGAAATATGTAGTTATGTTGTATATAAAGGTATATATTTTTGATTGATTTAAAAAGGGATTTGTACTAAGGATTATTTTGGTTGTTTACAGTTTGGGAGGTACTAAACTAACTGCTGATTTTTTGATGTATTTAGTAATCAAAAGCTTTTACTGTTCTCAAGTAACTTGTATTTTTTTATATAGTTAGAGTATGTTACGCAAAAAGAATAAACGTATATTGCAAGACAATTTTTTTCTGACTGTGACACGCTATTTCCACAGCCCAAATGAAACACATCAACCTGTCCTTTGCAGCTTGTGGCTTTCTGGGCGTTTACCACTTGGGGGCAGCGGCTGCTTTTCACAGGCATGGTAAGAAGTTACTGAGAGATGTGAAAGCTTTTGCGGGAGCTTCTGCGGGATCTCTGGCTGCCGCTGTCTTGTTAGCTGTGCCAGAAAATATAGAGGTAAATTAATAAACTCGTAGGTATAGGCCATGATAACTTTCAAAGGACATCTTTTTTATATAATCACCTTCAATTAAGTTTATTAAAATATTTTGTGTCTTGCTTTTTAGTTCTTGTTGCTAGGGGACAGGACTCTTGTATCATGTTTTTATTAACCACATCTGTGACTCATGTGCAAAAATGTTAAAAATATTTCATATGAACTGTATATTTTAAGCTGTGTAAATATAAATTTCAAGTGTGTGAATCTTGATTTGTAGGCAACCGTTATACTTTAATATGCCAAAAAGTATATTTACTTAATGATGGTACATTACAAAGTGAATCCTTGTTCTGTTGGCTAGAGATAGACTTTGTTAAACAAGTGCATAGCACACCCTTTTAATCTTTTCTGAAAGGAGATGAAAATGGTTGATGGAGTGTGTCTTCATAAACAGCTCCTACCTGCTCAGATCTTTTTCTTGCTTCCTGTGCTTCACTGAACAGCATTAAAGGCTTTTGCTTCTCCTTTAGACTCAGTGCAGCCCATGCCTTAAGAGTAAGATCAACCCTCACAGCATTCTGTTCTGACATCTCTGGGTTGTTTAGTCTCCAGAGATGCCACTCCTATCTCAGCTTGGGTATAGAGTCATGCACAGACACCAAGGTTATATTTAGTTATTACAATGTTACAGATTCTATGGAGAGCTTTAGCGGGGATTTTTTTGTCTTGTTTTCTTGGTTTTCCCTGCAGGTTAAGGCTGCTTTGCCCTCCTGAACTGTCTGTAGGGACTTCTCCTTAATAAATGTAGAGGACCAGGCATTGCCAAAATGTTAGGTTTTTTTGGGTTTTTTAATTATTGTGGGGGAAACAGGCTGCTAGATTTTTGGTCTAAGTTACACTTGTATTTCATTCCAAGTGAGCGTTTGATAGCTTTCTCTAGGCCTTGCTTATTTAATTTCATTTGATTCAAATAATAGTCTTAGCCAAATCCCACTTTGCCACTGATTATTCTGTTTGTTTGTTGGTTGTTTCTGCTGGGATATGAACTCAGCTTGCAGCATTAACTGTACTTCTGTTACTTTCAGCAGTAGGTTTTTCCCTGGCTTCTTTCTCCTACCCCGCTCCTCTGCAAGCATTCTTTAAATGACTTGGTATTAGGCAAGTTCCTCTCTGTTGTGGAGAGAAACTCATTGTATTCTGTGCTGGCATTACTCCCCTTCTGTCACCTCTGACTGGTAGTTCAGTTTCAAGTTTGCCTGGTATAATGTGTACCTCTGACTTTAATTTCCTCTGTGGTGAGCATGGCAGCCCTTTGTTAGCCCAAGGAAATTTTTCTGCTTATTGCAGACCCTGGGTATGAGCACTTGTTCTCAGCCTGGTCCAACTTACAAAGATCTTTCTAAGTAAAAAATATTAGAACAGTTTTTAGTTTTTGTTTGTGGAAACTAAGTCTATATTACCTTGAGTATGTTGTATTTTTCCTTGAAAATTTGTCATATTATTGCAAACTAAAGAAAGCTTCATGAACTTTCTAGTCCTTTTATTTTTTGTGTACATTGTTTAAATGGAAAATTGAGAGTTCTTTTGTCAGTGGGAATAATTCTAATTCTCATGGAATTTAAGTAAAGGCAGTGTTCTGTACTGAATAGAATTTACTTTTCATATCAGGATAATGATATTATTATCTTTACTACATTTCCAGCTTGAAATATTTTATATCCACAAACTCATAATCAGTTCATTATTTTTTTATTCCCGCCACCAGAGATGGCAATGTTAGATAAGCCATAATTAGGACTTTCTTCATCTCCTAGTCTCAAAGCTGTAATGCAGCCTGAGAGAATGTAACATTGAAGATTTATTGTTTTGACTATTGCTGTTCTGAGACAGTTTCCAAATGTTTTTCTGTCATGTATTGGATTTTTGTCACTGTTTATAAAGGCGTGGGACTTGAGAATTCTTAAGTAGGCTTATTTAGTTATGGGTAAATAACCGTTTATCTTAAAATTACCTTGGTCATATTTGATATCAAGTTCACTTAATACAAGCAGTTGCAATTTCTAAACATGGCCTCAGTCATTATTTAAAGTGTAGATGTATTTTTTAAAGCTTCTAGTGCTCAGATTCTAGGAAAAATTCGTAGCTGTAAGAAATTGTCCCTTTTGCGAGCAGAAATTGAGAGTCTAGGTACAGTCCATTCTTAGCACTAGTAATATGGAAAGTAGGTTTCTATCATTTCCCTAGTTCGGTACTCTTAGCTCCCCATAACTTTATTTAAACGTCTTAGATACAGAGATAGTAGTTCTGAGGTGCTTCTATGTAGGGTTTTGTGGATTTCTTCTTCATTTATAGGGAGAAGTGTCTGAATGTGCCTAATATTTTAATTAGTTTCAAGTTGGCAATGGCAAGTATCTCGTGGGATAAAGGTGCAAATCTAAGCAATGTGAGGCTAAGTAGCACAAATAATTGTTTCTAGAAGAGGTATGAGCCTCTTAGAGAATGTTTTGATACATTTGTTCAAAGGCCATATAAAGAAAGTGGATGCAGGAGCTACATTGCTATCTTTTGCTTAGATGAATGCTTTGTCATACAAGTGATGTGAGGAAGTTTAACTCCTTCAGTTAGCTGGCTCTGATCTGGTGTTAATCCTCACCCTGCCTTCTTCCTTGTTTTCCTTTCAAGAGATTCTGTATCCTCCTCCTCAATGGGATACCTTCATGTCTCTTTTTTTTTCCCTTTCCTTATTCACTCAATCATTTTTTTTGTTACTAGCAACATATTTGTTCTTTATGCACGTACCTAATAATACAGGAAACCCAAACTATATTTTATTCGTGTCGTTTTATAGGTGAATGTGGGTGAATTTATAAAGTACCAATTTTTGAAGGTTGCATAAGATTGAATTTAGTTTTTTTCCGAAGTCCCTAAAATCATTAGAAAAGACTGCATGAAAGGGTAAAAAAAAATAGATTACAAATATTGAATAGTGAGTCTTAAGCACTCAGGAGCATAATTCATTGTTTCAGCATGTTATGGCTGAAAAATAAATTATATCAATTCCTTTACTGTCCCTTTGGAGTTCTTGCAACTCACACTTCAAGCTATTTTTCTGCAGTCATTAATGCTGGGCAGTTCAGCTTGTGTAAGAGGTTCTCTATGCAGAATCTGTTACCTGGTTTTTGGCAGTGTATTTTCTTCCTATGTCATTCATCACAGTTTTCTGGTCATTAAATACTTCCACAATATTTTAATAATTAAAGATGTGTATTTGCTATTAGCTTATTTTTTGCTTTAGTGAGAAGAGATTGTTGTAATTTTTGGGGTTTTTTTCATTGCTTATAAGCATCTTAAGGTACTTGTGTCTGGTTTAAGTTCTGAAGTAGACCTTAAAATAAAAGGTGTCTTTAGACTTTGAACTAAATGATCATTCTTGTAATGGCATGATCTAGGGAGCTGATTATTTAGCTGTGGTAGTATATAGAAGAATAACCTTTAACTTTCTTGGTTATTGGAGTCCTCAAGAGTTTATACTTTTTTTTTTTTTTTTCATTAGGGATTTCTTTTTCTTACAAATTAATCCTTAGAGAAAGATCAACATTTTGTTACGCATATCTTGTTACAAACCAGGCACATTTGCAAAAATCCTTCAGTTTGATCTAATAACTCTTTTATTAAAGCTTTAGTATATTTTAGGTACTTCAGCTGAACATGCTTTCCATCACTTAAACATCCTTAATGGTTAATGCTTTTCATTTCCAGAAATGTAGGCACTTTGCCTATGGATTTGCAGAGGAAGTCAGAAGATTGAACTTTGGTGCTGTAACGCCTGGTTATGATTTTATGAAAACACTTAGGTACCTATCCTAATGCTTCTGTAAGATCATTTTCATGTTAAAAAGCTCTCCAAATGCAAATGGAGAGTGTGCATATTTCTTCTGTGCTGTGGGGTGCTCAGCCCTAATGCATTTGCAGGGTTTTTGAATAATAATGGTGAGTAATGCTAAGCATTTTCTTTGCTCTAGGGAGGGCATAGAGTCTATTCTTCCTTCTGATGTTCATGAGATAGCTGAGAACCGGCTCTATGTGTCAGTCACTAACTCGAAGAGTGGGGAAAATCACTTGGTTTCAAATTTTCCCTCCAGGGAGGACCTCATTAAGGTAATCATGTTGAATATGGCTGTTGTAAATAAAAACGCTGGAGTTTCTTCAAGGCTTAAGAGTATATTATTAATTGTACAGTAGAATCACTAGTTCATTCAAGTAACCACTTCTACTCCCAGTGGTGCTACAAACATAATATAAACAATGTTTAAAGCAGAATTTGGTTCTATAGCTTCATAAATTTTGCTAAAATTTATTTGGTATTTGTGTGTGTTTCCTTTATTGGTTATTCAAGTTCTACCTTGTAGGCAAAGTGTTTCTAAAAGTAACAGGTAATTAGTTGTTGCAGTATATGGGAAAACAGTAGAAAATCTCAAAATGTTGTAGAAAATGTTTGCATCTCTTCACTGATACCATTATGTTTCATCACAAAAGAAAGAAAAAAGAAGTTTAAAAAAAAATTTAATAATTCCTACAGGTGCTTGTGGATAATAGTTATAATGTAATGCTAAGTACTGTATATAAACTGCATTTTAACTGCAGCTGGAAAGTATATCTTTCACTGTCCTTCTCTTCATCTGAATGCCACATTTAAATTTGGATCAGGATTGTATGCTTAAGCTGATACTAGATGGTAGAAGCAATTCAGATGCATGTGAAGCAGATTTTCTTCCTAGTAATTGATTATATCTTAGTGGAAGACATAATAAGAATAAAGGAGGAAATAGAATAAGGAGGAATTTCTTCTTTATCCTTGTGAACTCCTTGAGCAAGTAAGAGGTTTTTTATGGTTATCACTTTAAAAAAAAAAGACACTTGTTAACAAAACTTCAAAGTGTGCATTGGGAGTTTGCTTTTAAAGTAGATTTTTTGATATTTTTGACCCTATTATATTCTATATGGACTGTCCTCAAAATTTACAGAACTTTGTCATGCGAATATAATTATGTGAAAAATTTATCTCAAGTTATGCACTGTTATTTCTAGCTATAGTATGCAATGGTAGCAAGCACGGAGATTTTTATTCTTTGTGTGTTTTTGCATTGAAATCTTCTAACCTGTAGGCAGTTAGAAGCATCAGGATGACCTTGGAAATATGTACATTTTACTAGTATTTCAATAGTTTTTTCATTGATTTAGTAATTTCTGTTCTATTCTTTTGTTCTCTATGGTAGCAGTAGGGTGGGTTGGAATTATAGTAACAAAATTACACATAACTGCTCATTGGAACACATTCATATTGTCTGATCTTTCAGTCCATCTCCTAATACCTGTTTTGTGCATGCCTGTGTCGTGAGTACAGCTGTCTGAATGCTGGTGGCTGCCACAGGAGCAGGGAGGGTCAAGCTTGTTAGGTTATTTTATTGTGTAATGCCCAGGCATTACCTAATCCAAGGCATAGATAAAGGTACTGCTGGGCAGATGTTTTTATAGACAGCAAAATGTCTGTACTCCCTGCCAGAAATCTTTCAACTTCATATGGATTTGGTTTCAATGCTTAACAAACAAGCCTTATCATTCCAAAATTTTTCATAATGGATAAACTGAATGTGTGTTGCTAGAGTGTTAAGCTTTTATCTTTTTTACTATTCCCTGTGGACTTGGAAAGGCAGGTAATAATCACTTGCTTTTGAAATAGTCTTTCTATATGTGAAGACAATTGTTTTGTACCAGCATTCCCAGACTTGCAGTTCTTAAACTGCAGGTGAAGGGGAAAGAGAGGCACGGTTTGTGTTTGTGAGAGAGCAAGGCACAGAACACTGGTATATTTAGTTTGGGAAAGTAAGGTAGTGCCTAGAAGTCCACACTGGTCTCTTAGTGGTAGGAAATACTGAAAGTGTTCTTCAGACTTGTCCTGCCTCTCATGCATGTGATCTGAGTGACTTTATAAGAACAGCTGCTCTCTTCAGTCCTTTTGAAAAGAACTCAAACTTTGCAGGAGTCACCTGGTTTTAACTCCATTCACTAAATCTTTTTTCCACATTTTTCTTTGTTTAGAAGGCCCAAAGTCAATGAGATGGAGTTGAGGAAGAGAGGAGAAAAGGTGCTGGGTTGGGGAAGAAGCTGATGTTGGGAGCTTGGGAATCCTGTCTTAGGTTGTTGTGAGCGAAAGGCCTGTTTGGTAGAGAAATAAGGTAGCTGCAATTTCACATTAGAAAGAAGGGCCTTTTTATCTGAGTTCAGACAAGTTCTACATCACTAGGAATAGAAATAGGAAAACAGTTCTCAAAGTGGAAGTTGAAGACTTCATATATGTGTACAGTCTAAATTAAAACTTATTAGGGGAGCAGAGGGGCTTAATACTGAAATAGCTTAAGTTTTGTAAAAGTAAATGTAATCCCAGCCAAAAAAAGCTCAGGCATTTTCTTTCATAATCTCCGTGGACTGTGTGTTTTTTTTCTGCACCTGTTCATTTTTCACACAGTGTATGCACCAGTTTGTGACCTGCTTCTGCTCCCTAGATTGGTTGTCCATGCCACCACACAAGTGTGTGCATATTCACCCTGTTTAGCTGTATGAAATTACTTCACTTTGTCTATGCATTTACCTCTTCTCCTGGTAATGCTGTACACCAATTGCTTATAGATATATATAGATATAGATATAGATATATATATATATATATATATGTGGGTGGATACATAGGTATAGAGGTACCCACACTGTCTCTTAGGTATTGCTATGAAGGGATAGAAAGGTATATATGTCTGCACAGCTGTACATGACAGAAGAGGTGTCCTGGTCTAAAAATTAAAATAAAAATTGAGAACAGCTATAGACAGCAATGAAGCCTTACAGTAGGGGAGATACTAATTTGTTAATATTGAATATATAAATCAAACATTAGTAAAGGTATGCATATGTGAATTTCCAGAATGTTCATGGTATTTTTGAAACTCTGAATATTTGATTTATTAGAAAAGTAAACACTATATTAATACAGTGTTTAATATAGCTAACAGAATGACTTGGTAAACTTCTTTGACAATATACTGCTTTTTTTTCATCATATGCATATTTAGTTTCTTGAAAACCATAAATTTACTTCACATTGTGCAAAACTATGTTCATACTCTTGAATCACATTAATCATTGAGTTAGTTTTTGATATTTTGGTTTGAGAGTTGTCAAGTCATAAAAACCAAACCCTACTGAATAATTTTAATCACATTTTGACATACCACAACAAGAAGACATTTTGAGATGATAGTAGATTTACGTAAAACCAATATGTTGACTGATAAATATGTATGAAAATATGTATTGATTCTAAATTACTTTGTTTCCATTTTTGATGTTTTCTGTATTCTTTCTGCTTTCTTCTCTCTAGGTTCTGCTAGCAAGTAGTTTTATACCAGTGTATGCAGGAATGAAGCCAGTGGAATTTAAAGGACAGGTAATTTTTCATTAGCTATGAACTTTCTTCTTAGATGTTCTTCATTTATGGTGTAACTATTTCACTTTAAGGGAGAGCAACTTCAGTACTATATTTTGTATGTCTTTACTCAGTCTAGCTCCTATTACTTCTTTGCCTTTCTTACATAAATATATTAACACTTTAAGAATAATTTTAAAATCATGAAAATGGCTATTTCTTCCTAATGAGAAATACATGATACTTCAGTTCCCCATTCATACAAGTGATTCCTCTAGAACCTTTATAACCCTCACAGCCCCTCCTGCCAAAAAGCCCCACAAAACTATGTGTATTTGCTGTGCTAGCTAGGTAGTCATTATATATAATCAGACAGCTTGTCAGCTTTGGAATTACAGATTCAGCAATACATATCAGCTGAAATACTGGAATAAATGGAGACTGCTTGCAGCTTCCCAGGGTCTGGAATTTTGTTGATAGAGTCTGTATGTTGCTTATGCAGTTTCAAAGAGAATATATGACTATTTTAGGTTCATTCTGCCATTAGTTAAATGGAAGAAAATGTCATTATTAAATTTCTTGTGGCATGCTTTCAATTAAGGAATTCAAAAGTTGGCTCAGAGCTTAGTCCAAAAGTTACTTAAAACCCATTTTACTGGATGAACAGTTCTATTATGATTTTCATAGGTATTGTAATATTTAATGAAGACTTTTTAGATTTTTCTTTAGACTTGTAGTATTTTACCACAGCCTTTTTTCTAGGGGACAGTTCTCATTCCTGAGTATTTTTTGCATTCAAAAGTTAAATCAATGAAAGTTTTCTGGAAACTGGTTCTTCTATTATTTGAAAACTTCTTGTCATTCCCAAAGCTTCTTGCTGCTTTCATTTAGTCAGATATAGAAAAGGCAGTTTCTGGGATAAGGTTGTTTTCATTTATTGTTACTTGCTGGAATAATTAGTTGTGCATGTCTGTCCTGACTTTTCTCAGACTCTATAAAACAGTGCATTTTTGGATTGGAGAGCTTTTTGGGGGGAGTTTTATGAGAAGACAGTTGCCTGTAAATGTTTCTGACTTGCATTCTTTAGTCCCAGATGTTTAGATGTGGGTGAGAGCTCTGACTGGCAGTAGCATTTCTTTAGTTTGGAATAGTGGGTAGCAGGATGTGTGGGTGTGTAACAGGGGCCCCAAAGCACACACTATAGTGCCAGATACATGGCATGCACTCTCATGGCCCAGACATGTAAGCACCAGCCCAGTAAGGTGGACTGGATATGGATTTGGCTCTGCAAAGTCATACAGCATCATATGCCAAGTTTCCTGAAAGCTTCATGTAACAGACCAGGTTCTGTCTGTCTGTGTTTACCCCAGCTTCCAGAGGTAAATTCCTTAGGCCAGGGGTCCATGGCAGCATGGAAGCAAGATTACTTCCTGCTAGCTGCTAGAGTCTACTGGTCTTATCTGTACTTTATAACAGTGAATCTGGATTTTCTCTGGTCTACATGTCACCTGCACACACACCACAAGGTCATCAAGGACTGTTTTCATAATATATTTCACTGTTACTTGTGCTATGTTACCAGCTATCACTGTTCATGGTAAGTAAGGGGGTATGGTGTACTTCGGGTGAATTAGTCAAACATATTGCTAGTCTGCCCATGTGCCTGCAGAGACTGAACCCCAGGGGTAAACACTGCAGTTCAGTTTTATTTTTAGGAAGAGTATTTTTTGGGAAGCATTTGATTTCACAGGGGATTAGCTAGTTTACCTGTAAATATGCATTCCTGCAGGCTAGACTCTTGGGATGACTAAGCTAAATTTCATGTTAGTATGGACAGAACATTAATCTGCTCATAGTATGTTTTCTGATTAATGAGCCAGAAAATAATCTGACTAAAGAGGAAGTCTAAGATGACATGAGAATTCATAGTCTGTTAATGGCCTTAACCTGATTGGACTAGTGTGTTGCTGGGGTTGGGAATTTCAGGTATCCTGGAACTAAGCTTCCAGTAACATTAGTGCAAACTTGCTCCATGTGAAATTATTTCCCTGACTTGGTTTGGTGTCCTTTGACTCCCTGACAAGGTTAATTTTCAAGACAGATAAAGATCCATGGATGTTGGAGTCAGCTGTCTGCTGATGAGTCTGTAGTTAGTGTGACTGTAGTTCTCATGGAATAGCTTTGTAAAACCCATCTGGTTTTACAAAACCTGGTAAATGGGGAGGTTCTGTTAGGTCAAGCCTTAATGTCATTGTCTGCATTGCAAGTTATTTCAAAACATTCTCTGTTTTTGTGCTAGAGTATTAGTGAAATTTGTTCAGGAGCTAGTAGGAATTTGTCTAAGAAGCATTAGCTTCTTAACATTTTGCTAAGCATTTTTTAAGAACTGAGTGGTGAAATTAAGAGAAGTTGTCTTTTTGCAGCAAATAGATGTTTTTTTAAATGTTTTGCAACTAGGAAATGTGAGGGACTGTAGAGCAAAAATATTTTTGAGTGAAAAGCAGTTTCTCTCAAATACTCAAAAGAAAGTAACAGAATCTACAGAAGAGAGTGCTAAATTAACAGCATTGCCCATGCCTTAGTAAATGTTTTAGTTTTCAGGTAAGTATTAAAGCTACATAAGCGGGGTAGGGGAAAAAATAAATAATCAGAATTTTTTAAAATGTGAGAACTTCTAAGTTTTAAAAGTACTAAGTTACTTGTGAAAAACATAAATAAAGTTTTTTTTTAGGATTTTTTTGACATGGCTTACCCAGGGATTTCACTGTATTTTCACTGTAGGAAATGCAACGAAAAGACACTTAGTACTCCAAGGAATATTGTACATAAATCAATACTAAATTACTATTTATGGAGAGATATAAAAAAGCCTTGGTATTAGAAATGTTATGTTGCAGCTTTACTCACAGCAAAAGCTGTAGTGGGAGTTTGAGAAACCTTTTAAAAGATGGCTGTAAATGATTCTTGAATTTTATTTTTTTTTTGTCTCTTTTTCTAACTCCTCATTGAGAAATTTGATGTTTGTGCAGAGTGAAGGAATTCAGCAGTATATTATGGGTACTGACATCAGCTAATGTCAAGGCTCAGGTGCTATAGCATATAATTAAATAATAGGATGAAAAGGGCCATAGAAACTTACACTGAAAGTTCATATTTGTAGCATAGATTTTGAGATCAGGAGCATAAAATCGGAGAGAGTGAAAAAAAGTGTGTGTGGGGGGGAACTGTATGTACAGACAAACACATGGATGGATGGATACCACCACTACCCCCTTGCTATGTATCCATGTGTTAAAGAGTAACTCAAGGTATCACCAGATAAAGGAGTTCACGGGAAAGTCAAATGTGTCAAATAAAATTACAATAGGATTTGCTTTAAGTGAGAATAAAGGACACAGCTGAGAGGGATCTATGTTTATTTTCACCATCTATAAGTGATGGACTTCTTGAGAATCTCAGGGGCTTCAGAAGGACAAACACTGTAACTGGAGTTAATGCTTCTTGTATAGCAATACCTACACTGAGATCTAGTGTCTTGCCAGCAGCCAATAATTTACTTTCTGTGAGAGGTTTTTTCTGTTTGGGGTTTTTTGGTTTCATTGCTGTTGATTGGTTTTTTATAAACTTTTGTGTCTAAGTTCCTGTGGTGTTTTCAGGAACTGTGATGAAAAACTGGAATTGTTTTGCCATTTATGATGGTCACATAGAGCATCAGTTACCTCAGGAAAGCAGTCTTTTGCTTGATTGATGCTGAAGAGAACCAGTACAATTTACCATTTCTTTTTAGTGGTCTGTGTTGATGTAACTTGGGGATGATATCCTGGATGTGAAACTCTTAAGAAACACTGAGGTGAATCTTACTAATCCTTACAGTACTTCAGCTTGCTTAGCTTTGTGTGTCTGCAGTAGTCTTCATCTTACATAGTTAATGTTTGTTTCCTTTATAATTAGTGAAGACAAAAGCACCTTTTTTCAGCACAATTAAAATGAGATAAAAACACCTGCTTTAGGATAAGGTGAATCTCATGCTAGAAGTGTTTTCTCTCCCTTGATGATAAAGGAAGTATAGCATTACTAATTGAATTTAGATGTGTAAAGTTTAGTGAGCTGCATCTGATCAACAGACCTCATGTATGATGTCACTGAATCCATCCAGTCAGAAGACTGGTGTTGAATTTTGGGCTATGCCTGTAAGCACAGAAAGAAATAGGAAGGTATAAATACATTAACAAGAGATGTCAACAGCTGTCCTGTTTATATTGGAATAGATTTTGGCCCCTAAATCTCTTTCTTCACTATACTCAGCTCCTGCAGCAGACTTAGGTCTGCTCCCTCTTAAGTCATAGTCGTTCAGCTCCTTCCTATCTTTATCCTTCCAGCTACTGCTGTCTTGTGTAGTGTATGTAAGAAGAAATAAGGCTCTGGAAGAAAAATCACAGAAGAGGAGAGGAGTCATGTATGGTTTAGCTTCTGCAGTCAGAGTGCCTGCATATACAGATTGTACAGCTCCTATTGCCAATCAGAATAATGTTCTAGAGGATTTTACATTATCTGATATGGTTTATGTGTAATATTAACAGTCTTGTCCTTTTACATATGTGATGAGAAAAATTCCATATGGGGCATTTTATTTTTTAATTAAATAAAAAGTCTGGTAAGTAGCTTGATAAGTACCTTACATGCAAAATTGTGCATTATATCAAATGCTCATTGATTCAAATCTCTGTGTGTACATTGTCAGTTCCTTGATGTTTGGCACATAAAGAAGCTTATTTGTTGTATCTTAGAGGGAAACTTGTAAAAGTTTTCTTGAGAGTGGAGGAGGCAGGGTCAGCAAGGGTAAGGTACTGCATTGTAATCATACTGTACTGGTGTTACTTCGAAAATATTTCTGTTTTCCCATAGAAGTGGATTGATGGTGGCCTTACCAATGGCCTTCCTATTTTGCCTGTTGGAAGAACTGTGACAATTTCCCCTTTCAGCGGTCGATTAGATATCTGTCCACAAGATAAAGGACGTGTGGACCTGTATGTTAAATTGGCAAAACAAGACATGATGGTAAGTTGCTTATTTATTAATTTGAAAACACTAAAAAGCGCTTCTGCAGTTACGTTCATTTTAAGTGCCTATTTTGTGCTTATATATCAGCTTATGTGAAGTTTTGGCATTTTCTGTTTTGCAAATGGAGGTTAAACCTTTTGTTAAACACAGAGAAAGGAAAATGTAGAAGAAAGAAGAGAGTTTGAAAAGCATTGATCTAGTACAGAATTGAGCAAATTATAACAGACTGTTCAGTGTAAAAAATACTGGGTTTGCTTTACATATAATCTATTTTGACTAAGCAAAATGTTTGTAGAAAAAAATTAAGTGGAATACCTCAGAAGAGGACAGGTACAGAACATTTTTTCATACTTTCTGAAATCAATTGCTCTAACTGAATTTAAAATCCAAGTTTAAGTGGTACATTTGAAATGGTATATACAGTGACTGGTCACTGCGTTGCACAAGAGAGCTTGTGAACATTTGTGTCTACAATGCTTTTCCAGAAGTTTTTTTAGAAGTTGCAGAAACATTTTTATATTGTATATTTTCATATGTATATTGAAATATGAGACTGATTCTTATTGGCTCCTTTTTATCATTGACATCTTTGTCTTTGCAACCTTTATCTCATAAACTTTAACCACAGTTTTGCTTTCTTCAACATGCTGAAAGAAAATACTGAATAGTGATAGACACAGTGGTCAACAATATTTCATTAGAAAGAAAGATTAACAATAATGAGTACTTTTTAAAACTTCCTTTCTAGGCAGTTTTTCATGTTTTCTTAATTTTATTTACCCCTTAATTTCTTAATTATTAAAATTAGTGTTACAGGCAACGCCTTTCTCAACTGACCAATTTTCTGAATCTCTACAACACTTCACATAGAGATACTAAGCGTGATAGTACTTGGAGAAGATCATAAAGTACAAGATTATTGATTTCATATATATTGGAAATACATGCAATCATTGTATATTTCTTGGTTGTATTTTGTATCTAGAGGATGAAAAGTGAGCTTGTGATTAGTTTAGTTTCAAGACACAAAATTAATTGCACAGTTACATTGCTTCTGGGGTCATGTGCAGACTTGTGCAGAATCCCAGGCAACATTTCAAATTATTCAAATTGAAGCACTTCTGCTTTTAGGGCTGTAAAAGTGATTACTAAGAATAATTTTGTTTCAGCAATGCTGTAACCTGCATTAATTGAAGAGTTGTACATCTCCATTTATCTATATTGGAATGTGAATAGTTTTCTGTCTCTCCATCTCCTGGTGTCAGAATTTGAATAATTGCTTACTTCAAATAATGAAGATGATTTTGATATTGTTTTGCAAAATTGTTTGTAATAATGTGGCTAAGTATTAATTTTATAAAGAAATTGTTAAGAACATTATTAAATATAATTATATTTTAGTCTGTTGTAAACAATTCAATAAAGTCTGTATTCAAGGAGAAAGCTCCAAAATCTTTTTACATGATCAGAGTGATCACTTAAGATGCTGAGTAGTTCTTAATTTGTTGGTAGTACAAGCAACGTTTATACTCGTATGTTACATTGCCTGGGAATGTTCCCAAGAATGTGATTATTTGCACTAGTAAGTTGTCAAAATATTTCCTTGCACAAGTTTAACATGTGCCAGCTACCACTCTGCAAGACGGTTTCGGGAGTGTTTCCAAAGCTAAAGTGTTTCAGAAGCTTTGGGCAGTTTTACAGGCAGACAGTTTGTCTTGACTGCTGTGAGTTTAACTCTGTGTGTGTGGACTGTTTGTGCCAGTTTGTCCTGGTGCTCAGCAGTGACCCTGGATATGGTTAATTCCTGATGTAGACACAGCCATGCCAGTCTTTCTAACTTTATTTATGCTCCATGAAACAGATGACAGAACAGTCACATCTAGATAAGTTGTATTAATAAACTAATTTACAGCTTCTTGCTCTGTTGCAGCTGTCTCTGGCCAACCTAGTAAGACTTAATCAAGCTTTGTTCCCACCAGACCAGGAGAAAATGGAATCGTTGTACCAAAATGGCTTTGACGATGCTGTACGCTTTTTATTGAAAGAAAACTGGTTTGAGTAGACGGCTCATAGAAAATTAGCAAAACATGATGGCTGTCAAAACACAGCTACAGGCATCCCAGAGAATCTCAGGGATTGCTGCTCCAGTTCCTGTTCATGAAAATAAACATCCAAATGGAACTTGCATCTGCTTCTGCTGAGAAAGTATCAGTTTCAGTCCACGGAGCTGTATAAACATGTCAGAATGGGAGCTGGACGTGCCTGGTGGAGGGCTTGTTTTGAGGAGGTTCCACTTAGATTCATTTTGCTTCAGCTGGGGACTTGAGTGTGGGATTTGTAAAAAGCTTGTAAAAAGTGTTGTCATAATTACAGAAATATTTTAAAGTCTTTTTCAGTGTTATTCGAGAGGAGAATTGATGTTGTATCATGAAAAATTACAATCTGTATTATTCACTTAATGGAATTCTGTGTATTTGTTCTGCATTGCAGTGCTACTCGCAGTGTTACAGTGTTACAAAAATATAATTTGCACTGTTACTGAACAAAAATATAATTTGCACTGTTCTAAAGTACTTGAAATTTAAGTGCTAGCCACCAGAAAATAAAACATTTGCACTCTTAAGTATTTTTTCACATTAAAAGTTCTTTTTTCAGTGAATTTTCTCTATTAAAATTTTAAATACTACCTGAAATTTTTAGCAGAAATGTGTTATAAAAATAACTTTTAAAGAAGGGTGTTAAAATTGTTATATTTATTATGTGTTCTTCCTCTGCCAAAAATGAATAAATATATTTTCTTGGAACTTTGTGAAGAGTTTATTTACAAGTGTCTTGGAATGTTGTAATGATCTGAATATCTACTATCAGTCTGCTGGAGAGTAGTTGATGAGAGTCAGTAAGTGATGAACTCAGATTCACATACCCTGTTATTTTAACATTCACATTGCAATGACTACCTTAATTTCAGGATTTCCAGTCTCAATGCCCAAATGCTAAAATCTGCAACTGTTTAGGTAGAAGCAAATACTGTTTGGTTTATAAGTGTGGGGCTTAAATTGATTTATTATTAAGTTAAAAAAAAAAAGAAAAGTTAAAACTGGAGGTTGAATCAAGCATGTATGAAATTTTAGAATTTCTAAAAACAACTGAAAAACCTGTGGCTAAGGAGAAAAAAATTTTTTATAGTTGTTTGAAAGCCTCTTCAGCAAGTAACCACCTGATTTATATTAATATTTAGATTGCATCACATTAGGAATAATATGCAGGCATTGAATTATTTTATTATTATTTTTAATAAGGAAACAAAAAAGATTGATGTGAAGCACCTTACATTCATTTTAGAACAGCATTTGTTTCTAAATGTGTGAGGTTCTTTATACAGTGGTAGTGATGTACAGGATAGCTTGCATGACTCCAGACCTTAGGATGGCATTTTCGGATGTAAAACTGAAAGAAGATACCTTTGTAACCTGTATGTCACCCACTTGCATTTTCATTTGTACAGAGGATAGCTTCCAGCATGAACTGGAGTAATAGATAATCCTATTAAAAAAATTCTCTTCTTTCAAGCTGATCTGCTGTGGTCAAAGTCTCAGGTAATAACTGTCCTGGAATTCTGGTGAAATCTTGAAACAGCTCTTTTTCACTCAGAGAAACTGAGAAATCTAACAAGATCAGAGCCTCTTAGATTTTGTTTTCTGTTTGCAATAGTTGTGTTCTTCAGGGAGTGAATATGATCCTTTTTGAATGGAGGTGGTTCAGGGGTTTTTTTACCACTTCACAAGCTCTTCAGTTAATACAGATCTTTCCTAGCTAATTTTCCTGAGTAATAGTTGGAATTTTCTGTTAGAATGTCATAAATCAGATATGCTAAAAAAGGATCCTTGTCACCTTATTTTTCTCACAAAAGC
The DNA here is from genome assembly GCA_018697195.1 of Certhia americana. Taxonomy (NCBI): domain Eukaryota; kingdom Metazoa; phylum Chordata; class Aves; order Passeriformes; family Certhiidae; genus Certhia; species Certhia americana. The sequence continues at coordinate 95,703,009 of CM031857.1, read as the reverse complement.
CTAAAATATTAGAGAATTCTCTTTACCAGGTCCTAAATATGTGAAGCTGAAAATAAACCCTAATGAAATAACTGTATTTTTAATTTTAAGAACACTTCCTAGATAGATTCTGTTGCTTCTCTTTTTGTAGATGTGTTTTAGGTGTAGTCCTTGTATGGCTGAAGGCAAAACCTACACTCAACAGAATATTGTCTTCTGATGGACTTGCTATGCAAATAGTCTACATAACTATTTTTTAAAGAAAAAATTGTTACCTTAAAAAGCTGAAGGAGATGAAACTTGAAAAAATTTGTACCTACTTTTTACCATGATGCTGTTGATAAGTGTTGCAATGAAGATGATTGCAAACAATACTTATAATTTAAATAGAAGGTTCCTTTTTTGCTGAAACCATACTAGTTCTGGCTTTGTTGTCTGGGAAACCATTGTTTTGGTTTGTTTGATTTTTTGCTTCAGATGTTGTGAATGCTTTTGAAAATCATTAGTACAAGCACAATCATATCTAGAAAATGAGACAGGCTAAAGTAATATTTTTCTTGTGAGAATGAAAATATTTTTTATTACAAAGCACATGTTCATTTCTGTGCTGATATTTCTTCAGATTATGCTAAGGATATGTTAAGGTACTTTTTTGTGTTTATATATTCTGAAGTCTGTTTAAACAGGTAGGTCATACAAATCCTAAGAAACTATTTTCTTGGATTTAATAATTTTCTATATTTCAGAAATGCAAGGATTTTATATTTTCGAAGTCCCCTGTTTTCCTAAAAGGTTCTGGACCTTGAACTCTGCTCTGACCTTGAAAACTTTGGTCGCCTTTGTTGATGGGTAGAGTTTGAAAATGAAGATCACTATAAATATACAAGCTACTTTGTTAGTTAATAAAAATAGTAATTGGCTGGAAGTACAGGTCTAAGCAGTCATGCTTGTCATCCAGATGCTATAGGTACATCCATGGATATACAATGCCTGGACAAGTATTTTATTTCTTCAAGAGCCGTTCTTCATAAGCATATCAATACCCGTCATTTCTCCTATCTCACTCTTTATGAATATTCATTTCAATCCTTTTATCCATTTTCTTTCATTTCTCTAAGGAAACTATATGGCATGCATGCTATTATTATACTTTTTTTTTCTGGGGTCCAATGAAGTGTTTTCTGTACAGTTTTCCACAGAATGCATCTTGAAATCTGTAATTACTGTTAACATCTATCTGAGGGTGTGTTAAATAATCCTTAACGCCAGACAAAGTAATTGGAAGTTACTGTTTCAAAGCTAATATTTTCCTTTAGCTTGTCTGCATGTTTCCTATCAGAGAATATAATTAAGTGATTTCAAGGTAAACTTGAGTCCTACTAAAAGTTTTTGTTCTGTCTCCAGTCCCTAGAGGGCTGAGACTCCATCTTTCAGATACTGGGTCATGAACTTGAGGTTCTTATTTTAAGTAATTTTTAACTGTAGATATACTCATGGTCCAGAGGGATCTGGGCAGGCTGCAGGGTTAGACTGAAGAGTATCTCTCAGGTTTGTCAAAGAAATGGGCAAGTTCCTGCATCTGCTTTGCACAGATGTACCCCTAAGGGGGTACTGAGAGACAACAAAATACCACGAGCCAGCAATATGCTTTCATGGCAAAGGCATCCAGCAGCATCCTGCCCTGCATTAGGCACAGCATTGCCAGCAGTTCAAGGATGAGGGTCCTTCCTGTGTACACAGAAGATGTTGGACCAGATCTGGAATGCATTCTCCAGTTCTGGGTTCCTGGGGATAGGAATATTATGGACTTTATGGAGTGACTCATCTGCAAACCCATGAAGATGATTGAAGACTAGAGAGCCTTGGAGGGCTGTGATTGTGTACCCTGGAGAAGAGAAGGATCGGGGGAATCTTATCAATTTGTATAAATACCTGTGGACAGCAGAGCCAGGCTCTGTTTGCTGGTGCCCAGGGACAGGATCAGAGGCAATAGGCATGAAACACAAGAGGGTCCATCAGAATGTCAGGAAAGTCTCCCTTGGAGATACTCAAAAGCCATCTGTACAAGGTCTGGGCCAACCTTTTCTATCTTGAGTAGGGGTGTTGGAATATATGATCTTCAGAGGTCTTCTCTAACCAGTGGTTCTGTGACTCTTTGACTTACTGCAGTCCATTTATATTTCATATAAATACTAATGTTCTTAACGCTACAATATGCTTTTTTTAAAAAAGAGCATATATATTAAAAAAAGGATATTTCACACATCTGCTATTGAGAATTTGTGTTCTATACTCATTCTGAATTTGGTCCTGATGTTTCATTCTGTGGTCGGCTTCCATAAAAACCCATGATGTTTCTGACTGGAACATAACAAGTAATGTCTTCGCTGTTTGTGTTAGATGATAGAACATATTACATATGTTTTTTCAGTTCCCCAGAACTTACTGAACTTTTAACCTTTCAGAGTGGAAGGTTATGTCCAACTTCTTTCGAAGCAACTTTCATCTGTTTCTGAGAAGCATATGAAAAACTGCAGAAATCACGCTGACCTTCATTTGAAGTGCCTTCATTTGATCAGAAGTGGAGGCAGTGTTATCAAGTGGAAAGAAAAGAGCCCAATATTTGAGTTATTTGAATTAGATGCTTTTTAAAGGTACCTTCTAGTTGTGTGCTGGATTAGGTATGAACTCTTGTCAGTTTTTGACAAAATGTCAGAGCTGAAAGGCTTTGCTGAAGGCATTGACCTCTGTGCTTTGTGTACTTGGAGGTGACTTTGGTTCAGTGACTGCTGCCTTCAGTTCTTTTCTTCAAAGAACTGCATCTCTGTCTCAGACGGACTTCACACCTCACATCTAAAATGATGGAATGGCTATATCTGCCCTTAAAGCTCTATGTTAAATACATATAAACATTCAGTGAATTTAACCCCTTGATATTGAACACAATTTTTAATTTTACCTTTAAAATTAAAAGTTAGGCGAGGATTGTATGCAATAAGGTTTTAATTTTTAAAAGAGTTTCAAAATAGGAAATCTGAAGTGCATCTAAAGAGGTAAGTGTTGCTGGAAAAGAAATTAACTACATGTTTACATCCCCAATTAAAATTCGGTTTACTGACTCTGGAAACCTGAATATCTATGACTGCAAATGGAGTTAGTTCCCAGTTTAGACAGAATAGGAGGGAAAACTATTATTTACTTCCCCATGTCAAAAAAGTAACAATAATAATCTTTAAAAAGATACTTCATGACTGTTCTTCCCTATCTGAATTTTCACAGTCGATCTTTCCCTCTGAAAGTCACATCTCACTTTGTCTAAGTGTGGTAGCCAGCACTTTCACCAAAAGGAAACAAATGCACAGATAAATTTCTTTAAATTATTTGGCATCTTTACTGTTACAGGAAAGAGGAATTTCAGAAAAAAAGGCTAGTGATGAAGCTGAATCCATTGAGCAGCATGTATCAGTTGTTTCAGCACAATTAAAGTATAAGTCTGTAACCTCTCATTTTACTCCATGAACAGTTTCCTTTCACATATTTACAATTGTAAGCAACTTTGAAACACAGTATTCAGCTTGCCGTATTTGACTGTGAAAAAAACTCATTTCCTTCATAACGCATACTTAACTATGGCAAGACTGCATTTCCTTCAGTGCTATGCAAGTTATGATAATCTCTTTCTGTGCATCTTAGTTGTATTATTATTTCCTTAGATTCCACAAGTATTCTAAGCACTTTAAGACAAGTTTAAAATATACCTTTTTAATCCAAATAATTTCTGTACCAGTCCCACATATGGCACATAAGTCCTACAGCAGTAAACCATGTAGACTATCTACCTGTCAAGATTATTTTGGTAATTAAGATTTCTTTAAAAACCATATAAGCTATGACTTTTAAAATGACATTATGTATTTTATGTTGGAATGAAAATGTGCATTACAAGATGGCATAGCTGGCTAAATTGTTAAGAGTGGAAGGAATTGCAGGGATTTGTAAATGTGGGGAATAGGAAAGGAGTTAGAAATAATGTCAGTTAGACATAATGTGCCCTGAGAGCATGTGAAGAATTCCTCTCTGACAATCTGTCAATTCAGTGGGCAGATACTGTTTTACAGAATTGCATTTTTAAAGCAAAGAAGATGCCTTAACCTGGGTAAAAACAAAATTGTGTGCCTTGGTTTGAAGTAGAAAACCCCCAATATACATGGTTAGATATGTTGACATTGAAAAGAAGTTTGAATACCTTTACCTTTCATAATATTTTGATGATAGTTACATACATTTATGCTCATTTCATTTGTAGCTGTGTGGAGTAAAAAGTTCTTTAACTTGAAATAAATACATGAACAAAAAGCATTCTAGGTTAATGGAGAGATTTCTATGTTTCTTTTCTACCTTGACAGAAGTAGCATCACACATGCTCGTATCTTGGTTACAACTGCACACACTTTCTTTTTCATATTGTTTCCCTTCCAGTGGCACATACAGTTCTTATTACTGACATATCTTCATATTCTTGACTAAACCCATTATTAATTGGCTTTGATGGCTGGTTGTAAATCCATTCACTTTGCATGTTAGCACTGCTATCTGTATTTCTCAACTTATTTTTGCACTTTGGCGCTGGTGAATCTGTTGTAACAGGCACAACATATATTGTTAGGCAGTAAAAATGTCTCCATCAGATACCTCATTTATTTAGAGAACCAATGAGTAACTTCACTGGGATATCAGTCCAGTGTTTATTATGAATTGGTTTAAAAGTTTTACGCATATTGCTGTCAAAATAAAATGTGAGAATTAATTTTAACTACACCTTCATGGATTTTAATAGACTGTTATTTATTATCATAGACTACTATTTTCATAGTCCACACAGCTATTATTTTTAGTAGTAAAAATGTTAGTAATATGTAAGTTAGGTTACTAATACCTATGTAGTTATTGTTTTATAGCTTATTTGTTTCTTAATAAAAAAGTGGAACATAGCTAGATGTGGGCCATTATGGTACAGCAGAATAATTATGGTACATTTTGGTTTTAAGTTATTTAGAATATCTTGCAGTGTTAGATTAATTCATTTCAGTTAATTAGCATCTTATATGATGAATTCTAGGCCTTTACAGGTAGCAGAGTAAGGGCGATTCATACTGTATGCAAGAAATGGGCTGAAAGTGTGTCTGACTGTCTACCAGTGGTTTCATGTAATGCTTCTCCGTTTTTCATTGTTACCCTTCAAGATGTTTGTGTGCTTTAAAAAAAAAAAATAGAGCATGGGAGTGGTGGGAGATATATTTTCATTCATTCTTGATTGTTAGTTGGTACAGACAGGGCTTTTTGGAGAGTCTTCTTTTGAGGAAGATCCTCAAAGCACTTTTAATGACACAGTTGTCAGGCACAGGTGGTGCTGGGATAGTGGCTTGCTGTGTCCTACTCTAGACTTGAAAGCGCTGAGAGAGTTTGGCAGAAGTAAGAAGCAAGGGAACAGCTGAGTGGGATTTAGACTCAGAAGAGTCAGGTCAGACTTGTTTTTGAGGTGTGTACAGAAGCTGCCTTTAACCAGTCATGACACACTGGATTTAAGCCGTGGACTGTAAGGGCCAAAGGACCTTTGAGTCACCCAGTCCCACTTTCATTAGTTTACACTCTGATTTTGACACAACGTACATTTTCATGACAGGAAACATTTGTCATTTAGTAAAGAAATGACCTTTAAAAGTTCCTAACTTTGTAAATTTCAGTGTTGTTCTATGCAGTAGGTTTAGCCCAGCCAGCAGGCAAGCATCTGCAGAGTGGCTTGCTTGCTTACTTCTTCATCCCCAGACAGGGACTGGGGAGAGAATATGAAGAACAAAACAAAGAAAACTCATGCATCAGTATAAAGACAATCTAGCAAGTGGAGGAGAGAGGAAAAAATAAAAAAGAAGAAAGCAAAAAACCTAACAAACAAAACAACAAAAAACCCCATAAGTGATGCAGGGGAAATCACTCACCCACCTCCATGCAGCAAAGCAATGCCCAGCCAGTCTCTGAGCAATAGGTGACTTAAAAGAAACTCCCCTACACCAGCTTTTATTGCTGAGCATCTCTTGCCCACTCCCAGCCTCCTCTTTGGAGCAGCAGAGTGAGAAACAGAGGAAACCTTGATGCCATTCAAGCACTGCTCAGACAAATCATTGCTGTGATATCAACACTGTTTTAACCACAAATCCAAACCAGCACCATTTGGACTGTTATGAAGAAAGCAAACTCCATCCCAGTTTACTGCTGCTGCTTGCTAATTTTGCTCACAGTGATTAATTTTATGAGAGACTTGTTTGGCTCATTCTGTATATTCAGATGCAATACATTGTTTGTCAGGCTTGTGCTGCTGTTGTATTTTAGCAAGGTTTGACTCTTTACCACATCTCTCTGGCACAAGTTCACTGTGCCACTCAATACTCATATCTTGTCTCCTACTGCCTGAGTTCTATGAACATTTCTCATTTTGTTGTGGCTTTGAGCTAACAGTACTTGACTGGTTGTTAAAGAAAACAAAACCCAAACCTTGACCTAGAAGGGCGATCAGATACCGTAAATATCTTAGTAATTCTTATAACTTATGTCACTGGTGCTGAGTCTTATGTGATAATGAAGTTCTTGGCTGTCTGGAAGTATCAGCAGAGAGAGAATGGTTGCCATAATACCAGATTCAGTAACACTGAGGTTGCTTACTGAAGTAGCAGTACATTTAAGCAGTACCTTTAAGCAGCACCTTTAAGCAGCATAAGCTGATAAGCAAGAACAGTGAAGGACATCCTGCCTTTCAGTCAGGATTTGGCTCTCTAAAAGATCTATCTCTCTAGAGTCAGAAGAGCTACTGGTTTAAACCATGTTGATTCCTCCAGAGCTGAGTTTGTTCCCCTAAGCCTGTGTTAAGTTTGGTACCTATTCCCTCTTGATCTAATTTAGCATGTTTTTTAACATTTAAGGGACTCTATCACAGTAACTTTGAGGAGAGATATTGGTGAAGCAGAAGGAGTTTTTGAAGTCCCATATAAATTATAATTTGGAATTTACACTTCCAGGTACAGACCTTGTAAACATAAGTAGAGCATGTTGTACTGTTGAGGGTTAGGCAGGAATGTAGTGTTATCCATGTTTTCAAGGACTTGTGATGCTTATTTGCCTCAAGTTATGGCATAGCTCAACTGGCTTCTACACAGGTTTGTTTGTTTCCAAATGGTTTCATTTACATGAAGATTACCAAGTAGGATCAAAGTAGAGCTATTCATTAACTGTCTTTTTAGGATTTGGTTCCATCAAAAGTACTTGATTAAAATGATTATGAAGTTTTTCTTGAAGTGGGAAAGAACCACAACTAGAAAAGAGTAAGGATGTTTAAAATACAATGGGAAGCATATGAACTCACCCTAGGTATAGACGTTTTTATATACACAAACGTTTTCTTGTTCTTCTGCAAATAAGTCTTTCCAGGTATTCCAGCTGTCAGGGTGCTGCACTGCTGGCCAGGTAAATATCCAGCAGTGGCCTAAACCAACTAGTGGGTGGGGTTGGACAAAAAGCCCTGGAATGACTGGTTGGTTGGACCGAACATGAGTAAGACAAAAGATAAACAGTGATGTGTGTCCAGAGGAGATCGTAAAATTCAGAGCTGGTGTTCAGAGGCATGAAACAAACAGGATGTGTTTCAAACAACTAATCACTTTAGGAATTTGTTTTCTCTTTTGTTTCCAGGTAAAAGTAACAAGATCAGCCAGCAACATAGAAAATAGCTTCCCGGTTTTCAGCAAGCTCAGAAAAAAAAAAAAAGTCTTGTAATTTGTTTGCATGTCACAGCTTCCCTTTTTGTTTTCATGACTATGCCCTCAAAACAGGGTGGGGGCTGTACCTCTTAACTCTTCAGTTAAAAGAAAATAGAGGGACTTTTTATTTTATCACAGGTGTATATTCAGGCTAATTTGCTTATTGTTTCTTTCCATCAGAGAACACTATCCATCTTTAGGTTTGTATTATTTGTTTTTGAAATTATTCCTTACACCAAAAGCTGTAACGGTGGTGACAAAGCAGGTATATCCAAGAAGAAGGAACCAACCCCACCAGATCTTATCTGATGTTGTACAGTCTGCACTTCAAATCAGGAACAAAGACAAGGAAAATAAAGTATTTGAAATAGAAATAAAGGTGGGGTTTTTATAAGATTTAATTTGATGAATTAGTGAGAATTGACCAAAAAGGACAGTTGTCTGTTTTCATCACATTTTCTTCTACTGTTTTTTCAGGAGTAAAGCTTCTCTCTCTTTACTCCAGATTTGAGATTTCTGTTGCAAATTACTTATGCAATGGAAAGTAAATAAGATTCTCTGTTTAGCAGACATGGGATATCTGAAAACATCTGTTATGTAAAAAAGGCAATGTAAATGACAGTTGTATTACCAAGTCTCAGACAACTTTTTGTTTCTTTTTTTTAGGCTAAAACTAATATATGTATGGTGTAATTGTCAATAGAATTTCCTTGATTGCTGTTTTTTAAGGAACTCTGAAGATTTGTTGAACAATTGTTAAACACAATGTGAAATCTGGAATGAGATAACTGCTTTATGACATTTTAGCACTTGCTAACTTGATTTTCTGGAAAGTTCACATGAAAAAAATTTGGCTCTTGTGAAATAGTATATATCAGTCACTGAGGCCATATGCTTAGCAGAATTATGGAAATTCAATTCATAATTAGAAGATGGGGAAAAGTTATAAATTATTGCAAAATATTTTACCATCAAATGTAAATAAAAATGCTTCTACATATCCCTACTTCTGTGTACACTCTAAAAACTCACACTGCTGTGTGAATTTATATCTTTTGACAAACTGTAAGAGAAAGCCCAAACTGCATTTTTCAAGAGACCATTTGTTTAAAAAGACTGAAGAAAATTATAAAAAAGGTCATCAGGGTCTTGGTTTGGGTGTTCATAAGTTTAGCATAAAGGCTTAGAAAATATTTGCAGAGATTAAGAAAAAATATTAAAAGAAATACATAAATACAGATACCATATATTTTTATATAGATTTAAAATATATATTTATTTTATTAATAAAATATATAAAATACATATCATTATTTTATGAAATATGTAGAATCCCATGAAACATATAGTCAATGTTCTGCAGCACAGTGAACTGAACTTGTTTAGAACCACAGAAACTCACTGTCCCTGAGAAGTCTGTCCAGCTGTATAAATAGCACCAACCAAAAGTTGTACCCACCCTCCCCTACTCATATGACTGTACACTGCTCCTTTACACCCTTCTTTTGGCAGACACAAGCAGTGGGAGAGAAGCCAGCTTCAAGGCTGAAGGAAAATTGATTTCACCTTGCACACAGCAAGTCTGTTTTCTATCACTCTCTTTTTTGTCATTCTCAAATGCTCCTTACCACGCACAGTCAGTTCGGTGCCATTTCCACATTTGCCCTGTATTTTCTCTGTTAGCATCACATCACAGAAATAGGAGTTCTGGTCAACATTGCTCAGTTTTAAGATGGAGAATCTTAAAACATCCTCTGAGGATGTTTTTTGTAATCTGCACCTGTGGCCTGCCTGTGCTGGGGCTCAGCTGGAAACTCGGCTGTTTGTGGCAGTCAGGACCTTTCCTCCAGTACACAACTGGCTCCTCATTCTTCTTACTCACACACACACAGCATCCACACTGTGGAGTTGAGCAGCACGCTGGCATCCTCAGGGCATTGCATGACCTGAAGCTGTGGTCCGCTGCTGGCTGTGGGGTGTAAATAGAGCATGTGCAAGTAAACAGAGGAATCTTGTTGCAGCCGGTATTTGTTTCATCTAACTGGCTTATTGTTAAAGTTTTAATGTGAATGGTTTGTTCTTAAGTTTGGTTTTTTCCTGAAGTTGTATCCTCCCCTAAGTCACCTTGTATGGCATTTCCCCACCCCTTGTTCCAGCTCCTTCCCTATCAATCACTGTTACCCTGCCCCTTGTTCTGGCACCTTCCATGTCACTCCAACCCTGAACCAATCCTGTGAGTGTACCTCCCCCTGGGCATTCCTGGGTGTTTTTCCTAACCCTCGATGCCCCATTGGACCATGTGCCCTGCCCTCTGCTCCCACTTGCCCCAGCTGGCCCCAAGAAATGCTGTAACCCCTTCACTGTGCCCCTGCTGATCCCTCACTGGTTGTGTTTGGTACCCACCCCTTGCTCTGGTGCTGGATAAAATCCTGAGCACAGCAGTGCTTGGGGTTCTTTGTTCCTGACCCCTTCAACCTGAATAAACCTCCTGTTGGAACCTGAGCACTGAAGAGCCTCCTCCTTGTCCTTTCCCCACCCCTGACTGCAGTGAGAGCCCTTCCACTGCAGAGCCAGTGGCTGTAAAGGTTCAGCTGTGGGCACAAACCCCACACTGCAGTTGTTCCCCACACCTGGTGCTGCACCGATGTTCTTCCAGCTAGCCCAGGCTCCAGTGGGCTCTGTCAGAATCTCTCCTCAGGAGGGGGGTCTTGGCCAGCGGTGTGGCTGATACACAGATGTACAGATAGCTCCAGGGAAGCAAACAACAGTTCTCCTGCAGCCTTACGAGAAGCCATGAAGCCAGGTTTCTCTTTTAAATGTCCTTGTATTTGTAAAATTACTTTCAAATGAAAGAGGTTTGTCTGTTAAGGGTTGTATATACATTTTTATATGGAGTATAAGAAATTGAAAAGTCATTACTAAGAGCAGATAAAACTTTGTTTAAATATATAAGAACAAAATAATAAGATTTTTGCAATGTCTTGTTACTCTTGTTTTTATATAGTCATTCTTTTTAGACTTCTTGTTATTTCATAGTATCATAGAATGGTTTGGGTGGAAAGGACTTTAAAATTCATCTAGTTCCAACTGTCCCTGACATGGGCAGGACACCTTCCACTAGATCAGGTTGCTCAAAGCCCCAACTAACCTGGCTTTGAATTACCAAGCTTCTCTGGACAATCTGTTCTAGTGCTTTGCCACCATCACAGTAAAATACTTGTTTTCAATATCCAGTTCTAAACTTTACCTCTTTTAGTTTAAAATTGTCACCCCTTGTCCTATTGCCCTTTAAAAGGCATGCAATTTGAACATAATTACTAAGAAATGAGTTTTCAGAAATTATAGGTCTGTTGAAAGATATTCCTGAAAGCTAATATTTTTTAAAATAGTAATAATCCAGAAAAGTTTCTGGGTCTCACTCTTAATTTGGGTGAAAAATAAATATATTAAAACATCAGTATAGCACATCAATAGGAATATTTCACTACTCATAGAAAACCAGTCTCACCTCAGTTGAATGAAGGAGAGATAGATAACTTTGTAAAGGGAAAAAGATGGTTCGTATCTGAAATATCTTTTGCATTTCTATCAGGCTATAAAAAAATAACATTTTTTTTCTTTTAAGTTCTAAAAAATAAAAGTGAAAAATCCCTACTTACCAGCAAAGTGAGTGATGTAAGTTGACATCATTAATATATCAAGTTGCATCATTTTCTTGGGATTGCTAATGCAGAGATTTTAAAACTTTGGCCAAGACTGTTGATAACACAGCTTTCAGCAAATAGCTGAAAAGTAAATTCAAGCTAAAAACATGTTTTTAATCTTGATTTTAAGGGGAGGTTCTTATGGTTTTATTCACTATAACTATTTCCTTCTGTACCATCAGTCATCTTGGACATTGCAACATATTAGCTTCTAATATAGTTTCAGATTTAACTCCACTGGGATTATTTTTCCACTCTGACAATTTTCTTCAGGTGAGTAGGAGTAGGATTGGTTTTGTATAGCAGATTTTCTCAAAGCTGCCCATCTCAGAAAAGAAAATAATGCTAAAACTCTCTCAGGTTGGTAGCAGTGCCTATGATGAGATACAGCAAAGTTTGCAATAGGCACCTTATTCTGATTGTTTTCCTCAAAGTTCCATTTACACCTTAAACACCACATGGTGGCTTTGCTTTATCTATTGGTATCTATCTATAGTATTGGTCCAGTTAGGGAAGTCAAATGTACTACAGGAATGATTCAGAGAAAACAATATTTCTCTTTGCTGAAATGATGCTGAATGTCTAATTATCATCCTGTGGTCCAGGACGTGTGAACATTAGCTGCCAAGAAATGTAAGATGGTGTCCTGGACATCTGACCCCAGGACAGATGGCAAAGAAGAAATTTATTTAACCTCCTAATATATACCTTCTGGATTCACAGGAGCCCAGTAGGTTAGTTAATGTCCCTGTAGCATTTTCTATAGACTATTAAATTTCATCCAGAAAAGTTACTCCTTAGCTTAGTTAAAACTTGTGACCCAGCCTCACTGCCTACAGATTTAAATGTCTGGGTTTGGCTAAGAGATAACTTCCATGGGAATATGCAGTTTTGATCTGAAGGCTTTGAGAGATAGAGTCAACACACTGAATGCTGCCATGGCTAATTGCTGTCACCATGAATGGCTGTGCCTTAATTTGTATTCTGAGCTCTGTCTTCAGCTTCTCATCACTGAAACAGCTTTGCATCTCCTCTAAAGGCCTTTAGTCCCCCCCACCTCTTTTTTGTAAGGTGATATTTATACATTATATAGGATAATTTTCTGATATTATTTAAAGAAAAAAATGAAAATTTCTTGCAACTGTTGTGATTTAAAGCTGGACTCTTTTGAAACACCTTTTATTTTAGGGTTCAAAATCTAACTTCTGTTTTTTTTCCCTCTGTCTTGTTTATAGATACAAGAATATTCCACCACAGAGTCCTACTGGGAATTCCCTGTCAACTTATTTTCTATTTGAAATACATCTTTCAGAGTTACTGTTTTTTATATGGTGCTGGAGTATGACGCGTTCCTTAAATAAAATTAAGGCTACAATCAAACCCTCCAGCTTTCCAGTAAATGCCATTTAAGGATGGATCTCCTCAGTAGTAACTTTCAGAGGTGCTTTGTTAAACTGATCTTCAATAACTGATTGTATACTCCAGTAATAATTTTCACTTATGTCTTAAAGAATTCCATTCTTTTAATTTACATTCTTTCAAAGGTATATCCCAGGGGAAAAAAAAAACTAATTGTGTTACCTCATTTTTGTTATCAGCAGTTAAACACATGTATTTAATTATTTTTACCAACATCTGAATATAATAATATCTAATTGGATATGCTTTTTATTGATCATATCTGAAACTAACCAGGTTAAATAGAGAAACAAAAAGAAAATGCAAAACAGCACATTTCCTGTTATTAGAGAGTAACTCCTCAGATAACATGCTACTTTTATCTATAACATTTTGAAAAACAGTGATAAAAGCCCTTTAGGACATTGACTTGAATAGGAAAGAAGACAAAACTCATCAAAGACAAGCATAAAAAAATTAATGAAGCTAGTGTGGGTTCACATGTGCATTTAAGCAGCTATTCAGTATCAGAACAAGCAGGGTGGAATATTTTTGTGTTTTTGTATTTCCTGAAAATTAATTTAATTAATGATATAGCAATGAAATTATTTTATACTGTAACTCAGTGTTTGTCTTAGTATCTTGATTCAATGAATTTCTCTTGATAAAGTTTAACATGGTCCTAGTAATATGTAATTGCAATAGTGCTGAACTATACTACTGAGTAGAATTGCAGATTATAAATAAGCATTGGTTTATTGGCTTAATATTCAGAAAACAGAAAGGCTTACCTACAGTTGTGACTACTTAAACAATTAAAAATTTCTATTTTAATTGTTTGAAGTTTCTGTGTTACTGGTACACAAGGCAAAAAGTAGATATTATCTTTCTAAAATACTAGAGAAAATTACTAATGAGCTGAAACCCTGCCATAACCTCGAGGTTCAGCTCACCAGGATCTGTGTTCATACTTACATACAAGCTTGTGCTTAACTCATTTTCTATTCATTAAAGATGTTTGAGAAGAAGCTGTGTCCCATAGGGGCAATAAGCATGTGGCATAAGCCCTTTCAGGAAGACGAATCAGATGACTTTTGTACTTTGCTATACAAGTGAAACTTGTGGCCAAAAAACCATGATGACATATTTGAAGTAAAGAAGAATTAAATAAGATGAAATATAAAAATGGTCTTTTATGGCATAGAATTCCAGGGAATTTAGAAATTTGAGTCTGATTAACTGAAAAGTGTATTTTTAATTTTCTGCTGAATGAAGGATTAGATACAGGCTTATAAAAAATGTCAATACATACTAAAAATTCCTTAATTCCACCTGATTATTGTCCTTCCACAGGACTTGAGAAAAACATGGATGAGTGTAATGAATAAACTGTAGCCCCTCCATTATCAGCATTATTTTCCACTATGCTATGACTTGTGACAGTTGAGAATGTAACTGAGTGGCTGCCTCACTGTGGTTGCAGTCTGGAGGTTATGTAGTGGTTAAATGAAAAACACATGCATAAATTGTTTTGATAACAGTATCACCAAGAGATGAAAAAATAAGTGTCCTAATTCCCAACTGAAGCAGTGATAAAAGATGACAAGACATGAGGGGTGAGTCAGTCTCAGACAGTAATAACCTTTACCAATCATCGTTTGGCAGTATTTGTCTGTGAGAAGTAATCAAGAATTTGTGCAGTCTTCAAAAGTGGAGATGAATGTGGCTTTATGAAATAAAACAGTACCTTATAGTTTGACATGTATCCCAAAACAGCTACATCACAATATAGAACAATTAAATATTAGGCATCTCCTTAGCATATGTTAAACAAGTAGCATAACTTGCATTCGGTTTATTACTTATTCATTGTAGAATCCAATAAAGCAGGCAAAACCAATAAAATCTTCCTAATGGTGAAAAACAGCAGACCTCTGGAATAGCTGCTCTGGTGAGGCTGGAGACATTTGAGAAAGATGAGGCAAGAATGACACAGACATTATGGATCCAGCACTGACAGTGGAGGATGTGATTTGTTGCTGCTGAGTGTGTATGGCCTCAGGGTTTCTCTGTGTTTTCTACTCAGGTGTACAAGGTGAGAGAGAGTTCCAGCAATACCACAGACTGAGAGAACCCACCTAACTCCAAAGCTGCTTTATGACCAGTGACTGTTCTTGAAAACTTCAGAGCAAACCTGCAGGTTCCCTGATAAAGATGAGGATGTAAGCTCCTGCTGGGTGTCTCCATAACAATGCATTTTCTGTCCTAGTAAGAAGTTGAAGTCACTACACAATCCTTTTCCATGAAAAACAGAAAAATACAGGAGTATAAATGAAATTCAGAAGGGAAAAGTAAATGCTCCAGTGGTACCCTACATTCCCAGCTGGGAGAGAAAATGGTTGAAAACACAGATGAAATGTGGAAGAGCATGAAGTCTTATTTGACCAAATTTACAAGTTTATTTTAATTATTTAGCAATTTCTAATTTTTATAGCTGAGAGAGGGTATGCCATCAACACCAAACTATTTACCATGTGTACATATCTCTCTACTAACCACTGTGAATTAAAAATGCCATTAGTCATTTGAAATCTCCAAACCAAATTTATGCAGTTTTCCCTTCAATATGTTGCTCCGTCCCTGGAAGTGTTTAAGGCTGGATTGAATAGAGCTCTGAGCAGCCTGGTCTAGTGAAAACTGTCCCTGTTTGTGACAGGAGGGTTGGAACCAGATGATTTTTAAGGTCCCTTCCAGCCCAGACCATTCTGTGAGGAGCAGGTATGGATAGAGTTGCCAACAGTGCATGTCAGTAGTGGATCTGCAACTTGGAAATTAAAGTTTCTTCTGAAGTCAGCTACCACAGGAGTTTTATGTGTTACTACTAAATTAAAAAACTAGTTACTGTTTAAACTAAGACCACCAGAAGAAAATAACTTGATTGAATTTTAAAAATAAATGTTATGCTAGTAAGAAAACTGACGGTTAATGAACATTACTAGGTGAAACCTTAGCTGCTGGTTTAATCAGAATAGTTGGAGATAAGGAATATGATACTTTCCACACAGAGCAATGTAGAACCTGTCACCAGTTCATTTCTCTCTGTAGACACATCTACATGCTTGTACCTCTACATGAAGCATATTTCCATGTTCTGGGGGCTTCCATATTCTCTGTTTAGGCATGGAATAAGCTTAGACTAAAACACCTTCATTTAGCTGTTGGTGTGTGTAAGGTGTGTTTGAGCAGGCAGCAGAGTCAATGTGCTGCCATTGTTTGTAGAGGAGTCTATGAGACACTTCAGCTGACCAGCTCACAGGAGTCCACAACGTACTGAGATGACTTAGGCTTCTTGGCAGTTCTTTTCTTGAGTCCAGCAAGAAAAACAAAACAAAACAGTTGTTAAATCTAACAAACCACTCAAGCTGGCTAGTGGTACTAAATTCTATCAGGCTGCATGAATCAAAATATTTCTACAAAAACTAACATAGTGCTTCAACATTCTTACCCTCGAGATAACTGAAAGTGACAATTCCATAATTTCACTAATCATATATGATCCTCCAAGATTGCATGTACTGACCCAGTTCTTAATACGTGTTCAGAAGATTCTCAATGTGCGTGATCAGCTCTGAATTGCCTCAAAAAATCTAATATAATGAACATGTCTTCTCTTGGTGTTTTACAGCACTTGCATAAGAAATGAAAGCTACAGTCTTGCCTCAGCTTACCAAGGTGAAATTTTGCATTTCACCAAGCATAAGAATGCAATACAAATCAAACCATTATAATCAAAACACCCTTTGTTTGTTGTTTTTTTTCCATCTCTGTTCCCTTGGGTCTTGTCTGCATTTAAAGTGGAAATCCCCAGATCTGGAAGTGTAATTTACCCTCTTAAATTGCAGAAAGTTTACTTCAGTGCTGGTGCACCCAAGAAGGCAATCAGTTTATAGCCAGAAACCAAATTATTTTTTTTTATAGATCAGTATCAAACCTTTTAAAATCTACACAGAAATCTCAGGGCAGGTAGTACAAAGCACAAAATTGTCATGTTGTATATTCCCACTGAGAAATCAATTCAGTAAAGAATCCATAGATTTTTATATTGGCTTTGGTTTCTAAGCTCGCTTGAGATGTAATTACATTTAGGGTGCCCTGTGGTAAGATAGTCTCAAAACTCTAAACACAAGAGTCCCAAAAAACCAGTGAGAATACCTCTTGAGATACGAGAAGAGGTATCATGTTCAGCTGGAAGGACACTGTTGCACAGAAAACAAGAAGAGAAATACCTTCTTGCACAGCCTGTTTGCACACTGGTGGCATAATTGTCATGTAAACTGACGTTACTGGTAAATACACACTTCCAGAGAAATCTTTACCTTGTACTAGGTTTTAAAGTATCAACCCTGTCAATTGTATTGTGAAGTTACATTGACTGAGCTTCATCTGCCCAGCTGTTACCTTTTCCTTGATTAAGTGTGTGACAGTCCTTGTAACAGTCTCTCAGTCTCATGAATGCTGCCACCACGGTGAAAACTCTGGAGCAGATGCTCTTACCCTTCACAGTCCTGCTGGCCAGAGAAAAGACTAAGCCAAGTATTAGTCAATTGTTACATGAGACACAAAGAAATTTTTATCAGAACTATCCTTTGAAACTTTGAAACAGAAAAGATGAAGCCTTCTCAGAAGTAGCTCTGTTCACTGCGAAGTCAACAAGGGCTTTCTCATATCAAAAGTAAGCAACACACTTACCAAGTCTAGTGTACATGTACTTCATCTGTTGGTAGGAAGAATAAAAATTCTATGAGATCATTCTGTTTATTTATTTTACCTTGGGAGATGTTTACTCTCTTTGGAGCAATTCCCCTGACAGAATATGATCATTTTTCCCTTTCAGGAAAGCATTAAATTCATTACCTAGCATTCCCCCTTAAAAGCTTTAATATTTTTTAATTGCAATAAACTTAAAAAGTACTTTAGGTGCAGGATGTAAGTCTGAAATATGACTCTCTTCCTTGAAATATTGATAGTTTCTCTAGTGCTTATGTCAGTGTTTCTGTTAAGAAAGCCCTGGTTTAGTGCCCTTCAAAGCCCAGTCACGTTATACCAGTGTTTAGATATTCTACCCCTTATATAGCAAGCCATGGAATTCTGTCTATAAAGAAGTATATTTCATGCATGGAAATAAAGACCTAAAAGAGAGCAGATAGAAGAAGGAAATGTTAAAGTTTAAAAAAGAGGAAGAGATCATCCTAAAGGTAAATGTAAAAACCCAAACGCATTTGCATATCTTTAGATCAGTGATCCCCAGTCTACAACTCCCAGACATTGTATGTCCTGTAAAAGTCATTAATGTTCTTTACACATGCACAAATTAAATCCCCTGTTTAGAATTGCTTTACTGTATGACAATAAAGGCTCTGATTCCTAATAATATTTTTTATATTAGCATAGTGATATACAGAGGCTTATATTATAGAATCATAGAATTGTTAGGGTTGGAAGGGACCTTAGACATCATCTAATTCCAGTCCCCATTCTGCCTTTGTCTCTTACTTTAATAAATTTAGTTAGGTCACAGTGGTGGACACCTTTTACCTTCATCCTGCAATACATGATCATCTAAGAGTAAGGACCTTAAAGCTAGTATGTCTTTTTAAGCAGCCCAGTATATCTGCTCTCAGCCAGCAGCAATCACAGGTGTTAACAATGAGGCAACTAAATGACTGTTTTCTATCCCTGTGGAGAAGCCAGCAGCAATCAGAGAAACAGATGGGATAGCAAGAGTGGTAATTCAGATTCTTATAAACGCATGAGATTGAACTGCAAAGTCTTTGGTTACACATTACACAGCAATTGTTTTATGTGTTACACTGTCAAACTGAAACAGCGAAAATTCTGTCTGTGTTAATCGCTGATAGTGACTGGAGACATAAAACTTCCTTTTTTTAATTTGATCCCTTAGTGTAGGTTTTTTGGTTTTTGTGGGGTTTTCTTTGTTTGTTAGTTTGATTGTTTTGTTCATTTATTAAGGCTAGGAAAAACCCAAAGGGAGAATGGGTGCTTTCTACTGCTAGTCTAATGGGGTTTCCATCCACCAGAAATCTGAATATCCAAAACTCTGTTATGTGATATTGGCTAGTTTTTAGAGTGGGCAGATACTTTCAGAATCAGAGTTGATACAATTTTTGAACCTTTGAGGGCAGTCACACTGGGTGAATCTGGAATGAAGAAGTAATGATGAAGTTTAAATGTCTGTTGTGATACCTCTCTGTTCTGTGAGGAGCACACATACATTTTCCACAAGTAGAAAATCACTGTCAGCATCTGTTTTTTTTCTTTATGCTTCAGAAGATAAGGCAAAGATTCTTCTGATGTTTTCAAATCCTGCTTTTGAAAAGGACTTTCGAGCATTATTGAAATTCTCTTCAATTACATTTAATAATAGAGTTACCTATTCAATAGAAAGTAAGGTAATCACGTGAAGGATTGAGTAGGTTGGGAAAGATGAATGTAGACAACCTATAATTTCTGTTTCCCTCATCTTTCCCTTCTGTTTCAATTCCATTTTGTACTTTTTATATGATCATTTTGTCCTGTTTGAGCAATCAAATGTGGGAAAATAATGGAATTTCACATAGTTCTCTTATTCTGGTCTCTTACATCATTAGCTTTTTAATTATACTTATTTCCTAAAACATAAACAAACCTAGTATTAATGACATGCAACTTCACATTTTCAGACAGTGCTGTCTCTTATACTATATTTTGATTATAATAAGCACCTTGCATTGTTTAATTTGTTTTATTTACCATGTATATTGAACTAGATCTAGAGGGTTATACTGACTGAAATATCTCATTTTATTCTTTTTCATTTAATTAGATTAGTATTGTAGAAATGTAGATAATTAGCTGTGTAGAATATATAGAAACATTTCATCATAAGCAAATAACTAAGGCAAAAATTTGTGCATAATCTTTACTGAACCATTTTAACTTCTGAGTCTCAATTTACCTTTGTAAAGTTGGAGGAGTGATAATTTTTTTTCTATTTTCATTCTGTAGATTTCTATGAGTGTCAGACTAGCAACTGCATCTTCTCATTTGCTTATACAATGTCAGAGAGAAACATTTTCATGTTCATTTTAGTGTTACAAAGACGTGAAGATTATAGGTAGCCTCTACTTGAACCAAGTTGTAAAGGTGTTCAGGTAGAAGTAGGCTAAGTTTGGCTTTTCAGAAAAGCCAATGCTCCAGCAGCCCCAACACTGTCACTGAGTTTTTTAGCTATGTAAAATTTCTCAGGGTTTTTTTGTTTGTTGGTTTTATGTAGGTTGTTTATTGGGGGTTTTTTTTGTGTTATTGTACTGTTTTGTTTGGTTTTTGTTGGTTTTATTTTTGTGGGCTGGGAGAAGACTGTTAAATTAGCAATTAGAAGACTGGGAAGTTTAAATCTGTTAACATTACTGTTAAATTGCAATGTTTAAGCTCCAAAAAGAACATTGCTGAGTGCTGCAGGGACTCTAAGAAATGCCCATTTACTTAGAGGAGTAAAGAGGAAACAGTAAAAAGTAGATGTTCATGTTGTAAGACAGAGCACTGAAGGTTGTCACTTTCAAGAAGTTACAGGAGTTACAGCAATTTTTTAAAAGTCATTATTTTAAAGTCAGAATACTTTAATTTGTTGCTGTAGTGATAAATGAAACAGTTTAAATTTTGTAATTGAAAGTTGAATTAAATATTCTTCTCACATGAGAAATGTGAGGAATTCTGGGAACTTTTACTTTACATAGCCAGTCAGGTTATGAGCCAAATTTTCTGCAGCAGCTGTCAGATCCTAGTAAGTAGAGGTCAAATCAGCATCTTTCAGCATTAGTACAAGCTTGTTGAGATAAAACAAAGTTCATTTAAGTGGTTAATTCAATGGGGAAGTGTCTTTTAATGAAAATATAAGATAATAAATAAAAAGTGACTCACCAAACTATCTTTCTGTTTGGCTTACGCATTTAGAAGTCAATTTGCAGATACTGTTTATAATAGTTTTCTTTAAGTATATGTCTAAAAATCTCTATCAGCAGAATGATAACCACTACAGGTGGTCTCAGAATAAGACTATTGATTTCTACTCAAATAGAATAAGCTCCAGCATCATTTGATGTGAGGTATGTTAATGTGTCAAGGAGGCACTATGATTTTCATATAAAAAAAATGGTTCAGAGGCATAGTGAATACAGATGGATTTAGTGACTTCTGAATGACAAAATCACACTGCCACGTGATTGTGTTCCTCAATGTTAAAAGGGGTTTGTTGCCTGAGATTCTTTAATTTTAGAGTTCATTGCAGATGCATGTACACTGAAAAAGTAGAAGCTTAATTAAAGTGCAAAAAATTATTTTTGTGATAAATTCCTACTTTATTTTTCTGATCTTGTATTTAGAAAGTCTATTTGTCTATGGAGGTAAAGGTAAAGGAAGTAGGAGAAGATAAGGGAGGATAAAGGAAGTAGGAGAAGATGAGGGAGAGGGGACAGAGGGAGAAGAGGGAAAGGAAAAAAAAAAGTTAGAAAAGGAGAAGTAGAAGGAAAGTGAAGTGAGGGGATTATAAAGTGTGTTATGCATGATGGAGAGTGATGGGAAATTGTGAAATTACCAGAGCCCACTGCTGAAGAAAGAAGTAGCAAATTGAGTTTTATATGTCTGTGCCATGTGTCTGTGCAGTGTAATAAGGGTAAGCTTAATGTTTTAAAGTATCTTTTTACATTTTCCATCTTTCTCTGCAGTAATAAAACTGGAAAAGTGTTAACAAATTTTTCAAATACAGTTCGGTATGCAGTCTTATTTTTCATTAGAGATCTGTTTTTTACGATTTAGTTTTCAGAGAAAGGCAGGGTCAGTTGGTCAGAATTTGGAATGTCTTAAGACAAGCCTCTCCTTTTCATTGCAAGTTTTATGAGGGTGACTTTCCAGAGCTACTCAGAAGGTGGCAAAAACTTTCCAGAAGCTGCCTTTTGAAGAAACATGCACTTCCCATGATTTCATTTACCCCCTTTACCCTCTGCCCATCACCTTTTTTGGTATAATGTTATTGTCAATAGTTGTAAATAACATCAAGGATTATTTGTTAATTTTACATTAATAGTTCTTGTCTTCTTGATCATCACCATAACTGCCCTAGAATTTTCTAATGAGTCCTGTTACTGCCTTATTTAGTTGACAGTGTGCCCCCAGTTTTGTGGTTTTATTAGTGATAGCAGTTGTGATATGAGAGGTACATTGTTCCCAGTGGCAACAAATGTAAACAGAAAGCAAACAGACCTGTCTGGAAAACCTCCAAAATAACACACAGCTAACCAAAGAAACCATGACATTCATGGGGTCTTAAATGAGGCAGCCTTCCTATGATCATTTCACTAAACTAATTGTTTTTATGATTGGCAGGACAGCCTCTTTTAAAAAGCCAGAAACAAGAATTGCTCTAAATGGCAGCATTGGTTTTGTGGCTACTTCACCATAATGAGTAACATCCCAAAGGCTTTCACTGTGTCATGTGGCAGAATACTATTACAAGGGGAATTGTTATGTTTCTTAACATCTATATAATATCTGTTCTACTTTATCTATTTGCTCTTTTATCAGTGAAGATGTTCAGTTATCAGTTATAAACTGTAATATTTTATGGCAACTACCACATTCATTTAATTGCCTGTTTCTCCTTTTTAGCAAGAACAGTTTCAGACACAGGTGCCCTCTAAGGTCTGCGCATCCTTGTACTTCTGCTGCATCATTTGCATAATGGAGCTTTCCTGTGAAGTTGCTATTTTCTCTGCAAAGCACTTCAGAATAAGATTCTGATTGTGGAGAAACTACAGAAACTACAGAGAGATATTACTGCTTTATTTTAATGTCAGGGTGAATCAGTGTGTGATTGTGCGAAAGGTCCAGCAGTGCGGTAATCCTGACATGGTTCAGAAACATGAACAAAACTGAATGGGCACTCCCAGAGACAAAAAAAAACCCTGGCTGGGTTATTGTTACCCACCTCTAGGTCTGGAGGATGTCTTACCTCAATATTTAATTTTGAGGGATGATTTCACTCTTTTGTCACCTCTCCCTTTCTTGTGTAGCTGAAAGCCAGCGTCTGTCCTTCAGATGACCTCAGTTCAGGACTGAGAATAAAATAGGCTAATGCCAGGAAAGGAGATGCTCCCCAGGAAGCTCTGGACACATATTCCAAGGCATGCATGTTGCCTACAATGCCAGAGCAGGTAAGTAGCAGGGCCTCACAGAAAAAAAAAAAAACAAGAACAAAGGTTTATAAGCATTTAGAACTGGAAATTCTTGCTGCAAGATTAACAGAAGTTTTAAATAAAGGGAGGAAAATTGACACCTCTAATTGCCTTATGAATTATGTCACCTCTGATGTTCAGATCTAGACCTAATAAGTTTGACATTTTAATGTAGCTTGGCATTTTAACTTTCCCTACAGCACTACAAAGGGAAACTTCAGACAAAAGAAATTCTCAAAAATGATGGAGTAGGTACTTCTGTATTTCTTTTCTGGCTGCATTAAACTATGATGTTTGAACTTTCTTTCTATGGTAAAGATAGTATGCTGTTGGATCTAGACACTTTCAAGGAACTTTCTGTGATGGTGCCTGGCCTGAGAAAAGATGGAGACATTTGGAAAAGTTTCAGAAGTTAGATATTCCAAAACTTTTTCATTTTGACACATCTATTGGCTATGTCTATTTATATATACATAAATCTTTGTGTTTAGATGCATATATTTAGATTTATGGTTTATATGTTTGTGTGTCATACTATTGCAGGAAGATATTTAAGAAGATTCAATGCTACCTTTGTTCTGGCTTTATTTTGCTTGAATTGGATGTACAGGTCCTCCGTCTTTATCCACACTGAGCATAACTATCTAAAAGAATGTAAAATGCAGGATGGGGTGTGGCAAATTTAAAACGTGAACCATAAGTCCTAACTTATAATAATCCCTTGATGTAGACTGAACATTTCTATATATTTTGGAGGTAGAATTAATTACAATTTATCTGCCTGACATTTTCTCAGTCAGTTTTATTCATGCATTTTCACTTTGAGTAAAGTTGCATGTCTTTTTATAAGTATGCTGGTTCTGAAATGCAGTGTTAGGAGAAGCTACCATCCAGAGCTTCCCCTTATTTGCTTACTAACTAGCTAGCTTTTTTATCTGCTTAGTTACTTATTTTAGTTTTAAACTTCACAACCTTTAAAATATGGGCTTTGTATTGTACTATCACAAAAAGTACCAAATTCCCCAGTTGACAAGTGCCTAAAAGTATAGGTGCAAGAGTCAAGCTTACTTTTCCAGTGGTTTGCACTTTAGGGAACATAGTGAATATATTTTTTTTCCATATTTTTCAGTTGTTTCTTTCTTTCCATTTGTCATCATATATAGTGACATGATTATTTTTATAAATATAATTATTTAATTATATAATTATTTTTATAAATAGTTTTATAAAATACTTTATATAAGATAAATACAAGACTGGACATGTATTTTTCTGTAAAAATGCTTTTTCATTTTTCTGACTGTACAAGTATGGCTTTGACATATATCATATCTGCAAAAAAGGTAACTTTTATGTTTGTCTTTGCTGTTTCAGTTAAGCAAATGCAAAACTTATTACATGTGCATCAATTTTGTTCCCCAATTAATGCCTTTAACAATATTTTCCCCACAGCTTCATTCTGTCTACGAAGTGCTGATGTACTTTTTATGCATATATAGGGTTGAGCATTTGTTTCTGTGGGAAAGTTCCATTAGACCATAATAACCTCCAGTTAACTGCACAGCAAATATTTATTTCTCCCACATCAAATTAATGAAACAAGTTCAGTGAAAGACCACATCAGCTTGGCAAACAACATCTATCAAGCTATATAAGCCTCTAAAGGCATTCTTGGCAGAAATCCTGTATCTTGAAGAATTGTGTACCATTGAGAATACTGTCATCATTTAATTACTAGATGATAATGTTGTTGCAGGCTTGTTCATGGTTGTTGTTTTGTTTTTCACCTAGATGAACTATAACAAAAAAAATTGTTTTCTGTGTTTACTAATGTGCTGTGCCATGACCACAACAGTATAATTGATGAATTATCATTTTCAATCTTCTAATGGCCCCCTTTCAGTCTTAATTTTCAATAAGATCAATATCACATTAGTATTCAATATTCCTAGAGCATTTACTCCTCTTCATATATAAATGTGAAAGGAGCTTTAATAATCAGTTTTCAAATCCCCTTTGATTACTCTACAATAATGACAGTCTCTTTCCTGTCTAAGAGCAACATGGACATTTCTCATGTGTCTGCAACAATGATAGTTTCACATCCCATGCATATCTCTGTATTCTCTTCCCTAATACTCATTGTGCTGTGTTGTGTGAGAAGGCAATGACCTTATATGCAACTTCTTGTAGCAGCAAAGGACAATGATGCATGAAGTCATAATATCCTTTTAAGCAGAGGAAGTGAAAAGCCTAAATTGTTCTGTGACTATTTAAGTTAATTTTGATGCTCTAAAATTTGTGCCATTTTCTTAACATTAATTTCTGAGAGCCTCTTAAATATTTTTTTTTGCTTGCACAAGCTTTGCTTTTTATACGGTCTACTTCTTCTGAAGTTGATCCAAAAGTAGGTGCATGGAGTTTGTATGCAGTCAATTTTAAAGGTGCTGATTCCAGTGGGAATTATCCTTGAATATTTTATCAGTCATCAAATCACCATATGTTTTGGTAATGATTTTTGGGGGGCAGGCTAAAACCAAATAGAATTTTATATATTTCTAAAAAAACCAACAAAACCCCAACAACAAAAGCCACTCAGAAATATTACAGGTCTGTGTTATCTTTCCCAGTTTTACCTTGAAATAAGTGATAGAAATACACAATCCAAAATATAGTACTCTGTAACATATGGAACAATCTGTATCTAAAATAGCCTTTCTGTGATATATATATATATATGTATTACTGCAGAATGTGATAAGGAAGTGTGGTGTGAAATTTTCACTTAGTTTCCTGGCAGGATACCTTGCTTTGCTTTTATTAAATATTAAAGTGACTATCCCAAACTCTTATTGAGTTAAATCTTAATATTACACAATTGAATATTCTGTAGGTAAGGAACAAAGATGCAACATTTGAAAACTGGTAAAAATCAGTAAGTGCAAGGAGGAAATAGATATGCCTCAGAAAAGAAAAAGATATTCTTGAAAACCTCCTCACTTCTCTGTCTCCCTCCTTTCTACTCCTGTGTATTACCTGTGCTATCTGATGTTACAGGGAAATATTCATGAGAGATGATGTCCTGGTCAAAGTCAGATCTGTAAAAACAAAAACCAAACAAGCAAACAAACAAACAAAAAAAAAAAGTGCCAGCAAATGAAATAAAAGCAATATGTCAAGTCAACTTACAGTGAATTAGAATATCTCCATTGTGAGAAGCTTGCCACTGGCATAACATAAACCCATAGACTGCTCATTAGTAGCAGCAGAGAACCACTGTGTTTCTCCTTTGTGTGTTTTAGAAACTATTGTACTGTAATCTTGAAAGCAGAAAATTCTCAACTATTTAAAACTGTCTCATCAAACATTGCAATAGAACTGTGTATTTGCTAGGGTGTGAATAGAGAAGATCAGAGGCTGCAGAGGGAGAAAGAGATGGGGAAAAGAGGAGTGGAGAGGGAAAAGAACAATGAGCAGTTTTCCAATGGGAAGGGGATGGAGAGGTTTTGTACAGAAAATTATTTCACAGTCACCAGTTCTGATTACAACCTGCTCAGCTTGCATTCACTGCTTCTGCTCTGGTTGCAAATGCCGAAATTTTTGGGCGGCACTAAAACCCCTATCTAGGACTTCAGGCTATGAGGAAAACTGATGAATGGAAAGAGAATGGAAAGCAAGCAGTGGGCTTTGGAATAGCTTTGATGAGAACTCCCTCTGGACTTTTTCTCTTGGGTTGGTTATCCTCCTAAACAAGACTACTGAGTGGTTTTTTTCAATTACTGGAATAGATCTTTCCTTATTTCTGCTGGGTGGAAGAACAGAAAATTTACCTGGTAACATCAGTCCTTGCTGTCTTAGTGTACCAACAGATCTCATAAATAATTTTGTAAAGCACATACTCTTTTCATAGTTTTTAGTTTGAAGTGGTCCTTATCCCGTGCCAGTTGGCAGAGCTAAATCCTTTATTAACCAAATTCTAACACCACTGAAGAACAAGAACAATGAAATATTTGCCAAGTTTGTATTGAAAAACTAGATCCAAATTGACACAATTCTTAAATCCCCAGGCAATCCCATTTTAGTCCCTGAAAGATGTTTTCCCCATGTTTTTCAGTTTGCCTTACAAAATACATCTCAATTTAAAGACTTCAATTCAGTAGGTAAGTGAATATAGAAAATTCATCACTTCACTGTTTTGTCTCAGTCATTCTCAGTCACAAAATGTCTTAAATTCAAATGCAGATCTACAATTACAGTTTCCTCCTTATCTGTTTCATGAAAGAAATACAATCATGCAGTATGCTTTGTTGAACAGATTTCTATTTTTCAAGTGACACAAAGAAAAATATGGTTATTCTTATTTCTTAGACATGTATAAAACCTGAACTGAAACACCCTTCTACTCAGAGGCACAGGATATTTTATTTTCTGTTACTAGGCATGTACTGAATGCATATTTTTTCAGTTCACTTACAAAGAATTTTGCGTGGTATAAAAGAACAATTTTGTCAGAAAACTTGAAGAAAACTGATAGGTTTCTCCCTAACTTAGTCAGTAGAAGTATTTCTTTTTCTTTCAACAAGACTAGGACTTACGCTTTAATTTCCAGTCTGTTTTCATATGTATAAATTTGTAGTATTTAGGAAATGGTAAAGACCTTTTTGAAATCGATCTGAAAAAATCCTTAACTTTGTGAAACTTAAGTCTTCTGAAGCTTTTTATTCTCTCTTTTTGCGTATTGTTCTGGGTTTTGGGGTTTTTTTTCTGTTTTTTTCTGTTTTTTTTGTTTTTGTGGGGGTTTTTTTGGGGTTGGGGGGGGGGGGGGGTTTTTTTTTTTTTTTTTTTTTTAATTTTAAAACATTAGCACTCCAGCTCCTCTACGTGCTGGATGAGTAACTGCTGAGAATGAGCATTTTTATCTTATAGGCCTCTTTAGTTCACAAGCTGAAATAAATTCAGCAAATGTGAGGTCTTTTCACACTTTTCTATCATCATGCATTTAAGCTTTCTTCTGTTATTTTTAAATATGTTGGGGTTAAAAGCTGTGTTCTGAATTTGATAGCTAGAATGCAAAATATAAAGAGTAAAAAAGAAAAGTAGCAACAACAACAACAAAAAATACAAATAAAACAAAACTATTTGAAGACACAGAAATATCTTAGGAAAAATAAACTTTACTCCTAAGTTGGATACAATTTATAGATAGAAAATAGTTCTTTGTCTTTTCTCAAAGTTGTCAAAGGTCTACATTAATTTTTACCTTTAAGGGAAACCTGGATATGTAATTTTCTGTTCTCTGTGCATTTCCTCCATTTTGAGTAAGATAATATGCCTTGTGACTGAAACTATACAGTCAAGAATTTCTCTGTATTACAATGTATACTCTAATTGGTTTTAGTAAATAAAAATATCAAAATAATAATGTAATAATTCATGTAGTTTTTCTCTTACTATTTCCATCGTGTTCATTGAAACTTGCTTTATTCTTTGTGTGTGTGTGTGTTTGTGTGTGTGTTTGTGTTTATCTGACAAGATCATGATGCTGAAAAGCAGAGAAAACTAAGAGTGACTTAAAAGGAGATCTGCCTCCCAAAGAAAGCTCTGGCAAGTGCTGTGACTGAATTCTGTCTTAACTGAAAATACGACTAGGAATTATCACCTTTTAAAACAAATGTGTTAATCAGTTGTAGTGAACACACCTTGGACCCAAGGATGATAAAGACATCACTGTGTGTTTGCAGGGGATTTGCAGGAAAAGCAGCTCTGAAATGGCACATCAAAAGATAAGTTCACACCAGCTGTGTTATCTTTTACTGCCACACCCAGCTCTTCCAGGTCACTTTCTCACACTTGCATCTAGGGAAACCAGTAAATAACAAATATTTTCTACATATTCAGAATAGCAGTTTAAATCAAGAAATGTTGATTTATCAAGAAGCAGTTCTCACAGATGTTAATATGGAAATGAGACCAGAAATGTTGGTTCCTTATAGCACAGCTATGGGATAGATTTTTTTTTAAAGTGAAAGATCCCCTTCGGAGTTTTTTTGCTCAAGATAAAAACAGGAGTTCCAGTTCCTAAAAAAAAAAAAAAAACAAAGAACTGCAGAGGGTTTTTTATCATTTGGGGGTTTGTTTTTTTTAGATTTGTCTAAATTAAGATTTAACAGGCCATGCACTCATGGCCTAGTGAATTTCTAAGTGCTTGCTTGTCTTTCCCTCTTGACAGGGTTCATTTATAGTGGTACCTATGTTTCCATGGTGTAGAGGGAAGAAGGAT
The DNA here is from genome assembly GCA_018697195.1 of Certhia americana. NCBI lineage: Eukaryota > Metazoa > Chordata > Aves > Passeriformes > Certhiidae > Certhia > Certhia americana. Next base: position 95,673,554 of record CM031857.1, on the reverse strand, counting down.
ACCAGTATTTCATTACCCATGAGAAAGATGGGTAAGACATGGACCAGAAAAAAAATAACTTTAAATCCTGGTTTACTTCAGCTGGTGCAAAATCTTTTAAATTTGGCAAAAAGCATTTGAGTAGTACCTTGTAAAATACATTGCAGCTACTCTTACTATTACAGTAGCAGTCTGTTTGGGTTTTGTTGCTCAAATTTTGCAGTGAGCTGAGATCAAAACTTTCAATAAGATGCAGAAAGATGTTGTGAGTTAGATTAGAACCCAGTCAGATGTGGTCTTCTATAAGGAGAAGATACAATACTTACCTAGATTGGTAAGTATTGGAATATGAGAAGTAAAATTATTATTTCTGATTATAAATTTGGAGAAATATGAATAGTTGTAATAAATAAGTCTCCCTATGTTAATTTTAAAATTGAGACTACTTTTGTGCAGAAAATGAAAAAATACTGGAAAAACTATGCCCATCTGGGCCTAAAACTGGAAAAGACAAAGGAAATTAACAGGTAAACATAAAATATTCCTTTACACATTCTTTCTTAATCAAGATAGAGGAAGATGATGAAATGAAGTAGGTTTTCAAAACTTTCTTTGTTCCTGCAGACGTCACAAAATCCATCCCAGTGTATCTCTTATGTGAAAAGATCAAACCTTCGCTTTGGTACACATATCCAAAATACAATCGGCTGCTATTTTTGAAATTTCCAGTTTTACTTCTTCAGGAACTCTCTGGTCTCAGCCTTATCTTCCAGGTGCCCACTTAATGGAGGTTTCATTGGAAAGAGTGGGACAGACTATAGTTATTAAATATATTCCCTGTACCACCATTAAAGAAATGCAAAAATGCTCTGCTAATTATGTAACATCTGTCAAAAGACTTTTTCTACCCAGCCACTTCTCTTCCCTGAATATAGTGTCATTCTTTCTCTTTTTTTCCTCTTTTTCAAACATATTCTTACTTTTGATTTCACTATTGCACTATTTTTTTTAATATATATATAATTTCTCAGCAATATAACTAGAAGATTGATTTTTCTCCTGCATTTTTACATGCAGGAATGAATACCTCACACATACACAAAAGATATGAATCATCTTCCATTTTGAACTACGTTCTGGAATTTATATACAGAAACAAGATGAAAAGAAAAAAATCTGAGAGAATAAAGCCAATATACCTTTTTATTTTACAGGGGGGGTAGGTAATTCAGTACAAATCTGTGCAAATATAAAACATGAGTCCCATCAAGTAAAAGAAAGTTATATTCTGTATGCTCTGAAGAGGCTTAATCCTGTAAATGTTATGTAAAAATTGGTTTAGGCGACAAAACAAAAGAAATTGATAAATTGGCAGAGCTACAACTAACTAATCCCTCTTTGTTTTTCATTTTACTGCAGTAGCACTTCGACTTTATAAAGGTTTGATTATATTTCACCTGGCCTCCCAAAGAGAAGAATTTCTCCCAGGAAGAAGCAATTCAGTTCACAAACACACAGCATGTAAGTACTCTGAATTCCTGAGAGTCCACAGGAAACACTTTTGACAGAAGAAATGTGACCAGCAGGAAATTAGTTTGGAAAACAGCTGTATCTCCTAACATTTAAAGAACTTTCTCACTTAAGTCAAACTGGAAACTCCTGAGTTTGCTCTGTTGTGGATTTGTTTCTCCCCCCTTTCCCAACCACGAAGAGCTGAAGTAACTTCAGCATTACATTACAGGATGTATTTTGATGTAGAGCTTGTCTTATGTCATGTGTTGGGAAAGGAGTCCAGCAAAAAGGTGAGGGACAAGGAGCAAACTGCATCTCAGTGATTCCCAGCTGTTCAGTGTGCTGAGCAATACTCTCAATGGAAAAACCCATTAAAGAATGTGATAACTTTAGCCATAGTTGAAGACAAAGATCTGGTTTGTGTTCTCAATACTCTTTGCAGATTTACTTGTTCTTGGTGCAGCAGTCACCCGAGACTGCACTATCCCTGGAGACATCCGCGTTGTCTTTAGTGGGATGAAGACACCCTTTACTACGTGAGTTGAGTGCCAAACAGATGGTTGGTTTGTCACCTTTTTTCCACATAGTACTCTGGAACCTTCATGCTAATAGTTGATAAAACCCCTGTGTGATAAATACTAGTTTTGTATTCAAAAGTGCTTTTTTTTTAAATCAGAAAATTAGTAAACAGGTCTAAGCATTGGTGAAAACAAAATGTTCCAAGAAAATTCTATTTGAAAAGTATACTGAACAAGTTATATGCTTGTGAGTTATTTAACAGTCCTCTAAAGGCAGTATTACAGAAGCATTCCAGAATATCTATTTTTTTTTTTTAAGATAACTGTGAATTTTACTTCCTAAAATTTTAGGATTTTTTTTTTTATTAGATTTCATTTCTTCAATTTAATTTTATTTAATTTTATTTTTAAATAAACAACTTTGTGTTTGTCTGGTTTTGCTAGCTGATAAACATTGCAATGTGTGTTGGGATCACAGATTTTGCACATTACTGTACATTAACTACATGGAAGAACTGATCCCATGCCTTTCCCCAGACAGGTGCCTGATGGCCGGGGCTGAGGCTACCCCGGTGCCCCCTGGCTGCCCTGCTCTTGGCTGGGAGGAGATGGGCCCTAGCTGTCAGGATATGCCATCTCCCTCCATGGGCAGACCCAAGGTGTCCTGACAAAACTTTAAAGCGTTTTGGAAACGGTATTTCTTCTGACAAGTCTTCTATCACTTTGTCCTCTAGAATAGACCATGTTCTTTAAAGACTCATTGCACAGGGAGAAGTCTAAGGACACTTTCAGGTTGCTTTTTACCATACCAGCACCTACAGAGAGGCAAGTATTGTCGGCATGTATACAGCATCTCAGTGATCAATTCCAGTTCTTTTGTATAATTTCAAAGGGAATTAAAATGCTTCTTTCTATTTTACTGAATTCTTCATATCTGTAGGTCACAGCAGTATGATTCTGCCAGATAATGATTAACTGATTATTCTGCATTGGAGACTATGTTTAGCATTGGATAATGATGTTCCAGGCAGAAAATCCATCAAATAATCTATTCTGTTTGGTTAATATATTAAATATATCACAACTGTTACTTTAAGTGTCATTTTTGAAAAATTATTTCCAACAAGAGCTGTGGTGTTTAAAAATTATGCTGGAAGGGTGGCACGAAAGTCCTGGTGCACTGAAAGATCACTGCCAGAGCACTGCGTTGCTTTTCTATTTGTCCAGCCCTGCCAGGGATGGATTTACAAATATTTATGCTCAAGGCACAGAAGAAACACAGAAAGTGAAAAACAAAGAAGGTGTTGAGGAATTGACAGGGGGAAGCAAGGTTGTTTTTTTGTTCTCCCATTGAATCTGTAGACTGCAAAATGAGTGAATCTGAGGTAATGCGAGACAGAAATCTGATAAATGGGTGTAGTCTTCTTCCAGCAGATCAATCTCTTTCAATTTCACTTCCCTTTCCATCAGAGATATAAAAGGTAAAAAGCATTACTGTGAAACACAAGTCCAAGATTAAAGAGAGTCAGGAAAGCATTCTTCCTTTCCAGAGAAAGGGGAACAACGGGAGTGAAGAGGCCCTGGGTTAGGCATCTGCCTTTGGATGGGTAATTTGACTTAAAAAAAAAAGGAGGAAAAGCTCATTGCATACTTGTGAAAATAACTGAGGAGATAATTCTTTCCAAAGAAAATATTAATAGCATTCTGATAATAATGAATATATAATTAGTTAATTAGTAGAAAACACCAAAGACGAGAAATTTATGATTCATCTTATCTAGTAGTCCTAAGGCAATTTAGTTGTTAATACAAGTGATAGCTCTCATTTCTATTGTGATCTTAATGAACCTGAATACTTACGGCAATACCGCAATTGTTTTCAAATTCATGGTTTCTTTCTGTTCAGATGATAAAACATGCTTACAAAAGTATGAGACTTCTAAATAGAATAATAGTGCTATAATCTTACATTAGAAATTGATCTAAGTTCTTGAAGCTGTATTTAATAATTAGCCACTGTATTAGCAGCACTCACTTACTACTGAAAATTTTTGAAGCATTACTTTAGTATTTTGTAGTTTATTAAAAAATAACATTTAGTATTAAATAAAAATTAAATTTTAAAAATAAATAAATCTGGCTTTATACACTTCTCAGTAGAAGATAAAAGCAAGGAAATGTGTTGTCATTCAGAAACTGCCAGCAAGTTTTTGTCCTCTTTATCTTCTGCAGAGCAGAAAATAGACAATAAAAAGCCATTCTTGTGCTGAATCAGGAGACTAAAATATGTCTCACTAAGGTTTGTCTGCATATTTCCATGTTCTTGCTTGTCTTAGCTTCACCCAAAGGTCCTAGATGACTTGGATTTGCTAGTTTAGTTTGAATCTAATGATAGATTTTTTTTTTTTGCTAGTAGCAAATTTTAATTTTTAGTACATATATGCTGCAATGTCTACAGTTCAACTCTTGTTTAAAACCATGCCCTTTTTTTCCTCCCTCATTGAAATAAGAATACAAAATAATTCTTCAGACATAAAAATGCCCCAAACCTGAAATAAGCCTCCTAAATTATAAAACAGAAATTAGAATAAGAGTGGTATATGTAATAGTTTCTAGCTATTAATCATCTGCCATTAGAGTACCCTGCTAGTCTGATATGCATAAATATTTCCAGAATGTGTTCACACAATCATCAGCATCAACACCACCTACCTCCTAGAATAAGAACTTAAAAATCACTCTGAAAAGTTAGTGGCCGTGCTCAGTTTTTGCCATTTCATCACATGTATTTATTATTTGCATAGTGTCTGACCATGACATTTATATTTTGAATGGTACACACTGAAAGTTTTCAAAATTTATTTCACATAACTGTATCTGTTTTATCATTGTCTTATAATGTGCTGACTACAACCAATCAGTGCTTCCCAGTGCCATATATTATTTCTACAGAATCCATCTTCATATTTTTACACAAAAGCATGTTGAACAGTCCTCTTATTTGATACATACAGCTGCATGCAAAATTATGGGTATCAATTTAGTAAAAAGAATACAGTTGCTTTGTGCAATTTGCAAATTGCCATAATTAATATTTTCTCACATTGTCATCTTTACAAAGTTTTGTTTTGCTGGGGCTCTTTTACATTCACTGTAAAAATGGCTTCTTGTCTGCATAAATTATGCTTGTGTTTGTAAACATATAGTCCTAAATGATTATGTGCTGGCCTATTGAAGTGTAGCTTAATCATGAGCACATGCCCAAACATAGGACTCCATTCCATTTTGTACATACACAAAAAATATACTGATGATATATAATTTAAAAAAACCCCTTTACTCTTTGACTTTAAGTATTTGCAGAAATATTTTATCAGAAAACCTAAGTCTTGAGGGTCCACTAGATTCCACCAGACCAGGTTAGTCAGAGCCTCATCCAGACTTAGATACGTTCAGGGATGGGGAGTCCGCACCCTCTGTGGATAAGCTGTTACAGTGCCTTGCCACCCTTAAAGTAAAGAGTTTATTCCTAATATCTTATCAAAACTGCCCTCCCATAGCTTAAGGTTATTCCCCCTTGTCTTTTTTTTTTTTTTTTTTTTTTTTGGGGCCCCAGTACATCCTGTTCATTCAGAGTTTTTTTGATTTTTAGCAGTGAAGAAAAAAATGAAGATAGAACAAAACTTAGTTTAATGAGCTTTGTGGTATATGTAGTTACTTTTGGTGCTCATTTTAATGTGGCCTTTTTTTTCTGTCATGGCATTTGTAAGTCTCCTACCACAAAATGTACCTTTAAGACCAGCACCATAAAACCTGAGGATCTTGAAACTGGTGCTCCATAACCACAATGCAAAAGTGTAAATATTGCTTTTAAGGACTACATCCATCTGATCACTAAATGTGTATCTTGAACAAGCCTCTGAACTGCATTGCTGAACCTTGGGTGTTGACTAAGGCCAAACGTGAATGAAATTACCCACATTGGGATGATTTTGAGGTGAGAGATTTCGAGCCTCTCTTGCTTAAACACACAACAGAATTAAGATATATACCCTTGATTCCTGGAGGAAATGTATCAGTATTGCACAGAGGATGTAAGTTAGAACAGATGGTGTGACAATGCAGGAAAGAGAAAGAGGATGAGCAGAGCTTCTACAGTTCTCTGCATAGCCATGGCCACATGATTTCTCATGTAGAGACCTCATGTATTTTTCTTGGTTTTCTTTTGCCCTCATCTGTCACATTTGTCTCTGTTTCTAAGCTGATTTGTCATGTGTTGTTCTTGAGTTAAATAGTTTTAGCTGAGTAATAGTTCACTTTTTGAAGGAGTGGTGGGAAATCCAGTATGGCTACATGTTTGCTTTTATAAGTTTGGTTTGTCATAGTCATATGAGTTTATTTACAGTTATATGGTTGGTTTGTTCACTTTCTTTTGCCTGTGTATTATTTTGTGGTATATCCCTCTTGCCTTGCTCTGTTGGCTCTTACATGTTTTTTTTCTTGGTGTAAACAAAGGGAAATATTCAAAATCTTATTCCCACACAAGCTAAAGTTGTGGGGGCAGATGGACTGCCTCTTGGAAGAAGAGTGGCATAGAAAAATAAGAATCATTCATGCCAGGGTGCAAAACATAAGAAGAAAACAACTGGCATTACAGAAGTTTGTCTGTTAGGTCTAATAGAAGCTTCTTCTGGCACGTGTCTACCCCTAGTTCTCTGCAGATAGCTTTCTGAGAGTGGGAGCAAATGTACTGAATTAAAATGGAAGAGAACAGATGATGAAAAAAGTGTATGACAACCAATTTCTTTATTCTTGAGGGTTTTGGGGTTTGGAGAAAAGAAAAATCTTTCTTTCCCACCCCACCCTCAGTTCTTGGTTAGGAAAAGGATTGATTAAAAAAAGTTGAAAAAAATTTGTACCTAATTTCCAGCCTCCTCACCTGTATACATTATAAGAAAATAACATTTCCAAGGGGAGTGACAGAGGACACTGCAATAAATAGAAATAGTGTTATATTGTGCTGTGTGAATAGCAAGCTTATGTACTGCTGTCTCTGAAATCTGTCTTGGATAGCTAATGGCTGGAATAACCAATTTTCTAGGCATGGAGAAATAAACCTTGTTTATGAGGCAGAATTGATACTCCAGCTGATGGAGTGGCTGTAAGCTGAAGTCTGTGTGCATCTTGAACCAGGCTGTGTTACTTTCATTGCCCAATGGATCAAAACAATACAGGAGGGTATGGTTCTGACTCCAAACCAGGTGAAATTAATAATTTTCATTTGTACACAGATTATGCAAAATGCTAGTATTAGGCTACCCCTTGGAGTCTCCAAGCACTCAGCCAGCTGGATAAACAGCTTATTTTCGTGGTGTGGAAGCTCACGGCACAGCCAAAGTTGTGACTCTTGGTTGTGCAGAAACTGTGGCATTTATGACAGTTGTGATGGTTACATTGGGCTATTCTCACTAAAGATTTCATACACAATTCACAGATGATGTCTCTTGTTAGAAGGATATCTCAGCCCACCCTTGTTTGAAGACCTTTGAACTGTGGAAAACATATTCATTGAGAGTTTATCTGCAGTGAGGGTTTATAGCATCTATAAATCTGCAGAATAAGGCACCCCTAAGAGGGTATTAGCTTTTATTACATGATACATGTAATAAAATGACATGATACATTTTTCACCTTACTTGGCAACACTAGTTTTATGAGAAGCAGATGAATTTTAAGCATGGAATGTGCTAGAAAGAGCTTTAGGCACAGAGGGTTATCAGAAGCCTTCTAAGTGTGCCTAACATATATTGGTCCCAGAACTGACAATTAACATGCTATAAACTTACTCAGTAATTGGTGGTTTTCTTCCTCATTTCATCAAGTCTCTCCCTACAGGCAGAATCTCCCCTTTGTTCCAATATTATGCAATTAGTCAGTTTTTACTGAGGATGGGCTTTTTGCTTTGTTCATATTCCTATTGCAGACATAGACATATTCATATTCTTCCAAGATTTGTCTGTCAAATCTGCTGCTTACAGTGCTTATTCAATTAAATGACACATGCTGATTTGCAATGTGGGGCAGTGGATGCAATTGGAAAAAAAAAAAAAAAAAAAAGGACAAACCCAGAATTGTCAACCAGGTTGTTTATGTCCATATTTGTTCAAGGTTGCAATATTCTTGCTGTTGCCATTCTTACTTTTAAAGACATTCAGAAGTATAATGCTGCAAATTCACCTCCCTGACAAACTGTCAGGTTTAAGGGCACAAACACTCACAGCCTGACCAGCATCATGGAACAATCTCTCTGATGCCACTCTTGCAGCAGTCATCACTCTGCTGGATTTGGCTATTGCTGAACTTTGGCAATTGCTTTGTCTAGTTTCATTACCAACAACTCAAGTGCCAAAGTCAATGCAACATGCAATGTTTTTTAAAACTGTCCACACTGCTGTGTCTGTGCAGAGGTGGAGTTCCTAAAAGTAAACTGCCATGTAGGGAGAGCACTATAACAATTTACAAGGTCAGTTGCAGGGTGTTAAAATTATTTTATGTGCTTGCAATCTACTTTTCATACACTTATGCTTCATTTTCCATAGTAATGGGAAAACCTGGTGTGGATCTTTTCATACAGCCTCTTTAAATAGAAAAAATATATTTCATATCATATTCCCTAAGTAGAGGGAACAAAAAGAGCACAAGAACTGTGAGCAATCCCAGCAGAACAGCTCAGAGACTGTGTCTGCTGAGGCTGAATTACCTGATAAACACTGACTGCTGTGTGTATGGCAATCTCAGCTGAGCTCACCTGATTGTTTTTTCTTTCCTCATTGTTACTAATGTGCACATTTAATCCTAAACCGACTAAGCACAGTGGAGCATTAAGCAGAATATAATATAAAATATATTGCAATCCAAATTATCAAGTACTGATAAGTTGACCTGCAACACATTTTAAAAAATTAATAAGTTACTAAAAAGTTGTATCAAAAAGCACATTTCTGCTGTACTGGTTGTAGAGAGTGTTTTCAGTTCATAAAGAATATAGTTTACTTATAAAAATTATCCTTTTTTTTTTTTTTTTCAAGAAATCTATACATGCATTTTAATATTGTTCCTCTAGAAATTTCTTTTAGAATACACTGAGAAATCTACAGACATGAAGGTAAAGTAAGAAAACATACCTGGCTGAGGCTTGTTCTCATCATAGAATATCTACAAATACTTTTTATTTAAGTAGTCATATTTTCTGCCTCTTTTGTAAGCATTTGAAAAGGTTTGTTCTAATTGAGACACAGCAATAGTTGATTTCTCACAAACTCCTTTTAAATGGTAGTATTAGCTCTTTTTCTTCTGTTGTATTGCCTGGTATTGCTAACATCATGTTATCATAAATTTTAGTCTCTTTTCTGTCAGATGGAAATGAGCATATGTTTCTGTTTCATTGTATGTGTTTTCAGTCCTCTCATATGGTTTTATCTGTAACAGATTTTTCAGTTTTAATCACATTGGACATTTTCTTATACACACTTTGCACTGCAACAATAACAAATGCAAAAATTGAAGAGAATCAATATTTCATGCAAAATCACGTTGAATCAGTTTTCATCTGATCTTTAAAAAAGGAATTAGCAGGTCATTCTTGTTTATCCAGAGCCTCTTTTATTAACACTCATCCATTTATAAGTATGCCAGCAGATAATTCAAACTTATGTCCATCAATCTGCACAATCCCTTTCCAGTTTCCTGGAACTGATGCCTCAGAAGACTTACCTGGAACAGCGACTAGACAGAGCAAAAGGATAAAACCCTCCTGATTGGTTTGCTTTTTTTTCCCTAGTGCATTAATTTTGAGTACTAGGAATAACAAGCAGGCTATTTTCACAACTGTGTTTAAAGACCCCAAATCCTTACAATGCATTTTTTCCTGCAGTCTGCAGCTTACTCTGAATTGGTTTTCCTAAGGAATGGTTATCATTTCTTACAAACTTAACCAGCCTTGAGGTAACTTCCAACTTGTGGAAGTGGAAAGAGAGTGAAAAATATTCCTATTTCACACACTTTGGCTTTGTAGAGCATTGCTTTGACTGAAAGGTATAGATTCAGTTATTGAGATGCACTAAAGAACAAAGAAAATCTGGTAAATTTACCCATTCTATTGAGAGCTTTTCTTTAGGAAAAACTGCTGTGCTTTCTTGATATGCAGAAATGCTTTGGGTTAGAAATCCACTGGGGTACATATTTACATACTGCCATTGCAAAATGCACACAGATTGCTAGTGACACTTAAGGATGCTAAGTCATCGTCAGATGATAATCTGATTGCCTCATTAAAATGGAGTATCTGAAGTGTTAGACTAGAATATTTTCTCTTTTTAAACCATATGTTATTCAGCTTGTAGTTGAATATACTGCAAAGCACAAAAGACAAGCTAATGTAGACAGACATTAATAGCTTGTTTTGGGTTTATAGTTATTGGATTGGAAAGCATTGTTTCTCACAAAAACTGGGGAAGAGCATGACTCCCTGAACATTGGGCACAAATGAGAGTGCTTCTAAAAGAACTGTGTTTCAAGGCAATACAGTATATAACAGAGTATGTGCATTCAAATGGAGAGATACTTCAGCTCTTAAAGTGGAAAGGGAATAATTTAATTTATGTGTCTGCAAATATGTTCTTTCATCTGTGCATCAAAAGGTAAGTTCTGTCTTAGTGAAGGATTTGTACTTCTGTATCTCTACATAATAAGAATTGGAAAGATAAATAAATTCTGTTGTATAAATAATTTTTTTGTTCTTATTGTTAAGGCCAGCAATACCTGATCTCTTACAGTGTGTGAGGAAAATTACTTTTTTAACAGTATACTATGCTTAAACTCACCTGGGCTGCTTTCCAGAAGTGCCAGCAGTATTGGAATTGAACTAGAATTAACAGCTTGAGACTGAACTTAGGTTTGAACTCCAGCATTCAGAAATTGCTTTGAAAAAAAAAAAAAAAAAGATAACTATAGGTTACTACAGGGAA
>CM031857.1:95424488-95662419 GCA_018697195.1 Certhia americana | reverse complement strand
GCTTGAGACTGAACTTAGGTTTTAACTCCAGCATTCAGAAAATTCTTTGAAAAAAAAAAAAAAAAAAGATAACTATAGGTTACTACAGGGAAGAGCAAAACAAAACTTTGTATTAGTTTCTTTTCCTTGTGTTACTGCTTTGCAGCTTCAACAAAGGTCAAGTTTAATTTTCTTTCCTTTGAGAAGTGTGACTTTGGACTTTACCAAAGTTATAACTTCTTCACAGTGATACAAGTAAGAGAACAAAACCCAGAACTGGGCTTTAGTCAGAGGAAGAAAATTGAGTGCAAAATGGCATGTGTTGTATATAACCATCTGCAGTGTTTGTGTTAAAACCAACTCACTGCAGATAATAAAACATCAACATGTAAATGCAATATGATGGGTGCAGTATCCTACTGTATATCTTCAGATTACCTTGGTGTTTGCTTTGGTGATCAGATATTTAAAGAACAATTCAACTCCAAGATCATTAATTTTTCTCCAAATATTATTAATTGTTTGTCTTTGATATATGGACTTATTCCTGTAAGTCCTTGGCCAAGATTTAAGATTTATTGCAATAATAAAATTCAGATCTCAGAATAATTTTGAACTTAATGTGTTTCGAATGAGGATGACATATAATCTCACATGATACATATATATAGAAAGGACCCTATGTAAAATAATTCTATTTGAATTTCATTTTTGCTTATTTCCTTGGATTTATAGAAGTACAGAATTAAACTCTAAAGATGACCATGTCCTCAGCTTCAGTGAAATCAGGTCTCAAATTAGCAAAGCCTAGCAAAATTACACTCCTTGATGTGTTGCATAATTCCACTTGCTCAGCATTTCTGTGCTCCAAAACAATCCTTGCCGACCTCCCTTTCATGGGACAGGTATCTCATGGGGTTTGTGGAAGAAAAGAATGAAATGAAAAACTTAATTATTCTAGTCAGCATAGATAGTATCATGAAAGTGGTACCTCTGTACACATAACAATGTCTAAAAAAAATCCACTTCAGAAGCAGATTCAACTTCATGTGAAAACTAATTCAGTATCTCTGCAAGCAGACACAACCTGCTGCAACGTGATGATCTAAGGAATCTGTCAAAGTATTGCACAGAAAATGATCAGGACAATATTTTACTCTCTTTTTTCCGCTAACAGAGGCAAAGGTTACCATCCCAGAGTATTTCTTACAAAGTAGCCAAGGAAAAAATTATAAGACCCACATTTATGTATTCTAGCACTCAGATTTCTTCCTCTTGGTTCAAGTGAAATCTTTATTTAAGATTTCTGCCCAAGGCTGACTGGAGGGCATAAGCATTTAAGCTCAAGCACACTTGTTTCAAAATTACTGCAGGGAAAGAAGATCACTTCTGAGCTCTGAACGATACAAGGTTCTTGCACACAAGCTTGTGTCTCAGGGTCATTGGTCTCCATTTAAACACTCAAACTGAATAATCTTGAACAAAAGATTTGGTTTTCTCTTTTCTGCTTGGTGAATGCCAGTGGCGTTCTTCTGTCTGAGGGAAAAAGAAATCAGAGTGATTTTACAACTGGAAGAGTATTTGAGTCAAAACTAACACACTGGCATGCCATTTGAAAACAAAGGAGAGTTTTTAACACATTAGTTAATTGGCTTTTTAAAGTATCTAATTATTAATGTCTGTCAAAAGTGATGGACAAATAATCTTGATTTCAATTTGATTTGGTTTCGTTCTTACGTCACTTGTGGTCATTAAATTAACAGAAAACTAAATTGTTTTGTCTATGTTTCATTCAAGACAATGAGATTGCCTCGAATGACATTTTATTGAGAAGATTAGAATATAGCTGGAAACTGGACCCTAATATCCATTTTTTGTAGTATAAATAGTTTGATAAATGATCAGTGCCGTATTTTTTCCCCAAGCCCTTCTTAGCCCTTGTTTGTCCTACATTCATGTTTTTTTGTTTTATCTCTCAGTGTGCCACAGCTGCAAAGATACTGTACCTTTTAAGCTGTGTTTAGCTTCCCTAACAGACACATGCAGATCCCAAGAACATTAGCCATAATGACTGCATCTGTTAATGTTTTTGTGTACAACAAAAAGTATCTATCAATTACCATATTTTTTCTGGATAATACCAAATTGCAATATGTTCAATGCTTCATTTGCCTTCCTACTATGTAGTGAATATTTGCTTTATAAGCAAATAATGACAATTTTAAATTTAAAAAAAAAAAAAAAAAAAAAAGAATAGGGAGATACCAGAAGTGAAGCAAAGTTTCTCAGCTACTACTGTCACATATAAATTTAATAAAAAAACTGTAGAATGGAGCTGCTTCATTTCTGAAGTTAAAGGTGATTGCTTTCTGTTATTGACAACAGTGGAATAAAGATGTTACCTGAATTGGAAGAATTACTTTTAGTTAAAGATATTTTTTAGATTTATATGCTCACTCTTAAAAAAAGCTTTTTCCATTTGTAGAGGAAATAATTTACCATCATTAAGATGAAAATTTAGCTCTGTGTTAACTTATGTACTTGATATTTTAATTTGGCCTTCTAAATATGTGAAAAAATTTGGATAGTGAAGTATCTGCATTTTCATAAATTTTATATAAGAGAGATATTACAGATCCATAGGATAGTTACAGTAGATACTATAGAACCATAGAACTTGGGTTGGAAGGGACCTTAAAGATCATTTAGTTATAACCTGCCTGCCATGTGCAGGGACACCTTCCACTAAACCTGTTTGCTCAAAGCCCCATCCAGCCTGACCTGGAATATTTCATGTAGAAATATCCAAGTTCAGAAATGCATGAGTAACGAATTTTAGGTATTTTACTGTAAAAAAAATATTTAAAGGGAAATATTTCACACAGAAAGGACAGCAGGGCTTTTAGTGAATGAATTGTCTCATTATCACCAGAACTTGTGTACTAAATCCCTTTTCTTGAAACTTCCCAGAAACATAGTACCATTAAGTGTAATTTTACTTTGATTGTACAACCTGTATCTTTGCATAAAGCTTTCATAGTATTAGTGATTATTCTGCTAGCATAGTCTAATATTAGTTATGTTCCTCAGAGACTGATAAATGATTTCTAAAATCTTATTGTGCTTAAAATGAATATACAATTTAATTCTCAAGATAATTCTTAGGGTGGGGTAAAGTATTGATAAAGTCATCTGCCTTTATCTGAAAAGCTCTTTTTTTATTCTGTATTTGCTATAAAAATGTATATCTCTCTGTAAGGATTACAATACTACTTTTGGTGGTCATTATCATAATTTTTACTTAGTTAATTTTTAAACTGTTGCTTTGAAGTTTTGTTACACTTGTGCATTTTTTTTTTTCCAGCATGAGACACGTTTCCTTCCATGGAAGTGAAGACTGGGTGGAGTGAGGGAGGGAGGGCACACTGAGACAAATCCCAAACTTCCAGATGAGAAGGAGCCTTGGCAGGCAGAGAGTGCTTCAAACATTGCCATTGCCAGGCAAACAGCTAAGAAAAGCAGGAAACATAAATGGCCTTAGAATAGTCAATAATAATAATAGTAATAGTAATAATAATAATAATAAATTTTGTAATCAATTAATCATTGCAGTAGATATAATTGTTGGCGTAGCTGAATGTTTAAATGACAGAAAAAATTGCTTACTGAATCATACTGAAAATATAATAATTACTTCAGAAGTGCATTTGTATTTATTTAAGTATTTAATAGAGTCATTGCTCAATTTGAAGAAACATGTATTTATTAAAACCAAACCAAAAAAGGAAATGATATGTATATTTTTTCCTGTAAATAATGGACAATAAATAGGGGATGGGGGAAGAAGGGGAAAATGAACCGTCTTCAGAATATTCAAAAGGCAGTTATTAATTAATTACATATTCTGATGTAATCTTTATTGATAGCAGTAAGTCATGTATAATGACGGTTATGTTCTTTCACAATGTTAATTCAGGCCAGAGTTAGGGATGTCTGGATGCCTTTTCAAGCCATAGCTTATTTTCACCTCAGTCTTAAGTACATTTATTCAGAATTGATTACTGTAGTTTGTGCTAACACAGAATTCCTATATAATTTAACCTACATAGATAATTTAAATGCATTAAGCTATTTTATATCAATATTCTAAATGTACAGGAAAAAATAACATCCAAAGTGGGGGAATATAATAATTTTCAAATTCTGCAGTCAGTCAAAGAGACATAAAGCTTTATCTAGTTACATCATTAATTCTATATTCTCTACATTTCCACCAGGCATGTCAAATGTAAAACAGAAAATCCAGAAGTAATGATGGTCTTTGAAGAATTTGACTCAGATCATACCTGAATCCAAAGGGTTCCAATATCTAAAAGTAGCCAGGTTCACTGGTATCAACCAGGTAAGTATAAAAAATGAGAACATGTCGCAAAATTTTATTTCATTTTATGATTCCTGCTTCAAAGTGCAATATGCAGGGCTTAATATAGCAACATAAGCTAAAATTTAATAAGCTAACAAAACAAACCTTAAATTTTGGAAAGGTAAAGAAATTTAAAATAAGAATAAATATAAAAAAAAAGTCCTTATAAACAATTAATTACACTCTGGAAAAGGAAGTAATCAGAAAAAGGTCATGTTATTCATATAAAGCTTCACAAAGCTTTAGAGTCTTCTAGGTATCAGGAAATATGACACAAGTTGAACTCAATGAGTTTATTTCTTGAAATTCTTCTATTCTGTCTCAATTATTTTTGCACCCCTCAAAGCTAACAGTCAATTTTCTCCTGGTTTTGCACAAGGAGCTTACATGAACATGCTTCCTGGTGGAAAATCTCACTGCAGCCTTCATAAAAATAGGGAAAACAAACTCTAATAAAGAAAGGGGATTCTAAGAATTTGCCTGGCTTCATCGTTAACTGTGCTTTCTTAGAAACTTACGGGAAATAGCCCAGGTAATGCAGAATGAGCTAAAGGAAACTTTTTAAAGAACATGTAAAAGAACTGGGTGAGAAATTGTCCAAATTATCAGTCTATGTTGAAAAAAAAAATTTTTAGTTTTTATAATCCCCTGCCACATTGTCAAAGATCAGACAGTCTTGTGTTTAATTATTTTAATTATTCTAAAATAAATTAATAAATGTTCATTCTATGCCCTTGATAGATTATGGAACAACATCTTTTTGAATACTTACTTCTGTTTGTCCAAATGAACTTTTCCCAAAAGAAATGTTAAGTGTAGCACTTAGCTGCAGAATTTTTTACTAATATTTTCACTTTTCCTGTGAAAGCCTGAAAACTTTTCTAAAGCTTGAAGCTTGATTTTGCATTCTCAATAGTGTGACTACTGCAGATGTCTCTTGCTCACCCCAGGGAGTGGTTATGAATGAAATAAGAACCACCTAAGGCTTCCACCATCTTCTAAACAGGTTGTCAGGATAGGAATACTATTAGTGGTTGCACATTTATTGGTGTGCTGCATGAGATAGGTTGTGTTAAATTTCCTGGTTTGATATGGGTCTTTGAGCACTAGAAATGTATACTTCAGGGGGTTAAATTACAGTATCAGCTTTTCTGCTAGATCCAGCACACAGCCCCCAAGGAGCTGAAATGGCTGCTACGTTTGTGAAATTGTTACAAATACATCTACAGTATTTTTCCATAGCAGTGAATATAAAATAAAAAAATTTAGTCCCAAAATATTAGCTGCTGCAAATGGGCTGAATACCATGATCCAAATCTATTCAGTAAGATGAAATTTTCAACTCTTGTTAGAGAAGGTGAAAAAATACTCAGTGGCGTGTATGGAAAAACAATTTATTGTGCATTACTTGAGAAAGAAGAAAAGAGTTGTTTTTCCAAAATATGGGATTATACTGTAGCTGGACTGACATGAAATCAAATGATAATGACCTGATATAAGCTAGTTCTAATATTCTATTTGCTGATACTGCTGTGGACCCCTCTGGCAGTAACACCTAAAGCAATGACATTTCCATTGATCTCCAGTGGAGCTATTTGCTGAATGATATTCATCTGCTTGTTTTATGCCCTTGAAATCTGAATCTCTACTGGGTAGTCATGATTGATTTTTTTACTTAGAAAGCCAGGGAGGTAGATGAGGCCAAGCTGACCCTTGGCCTCAGCCCTAAGAGAACCATCCAGCTCGTGAAACTTATTCTTAAACACCGAAGTGCCTTTTTCCAGCAAAAGATTCCTGTTTACTTTGGATTTTTTTTCTCTCTGTAAACTGATCTCTTCTAACTTATAGGAAAAAACCCCAAACATATATATAGAGCATTTTTGCCAGTGAGACTGCTATTGAAATGAAAAAATACTGTAGAGCAAAAATGCAATCATCTGGAAGGTAGTTCTTTATCAGAAGCTGAGGCTGGATCAAGGTAATGTAACTTCCTTGAGATCTGAATATTTTCTGAACTGTTAAATTGCACCAGGAAGGATTTATTTCATGATTTTATGACAAAACATCATTAATTTAAAAAATGCTGGGTTTAGAAGAAATACTTGGGAATTCCCTAAATCATGGACATTGACTTTTAAAACAAAGCATGTGCAGGTACCTAATTCTTGAATTCTAACCGACTCAAGATTAGAAGAATGGTACTCCTTGCCAGATACAGGCCTTGTTTTTTTCTGGTTCAATTTTTTAAGTAGAATCTTGTCAGTGCTTAAGTGGAATTTGTACAGGAAGTAATCTCATTGATTTCTTGTGTAGCAATACTAGAGTGGTAAGAAATGTATTCACAAGACTCTGATATATATGAAGTTATCATTAATCTTTGTACATTCAGCTTTGGCAAAAGTAACACTTTTACTTTGTGTATCGCCCCAGTTTGAGCTGAAAAACATTCCAAGGTGAAAAAAATGTGTAAATTCTGAAAAAAACTGTGGAAATATACATGTGATTTTTATAAAAAAGTAACTGTGAAATGTTTCCTTGGTGTTTTGCTCAACGTCATGGGATCCTTCCATACAAGTTTTCTTACTATCATTCATTTTTGCAGCCAAAATATTCCTAAATTAGTATTAGTAAATGTTATTAAATATTAAAAAAGTGTTCCAGGAGGAAAACTTAAATTACAATTTAAGTGAAATCCTGTAAGTTTAAAAGTATAGAAATATTTCATTAAAATTTTAAGGAGCTTTCAATTAGAATGTTCTAGAATATTTGGTGAAACAAGATTGGTAATGCAGAAACATAAATGTCTTAGCATGTATATCTCTGTATAGCAATAAAATAAATAGTTTTGTAGAAATGGAATTTAAGTAATTGAATTTAGTTTATTTTTATGGTGTTTGGTACTACCCTTCACTCTACTTTTATAAGTATCTGATAGAGGCTTCATTATCAGACCATCTGAAAATATTTTTATCTTCATGAGAATGTGAAATATTAATCTATTTTAATATATGGGCAGGCAGAAGAGGAACTAATGGGTTCACTCAATAGTAATCTCAGAATTGAAACCTTCGAACTGGTGAAAATTACTGTAGTTCCAATTAAGTCAGTGTAACATTTTCTCAGAAATGCAAGTTACTGCAAATGTTACAGTTATGCTGTTCTTTAGCTAGCGTTCTTAATACTCCTGTTTACATTCCCTGCATGAAAATGATGGAATGACTAGCCTTGGAAACCATTTCCAAGCAAATGAAAGGCATGAAGGCAGTAAGGAACAGTTAGCATTGGTCAAGAAAGGGAAAGCCACGCGTGAGCAGTCAGGTCATCTACAGAGAAATGTCTGTCTTGCTGGATGAGGGGAAAGCAGAAAATATGGTCTACCAAGACTTCAGTAAGGCTTTTGGTGCTGTCTTCCATTAGTTCTTTATGGAGAATCTGATGAGATATGGACTGAATGGGCAGGCGGTGAGGTGAACTGAAATGACTGGATAGGCACAGGGAGGGGTGATTGGCAGTGCAAAAATAATGTGGACAGGAATTTGTAATTGTTACATTCAACTACTTTCAATAAATAATTGCTTCCTATAACTTTAATAATTTAGTAAATTCTGTTTTTTGTCAAAAACGTGACACAAAACTTTTGCCTAGGAATCTGGAAGCTGTATCTCTCTATTAGTAATTGATTGCAGAGTAAGTGATATTTGGTGAAGTAAGAAGTCCATAGGGATTTTCATCTGAAGTGCAAAGCATTTTATGTAAGCTTAGAAGGGTGGGGTGGTGTATTCTCCCCCTGCTTCCTTGGGGCCTTCTATGATCTAAGGAAATCCCAACAGGTCTTGGCCTTGATATAGTGATTTGGGCAGTGAAGCGTTCTTTGACCCTACCAGGAACTCTTTCATGGCTATGGTAGGAGCAGTACTGCCTTTAGCAGGGGCTTTTGTTGCCTGCCCAAGGTGGGAAACAGGTAGTAATCTGTCATTCCCATCCACCTTTGAACATCATTTGCCATAATTGTATTCCAAGTGGAATGGTCCCATTGTTACTGATTTCTTTAAAGTTCTGCTGGTTACCCACCTGGGTTGCAGTCGGGACAGAAACTGACGGATGGTGCTGTGCAGGTCTGCAGTTGGACTCGGTGGTCCTTGTGGGTCCCTTCCCACTCAGCTTATTCTGTGACTAAAATCAATCACTTTGAAACCTCATAAACCATGACCTCAAGCGAGGCCCTTTGCTCTCTCCTGGACCACAGCAGGCTGTGCCAGTGTGTCTCTCAGAGTGGGACACCTGTCAGAGCTCTGGAACTGCCAGGTCCACAATATTCACAGGACTACCACCAAAACCCAAAAATCAGGGCTGGCTGATACCCCCACTCCTCAAAAATCAACACTCACTTGTTGAGAAATATCAAGAAATTTGAAATGAGTATTTCACAGAACTCAAGTATGTGTGTGTACATGTGAATTGACTGAAATACCGTATATCTAGTATAGAATAAATACTGCCATCTTGGATCTATAATTGTAGTGAAACCCACTGACTCACTCTGTAAATTCTAAATTAGTCAATGATTAAGAGCTGCTAAATCCTTTGAATATAAATTATTGAAAAAGTCTGAGACTAAGATTGAATTTGGCCACACCTAAGCCCCACCGGAAGCTTAGAAAACAAGGGTTTCTGCTCTGAAACTCGTAATTCCAGCAGGAGACTCTCCCTCACTCTTTTGCACCTCTGGTCTTTCTATAAACCATTCTAGCTTGATTCCAACTCAATTTTCCTTTGTATATTTCATCTACGTAGTGAGTAATAGAATGAACTTTGACATTGAAATTTATTAAGTCACACCTTCACAAATTTATATGAAAACTAGTTTTGTTAGTACATTTGACAATGATTCTTTTAGTGCCCTAAACCACTAATTTCTGACAAAGGGTTAGAAACTTGAGATACAAGAAATGCTTGATTTATGTTCTGGTTTATGTCTATCTGAATGATAGATATTAGGAGCAATAACTTTCAAAAAAATAGAAAGCTCCTGATGCTTGTAAAGTTTCTTTATGTCTGTTGTGACTAGATGATACAACTACACTCTCAAGGGAAAAGAATAAAAATCACTGTAAATTTAGCTATGTGACATAGCTAGGGATATTTTACTTAAATACAAATTGATCTTTATAGATATTAAATCATCTACACCAAAAAATCAAATATTATCTTTGTATATAAAAAATATCTTCCTGCTATGAATGATGAGGAGTAGTATACAGGAAAAAATATCTATAATGCAAAATATTTTTTTTATACCTTCTTCTAAATTACTTGAATGTGGCTTAAAAACTAAAACTGATGGCAGAATGCAGCCCAGGTTTGCTTCTTTGTTTGGTTACAATAATTCAAGCAAGAAGTGCATATATTTTCTCATTATGCCATTTTGAAACAACCTTAAGTTGAATAATACAGGCCCTTTTGAAAGAAATGACAAATACATGTATGTTAGAAAGAGAGAGGAACATATGGAAGACATGTACAATGTTTACCATGGAAATTATTCATGTCTTGTTTTCACAGCAGATAAGGTGTAGATGAATGAAAAGAACAGAACAAGGTAATAAAAGCAATTTGGATGAAACAATGCGTGAATGATTATGCACTGAGATTGTGTCACACTGTGACTGACCAAGCTGCTCTCTGCAATTACTCTTTCTTTAGAAAGAGGGTAACACAGACTTTGAAGACTTCCACTTGCACATGGAGAAGCTCTACAAAGATCTTTTACATTAAGAATATGGGGGGAGAGAGGGGGTGCTATATGCTTTGCACCATTCTTTTTTCCTTTTTACTAATCAGAGAATAAAACACAAACATTTTATTTTCCTAATTATCCCAGTGCTGGACATCTTTCCAATGTATGTATATACAGAGATTAGAAAATGTAGATTAAAGACTACTTTTCTGTCTGAATATTGGACTCTAATGTAATGGATTTTAATGTAGAACAGAGGCTCTTATTTGATGGGAAATAGTCTTGCAACTAGTCTTAAGATGCATATCAGGGCATCACGTGGCAGTGATGATGACTCTCAGCTTTTAGCTATCTCTGAATCAGTGATGTTCACCCAACAACCAGTGTGAGCTTCATTACCAGACCTAGAATCCTAAGGTACTGCAGCAAATATAATTTTTTTTTTTTTCCCCAGGAACAGCAGTTGAACTTCATGAGAAAGTGCTTGTACAGCAAGTTTCACAACACAAGAGGAAGAAATTTAGAGGAACTAGAGTTAACCAGCTAGAAAACTTAAACTTATATGTTTCTTGAAGGCTTCAGAGAACAGACAAAAATAAATCTTTGTGCTAATCTTTGATTGTTGGAAAACAATTTTTCTTGCTCATAGCAGCTGTATTTAATATAAATAAATAAATAAATATTTAAAAAAAAACAGGCAAAACACACTCCCTGAAATTCAGAACTTCTTTTCTTTTTCTGAGACAATGTTTACCACAACTGTTTTTGCTCTTGAGGTTTTTGAACAAGAATGAGTTTAATATAATAAAAATAAATAAATAAACAATATTTAAAAAAAACCCAAACAAACAGGCAAAACACTCCCTGAAATACAGAACTTTTTCTTTTCTTTTCTCTTTCTGAGACAATGTTTACCACAACTGTTTTTACTCCTGAGGTTTCTGAACAAGAATGAATTCCATTAAGTTCCTTAAAAAATTGCTAGGGATTACAGTGGAAACAGATTTCCCACCTCAGACTCCTTCCTCCCACTCCCCTGTGCAAATCCTCAGCTGTATGTAGATTCCAAGTCTGCATGATCAACACTTCAGTGCTTGAAAATCATATGAGCACAAGCCCAGATGTACCTTTGGCTGGAAGGACTGTGGCACCCTTCATTTTCTCGTCTCTTGACAAGCATACTTAACACTGACTTTTAGAAGAGAGTTTAGCAGATCACAGTGTCTACAATCTTCTTTGTCTGGACTACCAGTTGGAGGATAGAAGAAGTTAGAGCTTTTGGTCTCAGAAGTCCCCTGTCTTCGAAGTTGGGTCTAGCTTGCACAATTATCATACCTGACATGTTTTCTGTAGATTTTTCTTTTTTTCTTTTTTTTTTTTTTTTTTTAATACTTTTTAAGAGTCCTTCTCTTGTGTGCTACCTGAAATCATCTGAATAAAATGCACAAAGGGTACTGGGAGCAGAATGTAGGATTCACTATAAATGTAGAGTTTTAACTAACACTTCTTGTCTTCCCTTGCAGAACAAGAGGGTTATATACACCTACAGATTGTTGGATAAAATCTCTTCTGGGAGTTGGAAGAAGTCAGTTCAAACCCACAAATGAGAAGAGTGAAATATTTGAAATGTCACTCAAAGTGATATCTCTGTGGTTTTTTTACATTAGCATACAGGAAACTACCATGATAGTATTAAAAGGAAAGGGAAAAGTGACCTGTTTTTCATTTCTAAAAGGGCTTATTCAGGTTCCACAGTCAGGATTCTGGGTTGAGGATCAATCACATAGATTTCCAATTTTGCACTCTCTGCTTCTTACTGTTTTCTTTAATTTTTAAAACTGTTATTAACCCTCCATTTATTTTTAGCACTGTAAGACTCCAGTGGCAGTGTTAATATACCACATTTAATTTCTCTCATTGAAAATTAACTAAGGTTTTCAGTGATACTAAAATCAGATGAAGAATATTACAAAAAAAAAGAAAAATTATTCAGGTTGGAGGCAATGTAAAGAATCTGGGGTTAGATTTCAATCCAATTTTATTTTCATTCTGAATACATTAATATAACCAAACTTATACTTCAATAAAACTTTTATTAATCTCGAATAAATCATAAATAGTGATACAACACTGCAATTACATAAAGTTTATAAAAAATAGATAGTGATAGAGAAAAATTCTGCTGTATACTTTGAAAAAACACATACATTCCATTCTGCTGTTCCAAAGCACAGGATTATTTTAAAAACCCCACCCCCTACATCCCAGAAAAAAAACAAAACAAAAAACTCAAAAGCCAAATCATCCCAAAAAACTACTGGACAAAACTGAAAGCATATTACCTATGAAAAAGCAAATTGCTACAGTTGAAATATATCATTGAAATAATGCAAGAAAAATGTAGACACCAGGAAAGACATGAAGGTAGTGAAATTGGTTGGAAAGGTTTTCTTTTTCTGTGTGTGATTTGTGACAGAATAGCCCTAATGATTTTGATCACTCACGGCTGAAGTTTCTGGGAGAGGCATCATAAGAATTTTGATAACCTAAATTTCTTATTTCTTCAGTGTCAAGAACCAGTGTATGTGTCACTTTTTTGCTCCATCATTTCCTTGAGTTCATAGCATGACTCACATACCCATTAGCACAGCAATTGCATTTTTGAGACGAGGAAAAGAAGTAAAATGTTTCTGAATACATTTAATTCTGTCAGTAGCTGATACAATTCTTTGCTATCTCTCATGTCATGTATGTTTTATATTACAGTGTGCTTTGCTTTCATTTTATATGTCTGAGAGCCTTTACCACCTAACCACAGCTACAGCAAGACTGAGGAAAACATTCCCAATTTTACTGCTCAGATTACTATTATCATCTACATTGCAGATATTGAAAACTTACATTATCACTAATTAGTGCTTTCCAGCTGTTTCCTCTACTAAATTGCAAAATTTAGACGTTAGGGTTCCTCAGGGCTGCTATGAAATACACATACACTCAGGTGGAGAGTGGACCATGTAGTATGGATTCATTGGATGAGAATGATGACTAAAGTAGGAATTGCTATACACTCAAAGACACAGAGGAATGTCAGGCTGTAGTGATCAAAGATGACTGTGCACAACATTATGTTCTATTCAGTGTGAAAACTGGTTTAACTTAGGGCAGACCAATGGCTGCTGTAATGTACAATCCTTTAGAACACTGTCAGTGCCAACGCTGGAAGCAGAGCTTGGTGGGATCATAATGTGGTTCCAGAGCTGCAAGAAGACTGCAAAGGGGATTAAGACAACCGGATGTTGGAACACATTTTCCTGTGAAACAAAAATAAAAATTCTAGCTCTGGCTTATATAGAAAATTGCTATATATTTAAAAGCATAGTTTCTTTGAGAAGAATTATAAATGCAATTTAAATTTATTTCTTAAGCTCATTCAGAGTGAGTCAATTGCACTGGTTAGATAGAAACAAAAGCTTGGGAATAACATTTCACATTAAGGCACATCAAAGGGCATGTCTTTTGCTCAAGAAAAGTTTTGAGGCAGACCGGGTGCAGGTCTGTGTCTGTGTGATACTGCTGATCTAACCTGAGATGATATTATGCTTTTTTATATGAATGCCTTGAACAATAACTTCCTATTATCTTGAGGTTCTAGTTCAGTATATCTACACAGTATGGGGAATCAACTATGATTTCTTCAGGGCTTCTGTATTTGTTCATCACAAGCAGATCTGGAGGGAAGCTCAAGAAGAGTCATTTACCAAGGCTATTTTTTGAGCTTGCCCTCAAGAGTTTTTCCTACTGCCTTTATTTTCTTCTGAATGACCAAGAGCTCCTTCTGCACTTGGAGGGACAAAAAAGGTAGCAAGAACAGAGATGGGAAAATGAGTGCTTCTATTCTGGACATGGGCTGGAAGACAGGAAGTGTAGAGTAATGTCAGAGAGGACAGATGAAGAGGAAAGGAAGAAAGTTGGAAAGAATTGCTAAAACTAGAATCTGCATATTTTCTACACCTACTCTTCTGCCTGAATTTCTTCTGTCTGCTGAAGAGAAATGTTCTTTGTCTTTGGCAGTGCCAGTTTCATTCTGTATATTGACCCATACTGAACTGAGAAAAACCAGAAGAGGTCAGTGAGATCACCCCCAAGTCTCAAACTTGAGATTAATATGCCTAAACTTTATGCTGTTGTAATTGCCTGATCTTGGCTGGCTGCCAGGTCCCCACTCCTTCTCAGCAGGGCAGGGAGAGAAAATAGTGAAAAAGCTTGTGAATCAAGATAACATCAGGGAGATCACTCACCAATTATCATCATAGGAAAATACATTAGAGTTGGGGAAGACCAATTTATTTTATTGACAATTAAAAATAGAGTAGGGTAGTAAGAGACAAAACCAGTCCCCTCCCACCTTCCTGGGCTCGAATTCCTTCATTCTCAACTCTTCAACCTCTTACTCTCAAAGCAGTGCCTAGGGAATGGGGATTAAGGATTTCGGTCAGCTCATAACACTTTGCAACTGCATTTCCTTCCTCCTCACACTCTTCCCCTGCTCTACCATGGATTTCCTCCCATGGGGTACAGATTTTGGGAATAGATTGCTGCAGCATGTGAGCTTCCCCTTGAGCAGCAGGTCCTGCCAGGAACCTGCTCCAGTACAGGCTCCTCTCCATCTGCATCTTCCTTCAAGGCACATCCAGCTGCTCAGGCATGTAGTTCTGTGTGCTGCAGTGTTGATATCTGCTCCGTTACGGTCTTCCATGAGCTGCAGGTGAATGATTTTTTTCACAATCCTATTCTGAGTTGCAGAGGATTCTCTGCTCCAGTACCTGAAGCACCTGCTCTCACACCTTCACAGAACTGGTTATTTTTTTCACTTTTTTTCATTCTTATCCCTCGCAGCTTCTCTGTGATGTTTTTACCTTTTCTGAAGCATGTTATCACAGAGTTGTCACCAACATTACTGATAGGCTCAGCTTTGGCCAGGGCAGGTCCATTTTGGAAAGGTTACATCCAACACAGGGAAATCTCCTTGTCTCTTCTTCCAGGGGCCATCCCTGCAGCTCCCCCACTATCAAAATCTTGCTGTGTAAACCTACTTAATTTATCATTAGTGCACTGCCTAAGCTGAGTTCTCTTTCATTTCCAAGGAAAAGGCAAATGACTTGTGTAATAAACTGAAACAAAAAGAATTAAAGCAAGACTTCATGTCCAATGAAAGAAAGACTGTTTTCAGAAACTAATTGCTTGTACCACTTCCAAATGTAGCTCCTGCAAGCATCTTCTAGGGTAGTTTGTTTATATAATTTCTCTCAAGTAGTTTTACAAGTCTTTACTGACAAAGTTTCAACACTTCCTTTCATGGACACTGCATAAAATGTCAGTTGGAATGCTTTTCAAGATAAAAAGTCTTTATGAGCCAGCAACAAATAAACCATAATAAAATGACTGCATATCTAATTATGTGCCACTTGACTCACATATGACACTTGTAATAAAGTTTTTTTTATTTTCAGATTTTTAATTTACAAGCTTGTCACTTGCAGTTTAGTCATTCTGTTCAGATAGGTTGAAAAATTGCTTAAGGTTCTTCTAATTGCCAATTCTTATTTATCAGTTCTAATTATGGATAATCTTCACATATAATAATAAATCACACACACACAGAGCAACTCGTGGTACAGACTCTAAGGCTGGTAGTGGGCATAGAGCACTGTGGAAGATAATGTAGGGTGAATTTTAGTATTGAATGCTAAAAAATTTCTTTCTTTATCAAAGAAGATTTCTAATTGTTGTACACTCATGGAGTGTCGCTAATGCAAATGGTAATGGGATGGTGTTGCATTCTTTTTAATCCTATGGAATTCAAAGAAAGCTGATAACTAGAGAACTGTTAAGTCATTTTATTTCTGGGGGTTCACTACTCACAATTCTTGCTGAATAAATAAAAGCCCAGACTTTTAAAAAACTGCAGGTGTGCAAAGCTTTTGTGGAAGTCTGGATAAAATCCCTTTGCTGGGACTTACAAGATAGTGGTAATCAATTTGCAGGATTCAGTTTATAGATCATCTTTGTGACAGTCCAGGTCACTTATTTATATGCTGTTTTGGTGTTCCTAGATGTGAAACAGTGTTCCTGCTTGTGCCTTGTGGGTCCTGTTGATGTGCTCTGTCATTCTCCTTGGCCAGGCTGACCCAGCAGCAGCTGGAGGTGCAGATATTGCAGGGGCCATAGGAAGAGGAAGCAGAGAAACTGATGAGCAGTGGTTTTCTACTATTATAAAGGTTTATGGGAGGGATTTTCTTTGCTACTGTTTCTTCATAGCAAATCCCTAAAGAATGACTGGAGAAGATGAGCAGAGCAGGATCATTGTAATGACAAGGATTTGAATGGAGACAGCATGACACTGGCAGTGGAGCAAGAGGGGTAATTAAGGAGCCACCTTGTGATAGTATTGGGAAGACCATGTGGACCCTGATTGGTATCTTGAGGAAGGTAATTCAAAAAGCACTTGCTAATTTAGGTTTCTCTGAACTGCCATTTATTTCGCCTGACTCCCCAAGTCCCTTTATACACTAATGGAAAAATAGTTAATCATGGGTGCCCCAGTGTTGTAATTTCTTAACCCAGCTCTTTGGCTGGATAGATGAACTCATGCAAAATGTTCTGCCCAGATTTAGCCTTTGTTTGCATTGTTATATTTTGCTTTCTTCTTCTGAGACTGACAAAAATCAGTTTTGTTTTGTTTTGTTTTCTGATGTGGATACACTTTCC
Organism: Certhia americana; assembly: GCA_018697195.1. Classification (NCBI taxonomy): domain Eukaryota; kingdom Metazoa; phylum Chordata; class Aves; order Passeriformes; family Certhiidae; genus Certhia; species Certhia americana. The sequence goes on along the minus strand of CM031857.1, from coordinate 95,645,509 downwards.
CCAGGTATGCCTCTCTGGCTCACTCCAAGAGAATAAAAGCAAAGGGCTCTGTGATTGCAACTTTGCTTGGCTACAAATATCATGAAGTGGACCAAGGCCAAATTGCTGGTCCTGGAAATATCAAGTTCCTTACTTAGCTGTTTCATCTTAATTTTAGGGGTGTTATTCTTCCATAGCCTTTTCATTTTAAAGCTCTCTGTTTAAATTGTCTGCACTTGAATGATTGCCTCTTGGAAGAACATAATACTGTTGTTAAGTCTTACAAGAAAAGAATTGCAATTTTGGTTGGTTGCAAAGGGCTTTTCTATGTAGTGGAAATCAGTGCTGAAATGCCTCTCCTTGAGGGCTATTTCTGAAAGTTCTTCCTTTCTCATAAGCCATGTAATTCCAGTCTATGGAAATTGTGTTTCATAATTCCTAACAGGAGTTTTCAGAGAATGTATTTGGATTGATTAAAAACTTGGACAGATACAATATATTAAATGGGAAGGTTATATTTTGAGATTAAAGTATTTGATTGCAAAGATATGTTATAAATGAAATGGAGTCCCTACTGCAGTGTCCCAGAACACTTCCCTGGAATCTGAAGGAATGATAAACCACAGTTCATGATTTTCTCTCAGAAACTGAAAACATTAAATGCTAAGGGAAAAAAAACTAATACTAAAACCTGATCAGAATTCAATAAGGTGACTACTAAAGAGGATGATTTTTATTTTCTAACTACAGACCTTTTAAAACAAAAAATAGTGTTTTTTGAAAGAGAAGATTACTATATTAATCAATTAATTTAGATTTAGTATTTATCTAGAACTGTATATGTACATTTTTGTTTGCATATCGTAGAATTACAGAATGACACAATCAGCTGACTTGGAAAGAGCCCAAATGGGTCACTGAGTCCAACTTCTGGCCCTACACAGGACCACCCCCAAAAGTCACACTATTTGCCCAAGAATATTGTCCAAATGCTTCTTGGACTTTGCCAGGCTTGGTGCTGTGACCACTTCCCTGGAGAGCCTGTTCCAGTGCCCAACCACCCCCTGAGGAAAAAAGCTTTTTCTAATGCCCAACCTAAACATTCCCTGATGCAAGTTCAGGCTGATCCCTCAGGTCCTGTCTGATCACCAAAAAGATCAATGCCTGCCCTCTTCCCCTCACAATGAAGTTGTAGATTTTGATGAGGTCTCCCCTCAGTCTCCTCTTCTCCAGGCTGCAGAGACTGAGTGCCCTCAGCTGCTTCTCATACAGCTTCTCCTCAAGGCTCTTCACACCTTCATGGTCCTCCTCTGGACCATGTCATTCTCATATTGTGGCACCCAGAACTGCCCCCAGCACTGGAGGTGAGGCTGCCCCAGCTCAGAGCAGAGCAGGACAATCCCCTCCCTTTCCCAGCTGCTGATGCTGTCCCTGATGCCCCCAGGACAGGGCTGGCCCTCCTGGCTGCCAGGGCACTGCTGGCTCATGTTCAACTTGCCATTGACCAGGATCTCTAGGTCCCTTTTTCCAGCAGCTCTTCAGCCAACAACTATGTCAGCCAGAAAGTTCAGATTTCAAGTATTTCAGTACCAACATATAAACCCAGGGTTTCAGCTGTAATCATGAGTTCATGTTTTTAAAATATCTTAAAACACATAGTATGTTGAATCTTACTGAAAGTCAAATAAACAAGAGTTGTAAAAACCTCTGATAAGTGATCATATTATAATGCTGACAGGTGAAACAATGAAACTCATTTTGCATTACAATATCTAAATCCTATAAGCAGTAAATTTAAGATAGTTTGGTGTTTGTGACTACTGAATATCTCTAATTTCTTCATAAACTTATTTGTGGTAAGACTGTGGTTACAGAAGACAAACTAGTTTCTGGACATAGCTGTAATAAATGCAGTGCTGCAAAGGTTTAATCTGTACTTGAATATAATCTGTAACTCTGTAAATAAAGTTTGTGAAGCTTTAAAAATATAGATAACTTCCAGGAATTTGTGAAGACAGATCCCTGTAACCTCTTCAGTATTTACAGAAGGAAAATCTGCATATAGGTATATTTTTTTCCTAAAATTATATTAATAACTGCTGTTTCAAGAGCTGAAGCATAGTCAAATGCAGTAATTTTTCTTTTGTTTTCTTTTGGTTTGTTTTTTTCCAAGATGTTACATCTAGATTTAATTCTTGTATTCTTTTCTGCTTGTTCCTATTAGATTAATAGGCCTTGTGGTTTCTGAAGGTAATATTCCTTCCATGCATGGCTCTGCAAACACATTAAGGCAGCTGATTCATTATTAAAAAATTAGAGCCATAAATTCTGTGACATTAGCCTTAGCTCAAGTGACTTAGTAGAAGCATTCTTTCTTCATTTCATCCGGATATTTCAGTAACAGCAACTTAGAAAATAGCTTTTTTTACTGTTGGCTGGCATGCCTGAATACCACCACCAGTGGGCAATAATGGGCCTTTTATTCTCATTTTGGAAGCTCACTGTGCCCATGAGAGAAAGAGAAGAAATAAGAATCTTGATCACGTCTGAGAGCTAGTCCTGATCTAGTAATTCTTGACTAAAATTGGTCTGTTCATTTTCTTTGTACTGCCTTCATGGAGCACAACCCTTCCTCTGTCCAGCATTGGATGCCTATATAATGTTAAATACAATCAATTCTTTATAAACTCATCTCTCCTCTCCTCTTCTTCTCATCTGAACTTAATTGAGCATTTTCATTGTTACTGCAGAAGCATTTTGAAGTGCTGAATATGTGGCAAAGGTTGTAGCCAGTGCAGGGAGCTAAGCACTTCAAACAAGGTAATAGCAGTTAGGGAGGGCAAGAGAAGAGAGAGACAGGAGGAGAGGGAAAAGTTCCATAGAGGGGTTAGGTTGGGGACATGTAACTCTTGGGCAGCTTTCAGTCTGCTCTGTGACTTTGCTGAATGCCAGGGCTTGTAGCTGTAGCTGTCACTCAATCTTTCAACCAAGCTGCTTAGGGGACCACATGTGCTGCTTCATGGACTTTGAGGGTTTGCTCTTTTCCTTGGACCCCAGCTAAAGGCTCTCATCCCATCTAAAGACTATTTAAGTGTTTATGATTAAATCATAGTCTTTTGTTCCTCTTCATTGAGCGCTACTCACAGCCCAGCTTAAATAAGGCCTCTTCTTATAATAGCAGCAGAAATACACTGACAGGAACAAAGCCCAACAAGCTCTGTGCAAACAAAGTAAGAAACATTTTTAACTTGCAGAACAGGTAGTAAGAATGATAAAGCTGTTATATGAGTATGAGCCTTATTGCCACTACCAGCAGTTTCCAGCAGAAGTGGTATGAAAGAGGGAAATGCTGAGCAACCAACATTTTTTTTTTACATCCCCTGCAGGACAGGAGTACTGCTGAGAGTTAGCATGGCCAGGAACCAAGCTAATTGTCATGTGTTTAGTTATTTATATTACTCTTCCATAGGCATACAATTTAACTTTATTTATTTTACATCTCATCATATTCCCATAACGGACCTAATGGTAGTAGCATCCTGTGTGGGATTGAAGTATTTGAGAGAATTAAGAATCACACAATAATAGGAATTGATATTAAAACGGTTGTTTTGTTCGTATTTTTTCCCCCTCTAATGAGACAAGATCAAACAGGCCCTGCAATGGAATGTATATCCCAGAATAGTTACTTTGGATCTTTAACCCTACAAGATCTTGACTTTGTTAAATACCTTCCCCTTTATTCTCACATCACCTTGACCACCTTTCTTCTGTCAATACTTAGTATTTGTGCTGGCAGGCAAAAAGGAATGTCCTCAGGGGAAGCAGTAACCATGACGGTGTTAAATTCATGGCTTCAGCTGCTGGCTGCAAGTCAAGGTCCTCTTCTAGGTTGTGGGAGAGTGTCCTCTTCTGCCCACGTAAAGTTCAGAGCCAACTGGGCAGGAGCCAGGTGAGCAAAACTGGATTTTTTCTGTCATTTGAAGCTCAGAGGCCCTAAAATATATCTTCGAAAGGAATGGGGAGAAATAAGTTTTCCAGGAAACCAATGACTTAATTAAGATAGCTGTATTGCCCTCTACTGGGCTTAATAGGCACCAGTTAAATATTAAAGTAAATATTGGCATTTCAGAGGTTACATTTTGGCTTCTGTTCCTCCCGGCACTGAACATCTAAACTTGGGAACTGGGAAATGAGACAGGATGCATTTGACCCTAAAAGGGAATCCAGATAGAATTACTACTAATGTACAGCTTATATCCCTAGTAGTGCAAATAAAACAACAAAAAGAGAGGAATAGAATATAAAATATGAAAAGGAATTTTCTCTGTGCTCTATTTAAAATGTGGTGAACCAGGGAAAGATAAGCAAAACAGACCAAAAAAGACACACACAAAGGAAACTCCCAAAAACCAAACCAAACAAACAAACAACCAAAAAGCCATAAAATCAACAACAAAACACACAACAAGAAGACAGACAGAGAAAGAAAAATGCTATGTGTTCTGCTTTTTAGTGTTTTTTTCAAACCAGTAAACACCATTAATTCACTGAATTAGCTGAGACACCTTGCTTCAGTGGTTCTCTTAGCACATGGTCAGACGCATAATGTTTTAATTTATCAATGGACAATTCTTATTTTACAGCAATATGTTTATATTTTCTGTTTACTGGTAAAGTTCTCTTCCAATCAATATTAAAATTGCTCTAATAAAACAACAGATATAATATGGAAGGCTTTTTAAGGAGATAAGGAAGAAGAGGAAGCGGATGTCAAGGAAGATTTTACAATCAATTACTCAGAGTAGTTATTGTGCATATTTGTATGTGTGTTTGTTCAGGAAAATCTTTTCAGGGAGAAAATTTAGAAGCAGTTGTCTTGTATTAGTCAACTCATCAGTCCAGCTGAATAGAAGGTGGGAAAACACTGAAAAAAATTAATCCAAAATATTAATTCAAAATCTCTGAGATGTTCCTTCTGTTTAAGAAAACAGTTGTGAATATTTGTGATGTGAATAACCTACATACAAATATTCACTTAGACATGCATTCACACAGGGAGATGCTGCAAAGCCATTTTTAAATCTCTATATAGGTTTAATAATTGTCTGATGGGGAAAAGAAGCACATGATTTAGGAGATTAATTACACAGTGTGAATATCAATCACAAGCTCCTACTATTCAAGCAATAACTCCAGCTCAAATACTGTCTAAGATATCCTTTCACTTAGCATTTGTCAAATAATAAGCAAATTGTCATTGAGTGAAAATAAAGAAAAATGATAATGAATATGCTGTCTTGCAGAATACAGTTTCCTTAGAGTCAGAGTGAAACAGTGGAAGCTGCTGAGGATGGGCAAGCTTGAGCACACATGCTGTGCTGGGTGTGTTTTCTGCTGATCAGCATCCTGCCTGCCTGAGTGAGAGGGGCACAGGGACTGTAATGATCTTTGATCTTTCTGGGAGCACAGCTGTAACATCAGTAACAAGGGCAAGCTTCTGGTGATTGACTGCAAAACAAGAATATAGATAATTCAAAGCCCAGTCTAGTTGGTTCCATAATTTACCCGCTCTTTTTTGTCAGTGGGGAGATGTAGGGATGTGTTAATTTGTATGTACAGCAGTAAGATTGACTAACTATTCAGCCTCAAGATGTATTCAATACCAACAAATAAAAAATGCTATAAAAAAGCATTTTGTGTATATTTGAGGGAAATGTAAAATAACCAGAAGCTTGCTTTTTGACTGAGAAAGTAAGGAGACCTTGTGTGTCAATTGGCAAGGTAAAGAATGAGGTGCAATGTAGAAGGCCAGATCCTTACTCCCTGTGGTGGTTAAGCTCTGTCTGAGAATCAAAGAGCTTAAATGATCACATAATGAAACAGAGCAGTAAGGACCCACTGTAAAAATTCTTGACTGAAAACAGGGAGCTGTGTAGCTAGTAGAGGATTCCAGCTCATATAATTACTGGCCAACAAATGCTTGTGGTAGGACTATAAAGCTCTTTACCAGACCTCTATACTTCACTCTGAAATATGCAGAAAGACATATATACAGGATTTCAGTTTAAGCAGAACAAAAAATTTGATATAGATCATTCCTTTTTATAAGATAACCGGAAGCCTTAAATTAAGAAGTTGAGGATGTAATATGCTGAGAAGACGTAATCACACTTAAAATATCTGGAGAATATAGAGATAGATGAAATTTTTCAGAGGCCTGGTGATTGTCACAAATGGAATTGTCTCTAAGAGATCATGCTGCTGCCTATGCTTTTTAGTTTTGTTTTGGTTTGGTTTTGCCTAGGAGACTAGTCTTCTATATTAATTTTCCCAGGAAAAGAAATCAAGTGCCAAAACTTTCACAATTAAAAAATTTGGATATTCTGAAATGAAATTAAAATTAGAAAAACATTTTATTACAAAGCAAGGAGATGCTATGTAGGCACTTGTGGATGATGACATGACATGGATTCTCACTGTGAGATGATGTACAACTTATCTGTAAATCACAAGTCAAAAGGGCCTGGGCTGGAATCCAACACCCAGTCTCAAACACAAGGACATGGTACATGTCCTGTCATGAAAATTCTGTTTCTCAGAAGAATAATTTACCTAGCCTTGTATGCTAAGTAAGTAGGAGCTGCACAGGGTTAGTCCAGGCTGTATTGGTATCTCTTTGTCTTTGGTGACTGACTTAGGACTCCAGGGGAGTTGCCTTCATGGGTTTGAGAATTATAGTTCAGAAACGTCCTTGAAGGTCATCTTCTGCAAATTTGCTTTGAATCTCATGAAAAAGGCTATTTTATTATTTTCTTGAAGAATATGATTGTAAATGTAATATTATATGCCTTTCAAACCCACTGAACAGAGTCAATCCTTTGTCCTGTCCCCAGTTCTTTGTGAGAGAATTCAACCACACTTTTCCTGGCTTGGTGGAGTACCCTTGACACAAGATTTACAGATGTAAGGAGGGATAAATGCTCTCCATGGCTGCTGTTACAGCTGAGCTCTTATGCTGCTGGGAGTATAAAGCTCACAGAGAGTTGAGAATACTTCTGTAACCTATTGGTCATATTATTAGTCTGAAGCTGGAGAACCTGGATACTAGGAAAAATAGAAGTTGTATTAATGCATTTTATTTTGAGCAGTAACAAGATAAAAATCATATATAATGTTTAATGCCCCTTTCTTACTTAGAAACAGAAATAAGCATTCTAAATGTAACTGCTCTGTCCTCTGCATTGCAGTCAAAAGATGCAGTTTGCAAGTACACACTGCTGACCTGTGCAATGTGCCTGCCCACAGGAAGATTGCTACCACTGTGACAGTCACAGTGTACGTGAGAGGAGTGTTTCCCCTGAACATACGCCTGCTCCCTTTCATAAAAAATCCAGCACCAAATGACAGGTAACAGCACTCCTGAGTTCAGAAGCCCTACAGGTTGCAATAACTCCTTCAGTTGATGATGCCAGGGCTCAAGCAACGTTAAAAGACAAGGTTACTGCAGGAAACTGCTGAATCTTACATTTAGAGGGGTTTTTTTTGTGTGTGTGGGTAAATAGTGGCATACCAAATACATATATATGGTTGAGACAGAAGAATAATAACTTTAATAATCTTTACATCTATAAGCCATCTCGGAAGGATCTAAAGTCAATGAAGATCCAAAAACATATTGTAAATGACTTCCTAAAGCTCAGCACGAAAACAAGGAAGTACCATACCCTCTTATGTTCTTGCACGGTTGCATATTTCATCCTAAAATGCTAAGCACACTTTTTACTTTCATGTCTCAGTTTGTACATGACACTCACTGTGGAAATGCAAGAATATCTTTGCTCAGCTCAGATGAAGCATGCATTGCTATACTCTTCCAAAGTGGTAGACCTCAGCCAGTTTTATTTGAGGTCAAATTTACGATGGATTAACTCTTTGTCAGAGTGTGTGGCTCCTGTGTTGCACTTTGTAGTTTAGAATATATGAAGAGCACTGACAAATGAAGAGTGTTTTCATTTACATCAGTTTTATGTGTTGCCCACTACAACTTTTCTTCCATCTCTAAAATGTTATGACCACTTTTTTTAGCAGAATTATTTTCTGTTTTATTAATAAACTGTGCTTAAAGAGTGCTTCTTCATTTTTAAACCTTGTTATTACTATACTTCAGCTTTTTAACTCCGAGTTCCCAAGCAGGTAAAATTTCTTATTTGCTATGTCTGACTTAGGTGCAGGTAGCAGCCTCTCAGTGAACATTACACAGGAGCTCATCTGGAAATGTAAAGAAGCTCCATACTAAGAGATGTATTTGTGATTTGGTAGATCAATGTCACTGTATGGGTGCCAAGGCTGAAGTAACCATTTGTCATTTCTGGTAAATTCTACACTCTCCAAGCATGCTATGCAAACTCAATCCTCCTGATCTTGCTAAGAAAAGAGGAAATCATTTTTCCTTTTTGTCCATGTGATTTGGCTTCTGAAATGATTTATTGCAGCATATTACTCCGTTGGCTTTAATAATAATATGGTTTCTTATAGGGAAGTGAGTGATGGCCACCAAAAGCATTTTTTGGTTTGTATTTTTCCACAGGAAAGAAAAAAGCAGGTGAGTTTCACCTGTCCAGCTGAAAGACTGTTGTGTGAGGTGGACATACAGCACCACAAATTGCTGCAAGACTGTTGAAATTTGAATGCAGGGAATGTATAGAAGGATAAAACAATTTTTGAGGATGAACAGGAAATCTAAGGATGACAGAAGTAGAAGTCAAACCACTTAGAGAGAAACACTATTCTTCTGCTTGGCTTTGGTGATATAAACTGGTGACATTTAGGAGATATTTCGGTTCTTACTGGGTACAGTTTCAGAAACATTATAGAAAGTACAGTGGTATGGCTGTGGTCATGTTCTGTGGTGGAAGAAACTGGTGAGTCAGGGGAAAATAACTGAATGCAGGAAGTTTTCTTTACTATGTAACCTGGGTAACTGGATCTTTTCTGCCATGCTCTCTGAGCCTGTAAAAGGGCTGTCTATCATACCGTGATAGTCATACCTCTTAAAATAACCGGCAAGTATAATAAGTAAATAATTAAGCAGTAAGTAAACAACTCTTGTTTATGTAATCATATAAAACCAGGATTGCTGAGCAAAAGCATTTAACAATCTGCATAAAATGTGGGAACATGTACAATATTCCTCATAGGAAGCAAATCAGTGGGGGTGGAATTCACACTATGGTGCCCTTTGTTTTCTTAATTATGACTGATCTGTAAGGCTTTCTGTTTATATGGTTGTTGTTTTGTTTGGAGCAACATCAAAAGAGGTCTGTTTTAAGACTACAGCATCTTTTTCTCTGTCTAATACAAGAAAAATAATGTGTACTAGGGCTATATATTGCTGCAATGCATATTGAAAAAATCACGTAACAATTCTGAATGCAGCAGCTCAGTAGTAGTGTGACCTGACTGAGATCAGTGCAGTGGTGAATTAGTGTGGCCGTGTGCTTAGCTCTGCTCCTTTCTGCTTAAGCTATAGCAGTGGTGGACATGATGGCTGCAGCTGGCTTAAGTTGAACTCAGGGAAGACATGAAACACCTCAACAGCTAAGAGCTTTCAGCATTGATCCAACATGAGGGCTTGTTGAGCATGTGCCATCCACAACATGGTTGGTATGCAAATATGATTATAAATCAATCATCTTGCCACATAAATAGTGGGCAGCCCAGGGTTCACTATCTCCCCTGCATGACCACGGTCTGCAGGTTGGGATCTTCCCTTGATCAGGGGAAGTAGCACCTCTCAGGGTTACTCCATGAAGTTGAGAGATTCCTAGCCACAACAGATTCTTGTTAAATGATCACCAAAATGCTAAACTTTGACATCTTAGTTAAGTGTTATAAAAGGTTGACTGTACACACATAGTCCTTTAAACATAAACAACTGACCAAGTCTGGGACTAAGCCTGGATTCAGCTGCACTTAGACTCCCTTCCCAGAAGGAATTTAGAGTCCAAGGGGGTCCTTTGTGAATATCATGGCTCAATGGGAGAGTGTCCCCAACAGTGGTGTCTGACCCTCCCCTCTGTGCAGTAAATAATCAGTGCACTATGCCATCAAATACTCTTCAACCACTGCAGCTTTTGCTATCAAATTTCTTTTTATTTCAATAAATATATTGGTGGTTCTCTTTAACAAGTGAAGTTAACTTCATTGTTGAGCATCACTCCATCCTCAACAATTAAGCAGCAGCAGTAAACTACAATAACACTAAATTGGTTTTGGCTTTGGAATACAAAAGTGCCTTATAAGCTGCAAGTCAAGAGGCATACTTTGCTAACAAAAATGTTAGGATGGACTCAGGGGCTGAGATACCATGGCTGATTTATAATAGAAGCCTTCCACACACAGAGCTGTATTCAATTCTTCTCTCCCTGGAATCCATAGAAAGCAAGTTAAAAGCATGATCTGACACACAGCTGGAACCAAGCAGCAAGTCATAATATTCCTATGCTTCTGAGGACTGCAATCTGACTGTTAGTAGCTTGCTGGGCATGGCTACAACAGAGGTGTGCAGTTAATCTCATGTGTGAAATATATCAGTTAATTTTTGCTTAACACAAAGAGATAAAAAGGCATAGCTTGATTTTTTTTTTCCTTTTCTTACCACCAGTGATGGCAATAAGTTATGGTTTCCAAAGAAAAGCAAGGGTCAGTGACTGTTGAGTTGCTGTACTAATTTGGCAGCAAAAAGTATGACAGAGGAATTTTATTTGTATGCCTGGAGTGTATTGTTGCCAATAATCTGCCTAGTGTGCTTGCACCTTGGGCATCTTCCACATTATTAGAAAAGTGCTTTTCTGCCAGCCCTCCTTACAGTCACTTCATCACCATGCTCAGCCATTTTCTAATGGTGTTTGATTTCATCTGTGTGAATTTAAGCTCTGTTGTCACACTTAGCTTTGCAAATCTTTTTTTGATGACAAGAAAATTCTACAGCATTAAACTATTTATAGTAAAAGAGGGTTTTAGCTCTTTTAATTTTTTGTGAACAGATCTTTTATCTTTAACACAAACCAATGCCTCATGCTAACACTCACAATTTATCTTATCAAACTAAAGATATCCAGCGAGGTCTTTGTGTTGGAAGCACCAAAAGCACATACTTTTATATAGTAATGCTTTCATAAACCAAATCTTCACCTTGTTTTTGAAGTGCACTCTCATCCTTTTTTTCTCTTTGAAAAATGGAAATATTTTAAAATATGCTTTTTTCATTTTTTGCTAGGAGATATGACAGCACACTTGGACATTTCCAATTTCTTTCTTTAACCTTGTAATGTGGCAGAGTCTAGAAATTCCTATTTTATATTCTTACCAAAGTGTTCTTATGACCAAAATGTCACTTAGATATTCCTTCAGAATGTGAATAACTGTGTAACTTGCACCCTTCACGCCTGAATCTTCCCACACCATTTTGCTAATGCAACAATGTCCCCTTCTGAACAAAAGCCTAGTTAAAGTTGTTTCTGTTTTCAGGTTAAAGCCTCCTGCAACAGTTGTAGAAGCGTAAGTATTAAAAAAAAATCAAATTAAACCCACATCTTATGATACTGTTGTTACAATTTCCTATATCTCTGTCATAAAATTTTCATGAAGCATTTTTTTATTTTTAGCCCTCTGCATATAACAGAAGAAATATGATCAAAAATCTGACTCACTAAACACAGCTTTATGTCATAGTCAGGAAGACTTTGAAAGACAAAGAAATTGTACCTGCTTATAGAAACTGGGCAAAAAAGCATCCTTGTAACTTTGAAAATCTCTCCATCAAGTTCCATCTTTGCTCTCATTACTAACTGTCATGGTTTCCAGTTCTTTAGAAAGAAAGGGTGAGCTAGGATGGTGAACTGCTGTCTTTGCAGCAAGACAATCTTCTACAGATTTAAAGTTGTCCCTCAGTTGTGCTGTTCCCATTTACTGATATATTTAACAATAATTTGGTGGAGTCAGCTCTGCTCAGGTCTTCTGAAGACTCAGGGAAATGATTGATGTTGGTAGTGGTTGTTTTGGTTTGTTAAACATATGGAGGAAAAACTGTCTTACTGTCATGTGGCCTCAGTGAATCCAGATGAGACCATAATTCACATCTCTAGGGAGTACTTAGATTTTTTTCTTTTTATTCCCTGGATCTCAGAAGGGCTGGCATGAATTTGAAGCCTCGGCACCTGATGTACCCTGAGCCAGACTGTGCCTGCAGGGAGGTACAGTGACCCCCATGCTCTCCAGGACCCCCAGAGCAGAAACATGTCCCACACATCCACAGTGACACTGTGTGTCAAACGGGACACTGATCTCTGTGGATCCCACGTGAGCAGTATATGCCAAGTATCTCTGCTCAGTAGCATTAATCAGGACCTGTATTTTACCAAGATGTTCAGCCTGAAAAATAGACCTGGTTCAAGGAAGTTTAGGCAATTGCCGCTGGGGTCAGCTCACAAGGTGCTGCTGTTGGTCTGGTAGCAAAGTCCTAAGGAATGGGATTTTTTTTTGCAAGACCTGCTTTGCTCCCACGGCTGCCTTCTCCTCCCACTGGTATTTATGTACTGGTGTTATTTGCACAATCTCAGCTTTCTGCTTCTATGTTCATTTAAGTGAATGAGAATTCTCATATCTCAAATTTACCCCAAGTCTTCTCCTTCTATTCCTTGTCCTCGTAAGTTCATTTGGGTACCTTAAGTACTCATTTGAGGCACTTGATTTTTATATTCCTTTTTTTTTTTTTATTTGTGACTACTTATTCTGTGTGCTCTGTAAGTTCAGTGGGCCTAAAATGTTCTTTCTGTTATTAGCATCCCCTCTGAAAGAGTTCTTGTGTCCATAATTCCTTCTCCATTCTCCCACCTCTTCTCTAGTTAACTGTCTCTGGTACTTCATAGTATATATCTGGATTGATTCCAAATACTTCCAAATATCTACATGCCTGAGCTTATTATGTAAGACCAGGCGATGCACACACCAACACACAGGAATGATAAATCACTGTCCCTAAAGCTACACATAAAAATGTCTGGTAGAGATATTTTCTTTGAGATTCCAGCCAGTCTTGGCCTAAAAAAACATCCTGAGATGCTGCTGTGTGAATATCAGAATGCCATTACCTACTTGAACCTTGATGATAGGGTAATTTTGGGATGAATTTGTTCCTTACAAAATATGGGGTTAATTTCTAAGGATGTAACTAATGTGAATTTCATACAAGTAGTGATGTAACTAAGGTATTTTAATTGCCAAACTATATATAGGAATTTCATTTTGTAGAATTACTCCATTATATGGAGTATATATATTCCACTATGCTAAAAAACCCTACATCTTTTTTGTTTTTCAAGGTTAACTATGTGAGATATACTTTAGTGTTATATGCTTTATTGTTGTAGAATTTATGAATTCAAAATATAGAGGGTGACCCTAAGGAAGGTCTAAAGACCTTCAGCAAACTCAAGGACTGTGATCACGTCTCTCTGACTGTTTGTAGAGTAAGTTTGGAAGTGCAGCAGGGTTTGTAGTATGTTCTTGTCTCAGTTTGTTATTATATTTTTGGGTATGTAAACTATTATAATTTGAATTTAGCTTATGACACACAAAAAAATTGAATTTTTTTATGCATCTGACTTTTTGGTACATGTTAATTCTGAAATCCCCAACCATTTGTGTACTTTACCTTGTAAGAATAGGTGGCAACTTTAGGAAGGATTATATCTAATTACGTTGAGTCAGGATTTTGAGCAGCTAAATACGCTACACTCTATGTTCCTAAAACTGTTTTTATTTCTCCAGTAGCTGTAAATTATAGTTTTGATTAAAGACGTGGTTTCACCAATAGTCCAAAAATCTAAATAGTCACCAACCTATATAAATAAAGACTATTTATATATGTTAGCATAATGACTCTGGACTGATATACTTCTCTAGTTCCATAAAGTGTACAAACCTGTTTTCCTCACAGGATATGGTGAGGGATATTGCCCATATTGAGGGATGGCAATCTAACATTATAAAACACTGTGACTTGACTGTGACATGACTGTGGACTGTACTGCTGCCTGAATAGGTTCACAGGCTACAGAGATAAAGGAGAACAACATGACATTTGTCTGGGCTTGAGAAACCTTTTGAGAAAATCCATCACAGAAGATTGAAAAGGAATGCTAGTACACAGCCAGATAAAAAGTAGAGTCACAAGTGGTATAATGGGGTTGGTTAATTTAAAAAAAACAAAAACCAAAACCACTGAATAGGTGTAAAAGGGCATTAAGAAGACTGTAATGTTCCATGAATTCTGTGGTGGAACAAATTTGCCAAGGACAGAGAATAATTTTGTGTTATACATAGTTAAAGAAGGTGCTCAAATGAACCTCTCAGAAAATAAAATGTGTACTTTTCATGTGTTTCTTTGTTTATTGCCTTGTTTATCCCTTTATTTCTCAACTGAATATAAAACTAAATAAGAAAATAGGCAAATAGCAGAAAATATGTGTTTCAGTGGAAGTGTAATTTTGATGCTTGATCTTTAAAAACTTGTCACTAGCTGATTCTGTTTAGAAAAAAGGTATCAAAAAATCTGTGCATCTTTTTTTGATGGGATGATATTAATCTACTCATTAAATACTGGGAAGAAATACTGTGGATTCAGACTCAGACTTCTTTGATCCTTAGAGGAAAGGTCTATATAGTTTTTTCATGGAGAGCTCGCACACACTCTTCACATCAATGATTTTGGGATATAGAAGAGTTGAGTTGTGAAAACAGAAAATCCGTTCAAATTTTCTCCTGAAGTGAGAAATTTTATGCTATTAAAGTGGGCTGAGACAATCTTTGGTTCTACTAAAGTCAATCGAGAATTATGGCTTTGCCTTCAATAGTACCAGGGTTTAGCCTTGTGTGTTTATAGATCAGAAATTCTTTAAACAAACAGTGCATCATATTTACACAGTTTGCTAATCCACTTCTCTGAACCAAAACACAATTCCACTTTCCTTTTATGTTTGCTCCTTTCTCAAGCAAGAGCAGCATTACAGAAGTCAGCAAACAATGTCATTCTGTTCACAGTAAACATGTTCTATTTTCAGAGAGAATGACTACAAAAACATCAGCCTTGCTCTTTATCTCAGACCGTGCCAGAACAAAGTTTGAGACCATCTGAGTAAGCAAAAGCTTACATCCATTTTATTTTTTTCTGTTCACTAAGCTGCACTGGTTACAAAATGAGATTGTTCCATTTAATATTTTTTTAAATCATTTTAGGTTATAGAAAAATTACATGTATTTCATCTTTGAATGTAAAATAATCTGTATCATCATACTAGAGTAATTCCATGTTTTGGCACTTTTTTGGCTACTCTCTAAATCTTTTTATCTTTTCCTGCAATAGGATAACCTAGAGCTATAATAAACCCCTTATTAGTTGAAGAAATTTTAGGGTTTTGGAATAAATAAAAAAGGAATTTTCTTCTAGAGCAGAAATAAAAATTATGAATATTTTGTGAAGCTCTTTACCATTTTTTTTTAAAGTAGCTTTGCCTTGTTTAATCACAAAAGGAAGATCCTCATAAGAGTTCTTTTGTACTCACCTTCTTCTCTTCAGTCTCACACTGCCATTACTGTGACATTGAATGTAGTACATTAAGAATATTTTTTGTTGTTTGCAAAATTTTTATTCTAGTGTACCTTTATCAATTTACTGGCATTAGTTAATTGAATTTTGCACATATCACAAGTCAAGCCTGTGATTAAGTGATTTTAAGACACTGAATACAAATAGTTTTATTTTATTGGGTAGAGCAAGTATTTGGGTATTAATCTGTAGTTCTTTTTTCTAAAGGCCCTCTTTAGTTTTTGATAATCATATCCAGGAGAAAATTGTTTAATTTCCTGTCTAGAATTCAGATAATTTTATTGTCTACTTTTTTAGTTCCACATTTTTTCTAGAAACATAGAGCAATACATTTAATTTTATTTTTTCTTTTCTTTTTTTTTTTTTTTTTTTTTTTTTCCCAGAAATATCTAGGCTATCCAGTTATCTGCACTCATTACAGCTTAATCTTGGTTTCTTGGAAATACTAGTGTAAATCAGAATTAAACATAAGAGTCTACTAGAAAGTTTATTTCCTTTCTAGATTATGGAATATTTAAAACTAGCAAGAGAAATATACAAAAGATTGTTATTTAATTGCTGAGCTGGAAGACCTTTCTGAAGTTGTGAATTTTCCTTCCACCTTAACCATTTTCACTCTTTCCTGCAATCCTATATAATCACTGTAGAAGCCTGGGCAGCAAGGAGTTAATGCGTTGCTGATGGCATTTCAGGTGGACAACTTGGACCAGGATGTGCCTGAAATGGGGGGGCTGTAGGAAGGTAGGGAGCACCTTTCCAGAGACAGTTTTCCTTGTCCAGGTCTACGGTCACTGCACGGTGTGCGGTGCAAGAACAGAAAGGGGGACAAGGAGTGGGCAAGATCAATAGAGGGAGACTGAGGCCTCAAAGCCTGAGACCAAGCAACAGATTGAGACCTCAAAGACCCTGGGCTCCTTTGCAGGTAAGTCCAGAGGACTGGACTGTGCATGCTAATTCATTTACATCCCAGTCCCAGGGCTGGGAAAGCTTACCTGTAAAAAGGTGCCCACACAAAGCTCAGGTGGCACCTCCAGGTGTCATCTAGACAGACCCTGGGCCCTTTCCTCTGCTATCTGATCTCCCTTTCAGTTTTCTCTTTCTTCCCTCTTTCTTTTTATTCTTTTATTGTTATGATAATTATTAGAAGATAGGGGCAATATATATACCAATTTCCATGCTGAGTGTGTAGCTTGCTAACAAAACTTTGTGAGCTTTTTTTTTGATCCTTTTGGCTTTCAATGTTCTATTTGGACCACGGGCACCTAAAAAACTTGTGTCCTCCTTTCCTTGTAGGAGTGGGACATGACAATCACATTTGTCACTGATTTTACATAATGTAGGAATAACCTTACAGTCTTTCTTTAGAAATACTACTCCTGTAGCAACAATTTTTATAGTGAAGGATGGATATTAATGAAGACAGCAGTGAATGACATTGATGTAGGAGAGATCAGCAAAATGAGAGAAGCAAAACTGCAGTTATTAGTAATTGAAGTTCAACGATAATTAAAAATATTGCCAGAATTCCCAACGAACAGAGTATCTCTGCCATGTGTGTGACTGAAATATTTAATATGATTTAAAAGATGAAGAGCTGAGCATTTGTTATCCCGAAACACATATTCTTCTTCCCTTTGTAATCATTTTTTGGAGCCCTTCTCCTCTGTAGAATCTCAGTTAAATTAGAGGACTGACTTGAGCTGTTGCATGTCTGAGACTCTCAGTGGTGTATGAGCATCCATCACAACACATTGATTCCACTGGGACTTGCATGTAATATGAATTTTGCCCTTTGACTAATATTTGTTAAAAAACCTTTTGAAACCTATCATCCTTTCAGTTTGTAGCTTGCCCTTTCATTCAAACTCTATACTTAGTGAAACAGAAATTCCAGCCTAGATCATATAAAATGCTTATTCAATTCTATATCTTTTCCTCATTAAGCAAATTAATATTTTGGCATTGTATGAAAACAAAACATTACTTTTCCTTAAGGGAAATTATTAAAACAAAAAATATTTCAAACACTCATGGAATCATAGAATCATAGAATGGTTTGGGTAAGAAGGGAAATTTAGGATCCTCTAGCTCCCATGGGCAACGCCATCTTTTACTAGATCAGGTTGCTCAGTGCTCCATCCAACCTGGCATCACTAAACTCTGTTGTCCTCCATTCAAGTTACCCTCTGAACTGATTGGAGATGAATCGGCAAGTAGTTTTGGTACTGACTAAAGTGACTTTTAGGTTCAGTTGGCCTTTCTTTACTGAGTGAAAGAAATTTATCCATGCCTATGGTTTAAGTTGTTATAAATGCTCCTGCTGTGGGTTTTTCTTTTGTTTATTTTTACCAATTGACTTTTATGGAATCAAAATCAGTCAACACACTTTTGCTGGCAAATAATGAAAAGAACTTTGTTATATATTCCCAATGTTTTGTGAGAGATTCAGTCTCCAGTTAAAAACCACAGATTATACTAACAATTAATGGCATTATGCTTTATTTTTATATTCACATTTTTTATTTTTTTCACATTTCACTCTCAGTGGGTGAAATCAGTCTATTGTAACAGAAAATTCTTCCTTCATTCAGAACTGATCATGTGGAGAGGGGAATTTTGAACAAGGCTGCCACACTGTTCCTGTGCCATTACTCCTCGTGTTTCATTTCACATTAAATTGCATTACTTGAATTTGCATAAATGCAGCTCAGCACAATAGCCCTATAGTCACCCTGCAGAGCTACTAGGCTTTTTGGTACCAGGTCAATCAGGCAACTGTTCCAGTCCTATCCCAATGGTACAGAGCTATCCCAATGTACTCACTTGAACAGAAAAGTCAGAGAAGATTCCCTTAGTTTGGGAAAAAATCAATACAGATAGATTGAGTCACCTAAGAAAATCACATTCAGAAAACATACTGCTGTGCTGGGGAACTTTTCTTTCAGATAATATTAGCCAAATATATTTCTAGGCATGCTTGTATTTTTGCTTGGTTACTGTCAAATCCCAATGACAAATTACTTGATGCAAGCAGAAAAATTTAATGAAAATTTACATTAGATTTTGAGATCTAGCTGTAGTTCTGTATAAGGTGAATTAACTGTATTTAATAATTTAAAGAAGTGTTTTCTTTCAGATGCACACAGATTTCTGTCCTGTGCCCCTTCATTTCATGTCAATGCACAATTATGAACTTCTTTTACAGCTTTCACAGTGTGTCTTTTCACAGTTCTCTGGCTTCCAAGATATACAGCATTGTGTGCCACAGTGCAGTACAAGAGAGATGGTAGAGCTGAAGGCAAAAGCAGGATGCAGTTCATGCATTTATGTATTTGGATGGGAGGTAGAGCAAAATTTTAGGATTATATATCCTTAAAATGCTTAACCTGAGGTGAAATAAAGCACCTTCCCTGTTTCCAAAGCTGGCACAGATAAGCCTTCTCCTGCAGGACTGCTGAGGCTTACTACTGCTAGACTAAAGACATCCTTTCAGACAGGTTTAGCAAGCTGTTAGTAATCTGAAAACTTCGGAACTGTCATTTTTTATAAACCATTTCCTTCTACAAAAAGAAATGTAAATGTTATGATATGAGTACTGGAAAATATTCAAAACCCTATCTGCTTACCTATGTCAAGATCTATATTCCAGAAAAAAAAGAAGCTGTGCAAAACTGAGATATAATTGATGAATTTCTGATTGAAATAGACTGTCAGGCTCTTAATAGCAACAAATACATAGAGTTTTTATAAAAAAGGTTATATTCTTTAAGTGGAAAAATGCTGCTCTAGAGTCCTGGAAATATAAAATTCAGCAGACCAACAATTTCAGTGTTCAAACACATAAAGCAGTTTTGGTGAGATATGTTTAACTGACACCAAGAAGCTTATTTACTTCTCTGTTTGGGCTTCAATTACCTCATATGAAAGGGAGGAGAAATGGGATTTTATGCAGCATGTAATAACTGTCATACAGGAAATAGGCTGATTTTAATGACAGTTCTTTAATATTGCAGGTAGCCCAATTCCAGTTGAAACTGGAATTTGTGTCTATCAAAGAACTCAGTTTTTATTAACTGTCTTATGGGTTCATTTTTGTAGATTAGATTTGTAAAGTAGCATGGCTTTTTTTGTAAAAAGGTTGAAGCCTAGACAACAACTTGATCAAGGGGTGGAAAACTGCTAATCTCTGGAGTGGTAAATTAGCTAGTCTGGAGATTTTGCCCCCCCGGTTAGATTAATTCAATTATTTGAACAGATTAGGTATTCCTGTGCTGTATTTCACTTGCCTGAACAGATGGCAAGAGTAAAGTGCAACAGTTTATTTGCTGTTCCTGATGATCTGCTTCTTTGTCCAGTCAGTAAATGTCTTAAATCTACAAGTTATGTTGATCCTGCCCCACAAAGGCATTGAGAGTCTGGATATCACAAATATTCTCAGCACCTGTGCTGAGGTCATAGTTGCTCTTAAATTTCTTTAGGCTGGAGGAAAAAGTTTAGACCCTCCAGAGAGCAATTCAAGTCTTTGATGAGCTTACTTATCCTCTCACTGAACTTATGTTTGTCCATGCATTGTACAATATGATCATACTTAGATCCCTTAGAGAGATAACCCCTTAGAGACTTGTCCAGTTCACAGGACCCAGGTTTTCAAGGGATGCAAATGTAGACATGAGATTTACCTGGGCATCCAGAAGTATTTTCAAGAATGATGAAAAACTGCCTCACAGGCAGTGTCTGTCTGTATGTCTTTTATGCCTAATTATCATTTAAAATTTGACCTACTTGCTATCAAACATTAATTTACTTATGGTTGTTTCTGGATAAAGGTGATTTATCTGTACAGAGCCGCAAGAACATCGTCATGGGTACACTGGATTAATTACCTTCTTGATTATAGCATATATTTATAGATGGAAAGGCAGAGCATTTCAGAAAGGCCTAGTGATAAGGAAGTCATTGATTCTATTTCAGTTGTTCATCAGAGGGCTCAAAAGTAATTTGTTTAAAACAAAGCTCATCAGATCTCTGCACATTCTAGTCCCTAGGAAGTTTCACTTTGTCAGATTCAGGTTGTGCAACGAAACTCTTTGTTGAAGGGACTGGGTTTTGTCTGTCTCCATCTAATCTGTGAAATTTAAGATGCACCTCTCTCCTCTCAAAAGAGGAGAATTTCACTTAGACTGGTCACCCCCTTTCACGAGGATTCATCTGCACCTCTTGTAAATCTTGTAGAAAGGCAGCAAACAAAATAAGAGAGAATGTATAAATAATGTATTAACCACCACATGAAACTATAAAATCTTCTTCTTTTAAATATCATTAACTTTTTCTCTAAAAGGAGGATGGAAGAGGTAAGAGCATAAAATGTTTAATGATATAAAACTAAACTATATTGAGAAAATACCATATTCCACAGATCTTATTGGTGGAATCACTTTTATGGCTGGAAAAGAATGTCAGCATGACAAACTTGCAGAAAATTAATGAATTGAATTTAAAATATGTTTGTGGGAAAATTGTGGATTTTTTAAGTGATGTATTAGATTAATTTTTAATATGATCCATTAATGTTTTAATGATGGTCATATTTATCAAATTAAAGTTTCAAGTGTTACTAAAGCTATATATATATTTTTTTTTTAAATTGAAATTTGTATTTTTCACTATGAGGACAGTTGAGCAGCAGAATAGATACTCCAGGAGTGTGTGTAGGCTCCTTCTATAGATGTTTTCAAGACTGGAGTGGAGAAAGACCTAAGCAGCTGGTTCTTCCCCTAGAGCTGGCTATGCTTTGATCAGAAGCTTGAACAAGAGACTTTGTGAGGTTTCTCCCAGACTAAATTATCCTTGATGGATACAGAATTTTTAGGGAAGATGGGCTGGGACTGAAAGGAGAAGGAGTCACCCTTTAAAGGAGAGAGAAACGTGGCTTTGTTGAGCTTTGTCTGGGCACAGGTGATGAGTCAGCTGAGCCTGTGAGTCAGGATTACTCAGGCAGAGTAAGATCAGTGATATTCTTAGTGTCTGCTGTAGACAATTTGGTGAGGAAGAAAAAATTCTTCCTGAAGAGACTTTTCCCTGAAGAATAGTCAGAAAGCAGGATCCCAAGCCACGATTTTAGAAAACAGATTTTGTGTTGTTCCTGTATTTTCTTGGAAGGATCCCATGAGAGAGAACACTGGAGAAAAGAGTCCAAAAGAGCTGATATTCAGCATCACCTGGTCCAAGCTCAAGAAAGGTCTTTATTGATAAGCAGGATGCCAAGTAAATTTGTCATGAGACTTGTGTAGATGAAGGAAGGATTCATGACAAAATTCAGACATAAAAATGAAATGGAAAAGAGGTGGAATTAGGGACAGATGACATGGAGGAAATAGAAAAGCATTGACTGAGATCAAAATACTGAATGCCTTCCTTGACTTAGTCTTTACTTGTAAGGTTGGTTTTCATGAATATGAGATCTCTGAGACAAGGCAGAAGGTCTGAATTAAGGAAGACACCCATATGGTGTCCGTCCTTGTCTGTATCTGACCAGGGAACATTTAAACACACCAGACAGATGTAAGTTTGAGTGAGCTGACAGGATGCACCCACAAGTGCTGAGGGAGAAAACTGGCACTGAGATAGCATTGTCATCTATGAAAGGTCATTGTGACTTGGAGAGACTGCTGAGCACTAGAAGAAAGAAAATGTTGTCTCTACCTCAAGAAGAGAAAGAATGCAGATTCAGGGAAATACAGACCTGGCAACCTCACCTCAGCCTTGTGAATGCAATGGAGCAAAACTTCACGTAAATAATTTCCAGACCCATGAAGGAAGAAAAGGTTACTGGGGAGTCATCAAAGGGGATATCTTGCTTAATCAGCCTGATAGTTTTCTGTGATGAGACTGTCATGCTGCATGAGAAGGGAACAGTGAACATTGTTTTATTGTTAACATCGACATAGGCAAACTGAAAAAGTACAGGTTAGAAAAAGAGATGGTGAGTGGATTAAAAACTGTCTGAATTGCTGGCATCAAAGCTTTGTAATCAGCAGCAGTCAGGCCAGTTTCCTTCTCTCGCAGGGATTAGCTTCAAGGCTGCCTGGGGCCTCAGTGAACAACAAGGTTATACAAAAAAATGAAAGAAAGGCATTCTGACAAGGAGGAAGCAAGATCTTCCTTTTTTTCCCATGAAATGCAAACTTAGTGCTGCAAAATATTCAAGTAGCTTGAAAAGTCATGATCCTGATTTCTAACTAGTTTGTTTATATCATAATGGCAACATGATAAACACATATACAGGGGTGCATTTCTGAAAATAGATAGATAAATCCAACCAAATCAGAAAAACCTTTCTTGAGAAAATGTAGTGAATTTAAGAGGAACTTAGAAAATTCTATGAACATATTATTCTGCTTTTAAGTGACCTATATGGTTTAACAAAGAAATTATGTCATTGGACACAAAACCTGATTTCCTTTTATGGAAAATACTGATGTTTATACATGTAACAATTTCTTTAAAAAAAAAAAAAAAAAGCAATTTGTAAACAATTCAACAAATATTTCAATTTTGAAAATGACTAAAGGAGACAAAATTTCTTTCTTTTATATCATCAAATGATGATAGTTCAATTCAGGAAACTTTTCCAACTCTTACATTCTACAATTTTTATATTTCATGAATAATATTACTGGAGATAAATAGCCCAAATAAATTAACCAGAAAACCTACACAATAGTACTAGCATTTTCATGTAAGCCCTTCAGAATGTAATTACATGTTTCAAAAGGAAAAAAAAAATCTGAAAAAAAAAATAACTACATAATAGAAGCTCTGTTATGCAGATAAAATCCATCTATAATTATCATGAGCATTAGCAGAGCTCCCACCTGGCATGTTAACTTTCTGTACATGAGAATCAACAGCAGTTTCACCCTTAATTAAAGTAGGTATTGCAAAAGACTTGGCCCTTTTCTCATTTATTCCTTTTATCTTATTCCCTGTCTTTTCTGCTGAAATATGGTGTTTATATAGCTACAGAAGTTTTGCCAGCAATATTTCTTAGATCTTCTAATAACCCCTTGAGCATGAATATGCTTTTCTTTTACAATCTACAAAATCCTGAAATTTTAACACATTTTGCCTTATTCAAAGTGTTTTTCCTTTCTTCAAATGCTTCACAAAAATTTCCTACCAAAGCCCTAGAGGGTTGCTATTTTTCTTAAATGTTACAGGAAAAGTAGTTGATATATATACCACAGGGTCCCCTTACAATCAGTAGCAGGAAACACAAAATCCCCACAATCCCCAAAAAGAAAGAGCAGAGAAAATAGCAATCTTGATTTAGAAAATGGAAAAAAAACCCTGCTATCAGACTGAACCTTCCTGCTGAAAGCTTTTTGCTTGTTTGTTTGGGGTTTTTTTCCCATTTATATTTATCAGAGGGTAGTATCAAAGAAGAGGGGTAGCATTTCATCAAAAAGATGTTCCAATTTTGATCTTTATGATTCTGTTATATTTACAAAGAGTGGTGTTTAACCAGAAAACTGCTTCCCATGGAGAGAGAATTGAAAACATCTTGCTAGTCTCACTAGGCACTTGTATTACACTTCTATCATTTTCTTTCATATCTCTTCCTCAAAAACTGTTTACAAGTAGTTTAACTTCTGATATCTAGGCTGCAATTTTCTAGACTCTTAGTCATTAGGAAAAAACTGTCACAAGTATCACACAACTTAAGCCAGACATCTTAAATAAATCAGACAAGTAAAAGTGACAGTTTATTTTCCCCGAATACTTATGTAAGGTTTCTAATTTTATTAGCTCAGGTGTAAAACTAGAGGAGATAAATTCCAGGCTCTGAGAACTGCTGCAGAAGTTTTATGCTTTCTTTCCTTCTCAAACCTGCATTGTCCATTCAGAGAATTTTTTTACTCTGAATATTCCCTTTAGCTACTGAGTTTTCCTTGCTTATGATGATTTATAATTACCTCTGAAGAAAGAATCAAATTTTAAGCTCATAAAGCAGGGGCTGTCTGCCAGGAACCAGTTAGATATTTGGTACTTCATTCAGCAATTGGAAGATTTGCAACATTCCACAAAGCCAGATTATTGTCTATCCAGTGTCTAATTTAAAACAGATTTAAATAGAGTTGTCAGTGATTGAACAGAAATTATAGGAATTAATTTCAGTCAGCTATTGATGTTTGCATCTGGTCTAATTACCCAAAATTTTCTTTAGAAGCAACGAAAACCACACAACTTGGTAATTAATTTGATCTGATTTTGATGTGTGCCTTAGTAGGAATCATGTTCTAACTATCCTTTTTCTCTTTTTTTTACTATAAAATGATCTCTGTTGACCAGTTCAGACACAGATGTCTTCACTGCTTTTTCATATAGAACAACATCTTATTGCAATTGCCTTCCACTGCCTGACCCCTTTGTGGTGACTGTGGCTCTTTGTCTCTTGCCTTCACTTGTAAGCTCTTCAGAGCAATGTAAAACACTGTACAATGGATGACAGGTTATATTGGGTGCCAAGGTACAATACTGTACTACAGGATAAATACCAATCATCATAATGATAAAATATAATAAAAGTATTAATACAGGTAGAACAGAAAAGGATCAGCCATTTGGACTATTTTTTGAAAACTGAAACATTTATTCAAGTGGATTCATGAAATCCACTTATAATAAAAAAGAGGGATTACTACCAAAAGTATTCAAGTCATGCATTAACGTCACCATATAAACTTACGTTACAATCCATCATATTCTGATTAGTAGTTTTCCTAAATGCTAATAAATTAAAACTACAGAATTCTTAATCTAACAGCATGGAGTGCTGTAGTTTCTGAAGGGTGATATTTCATTTGCTGGAATGAAAGTATTATAACATCTCTCCAATTCTCAGGTAGTTATATTTCCATGCAATTAACTTCAGTGTCTTTCTCCATTCCTAGATTTAACAAGGATTTTGTAAAGTATTCACTTTACAAAGAGGATAAACTGATGCATTCAGTCATTACTAACAAATGTGTACACTTTTATTAACAGAAAACCTGTGGGTTTTTATGGAAAAAAAATCCAGAGTGACTTTTTCATTATGATTTTAGTCTGTTAATTTTCTAAATTTTAAAAATTTTGAAATTTTTTTTGTCTAAATTTTGAAAAAAGAACGATGTGAAAGCTGTGAAAGTGGAGCTCAACAAAAACACATGAATCCTGTTGCTTTAAAGATCCAGCCTAAATCTTTTTAAAATAGCAAATTAAAAAAAAAAAAAAAATAACTGGTAGGTTCCAGTTCTTTCCACATACAGGCTGACAAAGAGGAAGAAAAGATGCAGGGCAGAACGGCAGATTTTGAAAATCTAAAAATGTTTCCAGAGCTGGCATGGAAGGTATAGCTTGCAGGACAAAATTATCCAGGTGAATTTATATATATTACATTGCTGATTGTAACTGCATGGTCAAAGGGTTAATGGCCTCCTGTTTAATAAAACCATCAAAAAGACTCAGAAACACAAGGCCAATGAGAAAGGAAAAAAAATTGCTGTTTGACACTAAAGACTATGTCTTAGGTCTGCTGACAGTGAGGAAAAAAAGAGAACACCTGCCCCCCCAAAAATATTTATTTAGCTGCTTGACAGCAAAAGATAACAGGAAAGTATTTGATTCATGTTTAATATAATCTCATACATATATATTCAAAACATTCAACATCCCTCAATTTAATCTTGTTAAATGACCTAAAGTTGTGATTTCTTTATTTACATAAAGCACTAACTTCACATTATTTATTTGTTTGATTGCATTATTTGGCTTAATTTGATTGCATTATTTGGTCTACCAAAGTAATTTGAAGTCATTTAACATTAATATTAAACATATTTTTTTTGTTATAGGCAGATACATTGACAGGAAAGACCTCACAAGCTTTTTACAAGACCTTTTTCTTTATCTGTTAGTAGCTATAGGCTCAATGCTAATAAAATCACACATATTAACTATGGTTGGAGATTGATAGCAGACAATGTAGACAAAAAGCAATAGTAGCCAAATGATAAAGTACTTATTCCCTAATTGGGATGTATGCAAATAAAAACTTTTATATCTGATGTAAACACAGAGAATCTTCTGAAGGTTATAAACCTCCAGTGAACTCTCATTTTGCATAGGACTTCACCTTAAGATTCAATATCAAGTAAGTTACAGGATTCTGCCTTAACAGAGCAAACCATAAAATACTGATGCATTTTTTTTCTGAGTTCAATCCTATTTTTCAATAAATATTTTTTCAATCCTTTTCCAAAAATAGCTCAAAAACAGAAGAGACCATAGTATCCAGATTTTGAATTCCATAGTGCTATTCAAAGTAATTGAATTGTTCTTCCAAGAAATTCCCCCTTAGTGCACTCCAGAATTCTCGTTTCTCTCTGTTGGAGCACCTCATATGTATCTTGTATTCTATCAATCACTGATTAAGAATCTTAAGCCTTTTAATTTTCCTTCATACCAGAGCTTTTTCAAATAAGAACTTTCATCTTATTTTAGTCCATGATGTTTGCTTTAAACATCTAAATCACACTATAGAAATCTCTGATTACTATGATCCATCTGGTCAGGTGCTCCTGTTGATCACAAACTGAATCTAGACATCTACCCACACCTGCAGAAAAATGCCTACCCTGTGGATATCTAAATTTGTCAGATTAATTCTTCCCTTGATGTCTGGCCTTGTGTCAATATTTTTAAGACTCTTTCATGGATTTTTGTAATTTGATCAATATTGAAATCTTCTACAGGGCTATGATGCCAAAATTCTTGATATATTTTGGGAATTTTTAAAGCTGCTGCCTGATTCCTCCATTTGGCAGGCCATTAATGAGCTCAGATTCCCAGTACATCTCTTTGAAAGATATCAGAAGGGGAGGACGTTAGGAGCCTTGAAATTTCCAATTGATTGAGAAACAATGATATTTTTATCCTGGTATAGATATCCTGAACATGTGAAAACTTATTTCACTGATTTTTATGTGTACATTTTCAAGCATATATTTAGCTTTATCTTTAGCATATCTATACATATATTGGTCATCCTCTTCTGTAAAAGGAGAAGAGCAGTTCCTTTTCATTACAGCATACAATCATAGAGCCATGGTACGGTTTGGACTGGGAGGAGCATTTAAATGTTGTCTAGTTCAACCCCAATCCCACAATGAATAGGGTCATCTTCAACTTGATCAGGTTACTCAGAGCCCTGTCCAGCCTGACTTTGAATGATCCTAGGAATGGAATACCCACTTTCTCTGTGGGCAGTGGGCAAGATGAAACCTGAGCCAGTGTTTCATCACCCTTGCAGTAAAATATTTCTCCCTTATATTTAGTAGAAATCTAACCTCTTTCAGTTTAAAGTCATTACTCTTTGTCTTATCAGACCCTTATTAGATGTTTGTTTCTATTTTTTTTATAAGTCCCCTGTAAGTACTGAAATGCTGCAATTGTATGTCCCACATCTCTTCCCCAGGCTGAACAACCCTAAGTCTCAGCCTTTCTTCACATTCTTCACAGGAGAGCTGCTCCATCCCTCTGATCATTTTTGAGGACCCATTCAAAGAGGTCTGTGCTTTTCCTGTGTTGAGGACCCAAAGCTGAATGCAATGCTCCAGATGGGATCTCACCAGAGCATCTTAGAGGGGCAACATGTCCTTATGTATTCTGAGATAACACCTTGGGATGTCATTGCAATCTAAGAATCTCAAATTTAAATTTTTATAGAGTATCCCTGAGATGATCAGGGAACATCCTGATCCCTGAGATCCACAAAGGGTCTCTGAAAGCCATATTTTATCCCTGCAGAAGTTAACCACAAGCTCTTATTTAGGCATCTACTTTTTTCTTTATTTTGTGACTGGGCAATGAAATATGCTGCCAAAAGAGCTTTTTTTTTATCTGTGTGGGGTTATCTTTTAAAATTTCACTTTGTTGGTGAACTGGAAGAAGAAAAAGCAATCACTTCCTGGCTGAAAAGAAGGAGAAAGCAGGTGT
This sequence comes from Certhia americana, assembly GCA_018697195.1. NCBI lineage: Eukaryota > Metazoa > Chordata > Aves > Passeriformes > Certhiidae > Certhia > Certhia americana. The sequence goes on along the minus strand of CM031857.1, from coordinate 95,616,822 downwards.
GTAATGTGAACAGATTCATTTGACCATTACATAAATACTCTTTTATTATTAGTAAAAAGTCTGATTGTATTGGTGTTAGCAAAAACAGGGGTGAAGAGACTTCCAAAGGAAAGAAATGAAGGATAAGCTTTATTTTATAAGATATCTATATTAAATGATAGAAATTTTAAAAGGATAGGGCAAATGAATTAGAGGTAGGACTTATGATCAGTCCTTGCAGTTATGTAAACACTGAAAGATCTGAAATCACAAGACTCAGTGCTTTCTGCAGCACGCATGATGTACCCAGATGCAGCAGCCATTTTGTGGTGTCTAGGAAAATGCTGTCAGTGACTGTAGGGAAGGTACAGTATTTCCACAAATTGTACCTCAGGAGAAAATATTTGAAATTTCTTGAGCATATGTTGGTGCATTGAGCTCTGTGCCTCCAGGTACATGCAGTGATCCGCTGTCTTCTCCAGGTGTCACACACACCATTACAGTGCAGAGCTGGCACTGAGACATCCAATAACATGCCTGCTGTGCTGATGTCTTAGTTCCTTAGAGCTGCAGAAGTCTTGCTATCTAGAAGAGAAATCTTTGGCTTAGTGCCACCATCCTGTGATAATCGGGAAAATTTTAAATTACACATTATGTAAGTCAAGAAAAAACTAACGTTTTACCCATTCTTCTATCTTCTCATGGTGTAAATATCACCTGAAGATCCTGCCTGAGAGATTGCAGAGAACAGTTTCAAGGACTGTTTTATTTTATTGGGTGAAAATTACTGTCTGTGTAATGGCTCAGGCAAAAAGCAATAAAGCTGTATCTGGATACTTTCCTGGCCTTCAGCTTTGCTAAAAGTATATGCTGAAAATCAAATTAGCTGAGAAACTTTATAGAAGTTGACTGCTGCCATTGCTGTATCTGTATAGAGAATGTCAGTGTTGCTACACATTTCTGCAAAGCTTTATACTCCTGAATGCATAATAGTGTAATCTCAGCAGTACTTAAATCAGTAAGACCTGGTAAACCCCAAGAAGACAGATACTTGAGAAACTAGTGCATATTAATCCTTGTCACTTCTAGATGCACATGATTGAGATTGATATTCCTATTTGATGCAGCTGAAGCAGCTCAAACAATGATCAGATTTGTTTAGACAACTGTTTCATATGGTGCAATCCCTTTCATGGGTCCATGAAGTCAACTATCCATAGCAATGCCAAACAACAGCTAAGGAACTGATCCCCCTGTCTACCTACTTAATAAATTCTGTAATTCCCTATAGCTGTAGAACGTTCTTACCACAGCATTATAACGGTAAAGTGACAGAAGAATGAAGGGAGGAAGGAAGAACAGTGCAGGAATGTGCCAGCTCCAACAGATAGGTCTGTGTAGGCCAGGATGGAACCATGCAAAGATGCTGGCAGCAGCTTAGCTGCATCAGCCTGTCAGCTGGGTTTGTCATACTGAGCTCAGCACTGCACCAGGGGCCTGTGCTGTTTCTGACTCTCTGCCAGGTTTAATCAGCAGTAGCTCAGATCTCTGCTGTGATACCATAATGCACTAAAAATGTCTACATTCATGGTCTTCTCTGTCTTGGAAAGACTTCCTAAGGGTAAGATGTGGGAAAAACAGTCAGTGCCTAGCGGTTTTCCTTGTTCATTGGATATGTTTCACTACCTGCAGGACTCTAGGATTTTCAACAAGAAGAGAAGTCAACAGTGCCCAACAGATGTTGCAAGTATACGAGGTGAGTACCTCCCAGCAGTTTTTTTAAAGGAACTCATGTGTTTAGGTCTGATAGAGTGCCAGGGAAGAACAATTATATTTAAAACTCCCAGAACACAAGTCACTTCCCATCTGATACTTTTGAAGGGCATCCTGAGATCCTCAAGAGTGCCTTGAGTAAAAAGGTGACATGCTGTGGACTGAGCCATGAAGATGCACAAACTCCACTGTGACTTCAGTTAGGGGAAGCTTTACTTTTTACCTTCTCTTTGGCAGTAATGTGATGTATGCATACCTAGAATAAAAAAACAAAACAAAACAAAACCAAACCGGAAGAAAAAAAAAAAAAAAAAAAAGAGAGCAAAATTAGGTATGGCAAGTACAGCAGTTTCTCAGTATGATCAGATTTCTGGAATGTCTGATGGGAAGCAAATAGAAGTTTGCACTGAAAATTATGGTAGTTCCAGGAGCATCTCCAGTCTGGGAAGAGAACTCATTATAAATAGTACCAGGGATGTACACTGAAACTCAGAGGTCTGCTAACTATATAAATCATTAGTACCCAGCATTACGCAAAACAGGATTTGTTGATTGGCACAGTTAGAGGGAAAGATCAGGAAAGCATCTGAGAAAGATGTGCTTCCTTTTCTTGGCAGTGAGGTCTCTCATTTATGCTAGCAGGAGGCACCAACAACACCACCAACAGAAGCAGAAGTTTGAATTGTGTATTGTAAAAATTATACCGCTGCATTTTCTGGTAACAGATCCCTTCAGTTTCCCTGGAAATAAATATTCTCATGTGTGTTGAATGTTGTGTATAATAGGTCATTCAACACAAATCTGTCAAATTAATCCATGGTCATAATGCTAGGTAATAATATTTAAGGAATATATATATATGAAGATAGATAGATAGATAGATAGATAGATAGATAGATAGATAGATAGATAGATAGATAGACAGACATATAATTTATAACATTTATTTATTCTGCTTACATTCTGAGATCAACTATGGATAATATCACTTATAATTTAACAGTGTTGCTATCCACATCTGCTTTTAGTTTCTTCAGGCTACAGTAATAGTAAGATATCTGTCATCTACCTCATAGAAACAATCTGACAATTAATCATCTTGTGCTAAATGTCAAAGAGCAGACTGAAATAAGCTTCTGAATTTTATTTTTAGGTATTTGCCAGTTTTTGGTTCCTGATAACAATCAACATGTTAATTTTTAAAAAAATATTTTTTTCTTAAATACTTCTGAAAAACTCTATGAAGCTGCAAATGCTGTGGGCAAATTAATGCTTAAATGGATTTAAATTTATTGCTAACAATTTTGTCTTGTGGGAACAAGAGTAAATGTCCAAATTAGTTCTGATTGTACAGAAATACAAATCTTTAGTATAACAGCAAGAAAGAAAAATCAGAGGCATGCATCTATTTTTACTAGTTGTTAATATGACTCCATTCATCTGATGAATGAAGACCTATGTTTAGCCTGGACTATTAGAGTTGCCATTAATCCAAGTGACATCACTTCTCTTTGTTGTAAAATCAGAGTATGTCTGAAGTTATAGCTGTAAAAGGAGGTCAAGTCATATTTTATTCAGAGTGTATTTCCTAGAGTAAATTAAAACACTAAAATATGAGTTTCCCACAATTTTTTTTCAGCTATATCTCCACTTTACCTTCATTTATCTTTTGATATCTTAGACCAACACTCCCTGGAAGAAGTAACACAAAAAAACCCCATCATAATCACTTGCCATCAAACCACTCACTCAACACAGATGAACCAGAAAACTTAGGCAAGAAATGTGAAATGCCTTCCTATGATAAATTAATATCTGTGAATAATGTTACAGAAAGCACTTCTATGTCCTCTGCTATGGATTTTTTTTTTTATTAAGGTAATGGGGTTTTGCAAATGTGAAAGTTTCAGTCAATTATACCATGTACAAATAGTGTGCTAAGGGCACAGACATGGCTATAGACCTTTCCATCCTAAAGACCTTCTCAGTTTCTGACTCTTTTATCACCCTGCATTAGCATGCAGAGTGGTAATGCACTGTGGTATTTGGATCTATCCCTTTTTTTAAATCGTTTTATATATCATATAAAAGTTCTATTAGAACGCTGAACTAAAATAGATACTGACAACTACCTTGCTTCTATGGCAATGAAATCTTTGCAGATATTAATAGCTAATTTTAAAAATTATTTTTAACCTTTTTTTCCCCTTATTTATAAAATTTTGTTTGATAAATAACTGCAGGGATGACTTTTTGACATTATCCTGCATATCCACCAGTGATAATTTCTGCTACACTATTAGTAGTTAAATGCAATTAGAAACATACATTTTTGGTGCCACTTAGTAAAAGAGGAAAGACAACCTTATTTGTTAAATAGTGGTTCCTTTTTCTAAGCAAGACTTGTGTTTGTGCTTCTTTACAGGAAGATTCCCTGAACTGATAAAAATATTTTAGCACACAACCATTATAGATTCCTTATCACTGATGATGAACTAGGTTAGCTTGTTCTTGATGAAGATGAAAGCACAGCTAAATATCAGTTATTCTTTTATTTGTTCATATAGGAAGGTACAATAGGAAATAGGAAGGTACAATAATAGGAACTCACTGGCTTTTTTCTGTGCTGAGGGGGTCTGCAAGGCCAAGGGATAGAAGATATGCCTGTAGATAATGAAGGGTCAAGCACTATACTGACTAGATGAACATCAAGAACTAAAAGAGTGATAACTGCTTGAGAAACACTCAGGTATGGAGAAAAAAGGAATACAAGGAAATAATGAGGCCATATTAAGTTGACACAAAAGGCAGCTGTGATAGAACAGAGCTTCTGTGTCTTGTTACATTCCTGAAGAGGAGCTGCAGGCTACATCTTCTAATCCCTTGTAGACTACATATACTATTCCCTTAATAGCAATAGTGAAATTATTGATTAAACTTTTGTTAATTAATTTTTGTGGGGTAATTTTTGTCAAGAAGAAAAACCATAAATGCAGTGTTAAATGTTGCTAAATAGACTGACAAATCTGCCCAAGGGAGTGCTGCCTCTAGGAAATACTAATCTGTTTGAGATGTCTTACAAGACATATATGATAGCGTAAGTATTCTGAGAAGAGGTTTAGTCATTCAGAGCTCTGAGTTCAGTGCTGCCATGGATAACTTTCTGACATCTTTTCTCCAGGCTTTCCTAGGAAGGAGGTAAAACCAGTTACTTAAGTTTCTCTTTCCTTCTGCCTTCTCTTGCATCCATTCAACACTTGCAAGTCTCGGCCTAAATCAGGCAGCTTGTTAGCACACCCTGTAAACCAGATTAATAAAAGTGTCATTATTTTTAAATAATGGTGGTCTCTTTCAGGGTGGTCTCACAAGCACTTGCAAATGAAGACAGGAAAGACCATGGTAATGCAGAATGGTAAGAAGTGGTGATAATGTAGAAGTAGCAGAAACTGAAGATGTCTTTAAGGAAGAAAAAATATATAGCTGTGACCCAAGTAATGGCTCAACTTCTCAGTAATGCCTGCCTCCTGCACTCCACATCACCAGAGCACAAGGTGATGTTTATTTGAAAGTGAGTGGAGGGATGCTCGCTAAAGTGCATCTGTCAGAGTAACTTTCAACTTTCTCATAATTACTTTTTAGTAGTATCAGAGTACTACCAAAGGAAATAATCCTTTTAATTGGTGTCCAACCCCTACTAATGATCACCTGTGCCAGTGCTAGAGGCTCCAGCTAGTGAGCTTTCTTCCACAGCTTGATACCAAGACCTTGGGTGGCAGTGAGTTCTGGATAGGAAACCTATCTTTGCGTTGTATGGCTACAGTAGGTTCTCCAGCACACAACCAGGTGACTTGGGACCTTGCAGACCAGTCAGGGAGATATTTAACACATTCAGGAACCTAGGGAATACTGCTAAAAAGTGGGAAACTGAATTTCAATATTAAGCTTGAGAGTTTCTTCATTGTTTAATTCTAAGCTAGTGAAATATATTTTTCCTTGTAGACACCCCTTTTATTTTCTCATACATAAAATAAAGAGAGTGATTCAAACCTCCATTCTAAAGTAGTTCAGATATCCACTGCATAAAAGTGCAATTAAAAATGCATGTAGTAATGATACATGAAAATAATTTTGCACTAAAATTCTATTGATTAAATACATATTAATAATTGTAGTGAAAATATATAAAGATTTGTACACACCAGCAGATACATTATACAAGCAGTGGCTTCTTGTTTGCTGTGCATTGATTTATAGCATCTGAAATAACCACAGTGGAATAGTTAGAAAGTATCTTATGGAAGAAAAATCATGACAAAAACAAAAAGATACAAGGAATTGGAAAAATAAGGAAAAGATTCTTTTTGCATCAATGTGAAGTAATGTTTTCAATGGTTTTGTCTAGGAATACTTATCCAGACTTCATCCATGTTGCCTGAAAAAGGGCTATGTAACATACAAATACTTCTTTTCCTCTTGAGTTTGCATCAATATAGCCTGGTTTCAAGCAAGTTAATCCTTAAGCAATAGTCTTTACTTTCAGCTCTACACACTCCACTCAGTATAACCAAACAGAAGTCGTATTTATGCAGAAGGGAAATACAACGCATCATGAATTCTCATATCTTTGACAAAAATCTCTCATTTATCAAGATTTTGCAGCATGTTCCCTACAAAAGGAATATGCTCCAGCTCCATAATTTTCCCCCTCTTTCCCTAAACCTTTAAAAATGTTGAGCCCAAGACAACAGAAGAAGGATTGATTTCCCAGAGACGGTGTTGTCACCACCATCCAGCTAGAGTCAGGTAACCTGGCTTGTTCACAAGCTGTGCACAGTCTGCAGCTATGGTGAGCTGTAATACTCTTTAACATCTTTTGATGTTTGCTGCTATGAAGTATGTCAGAAAATTCTCAGGGAAAAGACATTAGCCATGTTCTTTAATGAAATGGACAGGCCTCTTGCCCTCCTGACATCCGGTTTTACTGGTTAAAGTAAAATACTGCCTGGATTTTCCTGTTTCCAACAAAGTCACTATTTACCATACAACATTTCTGCTTCTTCAGATGTGTAGTTCCTTATTTCATCATTTCTGACTGAAATGAATGTCTTTAATAGCACTTCCAGTTCTGTGTCACTCTGGTATTATTTTTACTCCTTCAAGATGGAGTTTTCCGCACAGTTATCTCTGAAGTACTATTTATATCAGAAGTGGAAGCACAGAGTAGCAACTTATTTCAGACAGGAAGGGACCTCAGGACATCTATAGAACAACCCCTTACCCAAAGCAAGGCCAGTTGTGGGGTCAGACCAGGCTGCTCATGGCTTGTTCCAGGGCTTGAAATCCTTCCAAGCACAGAGATTTCACAACATCTTGGAGCAACCTCAATGATGTCTCCTCATAGGCTGTGTGGGTCCCCAAATCTGTCTTGTCTCTGGGCTGAACCAGCCCAGCTCCCTCAGCCTCTCCTCAGGGAACAAGTGCTGCAGACCAGCCACCTCAAGCTCCCCCAATTTTTCCAGGAATTTGCTGTGTTGGGGCCTCTCAGGTTTAAAAAAAAATGTTTTTGATGTGTTTTTCCAAGATTTCTGGGGACCCATGAATGCAAAAGTCTTTTTCCTCCAGCCAGAGACTGAAGAAATAGTCCTGAGCTGTCTCTTCTTTTTTTTCTGTTGTTTACTCTTTCTTATCTATACATTCTTTTCCTGACCCACAGCAATCTGTGCAGCAGATCAGTTTCAGGCACAATCCCCTGCCTTCAGGGCAGTGTTTACTTTTTATACTAAAACCCATGTAAAAAATATTTATGAAAACTTACCAATACCTATTATCCATGTTAGGAAGTAAGACTCTACTCTAAACCAACCAGAAAGTACCACCCTCACAGCAGAAGATGGAGCAGATGAGGAAGAAGGAAGAAGCCTAAAAACCATAAGGTTTCCTCCATCTTGCCTTCACCTGCCTGCCGTTCTAGAAACCCCAGAAATCTAAAATTCTCACCCTGTGATAAACTACACACTATGCTACTATCTAATACACATTCTTGAAAGCTCTGCTTCATCCCAGAGCCTAAGAAAGTTAATGGTCAAAGATGAAAAACATTTTTTCATGGTCAAAGATTAAAAAGTGTTTGTCAGAGATTTTTCATCCCTTAAACATGCAAAGAAATATTGCTCAGAATTTCTGACTCTGACAGGGGCCCAAGGCTGGACACCATCCCTGGTTGTGCTCTGAAGGGCACCATGTGCAGGGGGACAGTCCCTTCCCTCAGTCTGTGGCCCCTGTCCCTGCTCATGGAGCCAGACTCTGCTGGCTGCCTTTGCCCAGGCCATGCCATTGGCTCGTGTCCAGCTCACTGCCCATTCCTGCCTCAAGGCCCTTGTTCTTCAGGCTGTGCCATCACAGGGACCCTGCCCTCCCCAGGCACTGCTTGGCACTTGCTGACTTTCCTGGGGTTCCTGTCAGCTCATCCCTGCAGGTCCCACTGCCTTGCCACAAGGTGTGCTGAGTTGCATGGTGGTAGATTGGTATTGTGAAAAAGCCTATAGAAGCATAATTATACATGTAAGCGTTCCCAGACTGACCTTACAATTTCAAAGGCAAAGCCTTATGAATAAACATTGTGAGTAGCTACTATGCAGTCAAGTTCTTTGCCATAATAGTCTTATTGTAAGGGGCACTGAGGAATTCAGAGAATAGCTGTGTATAGGCTCAAAAATCTTAAAATAATTGCAAGGTTAGAGACTAGCATACTCCCTCATCACTTCCACAGATCTGATTAAACAGTCTCTTAAAGAGAGAAAGAAAAAAAAAGAAAAGGAAAAAATAAAGTTCAATGTTGTACTTTCTATTTATTTTATAGAAAATTACTTTGGTTTCCCAGAGGAAGATGAAAATTAAGGAAACAAAAGAAAAAAATAATAACTGAAGATAGGCAGCATCTTTTTACATGTGTAAAAAAGAGCATCAGATACTTTAATCTTTTTTGCCCCTTATGACATGCACTTTGAAGGAGAAAGAGAAAGACTCCTAAGTGATTGCACCTGGCAAATGAGCTGTGGTTTTTCACCCCCAAAGACACCCCTAAAATACAGGCATTTGGCATATTCATATACCAAATCTTGATAACCACAGATCTCTGAACAGTAGAAAGAATAAATTTATCCAGGAAGGCTGCCCTTGTTTGAAGGTTTTGTCAAAATTGAAGTTGGTATTCAGCAGAGCTGTTAATGAAAAAAATGCCCTCACAGATCTAGAAAAAACAAGTTGAGAGCAGAAAGGAAAAGTTCTGGAACACTACATGCAAATGTGACAATGAAGGTGAAAAAAGAGTGAGATAAAATATTGGTTTTATTTGTCACCTTTTATTAGAAATACTTAATTTCAGCTTTGACCTTTTAAATTTTGGTTATCATATAATTTGCTATATATATGTAACCTTACATAATGCACTGAGTAATTTACTGAATGTTTTTGCAACTAATTAATTCCCTGGGATTTAATAGTTGTGGAAAATACACAAGAATTTTTATAGAGGGTTATATAAAATTGTCTGACTTATTTTAAAAATGTATTTAAATAAAAATTCAATATAATATTTGAAGATCAGCTCTGATGTGTACAGTCATTCTTATTTACAAAATATTCAAATGTATGAAGATCAGATGATCACCCATATGTTACAGAAAATTTACACTGAAATAACCTGCAGGGAAGGATTATGGCAGTTTTATAGAAGGTTATATCTTTAGTCATTTTAAATAGTTTTACATGGCTTGAATTATAGCTATGAATTATAGTAGCTCTGTGGGCTAAGAAAAGCACTAGACATATCATGCAATTGATTTTTATGTTCAAACATCTATTATGTCAGATTTGATGGAAAGAGTGCAGAGTAGCCTGGAAAGGAACAGTTTCTATGAGTGTCCTTAAACCAGGAGAAAAATCGTAATTTGAACATACATTCAAATAATAGGGTATCTGGAGAAGCCAATAGCTTGTATCAATAACACCAGTTTAATTCACAAACAAAGGAAAAAATGGTATAAATTGATATATTTGTATTCTGTTCTGTTATTTTGCTATTTGAAAACAGAGGAAGAGAACAGAAGAAGTGAAAGGCTGTTATTGCAACAATGATATATTATATGCTACTTTGCATTATCAGGAGATAATGCAATAGCATTTTTGTGGATCACTGCAAGTCATAATTCCTGACACCTATAAGCATGTCCACAAAAAAAGGTCACAGTTATGGGCTGTCACAGTCCACTGAATAAAATGAAATGCAATACTATGCTGCCATAACTACTTGAGTTGTAAAGGGGAGTAACAATTTATTGAGCAGATTAAGAATTTGAAAAGAGTCCACTGCTACAAAAGCTGTTTTAATACCAGATGTATTCTTATGTAAGGCAGAGGGTGTAAAACCATTTGAAGTAGAGGATTATGCTAGAAGAAAAGTCATGTGTGGCTACAGGGAAGATGGAATCACACCACCATTATACTGCAAGAAGCCAGCATCCTGATGCAAATAAAAATTTGGCCATGCAAATTTTATGGAGACTTTACATACCACCTCTGAGCATACAAAACTGCTGAAATTGCTAAATGCTAAGATTTATGCACTAAGATTTTGCTGTGTTAGCACAGCCTAGGTGATAGGCAGGGAGGCAAGGGCATTATCAGACCAGCTGTCAGTATGTAAATAATCTTCATGGATGTGCTATATTGCTTACTGATGGGTAAAATTATATTATACTGGTCTTCACAAAATGTTTTCCTCCTAAATTACTACTCACCACATGTTGGTGTTTAAAGAATGTTAATGTTGTGGGTTGAGTTATACTGGCTAACACATTCACTTCCTTTTTTAAAATGCCTTTAAATTTCTCCATAGGACTAGGTATAGCTGAAACAATAATTGCCTCTAACTTTAGGGCAAGTATAGATCCTGTTAAAACAGAGGTACCCTTCTGAGTCTTACACTGTGGTAATTGCATGGTCAAAGGCAGCTTCTTGCCTTGTTTTTGTAGGAGTGATATGGGAGAGTATTAATCACGTGTTCACCTGTAATCTTGTTATCATACAGCCAGAGTGGCTGAAAAGCTTATTTTTTTTTAGCTTTTCCTTTCTGCTTCTTCTGGACACTCTTATTGCAGAAACTGTACTAGTTCATAACTTGGCATATTAACTTAAGTCAGACATCAATTTTCATTTGCATTATTATTTACAGCCTTTAACTGCACTAGTTGGGGGCAGAACATGCTGCCTGACGAAGGAGTAGAACAGCTAGAGCTGAAAAGCTTTGCAGGCACTGCAGCTAAATCCAACAGAGCCCATGAGGCACAGCCCTGGGGAGGATGGAGACATGGAAGAAGAGGACAGCAGTGAGCCAAATGGGAACCTCTAGAATCAATCTGAAAAATTCTGGTGGTATGGTAGTGACATCTTTCAGGATAAATGTAGGCTGAAAGGAGTTTGGCACCACAAGAAAGGGAACTTTTCCTCATCTAGAAAACAGAGAGTTTGGCTGTTATTCAGCAGTTTGTCTTTTGGAAGAAACTTTTACAGGATTCTAAATTTTGATTCAAGTGCTTAGGTCAAATGAAAATAATAGAATGTAAGCTAACATAATGGGTTCATGTCTGTACAGAAAGCCAATTCAAACAAGATTTCAATGAATTTGAATACAATGATGCTTGATGTTTGTTTTCTACTTTATATCATATTAGACAAGAAAGCAGAACTAGAAAGGAGAGAAAATGCTTCCAATACATACAAGCACAAAAGATGAAATCATTAATTCCTCAGAAAAGTATGCCAGTACAAATAATTGTTGCAGTGTTGCACAGGGACAAAACATGGCACTCAGACTTAATACCTCAGTTAAGAATACTTTAGCCTCTGATGTAGGCCATGTCTTCAGTTTTGAGAACAGTTGCACAACTTTCATAACCAAATTGGACCCAGATATAGCCTGATTATGTCTTATTTATAATACAGAGCTAACCAGGTCACACAGGGCCATGAGAATGATGAGGGGTCTGGAGGGGAAGCTGTATGAGGAGCAGCTGAGGACACTCGGTCAGTTCAGTGTGGAGAAGAGGAGACTGAGGGGATAACTCATTGTGGTCTTCAAGGTCCTCACGAGGGGAAGTAGAGGGGCAGACACTGATCTCTTCACTCTCATGATCAGTGACAAGACTTGAGGGGATGGCAGGAAGCTGAATAGAGGGAGGTTTAGGTTGGATGTCAGGAAAAGGTTTTTTATCCAAAGAACATTAAGGCACAGAAACAGACTCTCCAGGGAAATGGTTACAGCACCAAGCCTGACAGTCCAAGAAGTGTTTGAACAGCACTCTCAGGCACACGATGTGATTCTTGGGTGTCCTGCACAGGGCAGAAGTTGGAATTGATTGTCCTGAAAAATATCTTCCAACTAAGCATATTCTATGATTCCATAATAACTATTTTGAGATTGTGAGCACAGAAAGGGTGTGGCTTTTTCTACTTCTTCATGTTTCTCATCAATGCTATCTGCCTCTGTTTTGTTGTCTTTTGTTAATTATCCACATGCTAATAATTTTTAAAATATTGCATGTGGGTCACAGTATTTGCTATTCATCAGCAGCAGACATATTATTACAAATGTAGCTGTATTAATTTTCAATGCTGACTATTGTTTGGGTTTTTTAATTTATTGGCATCTCTCTGTGGGAAAAAGTTGGGGAAAAGCTGTGTATCTCTGTGTAGCTAATGATAGATTAGCTTATAGATTAATTTTTCTCATCTCAGTGTCATATCATCAGATTGTCCAAAATCAATAATCACCCTAGTCAGTCACCCTAGTCAGTCTCACTGTGATAACTGTGGAATGTATCAAATTCTTCTCGCAAACAACCAAGTAAGGTAATACTTAAGGGCAACACATTTTTATACTGAAAATATGGAGACAAAAAAAAATTAAAAGTATGGGCTTGTTGAATCTGTTTATTTTCAACTTTTCTAGAGTACCAAGTTCTGCCAATACCAGCAGCTCTTCTCTGTAGCTTTTACGCAGAACTGGAGCATAAATCATATGAGCAACATCAAAAAAATGCTATGTTTATAATCATCAGATAATACTGGGTGACAGAAAATGCAATCATTTACATGCAAATAGCTTTGAAGCTATACTGACTCTAAAGGTGTAATGGACTGCATTTATTAAGGTCATATTCCTTAGAGACATTATACTTGCTCATAGGCTCTGTAAGCTGCTTATGTCCCTGCATGACTTCCTGACAGCTTTCTTGCCTTTGCTCTCATGATTTCCTCACTTTTCTCACATTTTCCCTATCTTTCGTTTGTCTGTGTGTGTCAGTGTCTAACAACACAAATGAGCTGTGGCCTCAAAGCCTCGGGGTTCTTCACACGTCATTTGAAATAAATGGCTTACCTTGATGCAAGGTTTAAGTTACTGAATAAGCCTACAGATTATTTTCTTCGCTACTACATTTTTATCTTTTTCTTTTATGCCCTAATTTTTTTTTTTTTTGTATGATTCTATCTTTTTACTACTAAGTTCATTCATTTGAATTTCTCAGCTTGGAGAAATTTTGAGTACTGCTGCACACTATTATTGTAAGAATCCAGAAGGTGAAATATTTTCAGGTCTAAGTACATTCAGTATTTTTTCTTAATACTACTGCTGTTATGTCACTGATAAATTGAAACAGATATGGTAATGAACCCAGTACTGGCTCCACTCCTGTTTAACATCTTTATTAATGACGTGAATGATGCAGCAGAGTGTACCCTCAGCAAGGTTGTAAATGACATTAAACTGGGAGGAGTGGCTGATGTCAGGGTCAGTGGGTTGTGCTGCCATCCAGAAGGACCTCAACAGCTGGAGAAATAGACTATCAGGAATCTCATGAGGTTCAACAAGGGAAAGTGAAAAATTTTGCATGAGGGGAGGAACAGCTCCAGGTAGCTGTTGTTTGGGTTGTTTAAATGTGTTGCTAAAACCTATCAAGGCTGTAGAAGAACAGAAGTTAGCCACCTGGTCTAATTCAGCCCCTGGAGTAATCTTCCTTCTTTGTTAAGTATGCACTAAGGATCCTAATTTCTTCAAAGCAAAGGTGGCAATCATGACTATCCCTGTAAGGGATAATTAGACTTTACAGTAATCAACTGTGTCTTTTGACTTCAAAGGTCAAGAATTACTCCAACACATCCCTGGCAACTATTCACTTTAAGAAGAAAATAATTAGTAGACAACTGGAAATAAGGAACACCTAGGCAGTTATTTCAACCTTTTGGGATAAATTAAAAGAAAAATAATAGTTTTGATAAGTTGGGGCTGTATTAGCTGTAGTTTCAGTTTATTACCTTCATTGAGATATGCAATTTGTAATAACATCCTTAGAATTCTTTACTGACTAACATGGATAGGGATATCCCTTTTTACTAAATAATCAGATATTAGAAACCTTTCTAAAAAATTCAGAAAATTCTGAATGATCAATGATGTTGCAAGTAGAATTCTAAATTTTTCCATTCCTCTCTAGGTTTTTATTTTCATTGATACAAGTTGATTTCCTATTTGGCCTCTATTTTTCCCCCCCTATCTCTCATGGAATTCTAGAAGGACACACGCAAACATTTGCTATATTCCTGATTCCTGAAATGCTGTTTCACCTGTGTTTGTGTTTGTGCTCACTCTCCAAAAGAACACAAGGGAAAAGGAGGTCTGGAACAACAAATGGTTACCTTAAAGCCTACTAAAGTGCTGCCTTTTTCATAATACATATCAATATGCTAATTTGGAAACCATGAAGCTGATCATGAACAAGTTTCTTAAAAATCATATCTGAGGCAGCCCTTGATTTGACATTGCACTAATAGTCATCTTAATAACCTAAAATTCTACTTTATATATATTAGGGTATTTGTTTGAGATCCAGTGTTATGACAGAGTAAATAGTATGTGCAGGATTGTGACAGTTTTTCTTAGAATTTAGAGCACAGAGCGGGTATTAAAAAATGTATGAAATATTTCTTTAAATAATGCTGAAAGACTCTGTTCTTTGTGGAAACTCAAGTTCTCATTGCGAGAATATATTATTCTCTTTAAGAATTTCTGGATGTCCGTAGCATTTTAAATGTTTCCATCTACTATTAGTAGCTCTAATTACTTTCTATGGTGTTTGTGGTTAAATGGTTTAATCCATTATATGATTTTGAATGAAACATATATTTTTAGTAGAGAGATTTCCAAGCCTTAATAAAATTTGGAATACTGGGCTATTTATAGCATCTCTAAGTGACTTTTGTCCTAAATTTAAGAACATTGCTAAAATTAAAAGAAAATGCAGAAATACAGTTGTTTTCAGCATTTTTGCAGAAGAAAAGTACTCAGTACCACTGGAGCTATTGCTGCAGGCTCTGCAACTGTAGGAGGACTGATGTCTATTGAAAGATCAATACAGTGGCCCTCCATTTCTCATTGTGAAAGGAGCCATTGTCACCTGGCATCAAAATGATGCTTTAAAAAGGCCCAATATGGTTTGCTCCTCTCTCTGAGGAGCAGGTTTTTCCAGCTTAACCCAGACTGAGTATTATCCAAAAGTTACCCACTCCAGCAGCAAGACACAAATGCTTTTGGGCATTTAGCTTCAAAACTATTGAGGAGTAATAATTTCTGTTTTACTCTTTAAAAAAATATTTTTCTTTTATGCATCATTTCCACTTGATCACTTCAGAAGGAAAACACAGGAAATAAGCACATTCAAGCATTCTGAAATTTCTGTATATTGAGATCCTTGTGCTGAAGGGATTCTTATGAAGCATTTCAAAACTGCAAGGTTGGTATAAAAATGGTCACCTTTCTACTCACTGATTTGCATGAGCAGAATCCTTGATAGATTTCCAGAGAGCTTTATGGCATCCATTTTATTTACAAATAGTCTAAGCTCTAGATGTATTATACTCTAATTAATGGCACACATCATAGCAAGTCTCCATAATTTCATCAGACTTTTATGTTAGAACAAATAGAATGAGACCAAGATATTCTTCAGGGAATTTTTCTTGCTCCACATTTTGACATTTTCATTTGACCAACTGACATAGAAGAAGTTAGATAAGCATGTCTTTGGAGCTTTTTTCCCTGTTTTGGGCAGGCAAAACCTGGAGTTTGAAAAAACATCTGAAAAACGCTGACGGATTTTTATAGTGTTTTGAAAGTGCAGCCATTTCTGACAGTTGATTACAGATTTATCCTTGAAATCCACATACTTCAGTGAGGAAAATATTAAGCAGATTGTATGAGCCATGAACAAATAAACTTCAAAATAAGAATCAGATTTAATTTTAAAAGTTCATATAATTTCAGCATTGGGATTAAGTTCTAAGACCCTACAAACTAAGGACTTTGTAAAGCACATATATCTGAAACATTCAAAGAATAATGTTAGTTTACAAGAAATCAGGATATATTAGATATTAATATATATAAAACTACTCATTACTTTTAAAAGAAGTCTTGTCCAACTGTGGGGTTGTAATTGCGTTTAATAGTAAAATATGCGCTCCTTAAGTAGCATGATTCTTTCTAGTACCATGATTCCATGGTACTAGAAAGACATCCTTTTTATTTAATGAACAAATCTAACAATCTCTCTTTATAAAGCCTTAGCTGTGCAACTTCTTTCAATCTTTCTGTTTCCCAAGCTCCTTACCTTACAATTACATACCCAATTTCCCAGTATCATCAATACAAGAATCTTGTAGATTCTTGAAGGAAATGACAAATCTGAAACAGCTCCTAAATGATAAAAACTGTTCTCACAGAGCTCAGAACAGTGGAATTAGATTAGCGCTTTTCCCTTACTTTAGTAATTTCATTCATTCTTCATGCTAACAATTAATAATAATATTTTGATTTTTAAGTGTTCCATTGACTTAGAAACTTTGTGACTAATCATCTGCCCCAGGAATCTCAGACCATTCTCATCTGTCTGTTTTGTATAAAACTAGCCTGAGGGAATGCACCTTTACACTGGTTGGGACCTGTCAAACCATGTTGATTCAGTTTGTAGGATTTACCTCTCAAGTATGTGTTACAGACATAGGTATTAGCTTGAAAAATTATACTGTAAGAATTCCAAATTCAGACTTCTATTTCTGCAGGATGACTTATTTCATTTATTCCCATTATTACTGTAATCAATTCATTAGCTTCTTTAGACTCCAAATGTAATAGAAGATCCCCTCATGATAAATGTGTGCTCTGTATTTTTGCCTAAGATAAATACAATTATACATATATCTAAATTGCTATCAGTCATTTTCTAAAACCTTGTAAACAATGTTGGTTTTCCTAAGATGAATTATTTTTCTCTTTACTGTATAATTAAAAATTCTGCTGCTGCTCTGGGAAAAATACTCTGGTTTTAAAGGTCAGAAAACTGGAAATTCCATTCCTAAATTAAGAGTAGTGTTTACATCTGGAAGATCATTCCTCTAGTGAAGGCATTTAAGCAGGCTGATTGCAGAGCCCGTTCAGTCAGGGTCTGTGAAAGGCAGCAGTGCAGAGGAGGTCCTAGGGGTGGTAGTGCTGCTGCCTTGGTCAGTATGACCATCTACTACCCTGGATCCCTCTGAGGAGTCACAACAGCTAGCACTAACCACCAGCACAGAGCAGTACTGTGGAACAAGCAATTCTCAGTCACGACATGGGAGAATTCCACAGTTTTCTCCTGGAAGAGCCTTTGGTTGATCCCACAAGCATCTAGCTTGTGTTCTTTACTGTGTAAAAAGAAACAAGACAAACTAAATGCAGAGAAGGAAGAGGCTTAGAAAAGTCATGTTTAACATAAACATGCCTTAACAACACAGGAAGGGAGCTTCAGATCTCCCTACATCTGGGTTCAAAATCAGTAGCTTTCATCCCTTCTAAGCACCAGAGACTGGCTATTCTGGGGAAGAGGACATACACAGTAGCTGACATTCCAACTCTACCAAAATACAGAAAAAGAATAACACAATTTGACACAGAATGTGCATGTGTTGCCAGGCACTAAGGAGGGAAGAAGAAAATTAAAGGAGGATGTCTGATATCCAGTGCCTGATCCTATGTTTCTTGTTCAATTGGATACAGAAGGTTGGGTACAAAATGCATAAGCAAACCTAAAAATGGAAACCAGGGTGTCCTGAGTTTTGCAGGGAAGAAAGTAAAAGGAGTACATCAAGTTTTTCATTCCCTCTGCACCACAGAATTGTCCTGTATTGATTCATACCTGCTTACTTTCATAACAACACTCCAATCCATGGAATAACCACCCAGCACCTCTCCTAGGAGCAAGGAAGACTGCGGTTCTGTAGCTTCAAGTTCCTCCCAGTGCATGGCATGTTTACTGTCTCAACACATCTACCCTAAAGCTATTTGGCCTAAGCTTGAGTGTAGCACTCTTAATTCTGAGCAATCTTTTCTGAGCCATCATTTCAAAGATAAGGTTCAAAACCCACTACCACAGCACCCACATCATTCTTGGAGTTAGCCCTAGGAGGAACACTAGCCCTAGAAAGTCAGTGTGCTGTGCAAAGGAAGTTGACACCCTGACAAACAAAAATTCATTGAGAAATGAGTGCCTAGATCCCTGTGGACTCTTACAGAGCTCTGGATTATAAAAATAAGTACCTATCAAGTGTCACATCTTTAGAGACACCTTTATAAGAGTTGAAGAAACTGGCAACCAATGACACTACAATAAAAACACTCTTATGTGCCTTATTCCCCAAGGATTGAATAGAATTTTTAACCCATAGAAACATAGAATCAGCCTGAAGCTGTGTCGGGAAGAATTAGAGCAGATACTACGAGAAAATTCATGCAGAGAGGGATTGGGCACTGGAACAGGCTCTCCAAGAATGTGGTCATTGCATGAAGCCCAACAGAGTTTAAGAAACATTTGGTAAATGCTCTCAGGCACATGGTGTGATTGTTAGGGTTGTTCTGGGCAAGGATAGCAGCTGGACTCCATGACCCTTGTGGGTCCTGTCCAACTCAAGAGATTTTTATGCTTCAACTTTCATTCGACACATAGTACCAGAGTGATACAAATACTAGAGAAGTGACAAGTGCTTTGGATATTGCTCAGTACTGCAAACCTTTGGCTGCTATTTAACACATAATACATGTAATATTACCTCTCTTAATGGAAAATTAATGTCTTGTGAGTGCTGTGACACAGGCAGTCCTTGTAGAAAAGCTGGTGATTACTGGACTCCCAGAAAAACTTTGGCATTTTTTAGAAAAACAAGTATGCAAACAGACAAACAAACAAAAACCCCCAAAATTTTCCTCTTATGTTTTTTCAGGGTTTTTTTTTTATTACTTTTATTGTAGTTGTTGCTCTAAAGTTTAATGCAAAACCTCAAATGATAATTTTGGAAAAAAGTGAACAGCATTAAAACAGGATGAGATTTCAGGTAGGCAAATGGTTGTAACAGTGAGGTCCCCCCCATTTGATTCATCTGTTAAATATAAAGACCATAAAGATGTTGAGGTGATCTGTAGGCAGCAAGAGTAAGAACCATTATATTACTGTGGGCTATTGTCTCAGGAAATTTTCTGTCTCTCATTTTACATAATTTTTAGACAGTCCTTCTCTCTCTTTTTTTTTTTTTTTTTTTTTTTTTTTTTTAAATGCTTTAGTTCTAGCAGAGAAAAACACATTCACTTATGTCTTACCAACCATATTAAAATCACAAATCATGTTTTGGGACCAGATGTAGAGGCAGATTGAACATAGTGGGGATTCATGTATTTCAGAAATCTACACAGAGTTTTTGGATGCAGGGTACTTCTATCTTGTATTGCCTCTTTTATTACCATCACATCAATATTTTTCCCAAGGGATGTAGATGGTTTTTTCACTATATTTTAGGAATACATTTTTCTATTTCCAAAACCTTCTGTAGAATGCTCTAGCCTAAGCAAGACCTGTTTCCATTCACAGTCAGAAGGGATTGTGTTTTCCAAAGGTCCACGTTTCATCTAGATGAGGCTGTGTATGTTCCCCTCAGAAAGTTCCAAGATCTAGATACCTAGCAAGACTGAACAACCTACTGAAGGAGCAAGTGAAAGGCATTTTTGTTTCTGATTCAGTCAGACTGCCTGGGACATTAACAGAATTGCACATTTTGGCCTCAGGATGATGGCTAATATCTGACATTATTTACTTACTGGGAGTCTAAGAGCCATTAGTTCAGATTACTTTCCCTCTCACTTTGACTCCTCCAGAGCCAAGGATGAGCGTAAATGGTGACATATGTCCTGAATCTACTTCTAGTTGTTGAATAAAATATTTATGATGTCCTTGCTTATTGTTCCACTATTAAGTGGTCAAGTTTGTCAATAAACCCCACAAAAGTAATAAAAAATGAAAAATACCCTCGTATATTGTTACAACGTGTCTGTATATATATAACATGTCCACATGTTTAGGTATCTCTCTATATACACATATATAATGTATTAAAGGTCAATAAAACCTTCTTCTGTGTTATACTGTGGTATAGTCATTTTGGGTAATAAAAACCTCATACGTTACATGTTGTCATGTCTCTCTATTCATGTGACAGAATATTTATTTAGGAGATATGCTATTGGAAATGATAGTGTCAATTTAGGCTTACATTCCACCTCTAAAAATCTCTGTATGACATGAAGCTATTTTTGTCCCATTTTTCTGTCCTTTGCTCTGAACAAAAAGACCACATGTGAATAAGGCATAGTTTCAAAGGTCTCTGAAGGCCTGAGATAGCACAGCTTAAGTATCACTCTGCATGTGGAATCAAAGCAGGTGCTAGAAAGCTCCAGACTGTGGGAAAAGTGGAAAAACCTCTGCCCTTCACTCAGCACAAAGCCTAACTGGGGTCTTTTTGGGTCTGATGAAAGAAGAACTGATGCCCATCTCATGATTCCTGTGATAGTTCCTGATGTGGTCTGTTCTCTGCTTTGTAGATTTGATGGAACATTTGAACCACCTGAAAGTGCTGCTGTGGGCTCCAGAAAACTCCTGTGAATAGCTTTGTTTGTCTGTGCAAGATCACAACAGGTAATGCTGTCAGTTTAAATCCCCATGAATTTCTTAGAGAAATAGAAAAGAAATAAAAATTATGATAAAGGAATTAGGCTTATATAGTTCCTTGATATAATGAGTTTAATTTGTATAACTGCATTTAAAGTAGGGGTATCTACAATTTTCTCACTCCATTCAGGAGAACTAAATCATAGAAATTATAAATTATATATACTAAATTATATAATACTAAATTATGTGCTTAGTATTACCTTGTATATGAAAAGTGGTTGGAAAGGAAGCCCAGTCATCTCATTGCAGCCTTTGGTAATACCCTGAGCCAAATATGTTACAGTATTTCCAAAAAACATGGTACAAAAGCATTAATACAATTAACTTTCACTTTAAATAAGTTAAAATAGGCTCAATTTAATTATCTAGTTATAATTCTTTTAGAAATACATTTTTTCATTAGCTTTGGCCAAAAGAAGATGAGAGACAAAAGTGATATGACCTATATGTGCTCATGAGATAGAGTTTACAGTGACAGAGGCAATTGTCACTTGATGGTGCTGTGGTTCCATGGCTGTCTTTTTCCAGCTTTTCCAAATTACCACATCTGAGATGCAGAGTGTAAATCTTCTCCAGCAAATGCAAATCTCAAAGTTCAAATAAAGACCATAATATCAAAAGTGCTTCTAGCGTGGAGCCAACAGTGGAAGCAAGGCGCTCCAGCCTGAGGAAAGGATGCGCTTGTCTGTCAGTGTGGAGCGGGTACGTGATGGACTGCCCACAGAGGGGTGCAGCTGGGTGCCAAGTGCTAAAGGGAAAGCAGAAATACAGGAAGATGGTAAAACAAGTTACCTGAAACCAGGATCAGAAAGTTCAGAGCGCCACCAACATAACTTTTCCCTTTGTTTTGATATTGACCTTGGACACAAATGGAAAACCCATAAAGTTGGAGTTGAGATGTAACAGTGAATGGGCAAGAATGCACACTTTCTAGAATGCATTAGAATGCACATAGCTGTCAAACATTTACACCTACAGAGAGAACATTAGCATAATCTGAATAACTCAAACAATTATATTTTAGAGGAGTTTTGGAAAAAATGGACGTTTCCAGGGAAGATAGCTACCTAAAAGCATGTTTAGATATTAGTGCACAAGATTTCATTAATCGCTCCCCCAAAACAAAGCCCCAAACCCATAATCTTTTATCAAATTCAATTTTCTGTTTTCTTGGTTATTTTTATTTGAGGATGCAAAAGAGGAGGCAGCTGGGCAAAATAAATATAGAATGCCTAATTAGTAGCGTTGCCCATCACTTCCATTTTAAGACCCTGATTTCGTTTGTTTATAAGTTTGCCAAACTTCAGCCATCTGGACTGAAATTTCCCAGCCTGTAGGCTGACTAAAAGAAACAGAAAAAAAAAGAAAAAGAAAAAGAATAAAGCTATCCAGGCATTTTTAGGTGTTGGAATACAGGAAAATACTTTTTTTCACCACTGTAAAAGAAAAAAATGGTATCATTTTCTCTGATAATTCTGGTTCTTTTTATTCTGTAGTCAAAGATCTTAAAAAGCAGTAGAGAAAGGGCCATGCAGGAAATGTGACTTCTTTTTTTGTGTTCCAAAAACTCTGCACAAATTTAAAGACTTTTTTTTTTTTTCAATACTTCAGTCCACACATGCTCTCGGAAGACTTGTTTACTTTAAAATCCTTAAGTCTTCCAAGATTTCAGTCCTACTGGTCATGCTTCAATCTGGCAACAGGGAATCCTCGAATCTGTAGTTGAGTTCCTGTGGGCCCCACAAAGTACCTATACTGATTGTGCAGCCCACATTTTTCAACATCCTAATTTTACCTGGTTTGTTTTGTGAGGTGATTTTTGTTTGGTTTTTTTTTTCCCCAGTGAAAACAAATATAAATAGAATGGAAAAAAAATGAGTAGAAACTTAAACAAAAAAACTAAAAAACTGGACTTGGAATGAATAAACCAAGAACTTGGGAAGGAAGAGTCTCAACAGAAGATTTGAGAAGAAAGGAGGCGTGGGGCTAAAGTTTTTAAAATGATGTCATGAGCTATGATCACCAGCATGTAGTTCTCATCAGAACCTGAAATATTACTCAAAAGTTTTTCTTTCTCATCATGTATCTGCTCGCAGCATGTGTTCATGAAATGCTAAGGCCAAGTGTTTTTTTCTTTAATCCTAGTCTGCACAGATAAACACAACATAAACCTGTTATTCTAGTAATTCAAGTGCTAAAGATGTGTTTAGTGAAATTTACATCAGAAACCATCAATTGCATCAGTGTGTGGTTTTATGACTGATTCAACCACAGAAATTTTGCAGGGTAACCCTGTAATTCTTGATGTTGCAGACAAATGTTAAAAAGAGTTTAATGTTGCCTGGGTAATTAATGACTATATTAAAATATCCATGCACAGGAGGAGTTTTACACTAACAGGCATAATCCTGACCTTCCATGGTTTTTTTCTGAGCACTTTGCAACTCGAAGAATGTAGTTTTAATGAGTAGTTTTAAGTAATTTGGAAGTATATGCAATTCAAGACTGTTAAATTCTTTTGAGAAGAATAGTGAAGATTAAGCTTATCAGAGACATGCAGTTTTCTGTGTGTTTCCCATGGAACACAGAGATAGTAATTTTGATCCTTTTCAAGTATACGCACCTTTCACGCACACACACACACACACACACACACACACATACACATACACCATATCCTGTTTTGATGAGATATTGAATAGTGTGACAGCTTTGAACTAGGCTTCACACTTCAGGATTTTTTCCATGGGCTTTAAAAACCTACTGCCTAAAAGGTTTTTCTTAATAGGAAGAAAAAGTCTGAGGATGTTGACAATGACCTAGATCTAGTTCAATTTTTGCTTCTGTGATAATCTGTGAAGTTTTCAGCATATTTCATTTAAGTACTTATTTGTATAAATTTGTGTAACTAAAAATGTCTTGAACATATATTAAGAATTTTTTTAGATAGTGATAAAATGCAGTCTTGACTACCTTACAGTCTCCCTACTACAAAAAAGGAATGGGATTTTCCAGTTCACCCATACCTGGTTTTCAGCAAATTGTTCTCTTCCCTGATGTACAACATGATCTTGAAGATTTTCATACTTGTGTAGTATAAGAACACACATTTTATGCCTTAAGCATACATTGAATATCTTACACAGAAGATTAAACATTCAGCATTTCACATGAAAATAACAGTAATGTGATTTCTGGCAAGGTTTTAGTGAAAATCAAAATAATGTTGAATGATGAACTGCAAAGAACAGATATGTTCAGTGTACTTGCTGTGAGAAATGCAAAGCTGATGGCAAATTCTTCTAAGAGTGATCAAACAGCAGACTCATGAGGACAAGAATATGACTACAGTTATAGTGAATATAATGAATAAAAAGGCATAAAATGCCCTTGATGTGTAAAGAAGAATATAAACACACACACACACACACACACACGCACACACACACACACACACACACACACACATACACATAAGGGGAAAAAAAAAGAAGAAAAATGCTTACAGTGTGAATTTACAAGCAGCAGCATACCAAAATTAAGGATATAAAAACCTGCTGGAAACTGGCAGTTCAGAAGAGAAGCAATATTAACCTCAGGGTGATTTCCATCTGTTACTCCTAACGAACTTGAACTAGCTGAAGTCAGGTAATGTAATGTAATATATGTATAACAGATACAATTGTAATTTCAACTCCTTTACATCTGTACAAAGTATTATTAAAGTAGGCATTATTTTACCCAGGAGTAAAAAAAAAAGGCTTTTTACTTTTGTTCTTTCTTCTATCTTTCATACCAAAAGTGTTTTATTTCAAATATGTCTAGTCATTAGGAAATTGATGCTCTAATGAGCTTAAATTACTGTTGCAATGAATGATAATTAAAAATCAGTGTCAAAGAATCAGCCATATTTCTATTCTGACCTTGAGTGTAGCTCCTAGGTGTTGCTACAAAACAGATTAAGGTAATGACATAACTTAAAATGAAAAAAAGATAATTCTGGATTCAAGTAGAGTTAATTTTTTTTTTATTTACTTCGAATTTGTTTTGTTCTTCAGTAAACAGGAATAGAGATGAGTGTCTCTCAGAAAATATGTAGCAACAATTGTGCCAATGTGTAAAGGTTATGATGCATCTGTGCTAAGAATGAGAAACTGCCTCCAGATTTCCAAGCTTAGCTTCTCCATCACCATATTCCTGTACTCTGCATTAGAGAGTAGGAGCACAATTTATTTTTAACCATTTTTTTTACATCTCCAAAGCTGAAAATAGACATTTCAGTTCTGTATTTATGGCTTGGGAATGAGTACGAAGCAGTTCAGCAAACAGAGTATTTTCAATTGACTTTAAAAATTCTATTTAATATAATAATAATTCAAAATATTTTATTTGTCAGGATCATTTATTTATACAGATTAGTGTAAATTTGTACAGCCTTTGTTACAAACCCATGAGAATTCCTTAATGAATCTAAATTGTAAACATTTTTCTTTCCACTGAAACAAAAAGGGATGCAGGTGGATATGTGCTGTCAGAAGTACTAACCAACTCATTTGTCATTTAGGTGTATCTGCTTTGGAGGCCTCTTATTGAGGTGTATCTGTTATTGAGGCCAGAAGAGAGAAATGACACCTGGACATGCTCTGCATGAGGTGTTGATGGCCACCTACTGCAGCATTTGCTCCGTGCTTTATAGCACCAAGCTCAGAATAATCTTCTAAAGGCATAAATGCACACATTCACATACTAAGCACAACATAAAAACACTTAAGCAGTCAGATGTTTATTCAGTGCCCCACAAAAGGCAGAGGTAAGTGACTGTTTTACCTAATGCTGTAGTTAGAGGCAGCTTGACAGAAGTTAAAGCAAAGTGTGACTGTGATACCCTGTGCTTGATCTGGCAGGGCTAAAATTATCAAATAGCAGCAAACTGTCAGCATAATTTGTACAATTTTCTGCAACTACAGAGATTTGATATTGGTTGATGATTTATGCTTACCTACCACAACAAGCACAAGGTTTATTGGCAAGGCTATGCTCTTCCCTGTGCATCCCATAATTAGCCCAAACCACCTTTAGTCAGCAGCCACCTAGCTACACAGGAACCATATCTGTATGTTAAAGACCTCCAATAAAGCCTACTGAATACTACAGACAGGTAAAGGAAGGATTGAAATAGAAGAACAACTTCCTTCTCTCTTCTTGAGAAAAGGTTTTGACATTCTGTCTTGAAAAACTGCCTCCACAACTTAGAAAACAGTAAATGGATTCTTGGATTCAGACTTTATGTAATAGAAGGGATGCCAGTCCTGGCTTGCATGTTTATCATATGGAACAATTCTTTCCTTTGGGTATCCCTGGAAATTTATCACTTATATCACACAGTCCTTACACAGTCATCCCTGTAATGAGAAGGTCCGATCATTCTTCTTCATTCACAAATTAAGTCCAAATTCTAGAATTCACTTAAAATGCCTGTGCATTTTATGCAATTTCATAAGAACATGAACCTTTTTTTAAATTAAAAAACCCCAACAACTTGCAGAGAAGATGATTAAGGAAACAGTTAAGATTTAAGACAGTAAGACAGACCTTAATAAAAATAGATAACATGTTTTTATTAAGGGAATCAGAGTAGTGATATTTGAAGCCTTCTACTCATTGTGCTGTGTTCTGCCTTCTGACAATACTTCAGTGAACGTATACCAAATAACACTTTCTTCATGTACCATGTTGTTTTAATGCTGTTTCTATTAAAATGATTTCCATTACAAAATGGATATTATCATTATGTCAACTCTAATGACATATAACATGATATAAAAATATTATAATGTAAGTGGTATCAGAGGCTTTGTATTCAGAATAGATTATTAATGCTGTGTCAGCATACTCAGTAGAGTGAAATGGAGATGCAATAAATAGCAATAGCTCTGGTGGCCTATATTCACATCTCATGCTGGATTCACTCCAACAGCTGGCTTGTCGTTTCATTTTGTTATCAGTGGTCGTTTGGGATGGAGCACTGGAAGTAGCCAGATATAATGAGAAATATTGTTTTCTCATTTCAAAACTCACTGTAGAAAGAGATGAAACTTTTTTCATGCCAAGCTATTGAACCAGGAAAGGTAGGAGAAAACTTCGATCTCAAAAGATTAACTTGCGTGATTCAAGTAATGGGTGATTGTAGGAGGGCATTTCTTAGAGGAAAATAGATAAAACATATTGGTGGTGATTATATATGCACAAAAATTAGAGTCAGCCAGACCACCTAGCAATAGTTACTATTTTGCTTTGGTATACAAACCTCTCCTAAATTACAAAAGATTTTCTAGTTTTAATCATAGAAACATAGAATACCTTGGGTTGGAAGGGGCCTTAAAAGGCCACATAGTCCAATACCCCTGTAATGAGAATGGATATGTTCAACTAGATCAGGTTGTTCAACACCCCTGTTCAACCTCCCTTTGAATGTTTCCAGGGATGGGGCAACATATTCCAGTGTTCCATCACCTGCATCATAAAAAATTTCTTCTCTATATCTAGTTTAAATATGCAGTCTTTCAGTTTAAAACCTTAAACAGTCTTTCAGTTTAAGGTCTTTCAGCTCCTTGACCTATCACAACAGGCCCTGCTAAAAATCTGTCCCCATTTTTCAATAGCCTCCTTTAGGTGTTGAAAGGTCCCAGTTAGGTCTCTCTTGAGATTTTTGTTTTCCATACTGAACAGCTCATATCAAATATGGAGAGTGGCTTGATGACTATTAACTCCCTCTGGACTTTGGGATACCCCTTTGGGGTCCCATAGATTTATGAATATTTAGGTTCCTCAGGCACTCATGAACTCAACCTTCTGTTGTATAGGGAGTAACTCTGCTTTCTTATCCCCTGTCTTGCAGTTCAACCACTTGAGAAGTGTGAAAGAAATGCTGTCATTGAACACAGGCCAAACTTTTGAGTACCTCAACCTTCTTGTCCATTGTCCCCAGTTTGCTCGTCATGGTAAGTGATTGGAGTCCTGCAAGGTAAAATACACATTTTCTTTGAACCAGCCACTTCCCACTAAGTCCCAACCCAAATGGGTAAAATCAAATCTTATCTATTCTTATTAGCAAAATGTTAAATATCATCCTGTTACTGCAGTACCAAAGTATGTCAATATAGCAACATACTGAGATTATTAATCTCGATTCCCTTCTGTTCTCCCTTCATAAAATATTCTATTTTCAATAGAATATACATTTATTTCAGTTTGACTATTTTCTTTCTTTATAACAAAAGAGAAGTGTATTAAATGCTTTCTTTAAAGTATTCTATTTCAAAATATAGCTTCTGTATTGTGCTTGATAACTAACTGAAATAAAAAATAGACGAAAACCAAAAAAAACAACAAACTATTAAGCAGCCATAAAAAACAGAAATTGGAAGCTGCTGTGAAATTGTATCTAATGGAACAACTCTCCATGCATGATAGTCACAGAACTATTAGATTGGCAGGTTTTCTCTTTGGTCTCCTTAAAGTCCTGTGAGCACAGCAAGCAGTCTCAGTGTTTGCTCTGAGGCATAAATCACTGTGAAAACAACATCTTACTCTGATAAAGTGGTTTATCCACAGACCTTCCTTCAGTGCCTTGTATACCTTTTGTTTAATTGTATTCTAGTTTCTCTTTAGATAAAAGATTTTTAGGTAATGAGGTAATAGATATTTGTTAATAATCTTGTGCATTGGTGATCTACGGTGACTAAGTTATTCTGGAGAAAGGAGGAAAAAAACCTAGAGATATGCAGGACCCCACAATAATAGAGTATGCTTGCAATGTTTAATCTATTTTCTATTGCATACATAGGTAATGTGTGTATGCATATATATATATATATATATATATATATATATATATATTTATTTATTTATTTATTTATTTATTTATTTGGGTATAAAATGAGGTATAACTAGAGAATTCTTTATCTAATTCTTTATAGCAGATATTACTTTGAAAGTATGGTCTATGGAAGAGTATGTATGCTACATTCTGTGCCTTCCACAGTATAAGTTGCATGATGCTATCCTGTCACCTTTTGCTCTTGTATAATGTTATAAAAGAAATCTAATCTTGAGTTGAAATTTTTTTTGTGGAGGTTTTTTTTTTCCCTGATTTTTTATATGATCAGTGGTAAAATTAATTTTAGAAGATTGCTTATTATGGTCTAAGAAATTCTTAGAGGAAAAATTGTGTATGCTCAGCAAACTTGTATGATAGTGATCAACAAATACACTGTGCAACATGCAGTTTACTTTTAGAACACTGTTAATGACTGTAAATAGATATTATGAAGCTACTTCTAGATTTGTTTTTTTGTGTGTTGTCATGTATGCTGCCTTCTGCAATGCTGCACATATCCTCAGGTGTATTCAGCATTTATAATCCTGGATGAAAAATGAGAGTTGAAGACATATTACACTGGAAGGATAATAAATCAGTTGTATCTGTGCTCCTTTTTAAAACCTGAATATGATGAGGTTCAAATGTGGAGTTTAGCACCCCCTTCTCCATGATAACCATTATATATCTAGCTGGTCATTTTTTGAAGTGACAAACATGCCTGTCCCTGTTTTCCCTCTGTTTAGAGTCATATATTACTGTTTGTATTTAAGACAAAGCTTTATGTTTTTATGTTCTTTATGATCTAAGAGGCTACAGGTTCTAAATATTTAAGAATGAAAGAAATACAAGTAATTGACTATTTTGATTAGGGAGATGTTGTGCTTTCAGTTATCATAATAGTTGATCACTGAAATAAGTCTCCTGATGCTGAAGAAAAATTTATTCTTGATGAAATAGTTAAATCATGAGAACATTTTCCTTCTTTGAAAAATAAATTTATGAGTCTATAAAAAGGTTTTTTTTTTTACTTTTCTTAATTTTTGCTTTACTAGATAGGGACTTATATCACTCAATTATTGTTGTCATTCTGGAGGACTAACTGTCTAATTTTTCTCTCGATGTCTCAATTGTTATCCCTTGACTTATCTTGGATATGACACAGTTTTCCTAATGGTTCTTATGAGTAATACATTTGCTGATAATAGAATGCTGTAAATGTCCTAAAAAAAGATCTGCTGTCCATCCAGTTCAGCATTATTTCTGCAGAAAAGATGTTTGTATTGATCAAAACTAAAGTGAATCATATGATGGTGAATTTGAGGTGGAAAATCTCTTTGCAGTTCCCAGTAAGTATCAGATTAGGAATTTCAGACATAAGATTTTGTTCGTTTTCAATATTTCTTCTGTTGTGGCTAATTTATAAATTGAGCACACAAGAAAAAGCGTCCAAATAGAAGTTTGAGGTTTTTTTAATTGTATACATTTATAACTAAGATGAAACTACACATCCTGTTTTGGCTCCAGCTGCTCCATGGCAGAAGTTTATCAGCTCCAGGCCATCACTTGTTTGATTGCCCCTGAGAGTGAATGGTTGAGGAGGACCATTGCCTCAGATTTGCCAGCTGATATAATTTGATCATTCCCCAGCCTGCTTCAGGGAAAATAAGCAAAGTTAGTTTAAACATGTGATTGAAAGTTCATGAAGCAGATCAGCTAGTAGACTGGCAAGACATGGTATGGTATATGGCAAGATGATGGAAACTCAGACCAATACCTCTTCAGGGGCACACCAAATCCTGAAGAAGTCATATGTTTGTGTGGTTAGATGTACCAAGATTTTTTGTTATCTTCCTTTACAGGAAGTTTTTATTTGGAATCTATGTAAAAGGAGACCTCTGGGCTCTCACTGCTTCTAGCTGCTGAATTCTGTGCTTTCATTACAGAGTTTGAAATGCCAAATTACAGTATTTTATAGTCTCCAACTACTCCTCACAACAGGAAAGGAAAGTTCTCATTTTCCAGGTCCATGAGGGAACAGTAGCATTGCCATTTTTTTTTAGTAATTTTTATATGCTTGGCAAAATGGGGCAAATATATCAGTAGTCTTCAGCAGTAGGACCCAACTCTTTTTTCAGCTGGGTAACCATGGCCATTTAATCACAGTTCTCTCTTTTAGTTGCTCAGCTGGTAGCAGACTTTTAATAGCAATTTACATTTAATCTCATCACTGATCGATCCCATTCACCCGGTTAACACCTCTGTCACAGAACAATGAAGGTATTCTCTAAAATATTGTTCTTGGCTCAATAGGATCGATTAAATATAAATGTCTGTTACTTTCCTTTGATTCAATGTCTCTGACTAGCTGCTAGCTCTTGAGTTGCCTTAAATTTTGTAGTGCTCCATCACATACTTTTTTTTCCTTTTACCTGAAAGTAAAAGATTTGGAAATCAAATGAAGAAATTTTCTTTTTCTTTTTAACTATTAACAATTGCTGTTATACGGCCTATGATAATAATGGCACCATTTTGTATTCTGGGGATTCATGATGGTGTTATTCAAATAGTCTTTGATTTTAAACCAATAGAGGTTTGACAGAAGTTTCCTGTTCTTCTTGTCTGTTAGAAATAAGCCAACCTGAACAGCAGCCACTTTGCCTCCCATTCTTTAGGCAAGTTGAGAGTTACAGATATACAGCTTTTCATCCTGGAAAAATCAATGCAAAATGATTCATCTGATTCTAGGGGCTGTTATGAAATTTAAATGACAAAGTGTTAGCTACTGTTCTTAAGGCACTGTTCAGCATCAGAAATATTTATTTCAAGGTATGGCAACACCGTACTTTAAGAAGCCTTGGGCCATTACTCTAATCTCTAGTCCACGTGAAAGTGAGCCAATCTCAGTCTTCAATTCTGGGGTTAGCATTTTAAAATTGGAAGAAACCAAAGCGTTACCATGATCATGTGTGGCTGCCAGTATGGAAAACAGCATAACAGGTGAAGTGTCACCCCTTCACATTTCAGTGCACATGGACAGACAGGATCTGTAGAATGAACTATGCAGAGGCCAAGGATAAGGTTTTAAAGAAACTTTCATCTGAAGAAAAAACATTTCTATGGAAAGATGTCTTCAGAATAATGGATCACATCTGGCTCTTTGGATCTTGATTCATTATGTAAAAATGGCTAAATTTGCCTAAGTCTTACACTTTATTTTTTATGTCCCTGCAACCTCATGGCAAAAGTCCACAACTTCTTTGTTAAGTGCTTCTTATCCCTGTAATAGTATCAAATCTTCAGGGATATGAACCTTCATCAATGAAAGTACCTAGGGTTATTTTCAATGCTGTTTGGATGGTTTCTTTTGAAAATGGCTGCGGCCAGACAGCTAATGTGATACAGAGTCTAGAGGGCTGTTGTCTGCTCTCATTCACACTGCTTCTGTAGAAGCACAGGGATCTCAGAGTTGTGAGAAGATCACTGCCAGGCAGTGCTTTGAACAAAGTAAGATTAGGGGAGACTTAGCTGACTTTTACATTCAGTTGCCCGGTATTCAGATGTAGGATGCTGAAATCCAATTCTATTCACTGCCAACGTGAGAGACCAGGTAGTGAACAAAAGATGAAGGATAAACTCTGGCTCATGTCTCTCCAAACATGGGTGAACTTGTGTCCCTTCTCTTTCCCCACACTCTGCACACTACACATAAATTGTTTCTAATGTTTGCCATTATCACTGTTATTCATCTCACGTTTATTGTAAAGAAAGTTTCAGAACAAAGAAAAACCTCCTGTGTCTTTATGAGCTCTGATTTTGTTTGCCTAACCGTTTGGATCTGAGACAGGATAGTTTAACAATAACACTGACAGATCTGCATATAGCTGAGCTTTGAATTGAACAAATGCTCTCGTTCTTTCACTTTTAATCATTTTGATTCTCCTGCTGGGCTTCCTGCGATGACCATAGCAAATAGTATTTTGTAAAGCTTTTGATCCATGAAACATGGGGCCTTTGGTGGCTTTCTACAGGTAACACCTATGATGAAATAGTGCAGATGAGACACTCCTTAACAAGTGTCTTGAATAATATCTGAGACAATTTTGTCCTTTTTTTATGCCAACACTTCCTAGTATCACCAAATTATTTTGAAAATGTTTCATGTAAATAATGATATGACTTCTAGGCATTTTGGTCCTGCTTATAGTATTTTGTTCAGACGACTATTTAGCAGAAATTACCAAAATCTCAACTAGATGCTGCATTTTAGAGAAAAAAAATTGTTATATTTGAGTGTGGATGATTATTCCAAAGGTTGACACTTTGTGCAACTAAAACCTTGTGTTTTTAGGGTTTTTTTGCCTTTTGTTTTGTAGTGAGTTTGGTGGGTTTTCTTTGGTTGGTTTGGTTTCTTCCCTATTGGAGCATTAAAAGTTACTCATTCTAAGCCATTTATTTGCTACTGAAAATATGGATGGAAAATTTATCTTAAAAACCACATATTTAAGTCTTCCTTATTCCTGAATGTAGCTAAAAACACATAGGTGACGATCAATTGCTAAAACGTATGTTGTTACCTTAATTGTCTGAGCAATGCTGGCCATATTTGGGACACTGAGAAGGTCTTCCAGCTTGGCAGCCCAATAAACTTATGAAATACTAATCAATTATTATTGTAGATAAACTCAAAAATATGTGTATTTGTTATTGCTATCTATAATAGCTAAGCATTTGTTCTACCTTAATCATCAGTTTTGTTTTGTGTCTAAAATATGTTAGTCTAGTAATAATGACAATAAGCACTCTTTTATCTCATTTGTTATATTATGTCCTATTTCACAATCCTTTAACTTCAGAAAGTCAGAATAAAAACACAAACCACAACTAACTATAAACAGTTTTCTATTTTGGGTATGATAGTTCTCTTAAGAATGTTATATTATTTTACAGTACTGCAACAATACAGAAATGAGAAGTTAAGAGAAATCAGTAATACTTGTAACCATTTAGTACTTTTTGAATAATATGCATTAGATACTGTGACATCTCCTAGATTGGAATATGCAGGTATTTCATTAATATTTTGCTTAGTGTTTGGCACACTGGGTCAAATGACCTTATCTGAGGTCTGTAAACAATGTTGGGAAACAGATAATTCTGCTAGACAACCATAACAAGGGAAAATTAATGAGACATCTACAGACAGTAAAAGATGCACAATTCAGAAAATGTAAAAACCATAAAATATGCTCTTCCAGGAAGTTTTGTTGCCACATACTTTTGGTGAAAGATAAATTTATGGGCCGTGATGGAGTGTGTCCATGAGCAATGAGAGAGATAGCAGAAATAATTTTAAAGCCTTTGTCCATAATCTTTGATCCATCAGGGAGACTTGGAGAAGCACCAGAAGACTTGAGAAAAGCAAATGTCACTGCTATCTTCAAGAAGGACAAGGAGGACCCAGGGAGCTATAGGCTGGTCACCCTGATTTTGATCTCTACAAAGGTGTTGTAGCAGCTAATCTTGAAAATTATTTCCAGGCTCATTAAAGACAAGCAAACCATGAGGAGCATTCAGCATTGCTTCTCTAATGGGAAGTTTTGAAGTCTTGTGTTACCAACTTGGTAAACTTTGATGAAGTGACTGTCCTGGTGGACATGGTGAGAGCAGTGGCTGTTGTCTACCTGAGCTACAGTAGTGCCCGTGACACTCTCTCCTATAACAGTTCCATAAAGGAGCTGCTGATGGATGAGCAAACAGTGAAGTGGATTGAAAATTGCTGCATTCATTGAGGTCAGATGGTGATAATGAGCAGCACAAGTGTGGTTGGATGCCAGTGACCAGCAGTGTATCTTTTACTGCACCCTGTCCTATTCAGCATCTTCACAGCAGTAGGGGTGATGGACCCAGTGTACCCACAGCACATTTGCAGGTGACACCAAACTGGGAACAGTGGCTGATATCATGGCCAGAGGGTCATGCTGCCATCAAGAGTGACCTCAACAGTTGGAGAAAGGGGAAACTCAGGAAATTCTGAATCTGAGGAGGAGCAATCCCAGGCACCAATACATGCTGAGGGCAGCCCAGCTGCAGAGCAACTCAGCAGAAAATGACCTGGGGGTCCTGGTGGACAGCAGGGTGGATATGAATCAGTAATGGGCTCTTGATGCAAAGAAGGCAAATGGGCCACAAGGATGGTTAAGGCACTCGAGTACCTCACATGTGAAGAAAGGTTGAGAGGGCTGGGACAAGAGCATGAAGGGAGACCTTAGCCTTATTTATATAAATACTTAAAGGGAGGGTGCAAAGGAGATAGAGCCAGGCACTGGCAATGGGCACAAACTTAACCACAGAAGGCTTCTTCTGAACATCAGGAAACATTTTTTTTTTTTTTTTTTTTTTACTGTGAGGGTAACAAAGAACTGACACAGTTTACCCAGAGAGGTGGTTGAGTCTCCCTCCTCAGAAACATTCAAAAGTTGACATGGTCATAAGTGGCCCTGTTTGAGCAATGGGATTGGGCCAGATTACCTCCAAAGTCTCTTCCAGTCCCAACCATTTTGAGATTCTGTGTGAGCCTGTGATTTTTTTTTTTTTTTTTTTTTTTTTTTTTTTTTTTTTTTTTTTTTTTTACTTTAATCACTGGTATGTTTGACATAGGAAAAGTGTCCATCCTCATTTTCAGTTGTGCATATTAGGCTGAGTTATATGAAGAACAAATAAATTTTACTTACTGACAGCCCCACTCCTCCCCACAAATGTTTTAAGTTTATACAAGCTCCTACCTTTTTAAAGTAAACTGAGTAACAATGATTATGTGTTTCAGATAGAAAAGAAAAATATCCAAAAGTGAATTAAAATTCAATAACAGAATTTGATCAGGTAATTTTCTTTTAAACCCTCCCATCTGTGTAACCAATAATCACAATTGGTATAATTACCCAATTATTGTTCAGTAGATAGCAATCCTATAACGGTAAACAAAATACTATGTTAACATTAATTGCTTTTTAATGATGCCTATTGTGCAAAGGCGACAAAGCACCTATTCTAAAATTAACAACTTGAAAATTAATGTTCTGTATACTTTAGTTTTACCCACTCTTTCAGCCTGGCTGGTGGAGAAATGTAGAGCACATCTGTGGCCTTCCAGTCCTCCTCATAACATTCCAAAAACCTTTATCTGTTTGCAGATTACCCCTCCCATATGAACTAGAAATATGGCATCACCTAACTCCATAAATATGTCTAGTTTATCTTTTCTGTATAATTGTAATTTCAGTCATTTTTTTCTGACATTTACTGTTCAAATATCAATAAATCTTTTACAGTATTGTCTCTTTGTAACATCTATATCTAGCCCTTGTAATGTTTTTGGTTTGTTTTGGTTCGTTTTTTAGGGTTTTTTGACTCACAACAAAACTAGTTTATCTATTAGCATGAGAACTAGATGCCCTTCCTGGACAAAAGATCTCCAAACAATAAAAAAGTATTCAAAGTCATCACCATAGCTTTCTGTCCTGTGAGTATTTTCTGTACAATATTCTATTATCATTCCATTCTATCCTTGTATTTTATCTCTCTCTGTCTCACTTCCCTTAAGCTCCTTCAAATTACCAGTAGCAATGATACTCTAAACAGGAAACAATACAGGTAAATAGGTCTAATCTTCTGCTAGCT
This sequence comes from Certhia americana, assembly GCA_018697195.1. Lineage (NCBI taxonomy): Eukaryota > Metazoa > Chordata > Aves > Passeriformes > Certhiidae > Certhia > Certhia americana. The sequence continues at coordinate 95,580,369 of CM031857.1, read as the reverse complement.
GTTCATCCACATTGTGCTAACAACTGCTAATGCTAGAACTCTGCTTCTGCAAAGTACTTATTCAAGCTGGTAATTTAAAGGCACTTTGCTAGTTTATAGACCATGAATGTTTTCTACTTAAATAAAAATGTGGTTCACTGATCATGTTAGAGATGGTATTTTCTTCTAGAACAGAACACACATTCCCAGCTCATACTAGCTGAAGACTAGATGTGACAGAACTCTTTAGAGAAATCCATGGAAGGTGAATGTAAGTAAGTGCTTCACACGTCAACAATGCTTCTATCATCTTATAATTTGCAAATTTTCTGGGGATAACAGTTATTTTTAGGTATGTTTGATTGACATAAATTTTAAAACTAGAAATAGTTTTACAGTTGCTTGAAGTACTATTCTAGGAAAAGGATCTTTTTCCTGTTGATTGCAGCTTTACTACAGTTACATGTTTAACCCCTTACATGTCCAAATCCATGTATAATGAATCACTGTTTTTCCCTTAACACTTTATTAAAGCCATGTTTTCTTAATCTATTTAATTATGTATTTCCACACAATTGCTCAGATTTGAACTTCCCTCTCCATTTGTCCCAAACTACTTTAAATACTTAATTGTTTCACTCATACTCTGCCACATAAAAAAGGGAAATTACCTCTACAACCCTAATGTAGGGAGATTTACTCAGCCCTTAGTGTTTGATTTGCCTGTCAGTGCCCCAGGAGAGTGGAGATCTCAGTGCCTGACCAGCCTCTCAGCATCCCATGATGGGGATCCTTCACTGAGCAGTCCTGCTGGTTTGACCTACTCAGGGACACACCAACAGCATAAAGAAAACTTCTCAGCAGGTCTTCCCACTTTATGATCCCTTAGTGGTCTTCCACTTTACTCAAGGATGGTAGCCAGCAGCTACCAGCACCCATGAAAGACTCACACCAACAGTTTTTGGAATAACACTCTTTATTAACAGAAAATTGTGACAGGTTAAGGTTTGAAGACTGCTGGTGTTAATATCTGACTGCAAAAACATATTCTATGTGCTACATATACAAGATGTAATCCCCAATAAAATACTAAGAACACAAAGAGTATGGGTTTTACCCAATAGGTGTCCCTATGGGTGAGACGACAGGTTCAGCCCATCGACTGATCCCAGCAGTTATGATGCAATCTTCTCTAATTTTTCCTCATTGTCAACTTGCTTTTATACTATTTCTTTGTGTTTAGGTGGAGCTTAAGTGACTCTAGTCATAAATATTGTTTTACTGTTTGGTGCAAAATTCTCTCACTTTTCTCTCAAAGATACAGTCAATAAAATACAGAGCACACACCCATGGAGGGGTGGTCATACCCTGGACAGGGGTAACTTTGGGATGGAAGTGTGCCTTGGTGTTACAGTTAGGTTACAATGAACCAAGCCCACTGGAGGAGAGTGATTTCAGCACAGCTGCAGGCTCAGCAGCAGAACATCTCCCCTGGCTGCCCTGACTGACAGCTGCTGGGCCATTTTCAGCTGTAAAGTACAGTCGAGTTCCCCTCCCTCCAAGGATTCCAACAGAGCTGGGCCACGGTGTCTCCATTCTGCTCCCCTCGGTGTTCCATCCCCTTAGCAGGTGCTATGGATGCAGATTGTCGGTGTGAGGAATCATCATGGAATAGTTTTTGAACATGCCAACTGCATTCCATCTAGGGAGCAGCAACTGTACTTTACCCTATAATTTCTGTGCCATTACAATTCCTGTTAGGACGCGAACATAACTTCTCAGTTTCCTCTAATTTGACCCTCAGCCATCTTTTCATACACACCTTAACCTGAAGTTCATGAAAGCATTGAACAGAAGAAGGTGCCTTCAGAGGAGTTCTTCACTGAGCTGTGGGATGTCACTTTGGGAAATTGGAATTTTCTGTCTGTGAAGTTGTTCATCAAAGGATCTATTTCAAATTAGAGCACTTTAGCCTCAGAGTGTGAAAATCAAAACCAAACTCAGCACTGTAATTATGGTAGTTTCCAAGAGTGAGTGAGGGAATGAATATTGCTTTCTCTATAAAGGTATTGGTTGTTTGAAATTTAACATTCCCCAAAGATCAACCTTAGTGTTGATAATTTTCCTAAACTTCTTTAGTAAATTTAGACAACTGAGCTGCTCTAAAGGGTGAGAAAAAAAGTCAGTCATAAAATACAAATCTACCCCCAGGAGGTGTTCAGAGAAGTAATAGAGGTTTTTTCCCTAGTTTTGTGCCAGTACTTTCCTTAACCTCATTCTATTGTTGACCATTGCAATTCTGACACTTCCAGTGAGTCTATAAAGGTAATTTTGGCTTTTTTTTTTACTTTTTTTTTAATGCTAAAATAAAATAGTAAAAAATTAAACATAGCAAATAACTTATTTAATTCTTACAGATATGATTTAAAGAAATAAGTTGTGGATTAAAAAAAATGTTATCTATACATACTCATAGAGCATTTAAATCCCTTTAGTTGCTGCATATAACTGAAAAATATTTTCTGGAATTTTCAACCAGTTTAAATTATTTCAATCTGTTTTACTGTTTATGTTGTTATGTATACATAAATTTAAGGAATTCTGTCAAAGACAGGTACTGACATTGCCTTTGAAATGTACTTCAGTATAATCCTACAGGTCACCTTTAAGGCAAGGGAGATAAAATACCATGTTTAATTTATTCATGGTTGGATTGTACCAGTAATCTTGACATTGAACTGTGTAAAGGGAAAGATACATTTTTGAGCCAGATATATGGTGTGGTATTTAGCACACTGGTATGTGCTAAACATGAACTTTTGACTATGAATTTGATCACTGACTACGGAGAAAATTATAATACTGTTTCTAATATTCTAAATTCTAAGGGACAATAATAATTAAATAAATAGACAAAACTTCACCCAATATCTGGTATGAAGTAATTTTTATTTAAAAGGATTTGAAAGAAAAGCGCTGTATCTTGAGTTTTCTGATTCAACTGCAGTAAGATAGTTGTGTCTTTGAAACATACATTACCACTAGAAGGTAATGCTGCAAAGAAAATTTTTTAAAATTCCATTTTCTGAAGTAACAGTAATAAAATGTAACCAAGATTCCTGGAATGACAGCCACTGCATTTCTATTTGTAAAATTTAACAACACAAGATATTCAGAACAGAATTTGGCATTGCTACTCAACTACAGATAATGTACATTCTCTAATTTTAATTCTATGGAACATATTCTCACAGCTGAATATGTTCCCCTTGTATTTAGTCAGGCAAAGCTGTGCTGTGCTGATTCCAGAGTGATATAGCACATTACATCAGACATTGCATGATCACAATAGCTTTTGTTGGGATTGGCTGTCTTTTCAGTGCAAACAGTACTCCTGAGCCTGTGACTGCTCTACACAATCAGATAAATATTACAGTAAACAACAGGCTTTTCCTTTGATTATATATATTTTTAGTTTAGTCAATTCTGATGAAAAGAGACAGGTATTGTTGGGTTTTGATGTGGTCAGCAAAACTGGGTTTTTCCACAGAACATTTTGATTAAAGGAATTAGCGCTAGTCAAGATCAATGTTGCACCTAGTCAATAGATGACAAAGTGATAACTGGTGGATAACAAAATGTAATCACTAACAGGAAATCACAGAATGAACATAGAGCCTCAATCCAATGCAACTCAATGTCTCCATCAGAAATGTAAAGAAAATATAGGCAACTTTCCATCAAGTTTTATAGGCTACCAAGGGCTGGTAAAGCGATAGATAAAGCAGGGGGCAATTTTGAATTGAGGCAAACCATTTTTAAGAGGGTCACAGTCAAAGAGGAATAATGGGCTCTGTCTGCTACCATTTTTCCTAGAGTCAGATGAAAAGACATAAATATGGAGGGACAAAATATTATTGAACATCCTAGGAAGAAGTAATGACCTTGATGAAGATTTAGTGTTTGATCATGCTGCAAAACCACCTGCCCATGAATTTCCAAAACCATTAAAAAATTCAAGGGCTAAAATTGGAGGTAGACAAATTCAAAAGAGAAGAAGGACATATTCTAACAGTGATTAACCTTTTGAGAAACTTCCCTGGAGAAATGATGGAGGCACCTTCATAAAAGTTTTTGAGCTAAGACTATCTATGTAAAATCTGTACTTATTCATCCAAAAATTATTAGATTCAATGAAGGTATTGCAAGGTGAATTTTTATAGTCAATATTATATAGGAGCTTTAAATAAAAATGCATTAAGGCTCATTTTAACCTTAAGATTGGTGGAAGGAAGAAAAAAGGGACGCACACTATAACCTGCATTTATAATTATTTTTGAAGCTACTTTTCAAATGAAATGCTTAAGGCAAGGGTTTCTCCCTTCTCCCCAAAAATACTGGCTCTGTTTTGCATGCTACTTGGAAAAATCGTCAAAAAGTGAAAATACAAGTGGATGTTATTTTAAAGAGTCATTGTGTTTTTCATGCTACTCCTCTAAGACAACATCTTGTTTTCACTATCATGAAATTCTAAGTGACTGTGCTCAAAAATATTCTAAATAAAGGTGCCAGAGCACAGAGTGTATAGAATGAAGATGCAGTGAAAGTATCAGGTCAGAGAAACATATAAAAGAATGGGGATAACACACAGAACAGAAGGAGCATATAATCAAGGGCAATAATGAGAATAGACTTCAGTATCAGTGCCTCCTCTTATAATTCCTCCTTCACCCTCAGTGAGTCAAGAAGAAACACAGCAAGACACTCTGGCCTGCATTACAGGAAGCCTTACTGTACAAATGGATGATTTTTCAAAGTGTAGTTTGTAAACATAAGTCAGTGTATGGGCCAGAGAAATAAGATATTTTTCTATTAAAATAAAAAGCAATATAGAGATAGCAACAACCTCCTGTTCCCACTTTTGAAGATTCTTTTCCTGATTTTCCCCCATTCTTTTTGATGCAACATACTGCCTCAGTTTAGAAAAAAACCATTACTTTACATCACTGCACATCACTTCATTTTTCTAGGTTTTCTCCTTCAACATGACTTTCACATTTACAGAGAATCCACTTTAGAACCCTGCTTTAATTAGGTATTGGTTAATTAATCCCTAAAGCTCCTATGTAACTAATCCCTCATTAAAAAATCCCTATGAAAAATATGCGCACTTTTGTTATGTATATTTTATGCTAGCTTCTCTTCTTTTCCTTGCCACATCTCATTCCAGTAAAAAAAAAAAAAAAGAAAAAAAAAAAAAAAAAAAAAAAAAAAAAAAAAAAAAAAAAAAAAAAAGACCAAGATAGCCTGAGCTCAAAAAGCTAAACGAATTAGTTTTAAAGAAAGTTCAGAATAACATTGGTGAAACCTTGGTCATGCTGAAACCAGTATGTATTTGCTATAGATTTACTGGGGCCAGGCATTCAAACCAGAACTTCCAAAATAGTTCTAGTGTTTTGTAGTATCTAGTATCAAATTTCTCACAAACTTTTAAAATTCAGCTGAGATACGACTTCTGAGTTATATTTATATGGTAAAATCATCAGATTTATAGTAGGGAAGGCAGCTTCAGCATTTGGTATGTATCTCATATCCTAATTCTCTAGTATTCTAAAAAGTAGTTTGATTTATTTATTAATAAATAGGTGAAAAACAGTGACAGAACAGATGACACTTTTAAAGACATGTACAATGTGTGCATCACTAGGAGAATTGTGCCTGGAATGTTCTCATATACAATAATGAGACTTGCTCTTAATGAAATAATTACATTAGTGTGTGGAGGTTGCCTGGAATACAAATGCAGCATGCCAAGAAATCTGTCTTAGTATAAAATCTCTGGAACCTAAGTGGATGTGTTTATTGCTGCACAGCAAAAGCAAACTCTACGTGCTCCATGGCTGTGTCAGAGTAACAGCTTTAAGAGATCATCTTTCTAAATAAGTACAATATAAAAACATGCCAAGCAGATTCTTTACTAGACAAATACATTTTATTTCCACTAAAATTTTGTATCTAGGTAAAAAAAAAAAAATTTGCATGGCTAAAATATAAAAAAATAAAAAGACAAACTGAAAAATGACACCTGGTTTACAACTTTGTTAGTGAATCACCATGCAAAAGTCAGAAATAAAATAAAAGGCAATAAATAAAGATGATGCAAAAACTTTACAGCAGATTACAATTTTAGTAGCCTTTTAATTTTAGGCATAAAATTAGCATAACTGTAGGTAGAAGATGAGGTAAGAACACAAGTGGGCAATAGAAAAAATTCTAGAATGGGTGGCTAAAATTATGTTGCATCTAAATTGCTATTTCATTTGTATATGTGATTACCTGCATGACACATATAGAATATTTGCATTATGATATATTGATTCTTAAATATTTAGAGACATCAATATTACATGATCAACAAGGGAGGAAAAGAAGGTTCCTGTAGGATGGTGTTAGTGATAATCAGAGAAAACAGCAATATAATATAAATCCAAATATTCAGAAATTAGGATTGACCATATAATTAGTGTAAAACCTATTGCCATTTTAAATAAGACGATTCCCTTAAATCTGGAAGACAAAAAAGGTTTAGAAAAATCATAGTAAAAAGGGAGTGAAAAAGGAGTTGTCACAAAGGTCTGTAGAGAAATGTTGACAGAAAGAAGGACTGCAGAAGTCTCAGTAGGGTTTTTCCAGTAAGCAATAAACCTTAGGGAAGAGTGAATAGATGTGTACACGCCAGATTTTTGCTTTTTGCATGCATGCTTGGAGACTTCAAAGTCCTTTGTTTTACATAAACTGTTATTTCCTTTAGGAGAGTGCACCATCAAGAGACACATTGCTCTTTCCCAGAGGGAAAAGAATCACAGAACAGGAGCTAAGGCAGACCACAGAGCTCTGGCTGCAGGTCTGAGCACCAGAACTGCTCTGGCAGCTGACACTCAGGAAACCTGGATAGAAACCTGAAGGACTAGAGCTCAACCTTCCCTCAGAGGCAGTCACTTAGAGCCTGAGATCACGAGAAGATCACATTTGCAGCTCCTAAAGAAACCTATTAAATACATCTTTCCTAGACAGCTTGCATATGTATGCCAAAATAATATGAGGAGTCATACCTTCAGCTGTCCTCATTTAGGAGGTTGGGTTTTTTTAAGAAAAGTGAATAATCAAATGTTGTCTTTTCCAAGGATCTCATCTCCATGATTTTCCTGTGTTCATTAAAAGAGCTACAACCAGAATGGCATATGCTAACTAGGACAATTTGGTAATTTGAAAAAGTTACTTGAGTATCATCCTTTGATTAAGGACAATGGATTCTTTAGATAATTGCCTATGTAAGGTGCATCTGTATTTTGTAAGCACTATTGATGCTGTGCAGTTATTGCACTCTTTTTCTTTGATTTAGTGCTCATCTTGAAACCAGCCAAGTCTATTTCAAGAGACAGTATCTTGTGAACAGTGATCAAAGTGTAAATTTATGCACATTCAATGCTTCACCTTAATTACCTTGATGGTGCTTGTCAGCAGCCTTTTCCATGCTTTCACTGATTAGCAAGCTATCACAAATAATTATTATTTCATCTGCAATTACAATGATGCAGTTCATTGGCTTATTGCCCAGCCACAGCATTGCATCCCACCCCTTGGCCTGCTCTTCTGGAGTTATGCCACCATGCATGTCTCAGGAATTAGCATTCCTACTTTATTCAGTCAATCACCTAAACTCCTGAACTTTATGATCCCATAAGGCAGGTTCTCTGCAACATTTTACAAGAAGGATTACTACATAAAATTGCTAAATATAGCCTGGAAAAATGTGAGGGCAAGGAAAGGCTGTTTTCTCCATGATCATTTTGCACTATCGCCACTTTAAAACACTCATTTATCTCCCCTCCTTTTTTTTTTTTTTTTTTTTTTTTTTTTTTTTTTTGGTCAGCTACTAAGAAAAAAAGGACTCTCTCCCAGCCAAAACCAAGACAGAATTTTACTTCATCAGATCAACTGATGCTACTGCTGAGAACTGAAATATGAAATTTAGAGGTTAACAAAGCATTTCCAGGCAGCCCAAGGTTACCACTGTAAAATGATCACTACTGCATGAAAACGTATTTGGTTCCATCATGTTGGAAGCCTAGAGTCAATCTGAATATGAGGTGCAAGCAAAGAACAACTCAGGAAGTAAATAAGTACCTGTTTGGTTTTTTTTCCAGCTGAGTAATGGAGCAGAAAAACTAACACACCCAAGCCCTGTCCCCATTTCAAACAAACAGTTCATTTTTCATTACACTGGTATGCTTGCATGTATTAAAAAGGGTATGAAGAATGTGGGGAAGTGAATGGCTGGCTGGTTTCCTTTATGAATACTTGTACATCATCTTAAATCACTAGCTGTTGCTTACAAGCAAAAAGAATGCAAATATAAAAGTGAAAAAAAAAGCAATTAAGTAGCAACATATGGTCAAATATGTAATCTCTAAAAGCAGGAATATAAAAGAAAAAGAGACAAAAAATATTGGAAGAGAAGCTTGAAGCAATATTTCCATACTCTAACTGAAAACAGTGTTTATTGACTCTGCAAGGTCAGAAGAAAAACACCTGAAAGATAAATAAACGCTTTAGCTGCACAAACTCAAACTAAGAAAAGAAATAAGAAGGTGATACAGAGAAGACAGAGTTAATAGAAGCCACCAGTTCTAAAATCATAAATGGCAAGTAGCTGTAAAACATAACCCCTATATTCCATAAATGGAAAGATACATTTTTTTAAATAGTCCCTGGAACATGACACAGGAGCTCAAACAATAACTTAGAATTATTAACATTATGATGATTAGGCCAAAAGAAAGTACTTTAATTAAACCTGTCATAAATTAGAGGAAAAATTCCAACTTTAGCCAGAAACAATTGCAAGATATTAAAGCACATTGCTTACCACCACACATTTTGAAACTACAATATAATGTCACAGAAAAACAAAGTCACATCAGATGGAAGAGCCAGCATTGATTTAATATGGAAAATTTACACAGAACACAAAGGTGGTAAAAACGTGCAAATCTGTCTATTTGGGCTAATCAAGTAGGAATAAGTATTTCCAAGAGACATATAAAAGAAAACAGCATCCTTGCTGGATTCAAATCAGAACAAGTAAAACAAGTCTGTTGAAGATTCATAATTTTGCTTAATATTTTGCAAAAAACCCAGATATTAAACCCAAAATTAAGTCAAGAGGTCAGTACATCTGATGAAAATATCTCTTTTGAAAATATGAAGACAGGCAGGTGTTGCAAATCAGCTGTTCCAGCATAACTTAAAGTAAAATAATACTACTCTCTGGTAACATCTGTGCTAAACTAAGTCTAATGAACTCAAGAGAGCTATGCAGTGGTATAAAAGCATCTACAGATAAATGAGTTAAATAACTTTCTACAATCCAATGACTGTATTTGCCAGACCTGTGGTGGTTATGGTGGGAACTTCTAGCTCACATATGGACATCTAGACTTGAACACACGGGTGTAGTGCCAGCCAAGAAATCTGTACAGTCTGGCAGACACAGCACAGGACCCATAGGAGAACTTAGGCCTTCTGTTCTGGTATCTACAGGCTAGGTGGAATACCCTACATGATCTTACTAAAACACGTGCTATTTAGGTTTAATACCTATTGGATTAAGTCAAAACCTGAACCAAAAGTCTAATGGGTATCTGCTGCTCCCATGCTCAAATTTGGTGAAACGTCCAAAGCAGAGAAAGATTCTCAAATATTAATATAAATTCTCAGTAGAAAAAAAAATATAAGTTCCAAACTCCCAGTGCACAGTCCTCTGTAGTCACTCGTAAGAAGAACTCAGAAAAGAATATAGCAAAGGGAATCATCATACGCTAACATCGAAAAATCCCCTTTTGTAACAGTAATATTCTTTCAAATTATTTGCTTGTAGGAGGTCACTAACCATTACACATATCCATTATTACAAAAGAGAAAGGTAGCAAAACAATGTAAAAAACTGTTGCCACATTATGAATTAAAACCAGTAATAAGCAAAAATTACAATCTCAAATTTGTTTTATTGCCTCATAATTGGGAAACCATGTTGAATTATTATCTGAGAATGTTCCCCTGCACAATTGAAACTCCCTGTAAGTATGGCAGAAAAAATACATGGGTATTTATGGAACTGCACAAGGAAAAAAAGAGAACTGGCAATCCATTTCTTTTCCTAATACTGGGAAAAGTGGACAGGATTTCTCTTTCACTGATGGGGAGAAAAATCGTTTGTCAGATTAAAGTGATCCTGAATTAATGAGCTGAAATAGAATGCACTGGTACATGAGATATATTTTGTGTAATGAAAAATGCAGCAAGGCATGCTTGAAATAATTTACCAAAAGATCAGTAATTTTACCCATTGCCCTAAAGCTGAGGAAGTTCAAAATAGAAAAGAACTATGTAATCTAATTAAGCTCATTCTGAAGTTTTCTCAACTGTACATTAACCAGGGCTTTAGCCAGCCTACCTTTAAATGCATTAGTGAGACTATTCTCTGTGTTGGAAAATATCCCACACCCTACCAGAGTGTAGGCAGGAAGCTGTTCCAACTATTTGTGCTTCAGTCATGTCATCTCACTTCTCCACGGTTATGCCCCATCAACTGTTGTGAGGTTAAACATGAGGGTGCTGACTATTACTGTGGTGCAGTAAGCATGGATAGTATAGGTTACTGAAGTTATTTTCATCCCCCTTTGCAAATGGAAATGTTTACAGCGCAAGTGTTGCATGTGGGTAATCCTATGCGCCACGGAATGAGATGCATGTTAATAAACTGCTTTGCCCCAGTAGGTTTGATTTGTAAAACGCTTCTGCTGACTGATGTTCTTTACAATCTATAGCACTGTACCTGTGGAGAAGAATTTTTATTAGCAAGACAATGCAGATGAATACTTAGTGCAGAGTGTATTGATGATACGACAATTTGTACATACTAAAGGTGAGTGAGCATTTGCTAATGGAATTATTTATTTTACTGGTGGAACAATGCTTCTGTCTAAATCTATTTCATATAAATCTATTTACTAAATCTGCTTTAGACTGTCATTTGGTCATTGTCCAAGAGCAGAAACCCTATCATTAAAAACCTAGGAGTTCATGTATCCTCTCTGTTTACACTAATGGGATTTTATCTGTGGTTCACTGGCAGCTTGACATTGTACTATATAAATCCATTTTGCATTTTGTTGGCTTCACCTTTACCTGAAAGTTACAGTAGAAACACATTATTATTTTCTGTTGCATTTGTCTTTGACCCGCTGTCTTTATCTTCCCCAAGTACCTGAAAAACTTTTCTTACTAATTGCTCTCCATTTCCTTTTTTATTTTGAAATAATCTCTGAAATAAAATTCAATTCAGCTTACTTCAAAGAGAAAAAAAAGAAAAAAAGAATTTAAATTCAGTAAACATAAATATCCTCTACCTGGAAATCTGGAGACCTGGAGACAAAACGAAGTATCCTTCCATCATGGCTTTAAAGTTCTGTTAACCTTTATTTTGCTGTATCAGCAAGACTTCAGAATCCTCAGTCAGAGGTATATTCAATAATTTTTATCCATTCATCCCTCTACTCTTGGGTTTTATACAAATATTTTTTTCTTGTTGTTTTCTTTTTTCATGGCTGCACCAAGAAACCCGAGAATGTACAAGTCTTTTTCCTCCCCAGCCAGAGATTGAAGAACTGGTCGTGAGCAGTCTCTTTTGTTTTTTCACTGATTGTTTATCCTTTCTTATCTATAATATTTTTTTCCTGACCAGCAGAATTTCTCTCTGCAGGTCAGTCCAGGAACAAATCCCTCCCGCCCTCAGGGAGGTGTGTACTTTTATATTAAAACCCACATAAGCAATATTTATACAAAATCTCCAATACATACTGCCTTTGTTAGAAAGTCAGCCTCCACTCCAAGCCAATCAGAAAGTGTCACCTTCACAACAGAAAATGGGGCAGATGAAGAAGAAGGAAGAAGCCCAGAAACCATGAGGTCTTCCCCATCTTGCCTTCACCTGCCAACCATTCTAGAAACCCCAGAAATCTAAAATTCTCACCCTGTGATAAACTACACACTATGCTACTATCTAATACACCTTCTTGAAAGTTCTGCTGTATCCTAGAGCCTAAAAAGCCTTTTTCTATGAACAAAGGTTAGAAACATTGTTTGTCAAAGGTTTTTCATCCCTTAAACATGTAAAGAAATATTTCTCAGGTTTTCTAATTCCCACACTCTACCTCATTGGATATTTTTAAAATCCATTATTAATACAGTATTTAACCTATGTAGCTCATGAAACCATTAATATTTCCCTCATATGCCCTGCACAGGCTTCAAGGTTATGTCTCTTCTACCACACAAACTTGGAGCACACTGCTGTGTGCTGAAGCAAAATCTACTGACCACCTGCACTGCACTTCTACCTCCAAACCTGCACCAAGGGTGGAGGAGAGGAACAGGTTTCCTGGTGGTGAACTGGACAGTGAAGCACTGTGGATGTGTTAGAGCTAAGATTTGTGCAACAGATATGTTGGCAGAGCCTGATGGAACCTTCCTTCAAAATCAATCCTGAGTTTGATCCAGAGTACAAAAGACAGTGCAGACAAAGCCTCCGTCAGCCCTTTTTCATCATTCCTCATTTTAAAGTGGTGTCTTCAGTTTCAGATTTTTCTAACAATGGCTTCAGAGCAGCTTCAAAGAGCTCTAGTTCTGCGCAGTCTATCCGAAACTGAGGTTGTCTGGGAAGACCCTACATGGCCCCTGGAAAAACTGTTTCAGTAGAAGCACACATAAAATTTATTCCTACAGCTCTGGCAAAAGGTGCATGAAAAACCCAGACCAAACCTCAGAATCATAATACAGATATTCAGAAATAACCATCTGTCCCAAACAGTTACTGCAGCAACAGAAATAATATTGAACCTGAATTTGTGTTATCATTTCCTTCTGCTGCACTATCACAAGCCCAGGTGCCTTGTGATGTTGGCCATATTCTTTTAGGAAACAAAACCATTTGAAGTCATCCTTAACAAAAACTGTGGGTGCAGACAGCTGCTCTCTAATGTATATTAAATTTCACCTGAGATTATTTCCATTTAATTTTATCAACACCAAATGTATTTGTCTAGACATTCAAGACCCTCAAGGATCTGTTTCTAGATGGTCTATAGAGAATAAATGGTATCCAGAAAAAGAGCTGCCATTGAAACAGTTTGCTAGATTTCTTGTAAAAGTTTACTGAACCAAAATGCAGCCGAGGTTGACTTTCCTGTGTGATTCCCAACAGCATACTCCAACCATCCTGCAGATGTGTCTTTGCCATAGACAGCAATAGGGAAGTGTCCCGAGTCTCCTTACAGGAAAATCAGAAAAGATGATAAATGGAATGGAAATGAATCAGGCTGAAGTGCTGTGGTATTGGCGACTGAGAGGCAGGGACTACTGAGCTGGATCAGAAGCCACATTTATTGAGAATACAAAGGACTCTATTTTTGGTAACAATTTCCCATTGGTTATACATTCTTCATGACATCAGTTACTTGGTATTCATTATCAAGTTTCACAACATGTTTCTTGGTTGCTTCTTGCCCAGGGAGCACTTATCTTCTGTCTGTCTCTCCCATGATTTCTGCTCGATAAGGTCTAAGATAGCAGTCTCCTTTATCAGTTCCATTGTACTCTGTTTCATGGGAGCAGAAGAGTAAATTAATTCAGTCTACAGAGAAGTGCTGATTTATACTTTGGCTCAATTAGACTCTGGACAGGTTGTGGACCTATTCGAATCTGTTCTTTCTGATAAATTTGTGCTCAGATGACCACCTCTGAAGCAAAAGAAGTAATTTCCTGTAACAGTCTATTAATATTCTGTAAATGGTTTCTTGTCTTATAAAATCTTTCTAAATATGTGCACTTGTAGTATTTAATACAATAGGGTCCCAATCTCACTAGATTTTGAAATATGAATGCAAATACTTGCCGAAGCTTATGGACAGTGAAAATACATTTTTTTGCAATATAATCTACTTAGTCAACAATTATACTAACTTACTCCTGTGTATACCTAGTAATAAAATTTTATTTCTCTTTCAAAAACTTGGAAGAAGTAGAACATCCATCTGATAAGAACAGTCAGTCCCAGTAGAATATTCCAAACCCAATTCTAAGCAAGTATCTTTATCATTCATCAAATTGAAAACATTTCACTGACACTCTTCAAATTCAGTAAATTCTAAAGAGCTGTTGACATAGGTTTTTCAGCCTTTGAGAAACAAAAGTCTTTGTCTCCATTCCTTTATAATGAAAGACCTTGACAGTGTGAGGTTGGAAAACCCTGTTTTGAAGAAAATGAAGAAAAACTCAAAAGCCTGGACATCGTGAGAATGCTATCCTTCATTTTCATTCTATTCTTAAATTACTTGGCCATTTGTTTTTTAACAAAAAAGCCTTAAACTTTGGATAAGAAAAAAATAGAATTTTCAGGCAGCATGAAACAGTGTACACTGCTATTTCCAGACTGTTTAATCTTTCCACTTTCTTTGTACTGGAGAAATCAGTACTTTCTGAGGCCAGATATCCCATTGAAAAACAGATAAGTCCAAGTAACTGGTTCATTAATTTAATTTTCTACTTCCCAAACCCACCTGTCACCCTGACAGTTAAGTGCTGAATTATGGAAAATTAAAACACAAAATTAGAACCAAGCAAAAACAGTTAATCAAATGCTAAACAAAAACACAAAATTAGAACCAAGAAAAAACAGTTAATCAAATGCTAAACAAAGTAAATGGGTCTTGCTTCCTGCCCTGGATTCATCGAAATTAATCATTGATTAATTCTACTCCATTGCCACCTGCTTGCTAGTTAATAATACAATCCTCAGTAATCTTAAGTTTTCATGTTTCCATTCCTAAGCATGAGGTACAAAAGACAACAGAAAGCAATTTAGACAGTACCATTATCTACCTTCAGACTAATATATTAAAGATATTTTCAAACAGGTTCACTTATTTCCCTTTTTCCAGTCTCCCCAAGAGAATGAGTTTTATGTGATCAGGAGAGGTTGGCATTTTATGGGAAGTGGGAGGAAACTGCTACATCTTTGGGTAGTCCAAGGTACTGGCACTGTTGAACCTGATAGTATCCAAATCCA
Organism: Certhia americana; assembly: GCA_018697195.1. Taxonomy (NCBI): domain Eukaryota; kingdom Metazoa; phylum Chordata; class Aves; order Passeriformes; family Certhiidae; genus Certhia; species Certhia americana. The sequence goes on along the minus strand of CM031857.1, from coordinate 95,565,203 downwards.
CTCAACTGAAGCTTCACATTGCAAATTACACTGAGAAACAACTAGCAAAAGACAGCCTTCTGCTTGCTCTCTGGGAGACTTTACAGTTGAAACTCTCATGGTGTTGAACAGTTTAGTGAACCCATTTGGAGACATCCTACAGGTATCCCAGCTATAAAAAAGCTTTAATTGAAGTTCATGACCCTATTAAAAAATCTGTAGGAATTTCAGTTTAATTCTTTTTCACACTCATGACAGCACTTACCATTAGTGTCTTGGTATTTCACAGACTCAGAGAATGGTGCAGGAGGTCAGGAAGTCCAGTCTTTCAGTGTGGGTCCAAAGCTGTTTTCTCTGTGTAGTCTGTGGAGAAAACAGGCCTGAGATACATTGGAATTGCAGGAGTCTTATATGCCAGTCATTTAAAAAGTGCCATGGAGACAGCAGAGCTCTGCTTTTATACATTTAAGATTGACTCTATGTGAAGAGCATGCTGAGGAAGCTTGATAAAGGTAACATAGGGAGAAATTGATCTGGAATTGAAAATCACTTGAAGTTTATTGTGAAAACTGATTCATGTATGAAAAGCAGAAACAAGGAAGCTCTTGTTTATCAGGCAGCAATCTGTAAGTTCCTATGGGGGTCTGAAAGTCTTTTCACCAAAGTGTATTTGTGTGCTTGTTAATTATATGCTGAGGCAACCTGCATCAAACATAAATTCATGGCATGATACCTCATTAAAATGCCATTAAAAAATAAGGTGTCTGTAGTACATTTTTGTCAACAGACTAAGTAATAAAAAACCTGTATCATACAGTTTAGTAGTTTTGCAGTGTTATTGAACAGCATGTTAAAAACTAGTAAATTCAGAGATTGTAGTAAAAAGTGCTTTCACATGAGTAACTTTTCAATGACTGGAACAAGATTTTATTGGACAAAAACAAAGTAATACATAAAAATCTACAGATAAGGTAGATTATAAATTTATTTTTATGACTTTTAAAGCAGAACTGTTTAAAGATCAATGCAAATGTAGAAAATCTCCAATACTGTTATCATATCTACCACTAAAATTATCTTTTATACTGAGATGTCGCTGCCAACTACATCATCTTTTTTTCTTAAAAAAACCCCAACTTTTAGTTTTTCTATTTATTCCATGGATTTAGTATAACTTTAGCCTTCAAACTTTTTTTTTTGGATGCAATCATGAAAAGATTTGGTGGATTAATTAAATAAAATGAAGTAAGTGTACTTAAGCAGAAACAAATCTCAATATTTCAGGCTGATAAGGACTATATTGCACTCATAGAGTGTAAAATATGCCCAGAAGCCCCTATTTTATTCAAGTAGTTGTACAAATGAGAAGAGAAAAAATTAAAGGTAGTGGTCTTCAACAGCTGGTCTATAACTTGAACTATGATCCTTTAATACATTGTTGGATTTATGACTAATAGAACTTTTTCTTTTTTTTTTTTTTTTAACCAGGCAGAAGCTCAGTCTTGAAAAAGCAATTATATAGCATGTCACTATTGCAGTTCAGTTTGTTTCTGTGTTTTTCTTTCCTCACTACTTTCACAGCAGCGCACCATCATTCCTCAGGTGTGCTGCTGCGTAGAACTGCTCTGTGCAAACTAAGCAGTGGCCATAAAGGAAAGTGAATTTTGCAAGTCTAGACATTGTTAATACTTGCAAAATCTTTGTGCTTTTGATACAACAACTCACAATTCTCTCATGAATGTAATCTAATGCCATCTTTGATTGGAATTCCACTTCTTCTCCCCTCTACTTTTCTCTTAGAAAATCCTGTAAGGCACAAGCAGGAAGGGGAGCTTGAAATATTTTACAGTCGTTTGGGCTATGATCTTTAAGGCTGTTGTAGACTATAATGCTTTCTGAATGCTTATTATCTTAAAATCCCTACACTTTTCACCCTTAAAGCAAACCAAAAAGAGGCCTGAAAATCACAGCCACACAATTTTTCTGTAGATATTTAAGGGAAAGAGGGAAGAAGTCATCAATGCTAGATTTTTTACTTGCTGCCTAGATACTCTAAACAGTGACATATACTGTTTGGGTGGAAATTCATGGTGTGTTATTCAAGAGCTAAAGCTGGATTGCGTAAAAGGATTTCTATGCAGCCATAGCTATTATAGCATTGAAATTATCTGTCCTAATCCCACTGCTTGCCCATGTCATGGAGAGATTTGATTTGGTGAGTCACCTCATGGTGAACAGGGTAGTGATGAAGCTCTAAGACATCTTGGAAGGTAGATTTGGCACACAGGAAGATGAAATATGTGGAAAACAAGTGATCAAGTGTGCAAGTTATTCTGCACAAGTCCTACTTGGTTTGTACCTCCAGAGAGCAAAACTGATGATTAAGATGAGATTTTCCACAGCTGTGGTGTCAACAGATGAGGAAGTGTCCCACTGCCAGCCTTAAAGACCCCAGGAGCACAACAGCCAAATGCTGCCTGCTTGCAATGAGTGTTTCTCATTATCAGAGGGGTTTCTTTCACTATATTATTCAGCATTTCTGTTGTAATGCATTGGGTTTGCATGGCAAGATTGCTTATTTGTTTTCTGGGGGTGGGGGGGTGCAGGAAAGGCTATAGGGGTGGCTTCTGAGTGAAACACTCAGAAGCTTCCCCCATGTCTGACAGGGCCAATGCCAGCTGGCTCCAGCACAGATTGACCTCTGGCCAATGCAGAGCTCTGTGAAGATTTGAAAACTTTGTGTAGGTGCTATAGTGTTATGTGCTCAGATAAACCAGTGGGTTTAAAAAAGTGCTATAGTCTTCACTGATTTCCATTTTTATTGACTATTTTATCATCTTTTTATTAGAAAGTGGTTACACTGTTGACCTTTCATATCTGCTACCCTGAGGATAGCAAGATGAAAAACATTAAATGTTATTCTTTTCCTTTAATAACAGAAATTGGATATTTTGTTTGTAAGAGGGAAACAATATCAGTCCTGGAGTTCATTTCACTGTGCAACACAAAATATGTTTAGATATGTAATAGAAAGCACATCTACTTGTAATATTTTCCATAAAATGATAAAACATATGATTTGATCATGTATGACGTTCTGAACAGTTGGCAGCCTTAATCTACACTTTAGGCTACCTAACTGGTATGTTTAGTGCTTAGAATGGTTTAAAAAAAGAAAACTGTATTTAAATATAGATAGAATGTGATTGTCTAGAAATTATTTGCATTCATATCCTGAAGTGATTTACAACATAAAGTTGATATAATTCACTATTTCCAGTAGCACTGGGTTTTAGTTATGTGTTCTTTTCTAATGATGAACTATGAACTATAAAATCCAGGGCAGAATTATTTACCCATATGAATTATTTTCTTCTAAGTGGTATCAGCTCGAGGAAGACATGCAAGCCAATTTAACATATAGATAATAGCATATACATGTTTGTGTATTGCTTGTGTGGTATTGGTAAAACAGATTCAATTAAAAGAAATAATTTTAATTTATTACCGGTCAAATCAGAGTAGGATACTGAGAGATAAAACTAAACTTTAAAAAATAGCCTTTTCTCCTGCTTTCCTTTCTTCCTGGGCTTATACTTCCAGTTTTCTCTCTCTCCTCCCCACACAGGCTTGAGGAGCTGGGAAAGGGGGGGCTGCTGTCTGTTTATCCCACCTTTCCATCTCTCATTCCACCTCAGTGGGAGGACTCCTCACATTCTTACCCTCTTCCAGCCGGGGGTTCCTCCCACAGGCGACAATGTTCCATGAACTCCAACATGGTCCCACAGACTGCAGTTCTTCACAAACTGCCCCAACATGGGTCCTTTCCATGGGGTGCAGTCCTTCAGGAACAAACTGTTCAAGCATGGGTCCCCCACAATATCACAAGTCCTGTCAGCAAACCTGCTCCAACAGGACCTCCTCTTCCATGGCCCCACAGGTCCTGCCAGGAGCCTGTTCTACCATGGTGTGCCATGGTGACAACCTACTTCAGGCATCCACTTTTTCCAGCCTGCATTCCTCCATCTGCAGATGGATCTCTGCCCTGCCATGGACCTCCACAGCATGCAGGGGCACAGCTGCCTCACCAAGGTCTTCCCCAAGGTCTTCTCCATGGGCTGCAGGAGAATCTCTGCACTTGCACCTGGAGCACCTTCTCCTCCTCCTCCACTGACCTTGGTGTCTGCTGGGCTGTTTCTCTCACCAGTTTTCTCTCTTTTCTTCTCTGGTTGCAATTGCTTCCCCACACTGACTACTTTTCCATTCTTAAATTTGTTATCCCAAAGGCCAAAATGTGCCCTGGAAAGAAAATACCATCTGCTTCACAGTCAGGTCCTCAGATGACTTTAGGAAATCTATCACTGCAAAAAAGGGCAGTTTTGTTAAAAAAAACAAAAAAACCCAACAAAAACCAAACAAACAACAAAAAAATCAATTCTTGTAGGCTATGTCAGTCTGATCTGAAAGCAATGTTTGCTTTCTGCCTCACATCTGGGGAATGGATGAACAGTTTGCAACAGCTATCTGGAAGTGGGATAGCGTTTAATAATATTTAATTAATTCTTATTTAATTTTTCAGTGAAGGACAAGAATAAATTTTACAAGCTGGGAAAGAATGTCATTTCACTAGCTGCCTCTTTTAAGCAGTAGTGACACTTTAAAATGTAACTATTCTAAATGGTGGTCAGAGACACAGCACCAGTGTTCAAAGGCTGTCTCACAAAGGGTTAGACTACTTCTCAGTAATCTTTATCTCTGGAAATGTTTTCATGTTTTAAATCAGAGATTGCATAAGTGCTTCAGGGGTAGTAGTCAACCCTGAAGCAGTTTTAGTAGTTTCTAAAAGTAATCATCAGCTTTCCACTACTGAGCTCAAGTTATTAAATAAGAGAGATTACTTTCAGAAGGTTGCTTCATGCTGCATATTGAAATGCATTGATCTCAGTCTGCTTTCTAGAAGCCTAATTTTCCACATCAGAAAATGAGTGAAAAAATAAAAGAAAATACTTTAGCAGCTTGCATTTGTTAAAAATTTGGTTAGCTTTCTCAGTACAAAAAGAAAATAAGACAGAATGGGACTAAAGAACAATTTGTTTTCATCCATCCATCAGAACATCTCATCATAAGGGCAAATCATGGCAATAGGTCACATGCAGACTAGAAGAATTTATTTTCCTTGTATTACTTACCTGATTAAAATAAAAATGTCTACATGTTTCAATCCGTCTGCTCTAATGGAAAGTGAAGCCTACTTTAAAAAACATATAGCAAAAAGAAGAATTTATGAGCAATTTAGAACTCCATAAAAATGGAACAGTGAGAGGACTCAAAAAATTACCAAAGATAGTGGAAATGCTAATTTATCTGTTCCACAGAGTTGTGTAAGTTATTTATAGATTTTAGCTTCTGGTTTAAAATAAAGTTGTTGCTTAAAGAATTCCTGAATGAACTATTGAGCAGTTGCAGGTATTTGTTAACAAGGAGATTTACACTGCTGTAATAAAACCTTAAATAACTAAGATATTAATTATCTTGGCATTCCAAACATGTAAAAGTAGCAGAGAGGGGGGAAAACACTTTCACATGAGTCTTAAAGGACGGTTAATGTACAGTCAGAATTTAAATGATGTTGTCTGTATGGATACTACATCAAACAAAACCCAAACTAATTTATTGATTTCTGTGAAAGCATTCAAAAAAATCTGTTACACAGACAAGTGCCACAAATGAAGAGAATGAACCTTCATTTACACACATTCACCTTCATTCACACCTTCATTTACAATATGCACATGTCCTTGTCAGAATTTCTTCAGCCCAGCATTTTATTTTTTCCTCAAAGAAATGTGAGAGAAGGGTTCCACATCCTTCCAAATACCAGATGAAAAGTTTAATGAATTATTAATTTCCTTTAATTGAATCTGGGAAACCTTGATAATAGTGTTGGTATATACAAAGAACACATGGAATCTGGAGGGATGCTTCATGCATGATTAGCTTTAACCATTCTTTTAGGGTGCCTTGTGACTGCTTTCTATTACTGTTTATAAAAATCAACTTCTTCTTGGTAATGAAATACCATTGAAATATATTCTAATAGCTATAATAACAGTGTATAAGCAGTTTTACTGCAAAGAGATAGTCAACTTCTCAGCACCCCAGAGGTAGTTTTAACAGAAAAGTGTGATATAAAGCTGACTTTTAGGTCTTATCAAGCTAAACTTTCACAGGCACACAGACAGTGCAAGGCAAAATTCCTTTTGGAAATAACAGGTTCTGAATCTCTTTGCTCTCACAGCATACTGCGGCAGACTGACCCTATAAAACTGAAAGAGATGTGAAGCAAAATGGATGCTCCAAATCCTAAATCAATTCTTTAAAGCAATCTCATCAAGTTACTTTAATACTGTAATATTATGAGTGATTTACTACTTTATCTACAGTTATGTAAATTGCAATATGATCAGCTATTTAATGTCAATGATCTTTTCATGAGATGTAGTTTGTGAATTGTTATGAAACAAACATTTCTTGATACAAGTCAGATAATGCAGGAAGGGAGAAGGCAGGTAATATGTTAATTCAATAGATTGTTTAAACACCTAACCTTTATGCTGAGAAATATTGGTCATATTTAAATAATAATGCATTGAGGAATCCTTCTGTAATCCTGGATGAACTTGAAACTGTGTTTTAACTTGAATTCTTGTAAATACTTGAGATAATCAAATAAGAAATAGATGAAGCTGCCCACATGTATTACTGGGATTAGAAGACAGTAAGGAGTAGAGGTCCCCAGGAATTATTCTAAGGGTTTGTTTCCATTTTAATATTCCTCATATTTAAGATTATGCAGACATTTTTGATAATACATGCACTGCCTCTTATTTCTTCTTATAAGTAAATCTATGTCAGCCTATGCTGAAAAAAAAAAATCTTGGTTCCCATAGTTTGATAGTGTATTCCTACACTGTATTATTAAAAGAATGACAAATAACATTTTCTGGAAAAAAATATTTTGATGAAAAGGTAAGCTATATTGGCCACACTCTTGGCAGTTTCTCTTTCCTTTTTTGCTGCTTAAAAATATTCAGAAAGTTAATGAACAAATGGATGCAGTTAAGTAAATCAGAGGCAGAACACTAAATGCTAACAATGCAATTATATCTTCCCTGATGCTTCAGCAGTGGACCACAAGAAAACTTGCAGAAACACCAAAAGAATTTTCTTCACTGTTTAAGCAGCAGTATCCTGAACAATGCCAAACTTGAACTAAAACTGATGATGAGGAGTTATGAGAAGCTATAGGGAAATGCTGAAAACACATAAATTATGGAAATAAGATCTTTGACACCCATTTTCTTAGATTATCTGAATGACAAATCAGAGCCTATACATTAGCAGAGCTTCACAATATTTTTGTCTTGAAGAACCTATCATATACCTTTATTTACCTGTTCTTATCTAGAGAACAAAGTGGTCACCCAAGATGGATTTCTCCAAAGACAGCTGGACTTTTTTCTCCATTTTTTCCTCATGTATATGGATGAGTAACAAAGGTCCTGAGGTCTGCTGGCAGTTGATAAAGTGCATATTTCATTTATTGGGTAGGATGCACTTTGTTAGAGACTCCAGCCTCTTGAGGCTGGTAGCCAAAAGGATTTGAAGTGGATGGAAATGTTCTTGATATTAGAGGCTTTTTCCAAGGGAGGCAGAGTTGGTGAAAGCAGAGTTTTAACCTGTGGTGCAAAGTAATAATGGGCAGGTAGCCACTGGCAGCAAAGAAGATTCTGAGTTATTACAGCTTCTGAATGGTGTTACACTGTCAAATATTACAATTTGAGCTTTGGGTCTGAGCGTCTGGCTATCAAAAAAATTGTCTCAATTTCTTCCCCTTTGTTCTAGAATGAGTTTCTTCTATGAATCCTGTTGAAGAATTTGATTTTGTGTTCAGTATTTAATGACAAGATCAGAGTGGATGACAAAGAGAATAGTTGTTCTTCATGAGGGGTTGCAAGTAACTGTTTGTCCAAAGGTAACAATGCCTGTATGCTGACAGGTTGTTCTATTTTCTCTGCTCTTACACTTTGATATTTTTAATTTTCTCAAAAAATAGAGTGACACTTATATATATATATATATATGGGAGAAATTCAGCCATGGGAATAAACAGGATTTTCTGGAATTTATGATAATTATTCTGTTTTGCAGGAAAACAAATCTCAGCTATAATAATATTTTTCTTTGCTAAGTACATTAGTCTATTAAGTACATAAGTACATAAGTCTATTAGATGTAGAGGGTTCCTAGAACTCGAGAAGGCAAAATTATCTAATAATAGAATATAGGGATGGAGGCCAACTGCCAAAAAGGGGTAGAATCACTGGCAATTGTGATGGATAACCTAGTAACAAAGATGAAGAAGTCTTAGCAGGAGTTCATGTACTGAGAATAAAACATAGAGTAAAAGGGGAAGTGACAAAAGGAAGAAAATGGATTTGTAGAAGAAAAAGGGCATTGTTAAATGAATAGATGAAAAGAAAGTATCATTTTATTTGCCAACTAAAAAATCTGAGGAATTGAGCAAAATTATTTAAATATTAGTTCTTCCCTTGGAAAAACAATGAAGATAGCAATTAGGAAATTTAACTTAACAACTGAAAAAAATCCATTAATGAGAAATAAAATTAGTTTAGCTGACAAATCACAGACTGTGTCTGACAGGCACAATGTTCTTTTGAGAGTCTTAAAAGGACAGATGTGCACCAATTATATTCAGTTTAGTAAAAAACTGCATCTAATTTCTACGTGACTCACAAAACCCCCTGGATTCTACTGTTTTCTTGGAAGCAAAAATTTAAAAAATTAAAACCACAGCATATGCAACTACTAAAAGGTTGTACTTCCAAGGAGTGTCCGGATTAAAGCATTATCCTTGAGAAATAATTTCCATATGTGAGAATTTTTCATGTATTTGCAAATTATATAGAGACTGGATTAAATGGGAATGTTTTAAAACTAACAAAGGAGAATCAGTTGACCACTATGGAAAAACAAAATTAATGATTTGAGCTAAAAAAACAAACAAAAAACCAAAACACAAACAAACAAACAAACAAATCAAAAAGAAACCGTGGTGAGTGCAACACAATAATGTTAAACAATACCCGATATAATACAAAAAAGTAATAAAGTTGTGTCAGATGAGCATTTTGCCCTAGGTTTCACCCCCTCAGGAGGAGGCTTGCATACATACAGTGCTAACTGAAAGGAGCCAAGGAATTTCAGCCTGTGTCTTCCCATCAGTTCCCCTTTGTATCACATCATGCTGCCTTGGCCATGTGGCTGCTCATCCCTGTATATGGGGATGGAATCCATCACTGAGACACCATTACACATTTTGTTACCATGATCATTCATTTTCTCCTAAAGATTTGCTTAACATTAGTTTATTGCCTATTGCTTGCCATTATTTTTAGCATGCTAAAATATGTATTCTTCAGAAGGATAGTAAGATAAATGTATAAAAGCCTATTAAATGATTAGAAGAATTCCCTTTTTAGTATCTGAAGCTTTCACAAACCTTCAATGTTCTTCCTACCTAGAGTTGCAGAATAAAATTATTTTCTCCATTTTCTAGAGGAACCCAAACATGGTGAATTGATCAAGACTACTTGATTTCAATGCCTTCCTAAACCACTGAATTTTCAGGACCTTAGGTCACTGACTGTACTGGTGTAAGTAATTCCCACCAGTAGATAAAATATTAATAACACAAATAAATTTAAGAGAAGATAAATGTGAGCTTTGTATGCAAATTTGCAGTAGCTGAGTCCCTGGGTTGTTCTACAAAATGCTTGCTTAGTCCAGACAGGTGTTTACACTATGTAGTTACCATAGCACCTGGTTTAGTGCAGTGCTAAATCCTGCTGACAAGACAATGTGTTTACTCAGGCTTGGCTGTGAGGCACTGCATCCACACCACTTCTACTTAGCTCAAGATTTAAGTGGGATGGGCTCCTGTTCATCTGCAAAAGCCTGTATAAAAATACATAAAGAGAAATGATTGCAGGAAAAGGATTTTCTCCTTGTAATGAAAGATTTTTTTTCCATGGGATATTTGCCATTGTTTGCTAAGATCTCACTATCTATCTTTCCTCTTACTCCCTATATCCTCACATTTCATATCAGACTTTCCTTTTCCTTCTCTGCACTGTATTTTTGCCTGGTGAGACCAAGCTCTGAGATGGTGCTCATCGTTTGGACAAGAGTGTGAAAGCTTTTGGCAAAGAAGATTAAATAATTATGTGCTAGAATGTCCTGTGTTATTTAGTTGTCTCATTTTTAGATATGTTCAGTCCCATCAGTTCTGTGTCAGAAGGGTGTACAAATGTATCATATTCTCAAAAATTAAAAGTATCAAAGGAAGTCTATGACTTTTCTTGCAGTATGCAAAGTAAGGAAGTGAAAGCAAGAAAGACAGTAAGAAAATTATACGTATGAGCAAATTTTTATCAATTTACAGTATATTGAAGTTTATAATTTTTCCCAATGAACAGCAGAAATAATGGCATAAATAGAAAAATAAAGACATATTCATTATAATGACTTTATAACAATGACATTATCAAAATATAGAATCCAAGTTGGTTTTCTTTTTAATTGTTGTTCCTCTTCCAGGACTTAATGAAGGCATTCAATATAAATTTCAACTTCTCCAGTATGACTATATAAAAGACACTATAGAAACCTGTGAAAAGTGACTCATATCTCCTAAATTCTGTGCCTAAAAATGGGTATCATTTTGATCACATCTATGTTTGTACAGCTTGTTTTTTAGGTATATTAAAAGGTGTTGTTTACCCATGCAAAGCATATCAGAGTAGAGATTTCAGCCATCATCCTGTTAAAATCTGTCAAGACATTATGATTTCTTAAGTATAACTGAATAGAAGTTTCCTTTACATGACCTCCCTTTATGTCATTGCCTGCTAGTTTTTATTTTCTTTTTCCTTCATTGGATGTGCAGAGTAGATCTCCTATGTCAAAAAGTCAGCATTTGTGGTAAAGAAGGCTGTTGAATGCAGGACTCTTTCTTGCTGCTGAATTTAGAAAGAGCATACTGAGTGACTAATGTGATTGCAAGCAGAGAGAAAAGGTCTCATTAGTCAAAGCAAACAAATGTTCCATGGAAAATTCCTAAGTCAAGTCAGCGAATTTGCCTCTTCACAGGTGATCACTACTATGTATTTCTTATTTTCTGAATGCTTAATTTGATGATCTGGTATCTAATTGATGGACCTGGTACTCAGTAACAGTAATAAACAATTAGCAATAAGAGCTAAGTTTTGGACGTAAGAAGTGCCATTCAGTGATAAGTGCTCTGCAAATAACAGATACTAAAAATGCCAAATTAGGGACCTGATCTTGCACAGTATTTTTACACTTATTTTGCCTGTTCTTTTCCAGTCCAAAATGGAACTGCTTTGACAGAGGGGTTAGGGTAATACATTAAATTCAGTAGTGATGAGTCCTGAAGAAAAATCCAGAAGCAAACTTTGGTTAAGGAACTATAAAATAAGGGATAGAAACATATGCTGATTATAAAGGGTGGAAAATAAATATATTCCACTCTATAGCATATGATCTTGTTATTACAACTTTTTTCACCAGTGCACAAGCATCCTTACAAAGGGATTACCTAGCTTTGATTTTCTTAGCTCAGTGGTTCTAAAATCTGGGCATGAAAGGTTGATTTCAGTACACAGCTCATTTTGGAGTTCTAGAGGCAGTTTTCTAAAACTTATTTTACATTAAATGCTTATTAGATTTCAACATTTTTTTGGTGTGAGGAGCCAGTATATCTTGCTGGTTTGTGTTTAATGAATTTTCCTTGAAAACCAAGTCTTATCCTTAAGAGCCTAAACATCAATTATGCATCTTATCTTCAAGATCCTATTATATGAAATCTTGACTATTGTACATTCTTGGGTCTTCAGTGCAGCTGGAAATTAGGCACCATACAGGCACTTGCTCATCTTGCCTCTCTCCCATCCAACACAGTGATATGGAGAGGAGAACCAAAATTAAACTTGTAGATTGAGATAAGAGCAGTTTAATAATCTAAAATAAAGTAAAAATACAGTAATAATGCTATTAATGATAATAATAAGGGGGGGAAACAAGTGATATACAATACAATTATTTATCACCTGCTGAATGATGACAGACCCACCTATCCAAATCCAGATCAGCCTTCCTTCTGAGTATCTCCCCCCAGTTTATACACTGAGCATGACATTCCATGGTGTGGAATATCCCTTTGGTTAGTTTAGGTCACCTGTCACTAACAAGGGGCCTCATAGTTTCGTTTGCTACCTCCTCACTGGCAGGGCATGAGACAAAGGAAAAGTTCTTGATTTATTATAAACACAACTTAGCAAAAGACCAAAACATCAATGTGTTATCAACTTCTCATTTTGAATACCAAATACAGCATTGTAATAACTACCGAGAAGAAATTAACTCTACCCTAGCTGAAACCAGAACATACATAAAGATGTAAACCACAAAATGTAGACATATGTACAAGCATTATAAAAATGTACATAGCCATTTAATTTTAAATATGCATTTGAATGATGATGTTGACACATTTCTTTCAAAATGTCACATCTATGGTTGCATCTCAATCTTGTGATAAATTTCTGCAAATATTTGTGCACAAATTACATTTTGAACTCAAATATTCAAACTATAAGATTTATTAATCTTGATGACATGGATTTCCCTCTCCATACCCAGGTTCCAAAGTCACTCAAAGTCTTCATCAGAAATAGAAGTTAAGAATAAGGAAATGGCTGGATGACCACATCAAAGAGTTTCAAACAACGACTCAGTGTCCAAACAGGTATCAGTAAGAAGTGGTGTCCCTCAGGGAGCAGTATAGGGATTGATGTGGATCAGTATCTTTATTAATGACATAGAGAAGGTATTGAGTGCACCCTCAACAAGTTAGCAGACAGCTGTGTGGGAAGCTGATGCACCTGGAGGATGAAATGCCATCCAAAGACACCTTGAAAGGCTTGAGGAGCAAGTCCTTGTGAATCTCATGAACTTCAACAAGACCAGGTTCAAAGATGCGCTACTCAATGGAGCAACCCCCAATATTAATACAAGCTGGGAGGTAAATGGATTGTGAGCAGTCCTACAGACAGGACTTGGAGACATCGGTGGATGAAAACTGAGTCACGAGACAGCAATGTGTGCTTGCAGCCCAGAAAGTCAGATGCAGCCTGGGCTACACCAAGAGCAGCATGGCCAGCACTCCAACGGAGGGAATTCTGCAGTTTTACTCTGCTCTGAACTCCCCCTGGAGTTCTGCATTCAGCTCTAAGTCCTCAGCACAGGAAAGATGTGGGCTTGTTAAAGCAGATCCAGAAGAGGCCCATGAAGAAAGGCTGAGAAAAGTGAGTTTGTTTAGTCTGGAAAAAAGTAGGCTCAGGGAAATCTAATTGACATGTTTGATTTCTAAAAGACAGCTTTTAAGAAAGATGGAGACATTGATTTCTAAAAGACAGCTTTTAAGAAAGATGGAGACATTCTTTTTATCAGGATCTCTAGTTACAGGGTAAGGGGCAAGGATTTTAGTCTGAAAGAGGATGGTTTTAGATGGGATGAAAACCTTTTTATGGTAAAGGTGGTGAGATATTGGGCCATTTTGCCCAGAGAAGTTGTGGATACTTCCTCCATGGAAGTGTTTAAGGCCAGGCTAGATGTGGCCTTCAAACAATCTGATCTAGTGAAAAATGCCCCTGCTCTTGTCAGGGGAGATGAAATAGATGATCTTGCAAGGTCCTTTCCACTACAAACCACTCTGTGAATCTGTGATTCTATTATTCTGATTTTAGGAAATTGATTTAGTATGACATTTTAAATAGTAGGACATCTAGGACACCATAAAGAACACTGAGTTTAAGACTGGTGCCAATTATTGTGATGTTGAAACATAGAGTAGCAATTATACTGTGAAGTGTCTTAGCAAAACATATAAAATATACATCATTAGGTGTCTTCTGACAGAATGAGGGAATAAAGAAATAAGAGGGAGGAAGACATTGAACCATAATCATTGCTACTGTTTATTCTCAGAATCTTCCTAATAAGTGCTTTTATGTCTCTCAGGTTTATTTCTGCAAAGTTCACATAACACGTTTATAATTATGAGAATTATCCTCCCTGGTGTGGTTTCCCATTAGGCATTTTCGGTCCTGAAAATTATGCATATGTCTATTTTCACTTAAGGGCTGTCATCATCACATATCTTTCACAGCGCTGGTCAGCAGGAGTTACCTACACCCATTAAGCATTCTTCATTCTGGGTTTCCTGCCAACAAAGATCATTAACTGAACAATGTATTTAATCTCATAAACATTTTCTGTGCTCCCAGTTTGGTAACGTTAACTCTTTAGGGACTGAAAAATTGCTGTACTTTCTCCTGGGTTAAGCAAGCCCTGCTCTGTTATCTCTAGTTCTGAAAGACTGCACAGATGAACAATTAAGTCTGAGAGTATAAACCAGAACCTTTGAATATCCCTTGACAGATAAATGCCCTAATTGTTGGTCTAGTCCGTCTTGCATGTGCTCTTGATCAGGTTCAGTATTTTGTGTATTCTTGGAGAGCAGAATGCCTTCAAAGGAAGGATGTAGAATTAACAGCATCCTTTCACTCTGAATAGAGTACAGCTTGTGATTTTCAGTACCATCCACTGAATGGGAAGCTAAGATCTGGTAAAAGAAGGAGTTGTGTATGTTTTTCTCTGTATTCAAATCTAGTGCTTTATACTCAGAGGTGTAGAAGATTCACAGGCATCATTTTTCTTCATTTTCCAAAGAAAACTTTTGGGTTATCCCAGGCTATAATCCCTGAGTGCAAAGGATGCTTTCTGTGGATCAATAACATGCTGAGCTGCAAGGAAGGGGCATTTATTTGGCAACATTTTCATTTTGTTACCTTAATGGGCTCTAATTTACCTATTTGGGACCAATTTGCATGACAGCAACTGAAGATGTCTAGGCCTCACAACTAGAGAGTGAAATTTAGACAGCACTGACAGATTTTTATTACTTTTTAACTTGGGGTTGGATTTGTCCTCACTGGAGGACATTCACTTAAATGTGATTGTATGAGTTTGCCAGGTTTGCGTGTCAGTTGTGATTTTCAAAGTTGTCAGAACTGGTTTGGTGATTAGTCAAAAGCAAGCACTTTGGGAGTCTAGGATGCTTCAAAAAATTACATTTTACCTCAATACAGTTTAGTCTGTAGAAATTTTGGTCATAATCCTATCAGAAGGATGTGTGCTGTTGACTTCATTTCAGCCAGCTCTTCCATCCAGAGAATTTTTTCTTTAAGGTAATCAACAATGACTATGAGCAGGGGAGAGCTTTGGAATAGTCTAATTATATTTCAGATGTTTATTGTGTAATAAACATGGTTCTGGCTGATAGTATAAAGAATAATATAATGTGACTTGGAAAATGCAAAAACTCATCTGTATTTATACACCTTACAAATGCAGACTTTGTCTTATGAAGGAAAAGTAGGGAAAACAGTATCATAAAATCATCTCAAGACATACAGGAACGTGGTACATATGATGGGAAGATGTATTTAAGGAGTTATATGCACACAGCATATATTATTTAGACTTAAAAATCATCGAGAAAGTGGAAGAGCCAAGGCATTTTCAATAATGATGATTTAAAGCATTTTAAGTAGATGGTCATATAGCCTTCTGACCCTAAAACTAGGATTAAAAGAAGATACAATTTACCAGCCTAATTGGCAGCTAGAGATGTAAGTATTTCTAAACAATAGTTTTTATTTTAGCTCCTGTTTTCAATACCATCAAAATTTGCAGTTCAAACCAAAAATTTGCATGATTTTTTGCTGAGCCTTTCCAATAAAAATTTCTTATCAAAAACTACCTGAAAATTGTGAACACATTCAAAATCACTTAAAATGTTATTAACTAAACTAACTCTTTGCAAACTCAAGAATTTTATCTAGTCTCAAGAATTTTACTTCATTCTCAGTATATTTTTCCCAGACTGTCAAGTTCTATTTAACTAAACAGCACTTTGACCAGGTGAAGCAATGAACTGTGTCACTCTTTTTTTTTTTTTTTTTTTCCTGTAATGTATTCCTAACTTTTTTTCAAGGTTAATTTGAGCTTTTCAAGGGTTGACTCATGTAGTGACTACAACAAAAGAAAATACTTTGACTTTCAAGTAAGAATCATCCTCAAAGAAATATTTGTTTTAGTCCAGTTATATTCAGGTCACTATAAAAGGCTAAGTTCAACAGGACAAATATATATTTGAGAGCTTAGCTATAACCAGATTTTTACTTCTTTATGCCTTTCCATTCTACTCCCTCATTCCAAGAACAAAAAGCAGAACTTGTCTAACAAGGTTTTTCTTTCCCTGAATACAACCTACACTTTGAAAATTAATCCACATCTTCCTTGCAGGGAGCAGTGAAGTATGAAACATGCACATCTAAGGGAGTAATTAATTCTGGAGCTGTGTGAGGAGATCCTTTCTGCTTGGAATCATATGGACGCCTTGATGAGGAGAAGCCTTGTTCCAACTGCTCTCTTCCCTCTGCAGAGTACAGATATATCAGAGGTGCCACTTTCAGGGCATTTTACTACAATAGAACAAACTTTTGTCTTATATGTGTGTACGTACCTTGATGTTACACATTTTTGACCTTTCTTTATCAACTGATCTTAGATGTAGTCTTTGATTTTTTGACCTTTTAACTTAATTAAAAGCATGTAAATTTTTTTTTTTTCTTCTGCAGGAAATGAAACTATTGCAGTAATTGAACAAGTTCTTTGACCCGGGTTTCTTCCATCTTTAATCAAGGTCTCCAAGTAACTGGTCAAGCTGGCAAGTAACATAAAATTGGCTTATAAATGTATGTGTATACTTATGTAATAAAAAGTAATGTACCTGATAAATATTATTAAACATATTTTGTTTTTATCTTCTGAATCTTCATATTGTTTTATCTTCTATAAAACTCTTGGTTCTCCTTCAATATAATTTTGAGTAACTTTTAAATATTCTCTTATTAAAATCATCATTAAAATAAATTTCCCTTATTTCATGCTTAAAAAACAAGTGCAAGCATTAATACTTTTATCTCTTTAATAACTACTATGAGTTATATATCTAGGTAGAAAAAAATGTTTATATAAAAATCAAGGAACAACTTCATTCTCTACTTTTGTCAGAGCTTTACATTGTTTATTTTGCCAGAATATGTTTTGTCTCAGGTTAGGTTTTGCCTTTTTAAGGGCAAAAATTGAAGTATAGACATAGTGCAATGTAAGCAAATTGCTATTTTTTTCTCAATTTATGAGTAACTGTTAATGATGATGTTTATTTAATTTTTCCCAAATATTATTAACACTTTTTCTTGATAATAATAAGTGTTTTTATAGAGTTTTAAAACTCTATAAAAATGATTTATTAAAGCATGTTTGTGTTCTCAGCTGGAGAGTAATGAGTAAATAGCACCAAAGAAGAGTACCTTGTGAAGGCTGGTAACTGTGATCTAATACAAGAACAAAACTTTCAGACTTCCTCTGCTCTCTTCATCAAGAATTCCAGACACAATCAAAAAAAAAGACAGTGTTGGTTTTTTCTAAAGAAGAAAGGTGAGGGAAGTAATAATGAAAGATATTATTAGATATATTATATCTATTTTATTAGATAATAAAAGCATTTATTTATGCATTTTGATTTTTATTATAATTAACAGGCATTGCTATCATTAAAAAAAAAAAAAAAAAAAAAAAAAGGAAAAAAAGAGCCCTATCATGATATGATGGAAAATTTCTAATTGCAATTTCATGGAGAAATCTTATCCACCAACAATGTCTGAATGTACATGGCATAAGTGGCCTAGTACCATCAAGTAAAAATCCATGGCACTAAGGTTCACTGGTGAGAATTTAGTAAGAAATCAAGAATCTTGTCTATGTGTGTTTCATTTGATCAAAACCAGGATATCAGAAGAGGCAACAGGCTGTATTTTGTATTCAGAAGAATTCCACATTTGGTCAGGTGCAAAATAAAAATCTCTTTTTATCTCTGCTGGGCTACCTAGCGTGGTTAGCATGCAGGAGCAGAACAAGGAATGGCTAAAGGAACAGCACGACTGAAGCATGTATAAGAAACTATGGGCAGAAGTAACTCATACTGTAACAGCAGTTTGGTTCAAACTAAGCTTTTCTACCCAGCAAGAACTGACAATATTACACTTTAGGTGAAATTTAATAAATTCGTAATTGCATGAGGAATTAGGTGGTATTATACTGTTTATCTTTTTGGATTTTTCTCCTGTTGATGAATATGTTAGCTTTTAAGCTACTTAAATTTCTGAAAAAGGCAAAAAGCAGTTCATTGAATGCTGAAAAATTCAGGGTAATTGTTCTGGTTTTCTGATACCAGACTTGAGGTAGTCTGTTAGTAGCAACACCTTCAAATGTGAAACTGGCTTTTATTGCTGCTTGTCATAACCTTGGGAAAATATGCATATCTTATTAAAGTCTTTCTGGGGCATATACCCAACTATTATAACACTAAATAATATTATACCTATCTCTTTTGTAAATTGCCCCTGACAGACAACTCAACATTTGGCAGTACTCTGTCTTCTAAAAGCAAACGTCAGTTACAAAATTCACATCCTCAGATTACTAATTGAAGTACCTATACTTGAAACCCAGCCAAAGCTGGTTTGTATCTCCTTGTATCTAAAGGAGATATCTGGGCATCTCACAGACAATTGCATTTCACTGATGTATGGTGGTCACCCTCTGTCCAACAAATAAATGCCCTAAAAATAAATGATAAAGGGAATCTTCTAAGAGGTGTACGATTGCAACAACAGATTGCAGTTGTTCCTATCAGAACCATGGAAAAGAAATCTGCTGTTATTAAGAAATACCTAAACATTTGCTGGAATCCATGCAAATAAGTGATTCTTGGTCAAATACTGGGGGGAAAACCACTATATATTATTCCTCTGTTCTTATGCTTTTCTCTAGTCACCTGTTTATGATCATTATCAAAACTGTCATGCTGGGCTGAAGGGACTGTTGATGCTGCGCACACACACACATTCTCTAATATCAGGAAGGATAAAGGCTTGGAACTTTTGGGGTTTTTTTGAAAAGGATCTGAACTCAAGACTTTTTGACAGCATATCACCACATGTGATGGTACCAGGTACAAATTCCTGTGTGAGAAGTTTTGCTTCCAGGATCAAAGCCTTGTTTTACAATTATGCTGATGAAGGTATGATTTATACTCCCCATGCTTCAAATTACCTTCCTTTACTGCTTTTACTTCCTTCAAGGCACTCAGAACTTAAATAGATCTTGTCAGCCTACCATCTGCTTCCAGTGGCAGCCAAGGGGCAGAAACATTTATAACAACAGCAGTGAGGCTCAGAAGTGGCATATCTTCCAAAAGTACTCACCACTAATTACGAAAAGAGGCCTAAATGACAAAAAGAAATATTTTTTGTCTGAAAAAGAGTAGCTACTCTTCTCCTCTGAGTTCATTGAGACAAGAATAGGAAATGTTTAAGGTACCTTTGTGCAGTGAACCAATGTGTTGGTGAAAGAATTTTGGGAAGCTTTAAGGTCACTAGTGCATGCTTTTATTTTTGTCCATATAACTAAAAGGTTGATACAAAATACTATCGAGGATACAATGTGAAGTTCACTTTAGGAGAGACAAATAAGCCTCTGGCCAAGACAAGTTTAGCTTGAAATGCAAGAGATTACTATGATAAAAAATACTATCTTTGAAGTGTTTTAATTCTTCAGCAGGGTCTGAAATTCTAGGAAATAAATATATCTTCCACATAGACATTTAAAAATCAACTAAATTCAGAAGAGACTTGCACACAAAGCAAGCAATTTAGATCTCGGGTTTTTTACGCGATGTCGTTGTATTTCCGCCCGGGAGTGTAAAAGTCTTTTGCCCAGCACCGAGATAGAAGGAAAAAACCAAGAGCCGTCTCCTCTGCTTCTTCAAGGCTGTTTATTTTTCTCTTATCACCACAATTTCTTCTCTGACCCACAGAGATCTGTTCATCAGGTCAGCTCACGGGGAAATGACCTAGCCCCAAAGGTGACGATTATCTTTATACTACAAACTACGTAATCAGTATTTATAATTCTTCACCAATAACTATTATCTATGTTAGAAGGTTAGATTCTCTTCTAAGCCAACTATAATGTGCCACCTCACTGCAGAAGATGGAGGCAAGGAAGAAGAAGGAAAAAACTCAAAAGACATGTGCTTCCTCCATCTTGTCATCACCTACTTACCATCCTAAAATCCCCATATATCTAAAATTCTCACCCTGTGATAAAACTATGCACTATTCTACTATTTAATACACACTCTTAAATACTCTGCTTCATTTCAGAGCTTAAAAGCCCTTTTTCCATGAACAAAGGTTAAAAACACTGTTTGTCAGAGATTCTAAAATCTCTCAAACATGCAAAGAGAAATTCGTCATATTTCCAGACTCCAACATTTAGAGAGCAAGATGTTCTGGAGGACTGTGTCAAAGTCTTTATAAAAATCCAAATAGATGATATCTGTAGCCCCTCCCTGCCCACTGATGCAATCACCCCATCATAGAAGGCCACTAGGTTGGTCAGATGGGACATGGTGACACAGTTCTGGCTGTCTTGAATGGTGCTTTAAGAAAGCTTATAGGAGGAGCAGCTGAGGTCACTTAGTCTTTCAGCCTGGAGAAGTGGAGAATGAGGGGAAACCTCACTGCAGTTACAGCTTCTTGTGAGGGGAGGAGGAGCAGGCACTGATCCCTGCTCTGTGGTGATCAGTGACAGGACCTGAGGGAATGACCTGAAGCTGTGTCTCCTGTGTCAGGACAGGTTTAGGTTGGATATCGGGAAAATGTTCTTCACAAAGAGGGTGGCTGAGCACTGAACAGGCTCCCCAGGAAAGTGGTCACAGCACCAACCTGATAGAGTACAAGGAGTGTTTGAACAATACTCTGGGGAACTTGGTACAGTTCTTGGGATGGTCTTGTGCAGAGATTATACAGAACTGCATTTCTGAATTCTTTCAGAATGAGATTATAAACTTATGGGTATTTTAATTATAAATGAAATAAAAGTGTTATCATGTAACGGCTAATAAGGAAAGAACTGAGTGATAAGCATATTAATCTATAAATAAATTCATAGATGGGTTTCTCAGACACAAGATATTATTCAACATGATCACATATGCCTTTTAAAAAGATAGAAAATAAAGACATAGATATAAGCAAAACATATATCTTACTCTTTGATATTTCACATTAGGTCTCTGGATTCCGTGAGGTTTTTAGAAGAAAAATACACTCTTGGTTTTTATACTCTATACTGTTCTGGCATTGTGGAATGTAATTCATTACTCAGAAAATGGCAATAAATTCCACATTATTGTCTCACCATTGTTTTGTTGAGTTATCGGGTTTCATTTGTTCTATTAAACAAAGAAATGTTCAGTTAATGGCCTGGGATTTTAGGGGTGGAAGTTCCCTTTTGGAGTCATAAGAGAATGAGGGACTGACAGGATTGGGTTACCCAAAAGCAAAGGCACTCTAATGATACAGAATAACAAGCCGTATAACAAGAAGGTAAATAGGGTGTGGGGTACACCAGGGAAGGCAAGGGGCGGGGTGAAACAGTAGTTTATATAAGGTCAGCTAGGGGTGAAGTTTGAGGGTTCCAATGGCAAGAATTCTAAGAAGAGGATAGGAATATTATAATTACTGCAGCAACTATGGATCAATAGCAACAGGGGAGACAGAACTTTCTAGCAAGGTTTGCATATCGACTCCCAGGAGGCAATGCAGGTGGTTATTTTTCTCTCCCTAACTAGGAGGGCTTTCCCATGGCCTCAGGCTGAATCCTTCACCAACCCCAATGGTTACCTGTTAAAAAACCCCAATCTCTCCTCATTACATTTAACTATAAATATCTAAACAACTATAGCATTATTAAAGTGCAATAATTTCTTTTATCTTTGCAATTTAAGGCATTTAAAATTGACTGCAATTCTAGCACAATAACACGTAGCATTGAAGGTCTGCCTCAAGGTTACAAGACTTCAAAAAGTTTAATTGTACAAACTGTAGATCTTTCTTTTCATGGGGTTTGAAGGCACTCAAATTATCAGATAATACAAGTTTTCTTGGAAATCATGTAGCTTTTAAGGAAGATGTCCCTCTGTTGTCATAGTAAAGTACAGGGGATTGTGAATAGATTCTTGACCTAGCAACTAGGCACATCAGGACAAAAAAAAAAGTACAGCTTTTCATTCAGTTTTCAAACTCAAAAAGTGCTTATTTCAGGTAAAAATCAAACTATTTGAATTGCCTTTACTACAGTAGGAACAGACTTCAGCAATTCTTTGTGTATGTGACTAAACAGTTAAGATATGATCATACACACTCTGTGTATGTGAGGAAGAGACATCAACAAACACGATCATCAGTTTGATCAGAACACCCAGTTCTAACAACTCTGTGGTCTGTGCTATGAATTGGGAAATGGATGCTGCCATACAATATTACTTCTGGAACTTCAATTCTGTATCTCCTACAGGTCAAGGAACACTTTGTAACACAGAGGGAAAATATTTTATTTTGACCTGCAGAACCAAATGGACAATTGGAGCCAAAAACTTTAATGCAAATTTGCCATTTGGTCTGCCCTTCTTCCAATTTCAGCCACTCATAGAACACATATGAAGGGATTTTTGTGTTCGTCCTGAAAATGGAAGATTGGTTCCATAACAGGTTCAAAAGCTAAATATCAAAGGAAAGAGAAGTATTAGGTTTATTGAGTTTGGCATGAACAAAACGATTCTGCAAACAATTATGATTTAATGAAAGAGAGTTCCTCAGGCTTCTCTATGGATATGAGCCTGGATAACCACAAACATAACACCCTTCTGCCAACCTATGCTATTAGAAGTTCAGTGGACAGATTTCTGATGCTTGTACAGGAATTAATTACAGTTAATTGAAGAAAGCTGCTTTGAAGGGTCCTCTCTACTTTTATTGCTTATGTTCATATCGGCATGCTGTGGGATAAACTGTGTTAAAGAAACCAAAGGTACAGTCTACAGTACAGGTTAACCAAGACCATCACTCAGCTGTGACACTATTTCAAAATCAATACAGAAATAGACCAGCCAAGGCAGAATATGTTCAACCAACTCACCAAGTTAATAGGCAAAGCTTTATATTGCTCATGAGCTACTTCAGTTGGTCTACTACATGAAAATTGACATGGTGGATAGACAGCTTTACCCCCTTGCCTTACAATTTCTATTTCTGTCATTTTCTGTATTGCACAGATGGGCTTATGTGGATAAGAAAAACCATGTCATTTCATGTAAATAATTTTGTATGCTACTTGAAGAAGACACTTTCATTTTAAGCCTTCGATTTTGCAGAAGGCAGAGCAAAGATGCAGTTTATTTCAACAGCATCCTCAGTATAGTTTATGTTCATTGGTACAATCTGATAGGCATTTTTATAAGATTTGGTTGTTTTTCTCTGCTACTGTTTCTAGCTTACGTAAGTACATAACATAAAATGGCAATCTAACAGTTTAAAGACAGAGCAAATCTATTGAGAACAAAAAGAATGACTTAGATCCTGATGAGTCACACTGCTGGGAAAGCCCATAAATAAGATCTAAGTCTCATCAACCCAGTGTTTATGGCTGAGTTGACTTAGGGGCATATCTTCTGCCAAAACCCATGTGACACAGGAAGGGCTTATTCCTATTTTTGTTTTCCTAGGACTATTAAGGCAAGCAGCTTGTTGTGCTTGCTCAGATATCCAGTTTATTTAGACTGCTTCAAATTACAATGCTAATTTTTTAATGCTCTCCTAGGACAGAGCTTTTTCTTCCTTCCTTTCCAGATCCTTCCTTGCTAGTCTTGACATGAAGTGTGATGCAACATAAAACTTTACCAAATAGTTTCAGCTAATAGATTAAAACTAAATTGTTTCATACAAGGCCAGAAGCAGCTTTGGACTACTGACTACATGTGTAGAGACTGGAGTGTCTCGGAATCATCCAGGATCCCAACATGATGGTGCAGTTCTGCTAAGAATGGAACCCAAAAATCAGTGGCAAGTGATGATAAGCAGTAGCAGCAGGGGCAATCTTACAGTCACATAGAGAGGGTGAGAAGGCAACAGGAATAGTATGAAAGCACAGAAGAGCTGAAGAAATGAAGAAGGAATCCACAAAGATTTTGTGCAAGCCAGATGATGGGAGAAAGGTAAAAAAAGACACCAGGAATCTTGGTCCATTCTGTGTCCTAGAAGCCACTGTCTGATTATGGTCTCCTAAACAATTTCCAGTCATGGTTCATAGTGGGAGTAGCCACTCATAGCTTGGTTATGGCAACCCACTTCTAGAAAATACAGAATCTTACTGGCATAGATTTGGACTGTTTTATGGATCGTTGGATCAGCTGTCAACAGTCAGAATGACTTGCAATGTCCTAGACTGTCTCTAGCCCACAGCTGCAGAGGACTTGCATCACTTCACTATGCTGGGAGTTTTTCCCATTCATAACCATCTCAGATAAAGAAAAGCTCTCAGTATTTTGATGCAATTCCTATTATAGGATACAACCAAACAGAACAATAGCACAATAATCCTATTTTGTAATTAAATGATGCAGACATAACCATACAGTTCACAAATGATTCTTCATAAGCAATCTTTAATAATCGTAATTATAGACAACTTTCTGGACTAAGAAATCTTCTTTTCCCTCTTTCCCTCTGATGCTCTGCTCACACCAGAGATGAGAACCAAACTGTAGATCTGTCCTATGTAGTTGCAGTTACAATGAGTCCTCTTGTCTCAAACTATGAAAACCAGCTTCTAACCCAAAATAATCAATGTTTTTCAAGTTAGAGTCTGAACAGGATGCCAGAAGGATATTTCGTATGAGTGGACAAAATGCAGATGTGATCATAAAGTAAATGCAAACATTATTTCTTCAATCTAGTTTTCTTTGGTTTATCTGTAAGCAGGGATGTTTCCATTTCATCTGTGGTACTTTTCACTGCTCACAGTATATATTGATTCTGGGTAGCCATTCTGTCACTTCTGATTATTTTCTGTCATTTAGAGATGCCAAAATATCTCTGAATGTCTGAAGAGACTCTAAAATCAAGAACCCTGCTACTTAAGTACCAGATGTTTTCTCTCTATTGGGAAAACTTTTGTCTCAGCAAAAAGAATAATGACTTAGTGCCTCGTTATGTTCTAGTCATTGTTTCATTTACCTCCATGAATGTATATATTTCCTTTTCTGTTTCCATTATCTGTCTTTCATAGAGTTTAAAAAAATGAAATTTGTGTGGTTCATCCAAGGAAGAATAAATATGCATACACAGAATCACACATACCTATATTAAATTCCACATAAAATACATACAATACGTGATTTTGTCCCTTGTGTCCAAGATATGTTAGTAATTCTTTCTGAAATTGGTTTATTTTTTTATATTCTTTTTTCTTTATGGCTTAATTCTTTACATTTACATTGTCATGAAAAGGATATTTAAAGAGAGAATTACTATACAAAATTCAGTAAAATGCTTCCTGCAGGATAACCATTCATTTGATAAATCCATTATATTTGCCTTCCTTTTAAGCTGGTTAATTTTTGTATTTGTTTAAAAATGTAATGTTCTAATCTAGCATTATCCTTTATTTTAAGCACAAAGCAGCAAATATAAAAGCTAATTGCTTTCTATATATGAGACAGACCTTTATACTCCTGGCCTCACATGGCTTTGCTTGACAAGATCCATTACGTCTTGTTTGAGATATGAAGCAGTCTCTTAAATTTTGTATTGTCACTACCTAAGAAAAAATAAAGTTTGCTATTAAAGCTATCTAAGAAAAAGTACTTTAAAACAGTTTTACATAATAGTTATTTTATACACCCTTACACTGAAACTTCTCCTTATTCTCTCTGTTGAAACTATTTTTTTGTCAGTCATTCAAGTTCCAGAGTTCATTTTATTCTCTTCCTTATATTCATCAGTCTGAAGTGTGAATTCTGGTGTTGACCTACTTTAATACATCGATGTATACTAGTGCTAAAGCAAAGAGACATGTATTTATTTTTTTTTCCAGTTGTCTCTCTCAAGATGACTAATCATATGAATTGATGCCTGGCTACTGTCAAGAAGCTAAACAAAAAAGAAATCTGTTGTTCTCTGAATTCCAATTTTCCTTTTGTAAAAGATCTTGGGATTGCTACAATAAGGGTGGTAGATCCATTTAGAAAACAAACCTTTATGTGTCAGTAACATGTGTGGGTCTCCTTTACAGCAGGCTAACTGGGTGTGTGAGGTTAGGATGCAGTTATCTGAGCAAATCTACATTCAGCTTTACAATGGAGTAAATAAACCCCTGGAGGCCACAGATGTTATTGAGTAAGTCTTGACAGAATAAATTTAAGGTCTAGATACCCTTGAATAAATGTTACCCCTATACTGTAGGCACCTTAAGGTGAGGTGATGCCACTCTGAATGTGATAGACAAAATTTCAATGCCAGAAGATTTCACAACATTGAATATGTGCTACTTCAGTGGGTCAGCAGTTTATATCTTTATTCATTAGTAGCATGTATTTAACTATTCATTCCGACATTTTCTGTATAATATGATGCCATAATATTTAGTGAAATAAATTATTTTTTTGGTTTGCACCAGATAAAGATATATTTGTCAGGCATGCAATTTTAAAGGATTCAAACTACTTATTTGCTATTTTTTCATGTTTTTTTTTAAAATATATTTTTTTAAGGTAACAAAAACCTATAACAAAACCTATTTACCAGTGATAAAATGAAATTAAGTTTTTTCCATGATGCTATCAGAAAACACATCACATCTTCACTTGTTCAATCAAAAGAGCTAGTGGGAGAAAGAGAAACTGCTTCAATCCATGAGAAGAATTCTTGCCTTTTTTTTTTTTTTTTTTTTTTTGCTGACATTCATTCAAAACCTTTTCTGTTAATAGGACTAAGAATTACATCACCCTTTACAGAATTTGAAAAAATTCCCAAAAATGTATGATTCCAATTCTGCATATTATTAAGAGCATTTTTCTTTTCTTCAGGGAGGTGATGAAGTCTATGGGCAAAAGTTGACCTGATTTACTCATTCATATATACACAGAGCTATAAATGAAAAATAGTTAATGATTTTAGGAAAGGGGCTTTTCACAAGGGCATAGTGATAGAGCAAGGGGAAATGGTTTTAAGCTGAAGAAGGGCAGGCTTAGATTAGATATTAGGAAGAAATTCCTTACTTAGGGAGTGAGGCACTGGAACAAGTGGCCCAGAGAGGTTATGGATATCCCATCCCTGGAGGTGTTCAAGGCCAGGCAAGATGTGGCTCTGAGCAACCTGGTCTTAGTGGAGGGTTTCCACACAGCACCTGAAATTAAACTAAATGGTGTTTAAGGTCTCTCCCAGCCCTAATATTTCTATGATTCAATGATTTAACAGAATAAAGAATTCAATCCATACATTTAGGAGGAATTACACATGTACATGAATATGTGCCTATATAATTCTCAAGAGAACCTATGGTAAAGTAAAATGCTTACTCCTTTTCTTTGCATCACTCAAATATGAGTACACTTTAGGCTGATGACAAATTTTAATTATTTTTAACTTAGACAATGTCAACAACATAAATAATCACTGTCAAACTACTTTGGTATGTATATTAGTCTATGCATTACCCTATATTCCTAAAAATTCCACAATCTAAAATACGTAAATGCTACTCATGATTGAAGTTTATGGTCTAGGGATGGACACTTTTGCTGCAAAGTTTATCATGAAATGAACCAAGATGCTTATGGAATGTTTTATATTTGTGCTATTATAACCTTGACATAAATGCATATTATTAATTTTATAGCAAAGAATGTCAAATGACAGCTCATTCTTTTTACTCATTTTCACATATCCTCCTGCATTGACCTTGCTTTGAAAGAAGAAACTTTTAAGCAAAATAATAATTAGCTGTCAGAGGTGCTTGTCAAAGACTTTGATCCCTAACATCTATTTAATCACAGCTGACTTTCAAGAACCAGATTTCTGTTAGTATCTTCTGATTAAATTTTTTTAATTTTCAGTTTAATATAATTTATTGTCAGATTGTGTTAAAGCAATTGAAATGTGTTGCTTCCTAATTCTAAAGAACTTTTTAGACAATTTCTCCATTAAATCTATTTCACTTACATATAGCTTTAAAATTCATTATACAGAGCCATGTGTTTTTCATGGAGTTACTTCAGTGAAGAAATGCTGATGCCACATCTATGTGATCCTTTGGTTAGTGTTACACTCTAACCTCAAAAAACCAGGATCTACCTCATCCCCAATCCACTGAGAAAGCCACTCCACAGACAGAAAAGTCAGAATACATGGAAATTTACTCTATGGCTCTTTTTGTTTACCCCAGAGTATAAAGTTTTCTTGGGGGAAACAGAAACAAATCTTACCAATAGAAGGGTCATCAGCCTCCTGTGTGGACATCAGCTGGCAGGTTTTGGAGCTAGTTCACCACCACAGAGTGGGAACCTCTCTGCCTTCTGAGCTGCAAAGATGATCATCTTCTTGCATTCTTTCTCCTACAGCTGCTTCACACATAGAGTGATGTAAAATGAAAGAGCTGCCATCTTACAGATGTGGTACCAAGTAAGTTTACCCCAAGGAAATAGAGAGAAAACAAAACGGTCTCTAAGATTCCTTAATTAGTTTAATCTCACCTTTCAGCATGCTTTACCATGTTTCTGGTGTTAAAAAATTTCCTGTAAATTTCTGTTCATGAGATTTTGATTACAAGTTGTAGTGTCTGTATTTTGGTTTGTAAAGATTTCTGCAGATTTCCTGATCTTCTAGGTTTTCATTTAGGTGATTTTTAAAGTCTGTTCTCTTTTCATACCATGATACAGAAATGATTAAAGATATTCTGCTGTAATAGCATCACTCTTTGAATTTGTAAATGCAACACACTGAAAACAACTTTGATGTGATAACTTCTTGATCCTGATGTCTGCTCTTGATGTCTGTTCCTGATAAGAACAACAAAGAAATCAAGGCACCTTGGTCAGAAAATCATCTTGCTTTATTTTTATAAATACTCTTTCAGATAATATCATAAATATTGCCAGAAAAGCAGACTTAACACATTCAGTTGTGGTGTTTGAGGTTTTTTCTTAGTGCAGGTAGAAAGGCAAAACCTTTGTCAATCATATGCAATAAGGAGCTTTGGTGCCTTTGGTTAACATCTCAGTGATGAGAAAAAGAAAATTAAAACATAATTTTTTACTTGACATATTTTCACAAGACTTTTCTTTCTTTCTTTCTTTTCTTTCATGTTTTTTTCTTCTTATTTTTCTTTTTTACTTTTTATTTCAGAAGTCTCAACCCTGCTATGATAGATAGCCAATCTATGGTTTTAACAGGCACTAGGGTTTCATCTGCAATTTAATTTAACTCTCATAAATTTTCTTGATGTCAGTAAGAAAACCCTCAGTTACTATTAAAGTACCATAACTAGGTTGAGACTAGTTAAAGGAGAATGAACCTTGTCAATCTCCTGAAAAGAGAAGAATTGCACTTGTCATGGCAGTCATATAACCAGAGGAGATGACAGTGGTTTGCCACAACTATGTCTGTTAGTGGAACTATACTGGCTCCCAAAGGAGAGATTATCAGGATCAGACTGGATGATTTCTGAAGATAACTGCCATAGAATTCAGTACACATCATCTAGTAAACCAAGTATATATAAAGGGTGTGGAAGACTCACACCAAAGGCCTTTTTCCCATCAAAATTTACAAGAAGGAGAAGCTTACTCCTGACAGAGGAATACTCAAGTGGTCACATATTGCCTGGAAAACACCAGGTCAGAAAAGCAAACTGGAATCAGGTGAAAAGATATGTCCACCACACATATGAATATCAAAAAATATGGCTTAATCTTGATTGAATTCTTCATTATTCATTCTCATTACTTGTTCTCATCACTCATTCTCACTGCCAACTCCTTATAGGATAACTGCATGTTTGCAAGGCAGTTAAGTCGCTGCGCTGGGAACAGTACTCAGCACCTGTGGTATCTCTCTATAGACTTTTTAAAATGTCTGTCCTTTTTATTTTTTGCATCGCAGAAGTTCAGGGTTTTCAAGTCAGGACTTGAGAGAACTTGCTCATTATTCATAAGTGCTTTTATTTTAAAACTTTTGCATGATGGTAATGTAATTCACAGATCTCTCCCAGCTTTATTTCTGTAGCAACAAGTATTTGTATAAGGAAACAATTTTCACCTCTCTGAGGCTGGGTTAGCTGCAGTATGGTGGGTGGTGCTACTGTTTTTAATAGTCCATACTGACTGCATTATTCTGGTCCTTATTTTTCTAGTTTCTATGCACCTGCAGGGCGAATGCTTGATGCATTTAGCAACAGTAGAACTTCAACTGAAAGAGCTGGGCAATTACCAACCACATGAAGTATCTTTTGTACCTGAGATTTTGTAGAAAATTACAAAAATGTTCAGAAGTAAGGATAAATACATTAACCTTCAGATTCTGTGGTTTTGCTTGATAAAAAATATTTCTTTTGATTGAAAGATAATTTTTGAAATATACATTATTATCAGTTACTCTTCACCACACTTACCTGCTATAATCTTGAACCCTAGAAGAAGCAAACTATTTTGCTTTTCTCTGTTCCCAAAGAACTTCACCAAGTCCAACCTCCAGCACTATTTCCTAAATAGAGAGATGTCATCTCACACATTTCCCTTAAAGCAGGTTGAATTTCCTTCCTGGAAAAGTTCCCCAGGAAGGATAGTACATAACTGATTTCCCTCTGTATATGTTGCTCTCACAGACAGTCTACCAACAGTAGCAAACACACATTTGTGGTAGCTTGCATTTTCCATCCTGTAGAGTGCAGCAGCAGTCACCAGGGAATGGCAGGAGCAGAAGTAATAGATTATATTTAAGGCTGAGCCTGAGAATTGTATCCATGTCTGCCATTACTCACAGAGGTGGATTTTATGATGTTGCCATTTGATAATTTTCTGGTTTGAGAACTCGATACTGTAGATGTTGTTTCCACTTTTAGTAGCCTCTGGAGTGTCCCAGATATTACTTTATGTTATTGATAGCAGATGTGGCCATTGTCTCTGTGGTATATGAACATTTCTGGTGAAACTGCTATCATTTACTGTTAAATATAATTTGAGAAAAGAAATCAACTGTTACACACTGTGTATGTATTTGAGAAATAAAGGAACCAAACACTAATAATTCAAAATAATGGAAGTAGTGGGTTTCCTTCTGCGGATTCCCAGACAGCTCAATTGCAAGCCCTCTAAATTGTGCCCAAGATCTCCAAACACCAGGGGTGTTCAAAAGGTCCCAGTGTGAATTTTCTGCTGTGTTAGAACTAATGTTCTAACAAACAATGAAAACAATCTCTTTCAAAAATTTTAACACAGTAATAAAAACATATTTTCTTTCCTTTATGGTTGAAGCATAGCTATCACTGCCATACAGAGAATCATTTGTAAAGTCCACAACCCATCTTATGCTCTACAAGATAAATTTCTGCACTAAATCATATGAATTATCAGCAATTTTTTACTTTGAATTTTTACTTTCCCTTCCTTCAAAACCTATTAAAGGGCTTAACAAGTATTTGAATCCAATCCATTTACTTCTAGTTTCACTTTCCAATAATCTTGAGAAAAAGCAGCAGAGTTATTAATTATTGCCGTTTCCCAAGAGAAAGCAGTCTTCCTGATGATGAAAATTAGATATGAACTAGTCCAAATCTAAGTGTCTCCCAACACCACTAGAGTTTCATCTGTGATTAGACCTGAAATTAGACTAAGCCTTTAATGAAGGTCTGAAATATTCAAATAACTTTTTATTTTTATGTATGCAAATTTGCCTTATGGGTTCCAGATGGAACTGGAAATGATGAAACACCAACAGGATTTGCTGTAGTATTTCAGAACAAAAAGCAGAACAGCTCTAAGTTTCCTAAGAAAATATTTTCATGTAAGATCTCCAGATATCTTCTAAAACTCAAATATTCAAAGAGTTCAACCCAACTCTGTCTAATCATCAAAATTTTCTATATTTAGATTTATGGAACTGAAAAAGGACACACAGAAGTTTGCCTATTTTTTATGAAAGTCCATGTCAAATGTGCCTTCAGTGGAAACCAGAATGAAAAAAGAAAAAAATAAGACATGAAAGGCTTGGAATAATGTGCATTGGGAGAGCAGTGAGTATATTAAATATTAGTTTTAGTGATAAAGCTCTGGCAGGCTTAGGGAGGAAAAAGATTCTGTGTGTAATAATTATCAAGATTATTAGGATTTTTCGTGACCTTTTTCAGGTGTTGGATCATGTTATTATGGAACAGAATGAAATAAAAAGAGGTATAGAAAAGTACTGCTATCTGCCTTGTAATCAATCAGCTATTACTGAACAAAAATATTTAAAGTTCAAAACCACACCAAAGCAATCATTTTCCAGAACCAGACTATCAGTCTGGCTCTTTAAAATCTCATCCTACGTGCTAGCAGTTGCTGAAAGAACTCAAGCTTGAAAATCTCATTAATGATGTACCTTATTTCATGATAAGAGAATGAAGAACTTTTTCAAAGTGTGTGAATAACTTTCAACTTTCTTTATTCAAGGAACTGGAAAAACCCTCAAAATATTAAATTTAATACCAGAGCTTTGCTGCCTTTGTAGGGTACATCAACCTACTTATCCAAAAGTGAGGAGGTATGTGGGTGCATGCAGAGTTAATTTGGTGCATGCAACCTTGTAAACCAATTAAAAAATGTGATAAAGCATTGTACCCTGGGAGTGAATCAAGAAGTGAATATAAACATTTCAAAAAATAGGAATGCCACATTCCCAAGAAAATTTTAATAGGACATGACTGTGTAATTTGCTCTTTATAACTCTTAATTCTCTTCCTGCTTTGTCTGGAAACTGGACTACCTCCCATTTGTTCTTTGAAACTTGGAATAATTAAAAATCCATTATAGTTCCCTTTCTCCAATGACAGTACATAAATTAAGCTCTGGCAGTGTTGAAACACACACAAGCATTGATATGACCCTTTCAAAGTGTCACTTATCTGCAATGCAAATTTTTTCTGGGTGATCACAAATTCAGCAAATATTTTTTTTTTCATTTAGAACTCAATCTTTTACAGCTAAGTAGTGTTCATTTGTCAATTCACAGTTCAGAAGTTACTGAGGTATTTTATTTTTGTTAATCACATACACACTTCTCTAGTTATTTTTATATTCCAGAACTCCCAGTAGTCAGCCTCAAGGATGCCTCAGTGCCTCTCAGCACAGTGAGCTGCAAAAATATGCAGCCAAGCTTTTACTTTAAAAATGTGTCCACTTTTAGTAACTCAACAAGAAATAATAAGTAGTTAATAATTCTGCTAAAGTGCATGTAATATTTACCTTCTGTCCTCTTTTGTGCTCACATATTTTTATTTTAGATAAAAATTGACCTAGTCCAATGTTCCCCAGATGTTGGCTCAAACCTTGTACCCTAAAAAAGTAAAAAGTAGTAGTAGTTGTAGAGTTAGCCTGGGTCAGATGTATGTGTGTAACATACATCTTGTATTTTGCAAGCATTTGACTATTTATCTTGATTAGTGCTTTCATTTTAAATCTAATTCTGTGAAAAAATGTGTTCTAAGATTTTCTGAAGATGCTTGAATGGGTTTTCCACTTCTTATCCTCAAACCTTGTTACAAGGTGTGTATTGAAAATGATAATGGCAATGTTGACTCAAAGTGGCCTCTAGTCTCTTCCTCATATAGTGGAACATTTTGTTCAAGGCATAAAAAAATGTTGAAAATTTGCTAATTCTTTGCATAATTTGTCTCTTGTATTGTATAACATAGACTTCTGGGAAAAAAAGAGGGGGGAAAAAAGGAGGAATTTGAAAAAATAGGTATAAACTAAATGAATTTTTGCATTAAAAAAAATCTCTGGATGCTTAACTTCATGACTGACAACTATAATTGTTTTTAAATTTGTGTTTTTGCAAAAAATGTGAGCAAATTTATCTCAGCAGAAAAGGGAACCATACAAGCAAGTCTTTTCTTTTTCCTTATTTCTTTCAGCCATTGGCTTGAATGTCCCCCAAGGGGTTTTTTGATTGAAGTCTTTACATTATTTTCTGATGGCTTGAACTGCTTGTGCAGTAGCAGCACAGTAAGATGAGTAGAAACAAAGGGCAAATCCAAGGGTGTAGGCATTCATTTTAGAGGCACTCACATCACTCTCATCTCTGAAAACACTAATGTTAAGAAAGTTTACTCCACATTTATTTTAAGAGCTAGAACTCCATTTATTTAGTTAAGTTCAGTTTTTAATTAAATTCTGTGTTCTTTAAAAGCAGATCATAATTTCATTTATTACATAAATCAGGACAATTTTCATTCATTTCTTCCCATTTTCATGCATCTACTCTCTATCAAAAAACCCTTGGGCATCTTTAATTTATGCCTATTTATATTTTACTCCTCTTAATTTTTGGGTTTTTTTTTCATTTTTGAACTGACTGTGAGATACCAGATTAATCTTGTATGTTTGAGCCACTATTGTAATGCTATTGGCAGATTCTGGATACTATAGTTAAGATGGGGTTTAATTCAGAAATTCACAAGTCTTAAGTAGTAATATTGTTCTTTTTGTTCTCTTCTAGGTAGAGCTTGCCACAGTAAATATAAAGGTCTAGCTAAATGTCTTAATTTACTTGAGGTCCCACTCTGGCTAAGTGAGTGAAGTAAGAAATTCCGGGTCATGGTTAATCTTACTGATTAGCTAAAACAGGCCAGATGAATAGAATTCTAGAAATATCCCATTTTCTCCTTTGAGCGTAGAAGGAGCCAATGAGATTCAGCACAACTTTAAACATTTTTTTTTTAATGGACATCTAAATGTAGGTTAGAATATTGCCAGAGATGAGTAAGGTAAAAATTACTTGGAAGCAATGGAGTCTGTGTAGGTGTTTTGGTTAATTTTAAAAATTCTCTTTGGAATTAGAGGAAAATTATCTGAGATAAGAATACTTAGTGAAGCACTAGAAAAGAGTTATAAGATCCCAGTTACTAGAGGATTTCATGATAGGGTAGACAAATATTTGTTCAGAATAAATTGAGGGACAGAGAAAGCAAAAGCCTCTTATAATTCAGATAAGGTATATAAGGGAAAGAAGGGAAAAAATATGTGGGCATGTGTGGGCACTTTTGCAGTGGTATAAGGGGCAAAATGCACATATTTCTGCTATTCTTGCCTTGTGAAATGAGTGGAAAAAGACTAGGAAAACAATGATCATCCTTTACACATTGGATACAATGAAATATTTTCTTATACTAGGCATGAGGAACACCACATTATTTTCTACATTCCTGAGTAGATCTTCCTTTCTAATGCACTTAAATTCCTCAGAGAGCCAATATGTTGGACAAATAAAAACACCTTGAAAATGGAGACAACATGAATCTTATAATCTACTCAGCATTCTACACTTCTGGGATGATGAAAATACTAAATTTTATCCCTCAAGAAACTAGGACATCATGAAACTTCTTTCTATTATGATCTCAAAGCTGCAGCATGGGTGTGGGGAAAGGAGGAAATTAATCGGGATTTAGATAAATATCAGAAACAGGCAGGATGTTACACAGTCCTGATGGGGTGTCAAACAGGACTAATACTGCACTTTCTGTCTAATCACTCAGTCAAAATACTTATAAGCACCTATAGCACAGAAAATCTAAAAAAAAATAATGGAAACACAGGAAGGGATAGTTTGTAAAGAGGTTATAAATTGTTTTCTGTTTTCCAGTTTAAGGTCTTCACTTTGGGATTACGCAGAGCAAACGATTTTTCTCAGCCCTAGCTTAGCAATTTTTGAAGTGGTGACAGGGTGGCAGGAAGGGGATAAGGCAAACTTTGTGAGATAATAAGTACCACAAGGACTTTGGGAAGAAAGGACATAAAAGAACTTTTAAATGTGAACATTCCAGTGAGTACCAGAAAAAGACATAAAAGATACTACACCCCAGTCTTTGCAGCTGAAGGTTTGAAAAGGGAGAAAAATATTTTCTTAGTGCTATTTCTTGGTCGTGCCTGTGAGTTTATAGGAACTTGTCACACTCCCCAATATATAATGCCAAGATTCACAGATATTTCATGTGCTTTATAAAGTAGCTGTCTTCTGTAAAGAATAATCCAGTTTTTCAGTTTCAGAGCTACTTTGCTAAAATTTGCTGCCAGTTGAAACCAGGTATCTCCTGAGAAATTATTTTAAGCAAATAATGGCAACGGACAAAATATCAACAAAAATAGAATCAGTAGAATCAGACTCTGCATGCTCTGCAAAATATGTGTCCTTTTAGTTAATAAAAGAACCCCAGCCATGAATTCCTCTGGCTCCAATTCCTTTCTAAGTTGCCTTTTGCTTTTGTATGCTTTTTTCCCTTCCCCTGTGATTGTTCCCTACATGTAGCTGTGAAAAATATTTTAAGTACAGACCAAGATTGCCTGTAGCACTGACTAAATGAGACTGTCACATAGGAAGGTTGTAAATGCACACAAATAATAAAGCATAATCTAGGACTTTGGACACCACCACCTGCTCATAATAAGCTCT
This sequence comes from Certhia americana, assembly GCA_018697195.1. Taxonomy (NCBI): domain Eukaryota; kingdom Metazoa; phylum Chordata; class Aves; order Passeriformes; family Certhiidae; genus Certhia; species Certhia americana. Next base: position 95,528,322 of record CM031857.1, on the reverse strand, counting down.
TATGGCCTCTGGCAAAGCAAGAAACTGAAGATGAAACAATACTCTCAATTGCATAAGGGAGTTGTTTTTCCTGGGTGGTTCTATGCAAAAGGTGTGTCGCAGAAATCATTGTGGGGGTGGGTGAAGAAAAGACATCATGGGAATTCTGGTCACTGTGAATTCTCCTTGATAAAATTCAAAGAAGGCCGTGAAGAACTCTCTAAAAAAAGTGCAAGAATTTTCTTCATTTAAAACTGAATGGTGCAGTTCCCTGATCCACTGCTGGAAGGAAGAACAGGGCTCTTCCAGTAGTGTGAACAGAGACAGATTGACTTTGCTCCTTCATCTGTGGGTACTGATCAGACCTCTTGGTATGAGGATGTGCTGTTTGCTCATGAGTAAAGGAATGGCTGGGGCAGTATCAAAACATTTAAGAACAAAAAAAAAGAGAATATATGTAAATTGTTATTATCATTGGTCAGTCATTACTGGTCTCCCTTCTTCCACCATGCGTTGTTTCCCCTGACTCACTGGACACTATCTCATCCCCCAAGACATTTCAGCAGCTCTGCCCTACTTATGTCATATCAGGTGCAGATATTATTCATTGGAAACAGCTATCTGGTCTAGCATTTACCTCTAACTGGCTCTTCTTAAGGAAACACATTAATTTAATGCTTGACCAGCTTGATATTTCTTTTATAAATCAGATTCCTTAATCTGAGGATGCTTACTGTGGTGAACAATCATTACATTAACATTGCGATTAAACAGCACAAAACTGGACCTCCTTGGTCAACAGCCCAATTTAAAAAATCAAATCCACAATTCTCCATCACAAAAGATTGCCATTTTCCAACATGCATTTTCTGACTAGAGAACTAAGCTTTTTGTATGGTAGGTGTGTGCATACACAACATACAGTACATAGCAGTCATACATACAATAGCACTGTATTCAGAAAACAATATGTTTGTTTTTGATGGCACATTTGAATATTTTCCTCCATAAAGCATCATAGGAGTCATGTGTAGAGCTTTTCTAGTCCTTAGACAATCTATAACCACTTGTTCATTAGGCTGTTCTCCAACTATATGTGAGTCACATTTTCAAAGTATTTTTCAGATATTAGGATAATCATTAAGTGAGGACAACAGGACATTTTTATTCTTCAAAGACTACCCATATCAGAAATGTCTGGATGACGACAGCAGCAGTATCTGAAACATGTTTATAAGCCCTATTTTGGCCCTATATTCAGACTTGTCATAAGTTGAAATACCTGTCACCAATACCAGAAAACTGTGAGTCTCTTTAAGCTTTCCCTACCTGGCAGGGATTTCCCCAAAAGAAGTATAGCCGTGTCAAAAACTACAGTGGTGAGCTTGAGCTCCCCAGATACCTAAGGGTTGCCTCAGCTGAACAGGGAACAGCTCCACATCTGTGTCTTCCAAGGGGCACCACATGTCTGTGACCAAGCTCAAGTGGGAATAAACTTGGTTGAGGGTGTCTGAAACCTGGTCTCATTACAGCAGAGGCATGTCCTGTCAGGTGCCTTGCAGTCCTGCTGGGCTCCTGAATGGTGGGGAGGAAGAAAAAAAAGGTGAATAAATACACTCCCCAAAGCTATAAATTCATGCCACAAAAAGGAGCTGTCAGTCACAGCTGATTGAGCACCTCTTCAGAGAACAAACTCTCTCACTCTCCTGACATGCTTTGATGAACAGTGAAATAGTTAACAGTCTTGACATTTATAGATTCTTGAGAAGAAGTACACTTGCTAGACCATACTGCTTCATGGTGGACCAGGTCACACTTTCACTGTCAGCTTCTTCTTACTGGCATGGGAAGATTTTACAAAATTAAAGAGAAGAATTAATGACAATTTTAAGTGCCTCTAGCAGAAACATTTTATATGTATTTACAGTGGTTTTCTGTTACAAAAGAAGAGGTAATTTTTTGTTGTTGTTGTTTTTATATATTTGTCAGAGATTAATTCACTTTAATCAGAACTCTTCTGTAATCACATGAAAATATGAGACATTAGGAATAAAAAAGATTAAATTCCAATGTTTCATAATCTTAAATATCTGCTGGGAAAACAGCAAAAAACCCAGCAAAATTAAATAAAAATAATTTGAAAAAGTGTGTATGTGACCAAGAGAGACAGAAATCTTTAATGAACACACAGCTGTTCACTCCTAGCCCAACAGTTAATTCTGCCCCTAAATCTCTGAACATTATTCTTTTCAGAGTGAACCCAGTTACCCTGTTCCTCCCTTAACTCTGTTTCTCATGTAGCATCTGGGATTCCTTAACATCATTTCTAATGCTGGAATGCTGCTCTGTGTCTCAGCTCTCACTCTGCTTTTTTATGGTCTCTCCAGTTGAGCTGGTTTGTTAAGGATCTCTCCTATTGCTGTCAGACAGACAGATGATAGAGGAACAAGTGTCATAATCCTAGTTTCTGCTGTATTGTTCCCTTTTTCAATGGAAGAGGGGAAGTTATTCTTTATAATGTCTCAGATTGGTCGTTCTTTCCCAGAGGGGTATTAAAAAAAATAATTTTTTTTCCAACCAGAGAGAAAGCGGCTTCTTCTGATGACACAATTTGTAAGCATAATCTCCAAAAAGGAGGATTATATTGTGAGGATTAAATTCCTTTGTCTCTGCTTCTTAAGCACTGAACATGATCGGCACATTCCTGTGTAGGTAAAGGCAGTTCTCCATTAAGTTAAACCTCTGTTTTCAGAGCTCTAATATCAGAGCTTTTGTAAAACATGCTAATTTTCAAGTATGGCCATTCAAGGAGCTATTGTTGGCTTGCTGGGATTTTTTAAATAATGTGGGATGATAATTTAATCTTTTTAACTGCACATTTTGTGGGGATACTTACTTTTAACACCTGGAAAAATGGACACTTGATAATGCTGTTCCGTATAACTATTTGTGAGACAAAGTGGGTCAGTCACTGCAGTGAAAACAGCGTTCACCTGACTAGACACTCTGATTAAACCTGATGATTAAGCAGATGCATATTCTCTAGTGTCCTCCTAAAACCTGCATGAGAACTCACTGTCTTCTTTTTCAAACAGAATTATAGAGTAAAACTCATATAATTTAGACACAGAAGGAATAAATCATAGTTTTAGTTTATCTTGTGCCCACTAGAAACAAGCTGATATTCTTATTTCATATGTGAAGTTATTTCATATGTGTTCACTACAAAATGGAAAGTTCTTATTTAAATGACTGTGTAACCACATTGCAATCAAATATACAAATAAACCTTTAGACATTGCACAAAACCTCTTTTAACTGATCTTTTTTGCAAGCACTCACTAAAACCTGTGGAAGTTTAGACCCCAGCTAAAAACCCCTTGTCCTTGATCATTCAATATTCCCAGTGCCACAGCACTGCAGAGGGATAAACCAGATCACAGTATGTCTGGATACTTTTAAACCATATTGTAAAACTGTTATGTCATCACAGACTATTGTGAAGAACCTCTACTCATAAACGAAAATATCCAGTGGTTGTTCAGATTTATTTTGACAAGTCACAAGGATTTTCAGTTGAGCACTAAAAGTAAAATATTAACTGCATTTTGAAGCTTGTGTTTTGAAAGCACATTGTGTATTAATATTTAATTTCTAATATAACACTTCTACAATCTGTATTTATATAAAGCAGTAAGATGTTACAATATAATAAAGAACTATGATATGTTCTTAATAAAGATTATTTTTACACATGAAGTTGTGGGCACACTTAAGGGATCACAATGCATATAGATTTTTTATATGCCTCCAAAAGATGGACAGTGCTTTGTTTAAAAGGACGTTTATGTGGATCATTGACTGAACTTCTGAAAATGTGTTCATACATTTCTGAACTTATATTTCACCACAATAATTTGCACCAAAAAGTAAAGAGAAAAATACAGATTTTCTTCTCAGGGAAGAAAAAGTCAATATACAGAATAAAGGGCGATTTTTCAATGGACAAGTAAAATTGTTTCTCATATTAATTTAATTACTGCACCACTGAATGTTTCAATTGCCTTGGGCAGAATTTTTGCCTTGACTTCAATATTCCTTATATTTAGCAATGAAATATAGGGTATACCAATTACAGGAGCTAAATTATTTATCAAATTCCACTTATTACACAAATATTTGTTCAGCTTTGTTATTTTTAATGTCAATTGCCTTAACCAAGTTAACTCTATGATATCAAAGCATTTAAAGGATCAGGAATGAATTTTTGTTTGAATATAATTTCTTAAGAGTCCTACAGATTTCCTTTCAAATGACATAATTCATTTTTTGCAGCTAAAATGCAATTTTGCATAATTTTTGCAAGTTATGTATTGCAACCACTCAAAAATTATAAAAATTATAGAAATTGAAAAATTAATATAAAATTTACTTTTCAGTTTTGCAAAACTCACAGTACTTGACATGCCCTTTAGACTCCCTCTCAACAGTAACAAATTTTCCAAAACTATGTGGGAGAGTACAAAAAGACATATCAGTATACATTTCATTTTCTGAAACACCTGACCTGTGAGTTGGCATTCAGATTATTGACACCTACAATTAGGTGTCTGCATGGAGATATTTCCTTTTTTTTTTTTTTTTTTTTTATTTTTTTGGTTTTTTTGGGTTTTTTTTTTTTTTTTTTTTTTTAATCTAGAAGATGTTTATATATTTAAATAACCATGTTTTGTGGGAAAGGATAGGTTTGCATAATTATTTTCTCTTTAAAAATTGTCAGAGTAAACCTCTAGGTAATTTACAAGTAGCAGAGAGATCTGATGAACTTCTAAGCTCTTTTCTGAGTCTGTGTTCATAAACATCTAGAAATGCTGCAATTTTTTTTCCCAGTGTCACTCAAAGAAAATGTCATGATAAATTAAAGTGACTGAACTACGACTGACAAGTGAGAAGATTCCAGGTCCAGCTAAAATCTGACCTGTCTCTTCCATCCATAGCAAAAGTATGAGTTTGGATGATGAAATTTTATTCTTTCTTCTTCACCTGCAGTGGAGATGAGATCATCTGTAGTGGATGATTCACCTCCCAGCTTCAAAAAATTCTGAATCTTAAGAGCCTTTTTTTATATCTGAGTGATCTGATCAGGAAATCACCCATCCAGAGGCCATCCTAACATCATTCTCTGGTGAACCCCTCTCTGGGTGGCCACAAAGAAGAGGACACTGGCTGACCTTCTTTATTGTCAGCTGAAACTTGGGCACGTTGATCTTGCTGAACTACAGAGACACTTTGCCCTTCTGGGTCATTTTCATCACCATGAATCGCAAACATGATGTAGGCTGGGGCTGGAACATATGCCAAGGGTCAGTCTAATGCCCTGAAACTGGGAAAAACCCCTCAGCCTGTAGTAAATACTACATTTTTGTAACATATATAAGAGTAGTTTCACAGGCCATAAAATTTTCTGTGTGTTTCTATGCTATTTGTCATTATACATCTACAAAGAATTCCTTGAAAATCAACTCTACAATAAGAATGTATGAATTTTCAAAGTATCATTTTTTGTTGGTAGGGTGTGGTTTGCTGGATTTTTGTTGGTTTTTCTAGCAGGGATTTTAGAAATTATTCAGAGATTACAAAGCAACATAAAGACCAGCTTTGAAAGATAACATATACTGCTCACTATAATTTGTATGAACTAATCTCTAATGGCTCTTTGGGAAAAAAACATCAACTGAAGCTTATATTCCATTGCATATATTAGCAATGACTACTTATTAATCTTTTAACCTCTTCTAATTAACAGAGTAAATTCTAAAATGAATACAAATTGAATGTATCCAAGGGTAAAATAAATTCAGCTATAGAAGGTGCCCTTATGTTTGCTGAAATATCTAAGAAGTAACTGGTGTGTCACAGAAATAATCTGTTCCATTTCTTTTTCATTCACTTTTAGTCAAGAAGAAAAGAAGTTCCAGCAGCTGGCACTTTGCAAGTAGCAATCTTATATATCATCACAGGCACGGACAGGAAAATTGCATTGTTGCTGCTGCTGTTGCTATTGCAGCTGTTGCTATTTACTCTGTGCTACAGTTCTTTCTTCCAACTATGTTACCGATGAAAAGTAGAAGAGAAATCTGAAGGGCAATTTCAAATCTAGCATCCTAAAGTCATAAGGTGTAATGTACCAATTGATCCATAGGACAAATGATGCTTATGGAAAGCATGCTCCAGATAAATTGACACTGTATGGAAATTCTGCTGTGCATGTTTCTACCAACATAGACAAAAGTGCATGCAGAAACCATTATCATATAAACAGGTACAAATGCCTATGGAGATTAGGACATGGTAAAATAAAACAAACAAACAAACAAACAAACAAAAAACCTTGGTTATTTCCTAGCAAGAATCAAACTGGTATAGTTACATGAACAAGAAGCAAAAACTATGAAGAGATTGCATCTTGTTGTAGCAAAAGTTTAACAGTTTTGGTGTTCAAAGGTTTGAGGAAGGAAACACTTTATGTGCAGTCCTTTGGGAAACACTTTATGTGCAGTACTTTAGACACATGACTCTCATTTCATTGTCTACAGGAATTAAAAAGCTGCATTAAACATCCAACTTTAATTACCCTTTCTTATCCAGGAACCAAACAGAAGTCCTAGAGTACAGGTGACACCTTACTTCAGTTGGAACCTAATTTGGCATTCTCAGCTCTGGAATAGAAGTATATATATTTTTCATTTGTGGAAAAATGGCTTAAGTTCAGGGACACATCTGCAGAACCTGAAGGAAGTATTATTTTACTGGAATAATTACTTAGAGAAAACAGGAAACATGAACCATATAAGGATTAAAATCAGAACTATTTTTTTATTTATACTTCCCATAACAAAAACTCTAAAATATCTATTTAAGACAATTGTATCAATTCCATGATACACCAAGCAAGATAGGCAGCAAGAGGCATAAATCTGGAATTAATAATTATGGGTATATATAGGTCTTTTAAATGTACATTTCTGTGCATAAGAATATAAGTGTAAGGCATATAGGCTTCTTTCAGTGATACCCAGTGACAGAGCTAGAGGCAGCAGGCACAAAGTGAAACACATGATGCTCCCTCTGAGTGTCAGGAAACAGTTTTTTTTTCCTTGTGAGTGTGACTGAGGATTTGCTCAGTCACAGGTTCAGCTCAGGCTGCCCGGTGAGATTGTGGACTCTCTATCCTTGGAGATATTCAAATACCATAGTACCTGGTTCTTAGCAACTGGCTCTAGGTGGCTTGGCTTGATCAGTGGGCTGGACCAGATGAACTCTGGAGGTCCTTTCCCACCTCAACTGTTCTGTGATTCTCTGATAGCATCATTAAATCATACATGATTAAAAAAAAAAATCTATGACTTAATGAAGCTGTCTGTTTAATTAATACAAGTAACTTCTAAAGTAATGTCATAAAGAAAAATTATGACTCCTTTGCAGTTGAATAAGTTTAGCCCAGAGACATTTTGTAGGTGTTAATCTGTGTGGCTGAACAGAGTTATTAAATATGTTGAGTCCCTTTTACTTACATCCCCAAAGCCATTTAGATGCTAAAGTTCCACGGACTGAATTTGACAAAAATATGATTAAATTGAAATTAACTGACTTCTAAGTGCCTAAAACTCTCCAAGGTGTTTGGTCTTCTCTCTTCAACAGAAAAATTTGTCAAACAGGAGACTTCCACCACTACATAATTTCCTTGGTACAGCTCTTCTTGAGCTGTATGAATGACATTGTGTTCTGTAAAATTACAAAAATGAACACTGGATTTTAATAGAGTTTTCTCTTCTTACTACCAGTCCAAGATGTATAGAAATATTACCAAAAGAATAACTCAAAATTGAAGTGCTGCACTCAATGATTATATGTTGTATTCCCTTTAGGAATGCTTTTCCCCCAAAACCCCTCCCCCAGAAACTGTAACCGGCTTGGGTTACCTGCCCCCTGGTCTCTTGACCTATGGGATCGGACAGGTAACCTGACCCCGACCCCAAAGGTGATAAAAACCCCTCTCCCCCATGTGACCGCTCTCTCTCTCTCTCCGGATTTCCCTTCAAGGAATAAAGGCCTTGGAATACATCCTGGGGTAAGAGGGCCTCTTTTGTAACTCTCTCTACCCTATTCTGTAGTTCCCTCTTCCAATACTCCCCCTAAATCTGGGCTGGCAGCTTGTGGGGGGGTTAAAGGGACAGGAGAAAACTACAATTATACAGTTTTTCATTCATATTTTCCTTCAAATAAAGTAACTCCATTATAACTTTCTATGACTGCTGTAAACACAAAACCAGAGCTGCTATACCAGAAAACAGCCAACATCACGTCACCATTTTTTTTTTTTTAAACTAACAAACAAATCTTCACTATTAGAAAAATCTATTTTCTTATTTGTAGTTCCTTAGAAAGGTTTCTTGTAAAAAAGCCAACTGGTTTTGTAGAGAGAAGGACAAATGACAATGCAGGAAAATCATGTCTCTGCAGTGAATTCTAGTAAGCTCCAGAGGCCACAGGACCCATTGGAAATCTGAGCTGTAACATCACAGGCAACTCCTACTGTTCAGCAAACAGATGACACAGGTGTTTAAATTGGACAAAAGTATTGGAAGCACTAGCAATAGCCAAGCATTCTGTTTCAGCACACTCTCCCATTTGCAGTCTGCCCTCCATTTCTAGGCTGCCATTCAAGAATCGGGGTTTTTAAACTCTTCTCATTTTGCTCTGATTTTATATGAAAACTAGCTCCTTGTGCATATACACATGCCAGTAGCTGATGTGCACCATTTGTCTAGTTAGGGCACTTCCAGTGACAAACCATGCAACTGAAAGATAAAGCTCCATGCCTTCATCTCTTTGAAAGTTTCTTAATATTCTATATATGTTTAATCCTCTCTACTTGCTACTTCCTCAATTTGTCATATAAATGCATCCTTCCTACTGACATAAAACTTAAAATTTGCATTCCATGGGTAATGGGCTCCTCTCAGACACCTGGGAAATGATTCTTCTCTGTCTGGCATCTTTTATCAGAAAATCCGTTTTCCCTCTATGTTAGGGTTAGCACCAGTGCAATTATGGCCACCACAACACAGTCATCCCAGTGTAACAGGCTGGATTTCATAACAGTGGATTTCCCACTGAAATTAGAAACAATTAGTTGTTAAAGTTCCCATTCACACAGATTCCATTCCACCCTGTCTTTTTGAGGAAAGGGGAGTTAAACACAAGCTTGAACTGCTGTACAGAGCTCCTGACCCACCAGTGCCTGGGTTGCCTCCCTGACTGTCTGAACTAATTTTCTTCTTTTGCTAGAGAAGCTAAAATATGACATTTTAAACTCTTATGTTTCAGAAAGCATTTTGGGGTGTCTTCCTTAGCAAGTAGTTTTCATTATTCCCTCCTGTTTATATTTAAGCCAATTCCTCCTCCCTCAGTCCTCACTTTCAGGTTTCTTTCATAATGTGATTAACTTGATTGATATCCCTTCAAATATAATATCAAAGTTTTATAAGGCAATACAAACATCCCCTGGAATATATGACAGGTTGGTTTAGTATAACATGGCACTTAAAAGTTGCCAATTTGTGGGGTGTGACTACAAGAAATAACACCATTTGGCTATCTCTGCTGACCTGCTTGCTCCTTATGATGGGAAAACACCAACCTCCTCTACTCTAAAACTCTGCCAGTGAGAAATATTTTGGTCTCTCTCCAGTCTGTAGGTGATACATAGTCAATGAAAGGTCTCCTGCAAAGTATTCCTCCTCCACTGAGGAGGTGGCAGACAGGCATGTACATGGGAAAGGGTCAGAGGTATCAGCTGATACCTTTTACAAACAGCTGGTAGAGCAAACCAGAAAAATCCCATCACCTTAAAGCTACTGTCTCCTTCCCCTTCCTCCCTCCCTCCAATCCCTCTGCTCTCTCACATGGAGTCTCTCTTGAAATATGGCAGGCATGGGTGAAACAGAGAACACTGAAACTTTGGGAAGGGAAAGAGCCAAGAGATTCCTGGAGCTGCCTACTTCAGTATAAAGGTGGCAGAGAGAGAGCAAAGCCCCCAGCCCTCGCCCCAACACTTCTCTGCTGGGGAAAGTGGGGAAAGTGGCCTATACCTGGGGAGTAAAAAAAAAGAACAAGCACAGGAGAAGGGTGTGATGGTTTGAAGGATTAGAAATCACAAGACTGAAGATTGACTTTTGGGCTGAAAAAGCAACTTTGCCTCCAGTTACTTATTACCAAATTGACAGCACTGGCAATTCCGGTTGTCCCAGGTAGAACAGGGCTGGCGGGTTATTCTATTTAAAAAAACAAACCAAGACAAACGAACTGACCACAAAAAAAAAAAAAAAAAAAAAAATAACCAAAGCCCCAAGCCCTAATCTACAACTTTATCTTATTTATCTGGTTTTTTAAGGCTTTATGGCTGTGTCAAAAAAGGATCTCTCCTTTTGGGAAAACCCTGGGACTGCACTGGGGTTGACAGTTCCAGTGTTCCTACTGCTGCATTTATAAGGGGATCCTGTGCATCAGGTTTGAATTAAAGGAAAATAAAAAACCAAACTGGCATGTCATGATGACTTGATTGATGGCAAACAAGCTTCTAGTGAGGAGGCAGGAGAATCAAAGCTCTTGCAACACAACACGGAAGATTAATGCTAAGTATATTAGTATTGATGTGGGCAGTAGATTACACTTAATAAACTGTTTTAAACAGTCTCAGCAGCCAAAAAAATGTGGATGCAAGGAAGTCACACAGACTGATAAACAGTGGAATTTCAAATGTTCTTTAAAAGATCATGTGTATCATAGTAAAGCAGAATAGTTAGAGTTTAATTTGGAAATTCTTCTTCATTGTTGCAGAGTTATTCAGTATTATTTCGATACTATCTTGCTTCCAAGGCAAGGATAAAACCACCAGAACCACAGGGAAAAACTTGTACCAGAGTCCCTTCTTTCTCATCATTAGGAGTCAGTACTATATCTGATGAACTCCTCCAGCATGAAGAGTGCTGTTGCTCCCTATCTTGGACCTTTTATGTGAGAGGCCTTTACACACCCTATAAATCCAAAGATATGAATGTGGTAAAAGTACTGCATATGATAGAGACTAATTTCTCAGCCGTATGGTTTTTCTCTGTTTCTGTAATCTGGTTCAAGAATCTGTGTTATCTAAAACTGAGCTGAATGGGAGCTATCTGTGCCCTGGCAGTAACAGAGCACCCTACTGAAATACTGCCTGGAACAATAATGTGCCTTGAACACTGAAATAATGCATGCTCCAGAGCCTTTTAAGAAAGAACGGACTTCACAGTGGCAGAGGTCAGGGAATACCCACAGAGCATTAACAAATACCACAAAAAAAGGTCACTCTTTATTTAGACAAAACTCTGTATTCCTCAGAAAAATCTAAACTGGCTGAAAAATGTCTTTTTAAGCAATGCTGAACTACAGCAGAATGTTATATTTTATAGCAAAACACAAGGTACCCAACTCTCAGATTTAAGTCACTGATAGCTAGGAGTACTTGGTAATTGAAAAATGATCCCCTTCTAGTTATGAGTTGATATATGGATTCATATCCCTGATTGTCGACACTGGACATACATTCTTCCTTTTACCTTGCAATAAACCTTTCAGGGCATACTCAAGACCCACAGAAAACAGATCAATGACAACAGTGACTTAGCAATAAAACTGTTCTTATATTTTCCACTAGTGATAGTGGGTTTTTGTCAAAATTTAAAGTTTTCACTAAAACATGCTCATGTTTTTCTCAAACAAAAAAAAAAAAAAAAGGAAAAAAAAGTCCAAATATTTTTAAAATCTTAAAAAATAATTGTAAATACAAAGAGGAAGAAAACAAAAGGAAGAAAGGAAAAGGAATTGATCAAGAAAAATAATTTTGTCAAAATAATTAATATTTGAAATAAAATCCAATTAAATTTATTTCATCTGGTTTTCCTCTCTAATTATGCAACTAAAAGTTTTGTAATAAAAACAAAATTACAAAATACTCATTTCAGATGAATATTCTTTTTTCACTTCAGATAATTCTTTAAAAATATTGTGATTGCTGGAAACTGTTTACAACTGTGACTGCATACCACACAGTTTGAGTCTAAACTAATGTGGTAAACATTTGAAAAATAATTTAAAATGTATATTCTACAGCTAGCAATCATGACTTTTCGAGTAGTACATGACACCACAAAGCTTTCCATCACATCCTGCATCTCCAGCCTTTCATGGAAAATGTTTTGGTGCTACTCTTTAAATTACCATGCTTTTCCATGAAGAAAAGCTGCTTACACTAGGAATACATTTATGTACCTCGATTCCTAACACATGGCATGTATTGCAACTTGTTGTTGTATTTTGTTTATGATATTCCAAAGGGCACTTCATGTGGTGTGACAATTGTATGCCCTTTACCATTCTTATATCTTACAGAAAGATAAGGGCAATAATTTCTTAGGGGATCATAATTATTGGTGAAGACTTACTAGAATTACTGGCAAAATGAAGAAAATATTGTCAATGTCACCTGTTCTGGCACATTTCAGGAAGCAATTTAACAGCTACTGTGAAAAATATTATCATACACTTTAACAGGGTGGAGACCATAACAATTATTTTAATGGAGTTTTAGAAATTCCAGTTACATCCTTTTCTATTTTTTTTTTTCCAAAGGGTATTTTGAAGGTTTATAAAGGAAACTTAATGATGTGCATGATTGTGCATGAAGAGATTTTGTGCATCAGTATTCCAGACCTGAAAACACAACCAAGAAGACTTCTTTCCAAATATGTTAGTTGTTGGTGTGCCTGTAGGGCAAAATAGTTACATTATTTAATCTGGGAGCCATGGCAACGTAGAGGTGCAAGATCAAGTACAGATTGAGTTCAAAGGATCAGGTTGTCAAGCAACATCTTAAATGAACTCAGGTCTGGCATGGATCTCCAGATATATCTATGCAAGTTAAATCAAGGCTTTTTAACTGTCAGTGTTATTTAATCTTACACATACAAGGACACTGAGAAAAAGCTGAGGACAGACAATGCAGTTAAACTTGTAGCAACACAAAATGGCTTCAGTACCTGCTTTCAAAGGCCTCCTAACAATAGTTTAAATGAATAAGATAATTCTTTTTGCATGTAAGGGTCTAGAGTATTTTCTCCAAAATGTTTAGTGTTTAATGACTATCATTGAATGCATTAATCATGAAACAGTTATATTTTCATCATTTACCCTTGAGGGATAAGAAGCCTGTGTAGCCAAGGAAACTATGTAGTACAAGTCTATTTACAAAAACTGACATTCAGAGGACCAATCAAAATTTTCAGTTTACTTTTTAGGGCTGAGATATTATTCTCTTCTCTACCTTGAGGAAAGGAGTACCTTTGTTGATACTACTGCTTTGTTTCTCTGGGGCATTTGCTATTTTGTTCTGGTGTTTTGATCAACCCTTTCTTTGCCTCACCATCAACATTTCAGCTGGTAGGTCTTCTCACTCAGCTTGTGGGCTGCCTCTCTAGCCATGCCTGTAGAATCCCCTCCGCTGCACAAATGATGTCCTTTGCCACCTCCACCTGTCAGCTTTCCCTCCAAAGCCAGGGTAGTGAGACTTGAAAGTCATCACTACGCAGCAGTAAGTTTAGCAGGACTTCCCCTGACTAAAGAATTGTTGAATAAAAGGGCAAGGCAAAGCAAGGCAAGGAGAGAAGGAAAGCCTTACATGAAATTAAATTATTTAAGGGTGTTTTATTAGAGATATCCAGCAGTTAAGGGAACTTAGCTGCAGATTCATTTATTTGTATTAGCGTATCTTCTGAAATAGCAATTAAAACTTTTTCCTAAACCTCGTTCCCCCACTTCATTGAATTTTCACCCTGAATATCTTCTGTTAATCACTTCTTAAAGTTAGCAGCAGTGTTCTTTTTTCTCTTCTTTAGAAAATTCTGCTTCTCTTTGATGATGAAAATGAGTAAAATTGCAATAGAATAAAGAGTACATAAACTTGATGGACAGAAAGAGAAAAAAATACAGAAAACATTTCTGTGAAACTAAAATTCAACTTTCTGCTGATATAAGTGCTTAACTATTTGAGGCACATTTATTCTAATTTATTTTAATGATGCAAAACTAAACGTAAATTAACATTGAAACACGGAGAAAGAAATCATGCTCTTCTGTGATCACTAGGCTCAATTTTCATTTAAGGTGATTAGCAACAGTTGTAGACAGTCCACTAAAAATTGCATATTATCTCTTCTAAATAATCAGTTACATTGGGTAAACTTCATAATATGATACTCCTTAAATAGATTAATATGCTTTGAATTTTCTAATTAATGTTGACAAGTACATGCCACTTTTGTTAAGGCAATTAATAATGCATAAGAGTCTTCTGCTTCAACTCTGAACTTTTCTTTTTTTCACTGTTTTATGTTCCAGAAAGATTGACACACTAGAATCTTTAAAAATATATCTTTCTTTCCTTGGTTTTGTTTTGTTTTGTTTTTTCTTTTTTGGAGGGTTCATTGGTAACTTCTCTATTGCATTCTTCTATGAATTATGAATTGCTAGAAACAGAAACAAGCAGTCAGGATCACAGTCCATTTAGACAGTTATTTGTCCAGAGGAAATCATTACCCTTTGGATGTATTTTTTCTTGGATATATTATATCTTGCTTCATTGTCTGAAGAAGTCAGTGCCAATAATTCATTAAAAAGTGCAAGGAAATACATGCCTATAGTATTCATGCAGAAAGGTAAGAGAAGTATTTGAGTCTGAGAGTCTGAGTCTGGTATTTGGCTAATGTCAAATTACTTCAGTTTTGAATATGGTTGTACTTAAGTTTTTAGTACAGCTCATGTAGATAGAATGAGACTTTTTAAATGGGCTTACCCAGCTGCTGGTTTTCAGTTTAACCTTGTAAGCACAAAACTGAACAAGGATTATTTTATGATTCTAAGTGATGTTATTCCTTTGGAAGCTACATTTTAAGAGGCTTTAGAGTTTTATTTAGTAGTAGTAGCAATTTGGCATTATATTTGACTTTATATTTGACAGTACTTAGGATCATGATGTTACATTGTAATGGAAGTAGGTAAAGAGCAGACTTACAGTGAGGAAGAGAAATGAGAATTATTGTCTTAGTGATTCATACCAAAACAAATTTACATGGCCCTAAGCACAAATATGATTTAAACAGAATAAGAAATGTGTATATATTACATTTTCACCCTGGGATCATTGCATCTATTCCAACAAATCTGAATTAATTTCTATTAATGTCTTTCATTAAAGAAAAAAACCCAGCCAAACAAAAAAACTCATCCAAACAAGAAACCAAACCAACACACCCACCCAAAGAAACCGAACCAAAACAACCAAACAAAAATAAGTACAAATAAAACTTGGATACTTGTCAAAATGTAAAATATTTTAAATGTAGGTGAAGTAAAGAATAATTTCTTCATCACTAGAGGCAGTCATCATGTTTCTTAAATGAATATGTCTTATCTGCCCGAACACTTACTTTGTCTAAGTACTTGGTAACATTATATTATTGTGAAATTGACCGAAATAGTCTGGTGAAATCATACTTAAGTGTTTATTTCATTATATTCAGGTAATAAGAATAGATTTACCATAAAAGCTTGTGTCCATGGTGGAGGATCTCCCTTGTCCCAGATCAACAGCAGCTTCAAAACCACTATTTCTGGATTGCTTCTTCTTCTACAATTATCTTTGAGAATTTCTCTTTCAGCACAACTGCTAGGGGAAACCTATGTGTTTAATTTTATTGTTTACTATTAACACAAATATGACATACCTCTGGCAACCTTCAAAGTAATTTTTGCCTTAAATTTATGTATGAAAATTAGGCATTTAGAGGGAATTCCTCCACCAATTACAGGGCTTCATCACTGTCCAAGTCAAACAGATCCTTTTTATAGGATCACAGAGTGTTTTGGCTTGGAGGGGACCTTAAAGACATCTCATTCCCACTCTCCTGCCATAGGCAGGGACAACTTCCACTTGACCAGATTGCTCAAAGACCCATCCAGTCTGGCCTTGAACACTTTCTGGGCTGAGGCATCAGCAGCTTCTCTGAGCAACCTGTTCCAGTGTCTCACCATCTTCACAGTAAAGAATTTTAATATTTAATATAAACCTACTCTCTTTTATTTAAAGCCATTACTCTTTTCCCCATCACTACATGCCCTGGTAAAAGGTCCCTCTCCAGCTTTCTTTTGACTCCCTCTAGGGCCTGGAAGGCTGCTCGAAGGTCTGCATAAAGCATTCTCCAGGATCAACAGCATCAAATCTCACTCTCTGTCTTCACAGGAGAGCTGCTCCAGCCCTCTTATCATCATCATGACCCTTCTCTGGACCCAACATGTCCATATCCTACATATGCTGCGGGTCCCAGAGCTGGACTCAGTACTGCAGGTGGGGTGTCACTAGAGAAGAGCAGTGGGGAAGAATCCAGTACCTCGCCCTGCTGCCCACACTGCTTTGGATACAGCCCAGGACACGATTGGCTTTCTGGGCTGCACATTGATCAGTCACATTGAGTTTCTTGTCAACAAAGTCTCTCTCCTCAGAGCTGCTTTCAATTCATTTTCCACCTGTATTTGTGCTTGAGATTGCCCCAACCCATGCGCAGGATCTTGCACTTGGCCTTGTTGAACTTCATAAGGTTTCTCCTCTCAAGCCTGCCCAGGTGCCTCTGGATGGCAGCCCTTCCCTCCAGTGTGTGGACCCCACCTGATAGCTTGCTCTTTTTTGGCAGACCTGCTGACAGTGCACTCAACCCCAGGCCTAGACTCAGGTCCATGATGCCAAAAAAGGTATTAAACAGAGCTGGTCTGAACACCAGGCCCTGAGGAACACTTATTTGTGTCACTGGTCTCTCCTGGAAATTGAGTCACTCACCACACCCCTTTGAGCACAACCATCCAGCCAATCCCTTGTCTGTCAAGTGATCCATCTATCAAATCCACATCTCCCTGCTATGGAGACCAGGAGCTGTGGGGGACAGCATAAAATGTTTTACACAAGTCCAGGTAGATGACATCAGTCACAACTCCCTCAACCACCAATGATGTAACCTGGTCTTAAGCGACCAACAAACTTGTCAGACAGGATTTGCCCTTAGTGAAAATGTCAGCTGTCTCGATCACCTCCTTATTTTCCATATGCCTTAGCTTAGTTTCCAGAAGGATCTGCTCCATGAACTTGCTGGGCACAAAGGTGAGACTGGGGGACGTGTAGTTCTCTGTGTAGTTCCCATTTTTACCTTTTTTTAAAAATGGAGGTTATGTTCCCCCCTTTTGCAATCAGTGCAAACTTCACCAGACTACAACAACTTCTCAAACACACTTCAAAGTGTACATCAATATACAATAGATATCCAAGTAGAAGAAGAGCTAGTGGGGTTTTTTAATATATTTCTGTGCTTGCTTGAAAAATTTGTCTATTTTATACTTGAATCCATTTTTCCTGGATGTTAGTTTATTTTATGTCCTTTCAACAGTATTTCATATCTGTGGAATCATAAGCCAATGTAACAGTAGCTCTGCTGGGCTCAGTTTATTTCTATCTCCATGTGTAAAATGCTTCTTTCACCTCTCATTTATTTTTGTCTTCTGTTTTAACAATGGAATCCAACAGATATAGAGTTGCTTTTTATGACCCATATCAAAAGGTACATTTTGCAGCTGGATAGTAATTGACCATCAATGCCTTTGGATTTATCCTCTCAGAAACCTTTTCATTGTTCTGTTAGTTTTTTATTAATTTTTATCCAGTACATTGTACGTCATGATCTTTATGGTAAACAGTATCCTAGTAACAGAAGTAATTGGCTCTAGAGCTCAGAAAAAAATATTAACTTTCATTGCATTTTCAATAAAAAACAAGGCTGGAGGCAAGCTGACAAATATCTGATGGACATAGCCTAAAATTACAGAATGGGAAAGGTTGGAAACACCTGGCAACTAAAACATGCAAAATATTTTTGTTTTAGAGTAAATTAAAGATATTGATAGTAAAAGCAAAAATATTATACATTACTTAATCTTCTCTTTGATGGTCTAAATCAGCAAAATTCCTGAACACAGTGGAAATTGCAAACCTTGTTTAAATGCCCTGCTGAACTCGGATCTTTCTGCTTGTGTTCTTACAAGGTATGTGTTTAGTCATGTGATAATACAGAATACTAGGAAATAAAATCCATTAAGGAGCTGCAACTAGTTTTATACCTAATATAATGCAGCGTAAACATTTTTGACTTAAGAAACAAACTTAAAAAATGCCTAGCAGATGGAGCTCTAAAATATTTTTTTCATGCATAATTCAGTGCAGTTTATATGTTTGCTTGGCTGTAAACTATTTCTGAAGATACAAGAAGATGGAAAATGTGTCATATGCATATTACAAGTAAGTGTTTTAACACTTGAACATCCACCATAGCAGAGGTTGAAAGCTGTATTTTAAATGTCATGACATTTTATCCAGAAGTTCAGCAGTATTCTTTAACTGAAGTCCTTCCAAAACAATCATAATTGATATTAAAAGAAAAAAAATTGGAAAATATCTTAAGTTACTGTTAGTAAAACTATTCTAACTGAGATATCTCACCACTGTAAAATAATTAAAGTGGCATAAAAATGACTAATATGATCTTATAAACAAATTGTCTGACCTCTATAATGATGACACTTTAAAATACTTCCAATAACATGTTTCTTCTCTTACTTGCAGGACATGGCAGAGACAAAAAGGACTGAAATCCATGCAAATAAACCCTAAGAAAACAAACAAGCAAACAAGTACATTTATCCTTAAAAAAAGTACTTTCGGTGAAATATAGGTATTTGGTTGCAAAATTCTGACTATGATGATCCATTTAAATTTCATACATGCCTCCCTACTTAAAAAATATTTCAAGGATTCCAGGAAAAAGTAGATTTCTACTCCCTAAAAACAGGTGTAGTTGGATTTTATTAAATGTTTAAACTGTATCTCATGTCTTTTTTTTTTTTATCTGAGAAAAAGAAGAAAAAAAAATTTAAAAAGCATTATTAGACATGACTAACTCAGCCACACAAGCTAGGATTAACCCATCTCATTTTTGTCTGTCCTGGGTAGAAATGGAGATACTCATGCATAGATATCTAGATATCTTCATCATTTAACTTAACTTAATCTCAGACCTAGAACTACATTTCTACCTACAGTGGTTTCTAAATTCTTCTGCAGGCAGGGAATACATCCTCCCTATATCATCTAAGTACTTTGATCCTACTTTCAGAGCACTACTGGCAGTGCAAGACTGAGGTCCTTTCTGCACAAGCACACTATTTCTAAGCCTGGGATCAAAAAAGACAGATAATAACTTAAAGCCTTCCCTCAACATTTTTCTGGATGGGACATGCAGCTAAAACAAAGCATTCCTAAGCATCTGGCTGGCTGTGAAAAGAAGGTGGGAAAGGAGACTGTACTTTTTGCCCTTTGTACAAGCTTTGCCTCTCTGAAACAAAGACTTCTACCCTCACTGGGTCAGGCAGTGAGTAACAGAGACAGAAAGCAACTTCATAGCCATAAGGTATATCACTCTCTGCTCCAGAGGCAATATAAGTACCTCATGTGATTAAAAACACTTAATCAGTCCTGAAGTTTCATAGTAAAGCTGACATCACAGCCCAGGTGAATGTCCTTACCGCTAGGGAACTTTACTCTCTTCTTAGTTCTCAGGATTTAAAATTTTTTACTGCGCAGTGGCACACTTTCAATCAGATGATGAAGAGCTTTTGTTTTTTCATTCCCAGCCTGTACACTTTCCTACATCTTGATTTCTACATTCCCTGAAATGGGTCTGGAGAGCAAAAGGAAAAAACACAGGAGATAGCTGAAACCAACCAACCAGGCTGAGTATGTGAAGATGGAGACTCTCTACATAGCCCAGTCCTGAGTCGGCAGCGTTCATGTAGGGTACATTACTGCAGCTGCTGGAGCTCTAGCAATCACTACTGTCATTAATCCAGAAAGGGCAGAGTGCTTAGCTCCTGGGCTTGGTCTTTCGTGGCTGAATTTTCTTGAAAGATAATCAGAGAGGGTTGTGATTCGATAGCACAAAGCTTAGCATCAGAGAGGATTTCCATTTATTCTTGGTAAATATCATAGAGCAGAAGGACAGGGTACTAGGCAGCTCTTTTTGCAGAATATTATGGTTTTTAAAAGCCTGGTCTGTGATGACACATGACTGAATGACTGCTTCTCAAGGGTATCAGACAGGGAAGCGTATGATCTAAAACTCCTATTCTAACAATCTCCACGAATTTTAAACAGTCATCAGGAGAGTGGCATTAGTCAGTTACTTCCCAGTTCATTGCATATGACAGTGCAAGGCTGACACTTACAAACCAGTCAGCACATTTTTCTAAATTTGAGTATTTAGTCTGCCTGGCAGGAGGAGTTATAGCATATAAGATAACAATTAGGAAAAAATGAAAAAAAAATCTCACACATAGTACAAACTTCAAGTATTTATTTTATCACTAACAGCCAAGAAAACCATTCTTAAGTTTTGAGGATTTTTTCTTCATTACTTTGTTTTTCATTTGTGAGCAAGGAAGACCTTATTAAACCAAAATTATTCTCTTGCGTCCCAACTTGAGTCCATAAGGATTTTGAGATGCTTTGTATCTAAACATTTGTAATAAATATTGCTACCCAAAGCAACTTCATATCAAATTCTTTTAAAATAAGTGCCACAATGAAGAGCTCTGCCTTATAATTTAAACTATTTCACAATATTTTTCACATTAATCAGGTACAATAAAATACTATCTTCATAAAAAGGCTTTATTATTGGATAATAGTAGAATAAAAAGTGTTGGAGGGTTTTTATAACTGAGCTGACCCCCACATGCTGAATTTGTTATCTTCAAATACAGCTTTATTTTCCAAGGAAAGTACCTGCAGTACCATTTTTTGATAGATAAGACCAACACTAATCTACATAGGGAACACACCATGATTTATATTAAAGGAATGGTTTTTAGGCATTCAGGAGATGCTGCAAAAGCATCTCAAAGCCTATAATTCTCATCTCCCAAGTTCAGAAATGTTTCAAAAGCTTGAAAGTGCAATTAGAGGTGCACAGATAATCAAGCCAGTCTTTATCTCACTAACCAGTACAGTAGCACAAACTCCAGTGGGAGTCTGGAATACAGCATCTTCCATATGTATAAGAAACCTTCAGTTGCTGTGCCTTGTGTTGGCACAATGTCATTGTTCTCGGTACCAAACTAACAGGTTGAAGTTATTGGGGGTGGGGGGGTGGGGGGTGTGTCTTAGGAAAGATTTCAATATCCTTTGATGGCTGCACATGTGAAGTTTTGTCGGATTCTTATTAGTTTTGATGTAAATAAAAGCTACCAAGAAGAATATGGAAAAGCCATATGATGTGCCAGGGTGTTTCCAGGGCTCTCTGAATTATTTGCAGTTTTAGCAGCCTGTAAAATGGGAGTCCCTAGAGCCTGGCTCAGGTCTTCTGGTCCTCCAGCTAAAAAAGTGTGAGACTGTTGCTGTCTTAGAGTGTCAGACTAAGATCTGTCTCCTCATGTATGATGATTCAGAAGCAGTCTGCTTGGTATAATTATTCAGAGGCAAGGGGTCCTGCATCCTGTGGTTTCCAAACTAATTTCCACCTGACATCCTGACACAGTAGGACCCTGTTGCAGAACACACGACAGTCCAGCTGGCCACAGAGGGGATCTCATTCCGCCTGGTCACCTGCAGTCTCTGACAGACCCAGAGGAACCAGCAATTTCACAGAATCACAGAATCTTAGTTGGAAGGGACCCAGAAGGATAATCAAGTCCAACTCTTGCATGGCCCCTATGGGGATTGAACCCCATATCAGTTATCAATACTGCTCTCTAACCAATTTAACCAACTGAGCTAATCTCAGGGTCAATTTACAGACCTCTGTCTTCATGTTGGAAATAACCCCCAGACACTCTTTGCTTCCTGCTGGCTGCCAGTGCAGAGCTTTGCCTAAGCCTTTCCTCCTGCCTGCATTCCTGGCCACACAGCTTGTAGTGTATGTGAGCAGGGTAGGTGCCTCTTGCTCCTTACTGCACATTTTGGATGCTGCATAGGCAGTGCCAGAGGAAAGGGAAATGACAGAAGAGATGAAAAGATCTGTCTTAAGCACAGAACTATTATGTTCTAATGTAAGTAAAAACTATTGTAGTAATGTGTGTCAAAAACATAAATTAAAACTATTTTTAATAAACATATTTTAATAGAACGTATGATTTTTGTAGCTATGCTTGCACTCTTTTTTTTTTTCTTTTTCCATTTTTTCCTATATCAAGTGATATCTTAGTGATTTTTTTACATTGTCCACATATATGAACACCCAGATCTCACATTACTACAAGGTGAAATAGATGATTGCTGGCAAGTGATGATTCTCTCTGAGCTGTGAAGTATACGGACCAGATTCTTAGTTCTCTGCAAGCTTTCAGTTTGATTTAAGTGAGCTGACACCTCTCTTCAAAGCCCCTATTTCCTTTTTTTTTTTTTTTTTCTTTTTCCCTTTTGATTTTTCTGACCATAATTGGAGGCAAGTCAGGACATCTCTATTTTTAAGAGATGAGAACCTGTGACATCCAGTCCCTGTGGAAAAACATTATTTATTATACCACTTAGTTTCCTGACTGCTAAAAAAGTGAATAAATGTAATTATAAAAGTGTGACTTAAAACTTTCTCTGAATCCCAAGCATGTATTTTTCTTAGCCCTCTATTCACTCTCCTCCAGCTCACAATCCCAAATGCACCAAACTACACACAGAACCCACCTGCATACCTCAACTTAAGGGTATCACGTAATCCCTTGTATAGAGGGATTGTCTATGCCCTAGTTTTCCAGCTTTTAAATTGTATCTTCTACAGAGAAGGTACTAGAAATTTCCCCTCTACCAGATTACCACTTTCAGCATTTTCTGTTCTTTCAATATTCCCAGCAGTTAGAGAAATACTGTTTTCCTTTTCTGAGTGCAGCAGAGGAACTGAGTTAAATGACTTGCTCTGGACTGTACAGGGACTTTGTCACAAATTAGGATATGCAACTGTTAAATAATACTGTAGAGGAGCACACTACCCTCTGAAGCTGAACTCCCAGTTTAAACTGACATATCCTACAAACAGGCACCATGTTACAAGAGCAGTGCTCATTAAATGATAGATTGAAAGTCAGTTTCCAAGTATCAGAGCAGCACATTCTCCTTGAGCCTTCCTTGTTAATTAGTTGTGAATCATGTATATCCCATCAATAACCTGTTGATAAAAACAAAACTTTTCCTTGTTAGATCAGGCAGTACAATTACACAAATATTATATTGTCCTTCACATTTTATTTTGCTGATAAACAAGACTACTTTAATTACCCTGATCTGACATGTCATCTCCAGAACAGAAGGTATACTACTGAAAGGTGTAATACATTTGCAATGCAGGGAAGGTTTATTTTAGGTACTAAATGAAATAGTATTAACACAGAGCATGAGAAATACTGCCCTGTTCTTCACAGAATCTTTCTTGAAGGAACAATTTCAAGAAAGGATTTCAGATTTTACTGCTTATGTCAAAGTATTTAAAGTTGTACAAAATTATATTTTTGAAAATATGACGTTTGTGCCACAAAGAGAAAATATTTTTTATTATTTGGGGCATCTCAGGTATGGTTTAATTACTTAAATTTCATAATGCAAAGTTAATTCTTGTTGGTTAATTCTTGTTGGACCTTAAATAAGCAGGAGGTTAGAAGAGTTAAGGAGCCCTACAAGTCAAATTTTATGACAAAGACTAATTTTCATTTTCTGATTGATTAGGGAAGAATAGCCATTAAAATCAATATGACAAGCAAACAGAAGGACTGAGTGGCAAAGAAACAGGTGAAAAAGTATTTCAGGGGTGTGGGTGTTCTCAGAAAGGAGATTAGAAATATGGCATCAAAAGCCAAAGGGAGTATGAAAGAAATGTCATATTCAGGCAAGAAGAAATCAGAGCAGTAGAAAAGTCATCATTTTTGATACTTTGATCAAGCAGCAGAGAACAACTGTTGTGCCTAGCAGAACAAAGAAATCTTGCACCTGCAGAAAGAAAGAAAGAGAAATAATAGCAACACAGCATCTTCCTGATAAAAAAAGTCGATGTGGGTGTCCTTGAGAATACAAATTGAGATGTCTGTAAAGGTCACAGACCAGAAACTGTGGAAAAAAAGTAGAACTAATGGCACCAAACCCCTTGTCTGATTTACCACTGTATACAGAACACACCACATATTTTTTCCCATTTTCTTCAGGAGTACTTATTTGAAAAGCTTTCGCGTAAGCTGTGGCAGAGCTGTGGGAGCTATAAAGAGCATCCCTCATCTGGAACCGTGGTGTTCTGGCACTCTGGCCACAGCCTGGGCTGCCCTTTGGCTGCAAGGAGGGACATGCTGGCACCAGTGCTATGCCCCAAGGGGTTCTAGGGCCACATGGTGAGGGCAAAAAATTTGGGATGTATGGATCCTGCCATGACATTGAAAGACCCCTCTCATGGAAGAATATTTGTATTCAAATGAGAGGAATTTTTCTTCCTAAGGTTATGTAGTATATTCAGTGATAGATATTGGTCACGGGGCTTTGCCTCCTACAGAGAATTTGCTGAGGACATAATTAAGATCATGAACACAAGGTGAAACATCAAAAATAGGACTGCAAGGAAAAAGTACATTTCCCAGAAAAGGCTTCTGGGTATTGTGGAAAATGAAATTTTGAATGAAACTGCAACAGAAAAATCAAATAAAGCCTAGGTTTTACAGACAGAGAAATACACAATTTATCACAATATATTTTTAAAGGAAAGGCTTCAGTAGCTCACAAGAACTGTGTCACAATCTTAATACTGGCTGACTGAAGCTACTGCATTACTATCATCACAGATCACTTTTGCCCCAAACAGTTTTTAATACATTGTAATGTGGGAATTAACTGCTGCTTTCTGATAAGGAACAAGTCACCTTCTATTATCAGGCATCAAATCATTTTAGTATATTGCTGATATCTTCTTTTCATCTGCAATATGCCAAAGAAAATAGTTTGCCTGTAGAGTGGAAAGAAAATGTGCCTGAATAAGACAGAGATAAAAATGGATACAAAAATTAGCCCTCGAGGACAGTAGATTTCCCAAGACCTTGCTAAGAACTCAGTTATATTTGGCTTTAAGTACTCAAGCCCAAGAATATTTTCAGAAAATGATAGCTCCTATTCACAGAGTTTAAAAGATGGCAAAGATATTTAAAGGAAAACCAAATTTTATACATTTGTAATTACTTTCTTAAATGGAAGAATATGCATGATAAATAAATGAAAGATAAATTTGTATTATCAGGTGAATTTGAAACTCAGATATCAAGTATGGACCAAATCTTTTATCAACTGGGATATGATCATAAGGGTGTGCCTATATCAGGGATTGAAGGATTTATGGGTTACGACTTTAGCTTGTGCATACATACATACACACACATATATATATATATATATATATATTCAGAGAGAGAGAGAAAAAAGGAGAAATTGAGACTTATGGTACACACTCAAGCATGCAGCTGGTGCACTTGGTGTCCTTTTGAAACAAAGGCTGTTGCCATGCAATAGGACAGTAGTAATGTGGGGAGCATCATTTTAATATGGACACAAGGTCTTCCACTACCATAGCTCTGTGCATTTTTATGGCACATTCAAAGTTAGACTTGGCAATCTGTGAGTTTTTTCATATTTGTCATGGTTATTGACAGAGATGTGTTGCAAGTCTGCTCTTAACCTATCTACCATTACCAAATGACTGTCACTGAAGGATCTCTCCACTATTATCTCTCTGTTTTCAATTCCTCAGTGCCATGTCCTACTAATGGATAACACTTATTAAAAGGACAGAGAAGTGTGCATTTAGTAGTTGTGATTGACAGAACTGATAGGTAAATTCTTTGCTGTGTAAGAAAAAAGCTCAAGCTGAACGTCTAGAAAATTATCTCCCATAGAAAATGCCTACAAGTCTACTCCTGTGTAGATGAGGATGGCAACATGTCCTTCATGCTGTGTGATAAAGACAGAGAAGGTGTGTCTTGCCCTCCCTCTCTTGGCACATTTTCTTAACTAAAGTTCTCTTCTACTGCAATATGTATTTGAAGACTAGTCCTCCTCCAACACAAAACCTTCTGAAGGCTTGTACCACAAGTTCAAGTCAGACACACACACTCTGTTGGTCCAGTTTCTGAAAGAGAATTGTAGCTTATTTATCCCAAATGCACCTGCAGTGGATTCCCTCCTGACTCATAGTCACAATAGCAAGACTGAAAGAGAGATGAGCAGCAGAGCTGGAGCCATGGCTTCCAGAGAAGGTTGTCCCATGACAGCTGGTTAGGAACAGCATGCAGGGATCTGGTGTGGTTTTCTACTGCTTGGTGTATGACCCTGAGGATTTCGTAGAAACGGCTCTCAGTTTCTGGAGTCAGTGGGACTTGCTCTTCAGGGTCTCTGGACAGATCGAAGAGCAGTGGAGGATCGTGTCGTGTAATGAATCCTCCATGGCAGAAGCAAACGTGAGAATCATGGCAACCATTGGAGTCCTCAGGACTGAAGTTTGGAGTGAAGAAGAAGACTTTCCAGACAGATTGACCTGCAAGTTACAGCCACAAAACAGCTGATGATAAAGTGATAAAATGACAAAATGGAAGTCCCTTTACAAGGGGTCTTAGGAAATTCCACCAAAATGGGAAGTCAGTCTTTAGGTAAAAAGACAGCACAGACACTGTAACAGAAATTGCAGCATACTAAAAAATTAAAACAAGACTGAGCAAAGCAGAAATAAGCAAAACACTGTGATTTTCATGCTACACATATTTATGAAACAACTATGATAATTTCATTCCCTTGGAAGAATTCTGATTAACTAAATCATAGAATACTTTAAATAATGTTGTGTTTTACATAAACAGTGCTAAGAAGATTTCCAGAAATATATACTAAATCTTCTTCAAGGCTTATTAAAATGTATTTTTGCCCCTTGACCATATTTACCCACTGCTGGGCCCTGTCTGTTTCTCATTTTGCTAATCGAAGTAATTTCATTGTTACCTTTTCCCTCTCTTCTTTTATTTGTTGTATTAACCCATTGTCCTCAGCCCCATGCTTTCATTTCAAACACCTGGATACCCATTTTATTAAATGGGATGACATGAAAAGGCATAATGGATGCTAAATTCCTGTCTTATGCTTCTCTATGATTTTTCCCAATATAAATTATAAATTACAGTTATGGTAAAAAAATTCTTAGGTGACATTCTGCTTTGCAAAATGAGAGCCAAAGTTCTTCATTTATAGACTGGTCATTCTTGGTTCAATTTTCTGTGTACAGAAAACTGAACTTTCCATCCTCATGTAACTTCAGTTGCTATTTTCACTGTTTGAAAATCCTAGTTTTTTCTTGGAATAAGCAAGTATCAGTTGGTTTTCTCAAGAAGCACTCTCAAAAAAGTCAGTGGAGGGTCAGAAAACACTAAAGAAGAAAGCTGTGAACAAAAAAGCCATTACTATTTTCCTCAAGTATTACAGAACAGATAGGACAGTACATAACAGAACTTCCAGGGAAGCACAGCATCCTCCTACAGCCAATGAAGTATATAGTTCTTCAGAGATGGAACAAAGAATAGTTAATCAGAGTAAGAAAAATCTGTATTCTTAATAAAAGCAGGTTACTAAACAACTGAGATCTATAATGTCAGATTACCTGCCCACTTGAAACTATAAAAAACATTGGAAAAATATAGTCATCAGTAATTTACATTTCTCAGCACCCAATTGAGAATTTTTTTTTTTTTAAATCACCTCAAGTTTTTAAATACTGAGTGAAAAATCTCCTTTGGGTATTTTGTTAAGCTCACAGAAAGCTTGTTAACCTAGTAACAGACTTTCAAAGACTTGTGTGCTACAGTAGTTAATATTTATTAATCAATTCATCTGTACAACAGAATGGAAGGCCCTAGAAAACATGGAATAAGTACAACAGAGATAACCTGGGATATGCCATGCTGTAGCTACATTACACTTAGCTTTTAAAGAACAAAAACATGTTTAAAGAGAAATGCTTCAGCAGACTAAAGAGTCACAGGCTGCAGTTCTAGACTATAGCATGGATTTAAAGGACAGTAGGTGACCTCAAGATTCTTTACAGCTTCTTCTACTCCACAAAATTTTTCACATTAGAAATTATTTTATATTTAGGAACCAATTCAGTGACAGAGCCTGGGGACTACTAGTTCACTTTGTCTCCACTAAAATCAGGGTTGGATAGGTGATGACTATTATACACATTAGACTGGGAGAACCCTCTAAATGCTTCTTGGAAGTCAGCAAAGGGAAAGGGCTTTTAAAGGCTGAGTGACTTGCTGGCACAGACAATAGGTCGTGGCAGGTTTTAAAAGGCTCTGTCTGTGACAGCCTCAATGATACAGTCTTCCTGGGAAAAAATGAAAGGAAATTTAAAGGAAGGCAAAGCAAGATAAGGCCAGGTAACATAAGATGGCATTGCTTCATCTACCTCCTGTAACATTTTGAAAGGTTGGTCTGGCACCTGAATCTATCTTTTTTCCTTAGAATTGAAATAAAATCAAATACTGCCACGTAAATTTGTTTGAACTTATGCACAGAACACTTCCAAGAAACATTTCATTTACTGAGATTTAGAATTTACATTCTGAGAAGGCATGTAATTCTGTACTAAGCATTAGTTCAGGCTTCCCAGACATGTTTAATTGGCAAGATGAATGGTGAAAAACATAAAAAGCTAAAGGGTTTGATTAATCAGTGCACTGTGTGCCGCTGTAGACCATGCAACACTTGCCTCACCTGAGAATTTGATTCACAACACTATAACAACTTGACATAAGATCAGCAGAAAAAATTTATATGGCTACTGAAATATCAGTTTAAAGACATTCCAATAAGGCCATGCACACGAGAACTTTGTGGTCAAGTTGTCTTACCACACATCCGTCTTTCAGGGTACATTTGTGCTGAATGACATTGAAAATAAATTTTCAGCTATTTTTTTGGTGTTGGGCATTGAGCAGGTCTGCTCAAGGGCATACAGATAGAAATACAAAGTTGGGAATTCTGAATTAATGGAAGTTGATACAAGTAGCCCATATAGGCAAGAAATGGGGAAAAGAAAGAAATAAGGAAGTTGCACCATTATAATTTTTTTCCCACACAAAATAAAAACTTGTTTAGGTTTTGTTATATGCGCAGCATAAGCATGTTGCAAAATCATGCATAGGTTTGGGGACAAGGCATGTGTGACATCATCTCATGTATGAGTGACATTGGAAGTGTTTTGAAGAGCTGCTGGTACTTTATCAGATAAGCAGCTATAGAATATCATGATTATACAGTGCAAAACACTGAGCTCTGGGAGTGCAAAGCCTGGTACTGTGCAATGTTTATGTGTTGCACTGCAGCAGTGTTTCTGGAACTGCATGTTGTGCTGGAGAGCAGCAGCAGACTTTAAACACCTGTTTCCTAAGCATTATAAAAACCACAGCCTATCTGTCAGCGGCTGTGGCTTGGAGCAGCCAGTGCAATATACCAGGAGACATTAAGAACTGTCAGACTTCTAATCTAATGATGAACTGTATAAGGCATGATATTAAAAAGAGAGAGCTCTCTCCCAGTCTCTCAGCTGATATAAAATCTCATTTTGTCAGAAGGTTAACTACAAGGATCAAATTAATCTCCCAGTAATTAATGGTACCTGCGTTCTCTGAAGCATCTGGATAGTAAGCCCTTGTTGTATAAAAAGATAACTGGATGTCTCTTCCACAGTGAAGTCAGTAGTAAAATTGTCAGGGCTTCCCCAAAGCCAGGTATATCAAGACCCTTCTGAAACAGCGGGCAGGCTCTACTCCTGCAGCATCCTTAAAGGTCCTGTGCCAGTGCTTCACAAATAATTTCAGTCCCATTTTCCTGCAATTCTCCAGTTCTCTGAGTTGTCCAATAAGTTCTCTTTCAGAATACCTCTTTCCTTGACATGCTAATAAAAAAAAACTAAAGAAGTTGTACTTCTGAATAGTTTCAAATTAAGATAGGCTGCCATTATTCCAAG
This sequence comes from Certhia americana, assembly GCA_018697195.1. Taxonomy (NCBI): domain Eukaryota; kingdom Metazoa; phylum Chordata; class Aves; order Passeriformes; family Certhiidae; genus Certhia; species Certhia americana. The sequence goes on along the minus strand of CM031857.1, from coordinate 95,498,065 downwards.
CAAATTTGTGATGAACATAGTTGTTCAGCATTCAGTCACCCTAGAAGACTATTTTTATTATCCTTAATCCAGCTATTTATCCTCTCATACGGACAATAGTAGCTCCAACAGACCAGTAGAGGCCATGAGATTTAATAAAAGGCCCTCAATAAGATATATTAATATATTCAAGATGAAGTGACACACTGGATAGGGATGCCATTTCTGTTATAAAAGCTGCCTTCTTAATCATTGATGGCTAACTGGTGTTTTCTGAGAAGCAGTTCTTGACGTGAATAGAAGCTATTGTGGCATATTGCCTGGATTTCATTTTCACTGAATTTAATCTATGACAGTAGCTTTATAGCTTTGCAGCTACTGCCATTCCTTTGCTAATATTATTGTGTTGGTTCTTCCTGTAGAAGAACAAGTTAAACAGAGCTATTCTCCATTGTACATTGGGGAGCTAGTCCCTGCTTGAATTCAGATGCCTCTGAGGGGAGCGATTTGGGTGTAGTAGACCAACATAAATTGAGACACTTTTCTGTGTCTCAAGTGTGCTCTTTAGCCATTGTCAACTTCCACAATCTAACTCATGCTTTTCAACATTTCTACACAGTAGCAGATAAAAACTGCAACTCACTTGAAAATTACTTTCTTCAGATAACTCTTGTTATGAGATTGAATCCTTTCTTCCTGCTTCCTCTAAGTTCACTCAGAATTTTTAGGTTCTCTGCTAATCTTATTCACAGCAGATATCACATGTATTCAGCTCTTCAATAATTTAACAATGTAGAAAAGGCTTCACTTGTGAAATTCTTGTAGAACTATATATAGCTTTATATAGCAAATACAATACTATTTGGTTACTATAATGCAACTATACATATTATTTTTATGACTATGTGAATTCCTCAAACAGCTAATAAAAATATGCCGTTTGAATTTAAAAAATGGTAACTATATTGTTCTTACAGTGAAATTTATTTATTTATTTTAGATATTTAAGTGTCTGGATATCTTATGGTGTTATATTGTTACATCAGTCAAAAGACAGCACAACATGTCTCAGGGTAGATGGAAAATAACTGAGTGATATTCAAAGACACAATGTTGATTTAAAACAATCAGTCGGTTCTAGAAGAGAACATAAAGACCTGTGCAATATTTGCAGTATTTGAGAGAAAACCAGGAAAAAAAATCAGCAGTAGCAGTTATTTTAAAATATTTAAAATAAGACCTACAGTGTTAAGTATCCACTAAGCCAGAAAGGATTGCACATTCCTGAATATCCAATAATCATACTGAACTGCTGCAGGAAAAATACAACACACACTGAAATCATGTTCAGACTGCTGAAGACAGAAATCTCATGACTAAGTTCACCTAGAGTAAATGCTGTGGTATGAGAAACTTCCACTGAATTCTGTTCAGAAGTCAAGATCATCTGTTGAATTGTAACAGAAGAAAAGGAATTGTTTTCCTGAATTCATCACCTTCAAAAAGAATTGATTGATCATTTGCAGTGTTTCTTGTTGAAGAAATTCCTAAAAAGGAAGAATCTGTGGGTATAGAAATTATGTTGCTGAAGTAGGAAGTGCTATAATGCAATGTTATGCCTCATATTTGAATGTCTTTGGTGATAGCAACATGCAAGAACACATATTGCACTGGAAGAAAAATTCCATCTGTAGTAATTTCATGGAAATAATCCAGACACCTGCTAAAGATTTGCTTGAAGAATATTTACTTGCTGAATGATCCATGTAATTTTCAGCTCTTCTAAGCAGCAGCTTATGGCATGCTGAAGACAGATGATGATGTTGGCATACGCACACACAAAGAAATCTAAACCAAACCAAACCAGACCTCCCCCCCTCAAAAAAAAAACAAAAACAAAAAACAAAAAACAACCAAACAAAAAGAACCCAACAAAAAACCTGGTCATTTTCAATCTATATTAAAAGTCCTTGAAAGCAGAAAAGCCTTACTTTATTGCTTATGAAAAAATGTTCTTGATTCTCAGGTAGTGGTTTTCCACAGGAGTCAGTAAGAGATTAAGAACACCCTTTCAGTTAACCAATTAATCAGTTAAGAACACCCTTAGGAATAGAGCAGAATCACTTTGCCAAAGATGGCAAACCCAAAGAGAAACCCATTCAGAACTGTGCTTTGTATTTTGATTTTTTTTTTCCTGTCCTTCAGGAATGCATTTTACTAACAGAAAATAAATTGAGGACAATCACTTTCCTCTTTCATACAGTGGATGCAATTTTTCTGAGTGAAAAGAACAGAGCTGTAAGATTCAGTGGGCAATTTTTCTGATACTAATCAAAGACATGAGACAAAGATGCAAGGGAAGTCCAAAGCAATTTCTGCAAATACTTTCAGAAAAGTTGATGTCAGACAAAACCATACCCATCCCCAGGAATTTTTTTTATAAATTACTTTCTTCAGAAAGTTTTCGAAATTTGGATGTCAAAAAATTAAGCTATTGACATATGAAATGTTATTGAAGTACTCAAAATCATGAAACTTAATATGAAAATATTGATAATAGGAAAATGAAATTAATATGAAAATTACTATTGTGCTTAGCCTTTAAGTTACCAGATGTACATCTAAAACCAAAGAAATAACTGTTCAAAGTTACTGCAAAAATGAAAATAGAAATTTTGTAACTGCACTTGCCTGAAATTTGTGCTGTGCCATAGAATACTGAATAATAATTTTCTTTACTTGAAAAAGTTGAAGAAAAAGGTGAATTACTCTTCCTTACAAGTGTTTTAGCTAGTTGAATTATTTTATTTTTTTCTTTATTTTTATAAAGTTACTAGGTCACTTAGACAACCTTTTGGGAAAAAAAAATACTTTTGAAAATTTATTCAGTTGAGCATAAATGACAACAGAGCAAAGGAGTTTTTTTTATGAGATTAAAAATATTGAGTTGAAGAAAATGAATATTTGCAAGTAATTTGGTACAAAAAATATCACTATCAGGCAGTCCTAAATTTAAAAAAAACAACAAAAAACAAACAAACAAAAAACAAACAAACAAAACCCACAAAAAACAGAATGATTGAAATCTGGTTTTATTGTAAAGATGTGTGTGCAGTTAGGCATTTGAAATATGAGACAGCAGTTTTAATCCCAGTGTTAGAAAATGAATGGATTTTCCAGGATATGAAACTAGAAAAAGATTACAAACGATGTTAAACCATAAACTTGCAATTTTCCTGATACTGACCAAATAATTCAAAAATCCTTCAAAATTAAAAACCTTAGCATGGAAAGAACATAGCACAGGATGTTCTCGTACAGATGATCATCAGGGACTCTGGAACAAATTACAAATTTGTTCCTAAGTACATTTCTAGAAGTGCCTTTTCTCTTTCACATGGACTTATTCGAGTTAATGTCATTACAGAAAAATCCAGCAGTTCTCCAGTTTGGAACTTTATGCAAAAGCCAAACATGATTTCACAGTTCTCCAGGCAGCAAAAATGTTTGAATTTGAAGAGTTTTGTAGAGTAATGGGAATATTTTCTCATTTTGGTTGGATACAAAGTGACGTAGAAGTCTCCAGCTATTCTCCAGATGACAGTAAGTGATGGAAAAAGGAAAGAATCCTGACTCTCTCTCATAATTTTCAGCATTAAAATGGATGAGTGTGGTGCATGGAAAAACAGGCTTTATCCTTCAGAAGTGCAATAACCTGTTAAAATCTCCTTCCTCTGAGAAAGAAGAACAGAGAAAGATGTCCTGTGGATGCAGATGAGATGAATATGTTTTAACTGTTCCTTTTACAGGTCTTAGATGGAAACATCTAAGCATCATTTTCATAAAAGGTTAATTAGGTCTGTCATTCAATTAATACAAAATAATTTTGTAATTTTCAGGGTTTCATTGTTGGGTCTTTTTGGGGTTTTACTGGGGCTTTTTGGTGTTTGTTTTTTGGTTGTTTTATTTGGGAGGGTGGTGTTTGGTGTTTTTTGTTTGTGTTTTTGTTGGTTTGGTTGTTTTTTTTTTTTTTTTAGTAAGGACTTGTTCATTGAATTGGTGTACAGGAAGTCTAGCTTGTGCCTTCCATGCTGCAGCCATATTCCTGCCCCATAGCTTGCAATCTAAACTAGGATAAAGGGAAGAGAAAATAGGACAGAAAGCAAAAACAAAAATGTAAAAAAAAGGTCTCCATCTCAGCTTAAATAACTATAATAAGTTTGTTTTATGCTCTTGCTATAATTAGGAGTAGACTTAGTATTTTCTTAAATGACAGAATTTAATTTCTTTTCATTCCCTTTGTTCCTCTCTCTCTTTCTCCCAGAATAAGTAGGGGAATGCTGGTAGGGAATGGAGCACTGCAAATCCCAGGGTATAAATAGCTCTGCCTGAGCCTAACAATAACTCTGCTGCCACTGACACAGAGAAGAGCAAAGGCAAGAGAATACTGTAACAGTATTTGTCATGCTTGTCAGGGGGAACACTATCCTACCTAAAATATTGTGAGCAGAAATGTGTATCAGATGATTAGGTCAATTTTCTTGAGCTTGATACAAACCGTTTCATGGTGTCTGTTCAAGCCAGAAATGTTCTCTCTTTTGACAGTCATGTTATTTCACACTTATCAAATAATATGTCCATAACTGTGTCACCTAAATTCAACTGCAGCTGCTCTGATATGAGGCTCAAGAGAGCAAATTAAAATTCTAAATGAGATAGTTTAGGTAAATGACTCTTAATGCTTGTTTTGCTTCCTCTGGTGCTGTGGTTAAAACTCTGAACACAACGAAGAGATGATTTGAGATTTTTGGAAGCTTTCCTTGATTGTGGCACCTTCATCTGGTAAGATCAGTTAGAGAGAGGGAAAAAAACCAATAAACAAAGGGGGCAAACACAGGGTGAAGATGATGCTCATAAACCAAGTTAGGAAGCAGGGAAACAAAATACCTTTATTAATCAAGTAGATGAAAACATTGCAATGAACTACAGCAAGAAAGAGTAATAAGTGATTCAGATGTTTCATGCAAAGCAAAAAGATATTTCTTTTTGATATAATCAAAAAGAAAATAAGGAGTTAAGAAAGAAATCATAAATGTCTTAAAAAAATCATCATCAACAACAAAAAATCCAACTCCAAACCTACTTCTAAAATAGGAGGCTTCTCTAGAGAGAACAGTAGAAGCGAAGGAACTTGTGAGACTGAAAAACAAAAGGCAAATGACAGAAAAACCCTCATGAGGGTCAGAATTCATTACCGCTTCTGCAGTTGCAGAAGAGAAAGACTCACACAAGGGTTTGACCAATTAAGAGGCTCAAAAGGGGATTCACTGTCAATGAGACTAGAAACTTAGAAGTAAGGAGAGAAAGGGGAATAAACAGATAGGAAAAGGATGAAAACACTGTAAAAGGACACAGTTCAGAGAGGGGAAAGGGGCTGCTCTCTGTCAAACAAAAATGTGCTGTAAGTAATGTGAAGACTCATGAAATATTACTGGAGGAAAAGTGAATTTTCTCCTATGACCTTATAAATCAGATACTTGATGTTATTTAAGTCCTTCAGTGGAGAATAAACACTAATCCATATTACAATGACAGTTCAATGTTTTCGTGAATGGCAGCACTCAAATCGAGAAAAGTGGTCTGCAGCACTTGTCTACTACTCTTGAAGAAACCTCAAGAAGCAACTTTGCTGTAAGCTAGAACATGCAAACGCCTAATATCAGTAAAAGATATGTCTGTGTATCTATGGAAACTTGTTACTTTTTGCTATAATTTTTTGTGCAATTTTTTTGATAGATTACTGTGCCGCTGTGTATTTATATTAAGACAAAGTCTGGTGGCAAGGAATGAGTTTTAAATGAGACTTAAAGAAGTTTTTTAAAGTGATTTTGTGTAGGGGCACCTATACTTCCACAATAAGATTTGCCCCATCACCAACACTACCTGCAAGACAAAGTTAAAAGATTCTCAGACAGCTTATAGCTAACAGACAATGTACATGACAACTTTGATCTTGTATTAAAAAGAAAGTTGAACAAGCAAAGTGAGTGGTGCTTTCTTAATTAGATTTTAACGATATTTATGACAGTGCCACTCAAGTCAGGATTTGCATTTTAATATCTTTCTGACCATTCTTGTCAGTTCTTTCCTGACACTAATGCATGGATAAAATGCTGCTTTTTATTCCAAAACAAATTCACTCTTTGCATTTTATTGCACATTCTAATGGCTATCTTTTTTATCTATATTTGTAGACAGGTCCTTTTTTGAATCTCTGCCGATTTAAAAGAAAAAATTACACTAAATAAATTCCCTGAGTCTAAAATTTCCAGTAAACTTCAAAAGACTCCTATAGTATTCTTCCTGTCACTTAGCACAATAATACTATTTTTCAGACTGTAAAAAAGGTATCAAGGCATCTCCTTATCAATGCATCAAGTTTTAAATCATGTTGCTAAAATAGATGTTATTGCTCACCACTTTGCTGCTACTTAGCATTCAATCCAACAATCTGGACACCTCACCTGATTTTGGATCAGTGCAACTAAGGTGCAGGCCTTTGTGTAAGTTAGTTTCCAGCCTATACTTCTTAACTTTGTTAGAGGTATTTAGGATGAGAAGAGTTATGCTTGTTTCTCTTTTGATGAGAGTGACTTGCTCAGGTTAGCTCAGCTATAGGCATCTACACTGTAGACATGATGTGTTGTCATCACCATCCCCAGAGTTTGCTAAAAAAATCAAGGTGTTGAGTCTTGAAGGCACCAAAATGCTTCACTGGCCCTGCCCAGCCCTCGGGTGGACCCTCATCTGTGCACCCTGCCCATGGACCAGGATTCCCATTTCAGCTCAGCCCAAGGCCATCAGCCCAAAGCCATCAACCCCTGTCTGAGTGCAGTGGCCAGTTCCCATCCCTGCCTCTGGATGTCTCTAGACTACAGCCTTCCTTCCAGCTCTGTCTGTGCTCTCATTTCTGACTGCTCCTGACTGCACTCCCTGGGGGTACCTGGAACTTGACTCACCATTTTGCCAGGACTGGGGCTGTTGTGGAGTCTGTTACCAGCACCCAGCTCTGCTCATTCTGCTCAGGTGCTGGAAGACTTTGCTCTGTCAGCAGGGCAGTGTCAGCACAGGGGTCACCCACAGTTCTGTTGGACTCACCTTCAGGATGAAGGGTCACCTTGCTTAGAAAGCTGAACTTGTCTCTCCAGTATTCTCTATTCTACTCTCAATTTTGGTTTTAAGATCAAATGTCTATCTACAAGGTGCTGTTGCTTATGAAAGCCCCACACTGTTAGTCCATAGGGTGTTAAAAATGTCCTCCTCTCAAGTACATTAAAACCTACATATTTCACTGACATGGACAGAAAATAGAGAGGTTCACCTTCCTTGTTCATATATGTTACATCTGCATACTTTTTAAAATGAATCTTACTCATCCTTAATGATCATTCAATTACCTTTGAAATGCAATCACTAACTATAGTACCTCTACATCAACACTGCTTATGAGATGCTGTATCTTGCTCATGAAAATGTACAGTTTCTTCTGTTCTAGTTGTAGAAAATAAGAACAAAATCTCATTTCAGGTATTTCAAGTGAATTTTCTTTTTTTCATCTAATTCACTCCCCTGCCACTGCACAATTGTTCTCCATAATGTATTTTCTAAGGGTTCTCTTGATGTATGGTGTCTTCTATTGTAACTTTCATGCTACTATCATTCATTTCCTTTATTGCAGAAGACAAAGACATTTTATTGGCATCCTCCTTTCACTTGTTTTATCTACTAACTTTTTCAAATACAAATCCTTCAAAAACTTTTTCTGCAGTTTAAATAAGGATTTTGGTATAGATGACTGTTTCACAGTTCATTTGGTTTGTTCATCCCTCAATTACCTGTTGCATTGTCTATTCTAAACTCCATTTCTACACCTTTTGTAGAGTTGTGGTGCACTGAAATGAATGTTAATATCCCTATGAATTTACTGATGATTTAATCTTGTTTGCCTTCAGTTCAACGAAGTATTCCTACATTAGTTTAAAATAATAACCTCATGTTTAAATTTAGCAAAGTACAATGTATTCTATGACTGAAGCTGCTGTGTGCTTAACTAATTGTTTAAGCAAGGATCTGCATATGCTGCTCAACTTCCATCAAATCTCCTACTTCAAACTATTTGATGAAAAATAATTAGAAAAAAAAATTTTTGGCCATCTGTGCTATTGCTTAACAAAACAGTTAATAAAAACTGTTTTATTTCTTTGCAAAACAGATATATATTAATAGATATACTGTGAGAAATTTGTTTAATGTTATCTCATGGCCTATAGGAAGGAGCAACCTCAACAAATTTGACCAAATCTAACTGTCCTGTTCACTAGACAACCCTACCTTGTAGAAAAATCAGTGTTCAGCACTCACATCTTACCTCCCTGAAGATTAAACTCATGTCTGCTTAGAAACCTTCTCTCCCTCCAAACACATTCCTCAGTTACTCAACATCTCAGTGGTAACATCTTGTTGCCTTTTCTTCTTATGGCTTATACATGTATATTTATATATGGCGTACTATTAAATATATCCAGGTAAATCCAAAATGGTTTTGAGCTATGTGATGCATGGACCTGGGTGCAGCATTTGAACAAAGACCTTCTCAGCTCCTGGAGAGATTCATCAGCACAGGATAGTCCTGCACAATGCCCACAGTGCTCAGCTGAGATGTTGAGATGGCTCAGCATCAGCCATGGAGTGAGTTCATCTCAAACTAGAAGAACACAGCAATGGAACTCCAGCCACTGTCCTTCATTCTCTGTGCTCTGTCTTCTTACAGATTTTTGTGTAAAAAAGACAAAAGAGTGTTAGAACTTCAGGCAGTGTTTGATATCTCTCCTAAAAATGAATTAAAGCTTCTATCCAATAATTTTCATGGGTCATGAAGGGTGAGGGGTTTTGATGATACATGAGTGGTAAAAGGAATACTGGTGGGTTTTTTTCCCTCCAGTTTCTGGAGCACATTAGGTAGACCTCTGCTGTGAATAAGGTGGTAGGAGCCATGTTTGTTGTCTTTGGTTTGATATTTTATTTTTTACTAACTATATAATTCAATGTAATAATTCTAACAAGCGTCAAAGCATCTTTGAAGAGGGAACTTATTAACTTAATCCAACATCTATTATTGCTTCCTGTGACACTATGAGGTCCAAGATATGTGAAGCAAGATAATTACAGAGACAAGTTAAACAAAGAAAGCTTTATCCCTGAGCATGAAATTCTACATCTTTTTACTGGTCTAAAAGTATGTTGCCAGACATTATGCTTTTCTTTAAGGGCTCTAACCCTTTATTTTAAGAAGTGATATAAATAAATAGACTATAAAACTGTTTGCCTTCTGAAGTCATTCAGTTACACATTGTACTTTCTCAGAACAGCTGAAAGTGCTTTTGGCACTACATGACAGATATAAATTTTATATATGTCCTCCCTCCTCACTGCAGTTAAGAGTGATGACATGATATTGTGAAATAGAAACATCTGCATACTGGTAGTTGTTTTTGGACTGTTGAATCTTACATTAAATTTTTAATTCATAGTTCTGCAAACTCAGCCTCCATCTCTCAATTATAGCTGGTTTCTTTGTAAAAATACTCCTTATAAAATCTGTGACAATAGTAATGGCAACAGGAAAGACTAGGAAATGTTTTTTTCTATTTTATTCACTACCATGGCCCCTTCTAAGCATTTTCATGTTGTTCTTCACAAGTAAAATAACCTTACACATATTCCTCATCTATTGCAATGGAAAAGAAAATGCATTACATGAATGATTTTCAGCTGTAAACCAGGTTTGGTTTAGCCTTCAGCAGTGGTTTGCAGTAATCCTTCCTTCATACCATAGTGCACTGCATGCTGACAGACATTTACCTCAAATTTATCTTGTGATTAATTAAAACACACTTCCTCTAACATTTCCAAAGAAGTCTCTAACTAGCTGTCATTTACCCTGAACATGTCCAAGATTAAACTCGCTCTTAAACTATTTACGGATCCCCAGAGGGAATTCCTATCCAAGGTTTTGGCACTCTGTAGACATAAAAAGGAACCTGAAATTCAGTTAGGATTAGAGAATAGGAAATCTTCCAACCAAAGTGCACTCAAGTGATAGTCAGGCCAGGCAGATGGACCTGCTAAACAATTTACCTGTCATCCAGATCATCACCCTCACTTTGAAAGCTTTGCCTGTCCTGCTGAATCTCATAGATCTTGTCTAGTTTTAACTTCAGAACTTTGGATCATTACTAACCTATCAAACATAAAAAGACCTAAACATTAAGCAAAAAAAAAAAAGGTTACCTGATTCCACAATTAGCTCTGCAAGAGCAGATCAAAATTTGCAGGAGGAGTAAGATACCCATATGGAGATATATTACACATCTGTACAGGTGTCCAAGAATGCAGATAGTTTGAGCCTTCCTAAAGCTTCTCCCCTACATCCCTGAGACACAATGTGTCCTCACACAGCTTTTGAAAGCATGTGGCAACTGAAATGCAAAATCTAACAATGCAGTGCAGAAAAAAAAAAAAAAATCTGAGGTCAATATGGTCCACAAAACAAACAAATTGACTGAAATTAATTTGAAAAGACCAAGTATAATTATATAATTATCATAGGAACTGTTCTTGTGTGTCCAGGCAGAGACTGCATTGACAGGCTCAGCCAAGCTCTAAGGTTAACATGTTAATGAGGTAGAAACCTGTTTCTGACTCCTCCATGCCATGGCAATAACACAGATTTATCAAGCTTGACATGTAGACATTGCCCTTGTAATCATTTGCCAACATCTTAGTTTGAAAAATACCTACTAATGGAATATTACTTTAAAGCATTCAAATAATTTATACTTAATTTTCTTGATTAAGAGATAAAAATCTATAACTTTTTCACATTTAAGCTGCGTTAAAGAGAGTAATGTTGATTTTTTTCATGTTTTCTACCTTCCAAATAAAAAAAAAAAAACTTCACATGGATTAAATGCTCTGAAAGATATGTACTCAGAAATACTTTCTGAAGTACAAGTGACACATTTACTTTTGTAGTTCCACCTGCTGGTTACCAAACATTCAAATATATTTCTCAGAACTTAGTTCAGGGTTACTGTTTTGGTTTGGCTTGGTTAGGCTAATGTTTTCAAAAATCAGTATGTCATCACCAGATATTAAACACTTCCTATCTGGAGACATTAAATATTTTGGAAATAAAAAATGAGGTCCTTAATAATTATCAGGAGGTACAGGCTTTTTTAATCTATTTAGTATCATGTTCCAAATCCAGTTAAAGCATTTCTCAGCACCATTTTCTTGATTTTTACATCCTCTCTGTCAATACCAGCATGGTTTTCTAAGACAGCCTTCTGTTGCCACAACACAGTCCTGTTATTTGAATCTACTCAGCATTCTTGAAATCACCAGAACTTCTAAATGACCCAACAGCTCCACTAGAACAGAGCTGAATGAACTGAAGCATGTGAGGAAACAAGCTGTATTCTTGTAAGATTTTTTGCAATTCCCAGTTGCTTTTCTACCCTCAGACTGATTATGTTTCCACTGACCGTGAAACTGAACTGAGACATTTGTGTTCAGTACTTACTCTTGTGCCAAAATAAGCTTATCAATGCACTTTGCAAGATTTTCAGGATAAAACTGAAAACTGTCAAAGTATGATATCCAATAGAATATAGCAGTAAAAAAAACTGTTAATTTTTGCTAATTTTGAAAAATTCAAATATTGTAATTCAAGTACCTCAAGTATCATCATTCATTTTTCATAATGGATTTAATTTTATTATAATCTCTATTTTAAATCACATAATGTATTTTCTACCACTAAAGAATACATCAGATTACTGATCTTTTCCTTACTCAAAACATAAAATTAGAGAACAAAAATCAAAATAATGCAAAAAGTTCTAAAGTTTTCCTTCAATGTTTAAAAGTGACCATTGCAAACAGGGCTCCAAAAAAATTTTACATGTTTTCTGTATTTGTTTGAAAAAAAAGCCAGCTATATAAAACCTTAGTTTCAGCATGACATAATAGCTATATTTTTTTATCTCCCTTATTTTCTTGAGTCTACATTTGGTCTTCTCATCCTGATCAGCTCTGTTAGGATAAAAGCTTTCATATGATATTTAGGTTTTTTAACACATTTCCAGCTTTAAAGCAAAACTTCCCTCTCACAGCATGATTCAAATCATCTTCCTTTCCATCAAACATGTATTTCTCCTCATACTTGCACATAAGCTCATGCCTTCACAGCACACATACAAACAGTCCTCACTGATGAAACTGATTTCCTCTGGAAAAAATGATATATTTTATTTAATCTCTGGATTTCTTGTAAGTCGCTTTTTGAAAACTGACCTGAATGTTCAATGATCTAGTTGTTTCTGAATCATAAAGGTATGTGGTCTTAGACCCTCTGGCTACAGCTGAAAATTTGTTTTAGTAACAATTATGTTGTTTTTCAGAATCAAAAAATCATTGTCAACTAAAAGTGCTGTAAGCAATTCACCATTCAGTATTATAGAGCTATCAGTATCATTCTCCACGTGTGGAAGTCAAAATCTCAAACTTTTATATAATATTTATGAATCAAAATTATGTTTGAGTATTAGGCTTTGAGAAATCAGACAATAAAACTATGATATCATATAGGGCACCTGATGCAGATATGTATACTAAAAAGGAATTGTTTTGTCTTCTAATTCAGATATTCTGTGTAAAACAGAGAGTGATATCCTATAGCACCTCAAATTCCATTTTTATGTCAATGCCTTAAAATCCACAGTCAACCCACAGTAGACAGGAACTGAATTTTTTTGTAAAACAACTTATCTATGTCTGAGACAGAAAGGTAACAGCTGATCAAACGCAAACAGTAATGCAGTTGCAACAAATTTCTATTAGTTAGACTGGGATAATTTGAGAGATGAAGAAGTAGAGAAAGTGCATGAAAGTGCCTCCATGACCAGCTGTGGGATAAAGTGGACTTAGGCCCTGATGGAACTGAAGGAACTCTAAGATGCTGTGGATATGAAGAACTAATGAGTCCTAATTTTAATGTTTACCAGAGCATCCTGAATTAGAGAAAAGCAAATTCAAAAGACACTCCAGTTTTGAGACACCATTTTCAATTAATAAGTAATTCTTCACTCAGATAGATTTATTTATTCACACTTTCTTGTCTAATATTTCAGTCTTATACTTCCATAGTGCTAAAGTCAAAATCTTCATTAAACCATTTAGATTTTGTTATTAACTCTCTCGAATTAACTTTGTGCTTATGTATCATGGTACTGTTTTAGCAGCTTCACCAAGTGATTAATTAACAATGCTGGATCTTGAAATATAATAAAGTATTTGGAGCTTGGCAGTGGGTAGGGATAGGAGGGGAACTTGGTAAAAAAAACCAATCAAAAAACCCAAACCAAACCAAAACCCCCCAAACAAATCAACTAAAACTTTCCAAAATTTCAGTTCTGTAAAGAGCTAGAGTAGAGAATTCTGACTGGAACTGTCAACAACACAGTTATCAAGACATTGGTTTTGAGTCCAAACTATAAAGCTTTGTGGCTAAATGGTTTTGCTGTCAAGGATATGAACTAATGCTAAAGGTAGCTATAAGCTTTTAGAACTGAGATTTAGTCTCTATTTGTCACCAAACAGGACTATCCATAAAGACAAGACTTATAGACTGAAAAACTGCCTGTGAAAATCCTATGGCATTGAAGAGAGACCAGATAATATAATTAAGTTAATCTTAAAGATTCTATGGACTCTTGAAGACTCTACACTTCTCACTGAGCAAGTGAGATGACTGAGAATCTTGTTTCTATGATAAAATATCATTTAAAATTAAATGTTCAACAGACAGGTAACAGGTTGTACATGAAAAATTTGCACACACTTGGTAATGACAACATTATTTGAAGGATGACTAATATTTCTTAGTACTAAAATGGTCACCCTTTCTTTATTGCTTTAGTGCTAATTCTAAGTTCTAAATTGTCATGGTTTTTATTGAAGTTTTATAGGGTTGTTGACTTTTTATGTTGCAAGTGAACCATGATTTCTAACTTCCCCCTTGTACTGTGAATGCTAGAAATTTATTTTGCTCTCAAATGTCAGTCTTGAAGAGGACTGAGTAATTGAGTCTCAGAAATGTTCATCTTAGAGTCCCACAAGCATGAGACCATAAAATTCTCCTGAATAGAAGTGAACTGCATCTGAAGAACTATTTTCAATAAATCTGGGGGTAAAAATTTGAATAAATGTGAAAAATGTCACAATGTGCAGGAACCTATTCTATACTATTCCACCTAATTTGCTTTTCTACTGGGAGGTCATTGAAAGAGCTACGATAAAAAACTACAAGTAAAATGTAGTCTCTTTCAGTTTCAAAAAGCTTTCATACAAATCCACTACAAAATTTCTGTACTAAGAATGACACAACAAGTAGCAAATTATAGAAATCTGTTTGATGTCTCACTGTGAGGATTTTTTCCCCTTACTTTTAGTTTTAGGAAAGTATAGATGCCTTAAGAAAAGATAAAAATTCAATGTGTTACATCCCCTCTGATATTTTGACACCACATAAAATATTTTGAAAGCAACAGAAAGGCCACTGTTTGTACTGAGATGTAGGCTTTTCTCAAGATGAGAACAGTTCCACTGATTATTGAGTAATTTTCCTTGTGTATTCTGTCCAAAGTATTGATCTGAACTTAAGTTTAGAAGCAAATACATAGTCCAGAATCCACATCATCTGCAGATGCACACTGGCTTACACCATAGTATTGCCCAAGTGTACCTAGCCTGCAAACATTCACTGTGTTCTTCTACATTTATTTCTTCTGCCTTTCATGGCAGGGTCTTTTTATTCTGTACTGAGAAGACACCTTGTTATTGACAGTCAAGTTTCCAGGGAATTTCTCTAATAAACAGATAGTTTGCTTTATTTTCTAGGAGTAATAATGTGATGTTAGAGGCTGTGGCACACAGAATACTTCATGTGGGTTGTGCATGCAATAACTTCTTCCCTTGAAGAACATTGCCTAAGACAACATATGCCATTTGAATCTGATTTTAAAATTAGGATGAATCAGCGCTATGTTCTGAATGTAACATGCAAAATGCTGCAGGCTCAAATCCAGCAGTGAACTAAAGATATTTTAGGAAGTGTAATGCTCCAGATATTGTTAAAAACTCACTTTGAATTTTACTTGGAATGCTGAAATTAATGTTTGAAAGTTGCAGTCCATTTTTACCTAGTCTTTTATGTGGCTGTTGTTTTGACTACTGCTAAATTTATAAATAAATTAAAATATATCAGGCAGTTGCTCTAACTCAGATACCTTTTTCTATTTAAGTGTTAGCTGTGAAGTATACAGAAAAAATTCTATAAATTTTTTTCATTAGTACAAGTCACAAATGCGTGACAAAATATCTGTCAGCAAACCATTAAAGCTGAAGTTTAAATAGCACTGAATTTTCTGCTTTAAATATCTTTACCTTTATATGATCACTGAAACCTGTCAACCATTCCATGTTCACTTAAAAAAATTACTAATTTAGGTCAATATATTTTGAATTCAATAGACCAGTATGTTATGGTTTTTATTCTTATATGAAGAAAAAGCACTCTGATATGATCGCTGAAAATCTGTATGTGTAATGCCACTGTCAAGAGACATTTACCATGGTCTTTCACTGGGGGAGTAGCCTTCTAAGACAAAAATGTTCCTGCATCAATTTTACTACAACTAAAGAAAAAGTCTATTCTTCCTAGTGCTAAAATCTAGAATTTTTGTGACAATAGGAAGTTTTTACTCCTTTAAATGTTTATTCTTTCTGTTTTATCCTTTCTCATCTATTATTTTCTGAGAAAAGATACAAGGCCGGTGTGATAAAAAAAAGATGTTTCTTTGTAAGGAAACAAAATGTTTCCTTGACAGCACTGAAAGTCACATAGTAGTATTTCTCCTTTGAAAATGTTGTGCAAAAGAAAAAAATTCTGGATCAAGGTTCTACTAAATTTACCTTCCTTTGTACTGTTAAGCAATGAAAGCAACTATAACTGTTGGCATTCTCAGGGTCAATGTGAGTCATTACTAATCTGTAACAACATCTTCTAAGTCCTTTGTTCCCCACAGAGAAGGCAAATAAACTGTAAATGGAAAAAGCTCCTCAGGGATGCAAACAAAAAGAATAGGAAAAAGTTAGGCAAGGGTATGAGTTCTGCCAGTGGGTCTTCTGTGTATAGCAAACACATCCCACATCTTACAAATGTAGCTGCTGCAGCATTTGCTCACCCTATGGTAAAGAACACACTGAAAAATTTCCTCTGTTATTACTAAGAAAGAGATAAAAAAGGAAGCTTATGAAGCTTCAGTGAATGAATGATTTGAAATTTCTTGTTTATACTCAGAAAGTGGAAGCAATATTAAGAGAGATCTTTAAAATACCAAGTATTGAGGAAAAACACTTATGCTTTCTAAATCAGAAAACAGAAACTGTTCACTTACTTTGTGAAAGTGTCTGGATAATTTCTTAGATGCACAAAGAGTACCAAACTATGAAGGACAGGCATTTACAAACAAGTGTTTTGGAACCACATAACGTTCCCAAATCTCCCTTATATACACATTAATGCATTTCTGTTTCTAGAGACAACCACTAGATTCACCTACCCTCACACTGAGAACTTGATTGTAGAAAAAACATTTCAAGCTGGTTCTAGGGCATTAGAAGTCTTCCAGTTTCTATTACTTGTCTATACTTCAACTCCTGTGTTTTTCCTCAGAGTACAATATTGTGCTCTCAAGCCAGTGTTTTAAGCATATGAATTAATTTTACAGTTTTTAACTATTAACACTGAATGTTATATTACAAAAAGGTAAGCTAAGAATGGCACCATAAATAATGCAAGCCCCCTTAATTTATAAGGTAACGCTTACTACCCTTTAAGACATGCATAACATTGGGCTTTTGAGAGGAAAGGAAAAGTGGAAGGTATTCCTTATATTTAATTTATTCAGGAATATTCCTTACATTTAATTTCTTCAGGAATAGATCTTATTTTAACTCAATTTCACAAGAAAGGATGACTTGTCCAAACCAGAAGTTGCTACAAAATGACCTTCTGAGCAGATTTCTCATGCCTTGTGCTATTATTTTTCATGCTTTATGCTACTATTTTCATGCTAATGTCTTAATTTTAATGTCTTTAGTCAAACTAAATCTGGAGGAACCTTTTAAAAAACCCTAAACCACTGTTCTGTAAATTTATCCTATATATTCAGTCTCTGAAAACTGCAACAAAAATATTTCTCTCTCATTTACTTTTTGGATGTTTTTAACCTTCAAATTTTTACAGCTGAAAATGTAGATAAAAGCTAAATTGATGACTAGAAAGGGCCTGTAACCCTTAGCCATAGAACAAAATACGTCTCATGATGTACTGTTGAATGCTGGAGAACATTACAACAGCCAGGAATTA
The DNA here is from genome assembly GCA_018697195.1 of Certhia americana. NCBI lineage: Eukaryota > Metazoa > Chordata > Aves > Passeriformes > Certhiidae > Certhia > Certhia americana. The sequence goes on along the minus strand of CM031857.1, from coordinate 95,480,532 downwards.
GAATAGCTATGAATTCTGTGATATTACAGAAAGAATCCCTCATTGGTGAATTCGATTGAAATAATTTCAGTAATTGAGGTAGATCACAACATTCAAGAAAGTCAATATAAGCACTAATTGAAATGTATCTTGTTTGTTAAGTGAAGCAAAGTGGGAAATTTCTATAGAAAGCTTTTCAGTGAATTTCTACTGTCTATAAAAGTCATTGTATTTGCACGATAAGCTAGTTTGGCTCTGCAGTCTAGTCTGCTTCAACTGAACTTGTCATGGAAATTCTTCTTTTGTTTTGTTTACTGAATGACATATTCCACTGAATAACTAAATACGTTTTGAAATAGAAAATGAAAAGTATAGAAATAGAAAAGGTGAAGTGTTGCTAGTAAAGCAGCACTCTAGCATTTATCAGAAACATTAGTATATTTTTATCTGTAGTATCCAAGTACTTTGAAGACCATTATTTCTTTATAATGCAGACTGTACTGCATTATGTTTCTCAATGTTTATTACACAGCATTACAATATATTCCCCCTTATCAAATCAAAATTTTGCACACAATCAGTGCAACTTGAAAGATGCAGTTTCATTTAACTACAGATTTGCGCTGTATCTGATTAATCCTCCCCTTATAATTAAGTTGTCATAGCAATGTATTTTTAATAGTACTGATTCATATGCCAGTAATATTCTGGAGATAGTGCTCTTGGTAGACTTTTAGTACTCAGTTATACTGAATTATAAAGTTAGCAAATACAAAAGTACTGGTCAACTTGCTCAAGCAGAAGAACATGTAATCTGACTTAAAACAGGCCAAAGTATCATCACACAAAGCAACGCAAAATTTTGGGTGGCTCAGCTCAAAAAAAGTAAAGGCGGATCCTACATCTGTTTTATTTTCAATATAAATGCTTAATGATTAAAAAAGTTACTCAGTGCTTTAAAAAAACTAGGTGATTACACCCTACTAGAAGAAAGAAAATATAGTTGTTTTTTAATAAAAGTGTTGCCTTCATATATTGGTACTTCTGTGGCATACCAGCCAGCTGTACAAAAAAAAGTATTGATAATGGGAAATTAATTTTTTACACTGATAAATTAAATTACAAATATTTATAAGGCTTCAAAATAACAGGAAATCATCCCTCAAGGACTAGGACTACATATCTTGGCTGTTTCCAAGGCAATCATAGCAAAGTTGGACTCAATGATCCTTGTGGGTCCCTTCCAACTCAGCTTATTCTGTAACTCTCTGATTCTGTGAAGTATCAGCATGCACAAGTCTGTGAAAGCAAAAGAAAATTGCCTGATATTCATTTTTTAAAATTCAGAATGTGAAGAATTATGTGTATTATTTTCTAGCATGAGGTAAAATGTGTGTCAAAGTGACATGAAGAAAAAATGGTGTTAGCTTATTTCTGTGGCTGGGAAAGATGAAGAAAAGAGGAAAAGAAAAAAGAGATTGTTTTCCTCATGACTTTCTAGAAAGTACAAGGCTTAAATTCAGAAGACTTGTTTGAAAAGATTATTGCATAGCACACATCCTAAAGCTCCTTCAAAGGACTGATGAAGGGGAAAGTACATTGTGAATGCAATAACTGACCTAACTAATATAACTTAATGAAGATGTGTATTGATTTGGTTATGAGGAACTCTTAGCCTCTAAATATAAAAATGCAAAATGGTAATTGTTCCCTCCGAAGTTTCTGACCTTCCCTGAATGATGTGAGAAACATGCCTGCTTAAGTCAGACCAGAATTTTGCAAGCAAGGGAAGGATGTGCAACAACAAAAAATTTAATGAACACTACAATTGCCTGTTTCATATATATATTTTTTAGAGTTAAAAAATTAAACCCAAAAAAAGGGGGTCTGGACTGAAGCATAGTGGAAATCTAATAATGGAAAAGATGGAGTTACTCAAGGGACTGTGGGGTGAAGGAGTTAAAAAGGGACCAACTAGCTAAGCAGAATTTAGTTTCCCTCTCAGTTCTTGGTATGTGCATTTCTCCTGAGTATCAAAGCTAATCCTACACTTTGAGTGTCTAGAAAAAATAGTAGAATATGCAAGCTGTCACTGACATGCAAACTGAGACTTCCCAAAAAATAAACATAGTAAGAAATCTCAAGATATATGCTTTTATAAGTGCATATACACAATATATGTATCATTACCTTGTACTTCAATCAATCAATACATATATCACATTTTCCATAACGGTTGTAAGCCTTCTCTTCTAAGCTGTTGTTGCTTTGTTCTTTAAAAAAGGGCACCTTTGAAATTAATAGAAATTGCATGTTTAATGAAGGAATGGACAATTTGGTTAGGGCCCATTACCAGACAAGTGCAGAAGATGCTGATCATGGTGTGAAGCCCTCACAGAGGACTGGTACATAAGACAATAGAGAGGAATACCTGGCTATTGTCTACTCTCACTATAATGTAAGCTGACAAGGCAGAATATCAAAAACCCTACGTTCTTGTTTTGTCTTGAATAGAGCCAATTTTCTTCACAGTAGCTAGTGTGGGGCTGTATTTCGAATTTGTGCTGAAAACAGTACTGATTACAGGGATGTTTTATTTATTACTGAGCAGACAAAGCTGTTCTGCTTCTCCCCCCCAGCCCAACAGTGAGCAGGCTGGGGATGCACGAGGAGCATTTGGTGGGAGCACTGCTGGGACAGCTGACCCAAGGCATATCCTAGACCAAATGACATCATATTCAGCACAGAAAGCTGTGGAAATAAAAAGGAAAGGGGGAAACTCAGTGATGAACTTTGTTTTCCCAAGTCACCACTAGTGTGATGGAGCCCAGATTTCCTGGAGATGGCTGAACACCTGCCTGTTAATGGGAAATAATGAATGAATTCTTTGTTTTGCTTTGCTGACACATGTGGCTTTTGCTTTATCTAGTAAACTGTCTTTTTCTCAGCTAATGAGTCTTCTCACATCTACCCTTCCAGTTCTCTTTCTCATCCCAGAAAGAGCCACAGAGTGACTCTGTCAGGTTTAGTTGCTGTCTGGAATTAAACCACAACAGCCTTCTGTACAAAAGCAAGACCACTTTTATAAAAACGTTATTGCCATGTTCTGAGTGGGCTTTATCATTTGAATGCCTTGGAGAAAGGAAGAATCACACTCTACCTTGCTGCTGCCCATCAAGTAAATACAGTAGACTAGTCCACCATTGTTGCTCACATTGATTTCCCATCACATTCTCCTTCAGTGAATAATAAAGATGACCCTTTCCTCTGACAAGGGTTATATCATCCTGCAAAGGTTTATGTTTGAGAAAAACAGCTTCTCTGCCCACTTCTCTCATTATGATGCCAAATAACTTCATCCAACACCAGATACAAAATGGTTCTAGATCTGATTGCTTATTTCTTCTTTATGATTATTTATCAAATGCAAGACACAGTAATGATAAATAAATATTACTTTTAATATTTTCCCTTTTCCTAGTTTAAAGTCTAAGACAGGTAGAGAGTCAGCCTACATAAGACCAAGAAGACAGAGTTTCCAAATAATTTAAGTTTGCATATTAACTATTAAATGAATCCTTTCCCAAAACACTTACATAAAAAAATTTCTGAGCCAAAGCTTTTATTGGATCATTATTTTGAAGCTGTAACACAAGTCATCACTTTCAATGTCAACTGAGATGGGACAGAAGTGTGTTTAACTTCATTCAGCACAGAGATTTTTATAGAAAGGGAAATATTCTTTGGTTAATGTGGAAGGTGTCATCAAAAACAGTGAGCTGTTAGTTAAAAAGAGAGAAAATCAGTGAGAAATGCTTTTTTTCCTTGGCCTACAAAGTAGAATTATATCATTCATAAAAAGCATGAAAAGGGACTCTAAAATACTATATTCATTTATTAGATAATTATGACTTTTACTCAGTGCTTCTTCTATGTTTTGCTATCTGAATAACAAAAATAGCCAATTTGACATCATACTTGTGCTGTTATTCCGCAAACCATCCTATTATCTGTGCATTTTTAGGACAACATAAGAGTCAACCTTGACTACTTCATCTGTTGTACAGATTCTTTCTCATGAAGTTTTAAAAAAAGGACATTTTCAGATACCATAGATCTCAGTATTGCATTCATATTTAACATTAATACATAAGAAAAAAAAAAAAGTCAAACAGTGAAATGGTGAATAGGAATGTAACAGCAAAGACAAAAGTGAAAAAGAAGGAAAAAGGCTAGATATTTTAAATACAGCCCAAGGCTTCCCCCTGATTCTTTTCAAGCTGAAATAAAAATTATATTAAATATTTAAAATGTGAACAGGCAAGTTTACTTACTGTTTCCTGGATGCCAGCGCACTGCATTTAAATATGCATTGCAGTAATGGAAGAGAAATTCATGCTTAGATCGAGTAACTTTTCCTTGAAGTAAAGGTAGCAGATCATGTCCGTCAATAATCCTAGGTAAGAAAGCATTTCAAAATCAGAAAAAAACCTCAACCCTCGCTTTCCTGAGAAGATATTAGAACTGCTCATCTTCTGCTTAAAAAGCCATATCTTAATGGCCACCTCCAACTGGTCAATTCAGAGAAAAACTTTCAGGTGCTCTTCCCTTTGATTTTTACATTACTTAAGGAAAAAAATTTTACATTTTGCCATTATGAATAGTTCCCTCAATTCTTTTTTTTTATTGCTGAGAAAGTGAACAGACATAGGGGAATGAACTTCTAGAACTCAGTCCTTCACATATACTTGTTCCAGTTTTTAGGAGTAGGCTGGCTGAAGTAACCCTAAAACTAGAGAAAATATGTTGTTCTGTGCATGCAGAAGCAGTGGTTATATCTCTGTCTAGCATATTATGTATGCCTGAAATTAAGACAGAAGGGGTAATTTCAAATTTGCAAATTAACTCTTTAAATATGCATTTATCAACTACAAACACACACACACATACACATATATATAAAATTCTCTAAATGCTACTGGACAATTTGATCATGCTTTGAAGGAGTCAGTCAATTTACATAAAAATTGAGTTATAAAATAAACAAGCCTTTTAACTGTTACCCTAAATTAAACCTTTGAATTGCTGACATCAGCTCAGGGAGAAATCACAGTCTGTATTTTTGACCTGGTATGAATTACAAATTTTTTAATAAGTTTTATAGGAAATTACTTCTTGCTGATCAGCAAGTAATTCTTTCTCAAGCAGTCTGAACAACATCCCATAAAAATTTTTGAAACTTATAAAAACTTTAAAAGGTTTGTGTTGATTTTCATTACCTTTACATGCATGATCATTTCATTACCATTACATCAAACATTTTTCATATTAGTGCAACTGCTAAAAGACAGGTACTAAGTTTACTTTTTTAAGTCTCATGTGATGATTGAATTCTTGTCAGCAACTGTATGCAACAAAGCCATTCAGAGTAGCACTTTTCTCAAAGTGCCATCAAAGGATGGGCAAGACAACCCCCTGGGATTCTGAAAGCTATCTTGTCTGATAACTGCCATCTGGGTGGATCTCTGCCTGTGGGGGTGTCCTGAAATAGTCTTTCTCACTTTCAGTTTTTCATGTTTTCTTGACTGAGTAACAGGCTCTTGTCTTTCAAGCTTGCTCATTAACAGATGCATGTCTATTGAACACTTTCTGTTCTAGAGCCTGTTGATGGGGAAAAAAAAGCATCTCCAGAAAAATGTCTCTGGTGCTCTAGCATTGCTATAGCTGCTGGGCTGAGAAGAATATATGATACTTTTCTTTCCAATTACTAATTTAACTTCTTTAATTAGGTGCATCTCTTCTGTTCCTTTTTAACCTGCTGGCTCACAGCAACAGAATATTTTTTTTTATTATTATTTTTTTATTTTTTTATTTGTCAGGAAGAATTCAATGGAGTTATTAATACTTTAACCTACTCCATGATCTAAGATGAAGCAGTACTTATGGCATCAATCTAACACCGAAGAATCACAGTGGAGCAACCTACAAGTGGAAGTTACACAAGAATATTTGAATTTCTATAAAGAAGATCAAAGAAAACATCAGTACTTAGCATTCACTCAAGCAATATGAAAACAAAATGTATAAGACCTGCCACAAAAAGAACAATCAGGACTTCTGAGGTTCGACAGAATTACTGCCTGTAGAGCATCTCTCAGGACCAACCTGACTAATTTTTCATGTCTTAGACTTCTCCTGCCCTGTTATTTCCTTCAAACACTGAATGAATAATCATTAGCAGAGTGACTCTGCTCACCACTGGGCTTCCCCGTGTGGATTCTTGATGCTTTGTGCTCAAAAACAGTTTGTGAGTCATACATGTGTTCAAAGCATATGTGTATCAACAGGTTTCTCCACTTACTGGATTTGGATAGCAACAGCATTTAGGCAGAGGCACCTTGCTACTGAGACTTTGTATCTCTCAAACAAGATAAAACCTGAGGATGTAGCAGTGTCAGGAAAGCAGCTTATGAATTGTGGAAGTCCAGTGGCTTTTCTTATCAGGCTGCAAAACTCTGTATGGACTTATTTTGACTAACTGGGTACAGACAAAAAAAACCCAAAACAACCAAACCAAAAAAAAAAACCAAACAAAACTATGAGAAAAGCCTAGCTGGCATTTTGATGTGTTTTGTCATATTAAGCAGGTCAAGGCTAAGCTCATGAAGATTAAAGTAATTTACACTTAAAGTTTCTTTTTCCACCAAATTCACTCATGCAGAACAGAAGATTTTTTATACATTCATTTTTGCTTTTAATAAGTAATTCCAAGTTTGATTTGACAGTACATTGCTCTGATAGTATTCTGTTATCTTTTTGGTGCTTGTTCTGTGAGTTAAGCTGTATTTACATACAATATTTCTGTAAAACATTACCAATATATCGATATGAAAAGAGACAACATAATATTGCAAGTATAAACCCTAGTTTCTTATTTATATTCTCACCTCTATTTTAACAGATATCACCAGAATGTATAAAACACTCATGACACTCTCTCTAAAACAGAGATGACTACAGAGCATACCTGTCAGAGGGTAACTGTGCACCTGCAAGCTTTACTATGGTAGGAAATATATCCATGTTACTTGTTGGCTCATCAATATAGGCCCCAGCCTGTACCACTCCCGACCAACGGAGAAGACCTGGCACACGAATACCTCCTTCCCAGTTTGTTGATTTTCCACCTGAAAAAATCAGTTTTGTTTGTTGAGAAATCAATTTCTTCTTAGATAATGCCACCCCATAAAATCCAGTTTCCAAATATTAAACATTCTGCTTAGCTAGAATCTTTCCATTAGATGTATTTTTTCTATTCCTATTTTTCTAGATTTTCTACCTTCTGTAGTACTGTCTCAGTGTAAATTTACTAATGTGTATTAGACAGAACTTATGAAATGTGTTTAAATTACACACAAAAATCCCCCAAACAAAACAGTTGTAGGAGATTAAAAAGCACTTCACTGGAATCTTCACATAGGAATTGGCCTAGATAGTGTGCCCCATAGATATGTGAACCTATTACCAAAAAAAACAGGAATAAAAAAAAAAAAGAGAGTTATACCTAGATGTCTGAGGTATGAGCCCAGAGAAGGTACATGGTATTTTATTAAAAATCAATATAGAAGCAAGTACTGATTTAAGTATGTTACTGAGTTCTCCAATTCAACGTATAAGAAAGAAATTCACTTCAGTGATAATTTACAGGATGCTGTGAAGAACATTTTGTGTTTCAAACCAACACAATCACATCAAATGCACTATCAACTGATTGCATTCAACAGTGACTTGCAGTAATTTACTGTTTCTACAAGATCCTTCAGATCTTGTAGATTCATCACTGCCTGCTCGTCCTTTTGCAGAAGGGTAATGGGTTTATTCCATGACAGCCTGTTCACCATTACTGAATAAATAATTGACATGACTCTGTATGAGGAGGCAGCACAAATACTATTACCAATGTCCAGCACAGTCATGACTATGTAGAGCACTTCAGGGTGACCTTAGAAATTAATATATCACTTGAAAAATATATCTCTGTTAAAGATGGGTTTTGGATATGGTTAAAAACAGCCAGGGCCATTTGGAAAAAAACTAAGATTATTTTATACAATTAAAATGTCTGGAAAACCAGGAATATATGGATCACACTACTGCCGTTAAATGAATCAAATAAAAATTCATGGTTCAGTCAAAACTACTACAGGACTATTTTTTTTCCCTATATCTCCCTTTTTCAAGTATTCAAAATAAAATAAAATAAAAAATATTACAGCAAATTCTTTCAACAGTACTGTTTCCTCAGCATCTTAAACACCCAAAACACCTCATAGATGCCAATACCTCTGGTATTGACCCTAGGCCTTGTTATGCATGCTGTTTATTTACTGACTTCTCGATGGTCGTTTCCATTTCAGCAAAGGGGGTTCAGAATCCACCTGGTTTTCTACAGGATTTTCACTGTTTGTAAAGATAAGTAGTAACTTCAAGAAATACAACTCTTTTTTGTATAAATTTAATTTTTGTTTTGTATATATTTATTTTTTTCTTTTCTTGTGACTGAAAGATCATTAGCTCATGATTCTTTGTTATATCAGATTTTTGCTTTTTCTTTTTTTCATGTGCTTTATCAGAATACATAATATTGAATAGTCAGGGACATATCTAGTATGACATCAGAAAAGTTAGACTTTCTAATCTTCAGCCTTATGTCAAGTGACAATATTTGCTTAAGTTTCTTTTTGAAAACAGTGTCAAGATCAGATCTCAACAGTATTATTTTTCTTCTAGAACAGTCTTAAAAGTTTACTGTCATCACTGAGTTAAATGTTATTCCATTCTCATGATGAAGTGTGCGACTACCTATTCTAAGACTCAAGAATGAGATGCATGTCCTATTTTTGTTTACATTCTAGGCAAATACTATTTTCAAAACACAACTCTAAAGAAAATGTAGATTTAAGTTCATAGAGTGCTATTTGGTGAGACATAGAACACCTGTCATCAGAAAGAAGTGTTTACCCAAAAGTATCCTGATCAGTTGTTAATATTGTTGGGTCAAGATCAGTGTAGATGTCAACAGGCTGTGTCCATCTTCTGTAGAAAAGACTTTACCCCTGTACAACACTCATTAAGTTTTTCAAAGTCTGGTGGGAATTAGGTGTTACACAGCAGGAAAGATTAATAACCTGACTGAGCTGTGGTGCATAGAAAATCCTGTTGAGTGGGAGTTGTTAAATCCAAATAAAAATTCAAGCATGAGGCCATAAAATTACAGATATCCTCAAATGAACGTACTTTTAGTGAACAGCCAGGGAGATGATTTAGTTCATGAGCCAGATCCTAATTCTATGTACACATGACAGCAGCTTTCTGGCTGAATGGTACCAACAGATAGACAACACTAACAGTTGATCTATACCTTGTAGCTTTAGGTGTGATGTTCCTTCTATTTATGTATGCCTGTCTGAACCTAGTAAGTACACTAGCTAGGCTGGATGTTTAAATAAAGTCTCATTATATTGTTGTCTCCTGTGTAATCTGAAGACAGAGAAATTTCAAAGTGAGTGGTAAATCTGATTCTCAAACATGTTGCAATTCTTAAAACCAAGATATTGGGTCAGTTTCACAGCTCTTAGGTTCACAGTACAATTTTCTTGAATTAGCAGAGGACAGAAAAATTGCACATTACCCAAGCACAAAGGAACACTCCACAAACACTGATGCCCTGCTGTAAGGTAGAAAAAGCAAAATGGATTCCACAGCAGGGCTTTTTCCTCACTTACGTCTATGAAGAAGTGACTGCTGTTTTCCTTTCAAAAGGCTAATTGGAGCATATTTTTTTTACATCTCTGGAGACTGGGAATAGCAGGAAATCAGGACAGGAATTACAGGTCATTGCCAAAGACTGTCTTCTATTATCTCTGCTTATGTGGTGATCATTTTTATTAGAATTGTGCTTAGTGACTGCAGGTGCTTAATGCCATTACATGATTACAAATCCTGGACATTTATCATCTTTAAAACTCAAGCTGTTAAACTTTTTTCAAGATATCTGCATTTGTTTTCCTTAAGAAGAAAAAAAAATCAAGGTTTTACTGATTGAAACACTTATCAAACATTTAAATGGTTAATAATTTTTTTTAAAAATACACAAAATATCATTATTTTGAAACAAAATCTCTTAATATTGAAGGACCTGGCTCATTAGTTTTGTGTTTTGCTCAGACTTGACAACATAGAAACAGAGGAAAGACCACAACCTAGTAGCCTGTCTGCCTTGCAAACACTAGGCAACCTACCTTTGTGTTATTTTTTTTCTCTTCAATTCTTTTAAAAATGTTTTTAAAACAGCACAAAACACACCAGGCTGTATTTTCCTGCTTAGCTATCTACGCTTTCTGAGTAGTTGCACCTTTCAGTGTTATATTGAACAATAGCCTACATTCACCTTTCCTGAAAAATCTGCAGGAGCAGGCAAAATACAGATATAACTCTCTGCAGTCATCCACAATATGATGTCAAATTTCCATTTTAACCTCATTTCAAATCTTAGCTAAAAGAATATATCTTTTTTTTATTTTTTTTTCCTCTCTGATTTAAACTGACTACTATTACCTAACTCTGGATATAGAGCTTTTACAAAAGATGATATATAAGGGGGAACTCTGCAGTAAATCACTATTAACATTATGAATGATGAATGATGAAAGATATTTTAAATATCCTTCTTAAATCACCTGGATTATAACCACACTACCCTTTCTTCATATATTCTTCTAAAAACAAAGCTTCCAAACCCAATTTATTCTCCTGAATGATAGAGAAACACAATGATATTAATTATTCTACCCATCTATACTGGACTTTATGTCACAAATATCAACAATCAAGACTGGTTACTATTGCTAACTTTATAAAATGGTTGAAAAACAATTTATTTTCAATGAGAAGTTAACTCTTTATTTTACTGATTTTTAACTTGTTTCATGTACTTTTTAATCTGAGCTATTCTTGTTCAGGTGAATGGAATAGATATGGCTCATTTGGATATTTCCCATCCAATATTTCTTCCAATCAAATGAAATGATCTCTGAGGATACTTTTTGTTTCAGTCAAAATTACAAAATGGGTTGATTATTTAAAAATCTGGATCACTTCAGAGAGAATATAAAAATACTGTACATTTGAAAAAAAAGGTCAACTACTGCTTCCTTTCAAGTCAAAAGTAAACTCCAACAAATATCACTAGATATGACACAGCATAATTCCTGGGGCCAAAGTAATGGTCAGCTTGATTTCTCTGTGGCTTACAGGAAGTAAAAGGTTTACTAACAGCTTCAAGGAACCCTGCTGAATAAATTTATCACTGCAGTATATTAGCTTGTTTTACAGTAGTAAATTTTTTAAAAAATATTGGGTATTCATTTCTTGGTTTGGTCTCACAGATCTGTAGTAGATTTTTAAAAAAAAAAAATCAGGGTCTAAGTCCATAGGAAACATTAATTATTCTTTTTATATGGATATTAACAAATAACTTGGATAATACCTATTTCTAAGGCACGAAGCACTTAAAATGAATGTTGTTCACACAGTTTGGCTTTATCAGTGTTTGGCTCCACTTCCGTCAGCAGCAGAACTTGTGACTCCCTCTGGCAGAACTAGTGACAGTAGCCAAGAGTCAGTATTGTGCAAAGTGCTTCATAAGTACAAAGACTGTTTCTATTGCAGGTCTCAGGTACAGGCAAAATGTACATATCCAAAAGGCAGTAAGATGTAAGGAGATTGAACAGAAAATCCTGTGTGTAACAAAGTGGGACAGATTTCAACAAGTGATAGTGAGGGAGGACTTATACTGTCTGCATATGTACCAGTGAAATACAATTGTGAGAAAAAGTGTAGAGAAAAGGTTTTATTGCCTTCATTGTTTACTGCTTTAAATTATATATGTATATTATATATATGTATATATATATACATACATATTATAGCACACTGAGGCAAATTCAAGAAATTGCTCACTAAGAAACTGAATAGAAATTACCACAAAAGGTTTAGATTCAAAATCTCAGGGTACCAAAGAAAAATATAATAGTTTCCTTAAAATCAGCCATCTTATATGTCTTGTTAATATAGAAGAACTTCTATGAATTCATTTATTCTACTCAGTTGAAAGTAGAAATCCAAAGTATTTGGGAAAACTAACTATATTTCTACCCCTAAAGGAAAGCTATGGTGACTAGGTCAAATGGACATGCTTCAGTGAGGCAGCTAGTGAAAAACACCTAAGAAGTCAGTGCAGATATCCTGGAAATCATATACACAAGCAATACCTTAATATTCTATACTTTCAAAAGACAAACATTACAGAACTAAAATAACAAACAAACCAAAACCCCCAAAAAACAAACAAAAAAGCCCCCCCCCAAAAAACCTAAAAAAAGTTGGAAAATTACATAGAAGGTATTAAGAAGATAGTTCAGTTCCACCTATTACTTTCCATATTTCCATACAAAATTTTTAATATTAGTGTATTAATTAAATTGTTTATATTTTTAATTTAATCAAAATATAAATAGCATCTTGTACAAATCCCAGGAATACTTCATGAGTTCAGGTAAGAAGGCCTTCTGTTGCTGAGAAGAAACTCGCACTAAAGTAGCCACTATTTTTTTGTTTTAGAAGCTGTATCTAGACTTAAACCTTTGAAAGATCTTTGACAAAGACCTTCAGGAAAAGTTACTGGAACATAAATCATGGGTTAGGAGACAAAGGATTGTCATGAATCAAAATCTGACTAACAGTCAGGAAAGAAAAAGAGAAAACAAACAGCCTGTGGCCCTTTGCAAAAACACCCAAAAAAAATAGTAAGGTACCTTGATGCTACACTGTGTTAAATCCCTTACTATTTTAGTATATTTACTTCAGTTTTGAAAGGGAAGTAATTCCCATAGGAAAATAACAAGAAATTAGGGACAAGTAAAAACTCATCAGTTAAAAATCATAAGAGAGATGGAAGAGACAATTATCTTCTGAATTTTGCCTGTAAAGGTATACTGTAAAAGTATACAAAACAAATCTAAGATAGAAAAGATTTAAAACTTTTCTGTCCTTTATGCTATATCAGTGAGGAAATGTTATTAAACTTCAAGATGTTCCGTGAAATTTGCAACTGTCCCATTTCAAAATAGTAAATGAAAGCACTGTGTTCTCATGGACAAATCTCTGCTCAGACTTTAGAAAGTCTCAAAGCATAATTTCATCTTTATAGGATAAAAATTTATGTCATTAACATTAAGAATCTTTGTAAAATCTAAATCATCAGGATTCACATCTTAAACCAAGGTCATACTTTCTAGGATTAGGATCTTCTTAGGGATTTTGTTTACTACACAAATTCTAATAACCAACCATCAGAAAAAGACCACTGGAAAGAGATTTTGATCCATCACTGGAGTACTACTATATAATGTCTTCTGAAGAGGAATACTGCAAAATTCAACCAGACTCTGTACCACAGCAATTGGTTAAACACTATGTTAACTCTGGTTTCTAATTTCAAGGGCTATCCAAATTTATGGTGAACTGTTCTGTAGTTAGAATCCAGAGTAATAAAACCTTCAAACAGCAATTCCCCCTTTTTGCATTGAGTTTTGCAGCACTAGCTTAACTCTCCAAACCCCTCTTAAATTTTATTATTGGTGCTTATTTGGCTAGGTATCAAGAGAAATTAGTGAGCTAGAATTGTGGAGATCAGTTGAGAGCTTTTGATTTTAGGGCAGAATCAATTATTGCTGAGCATACTGCTCCAGCTCTGACAAGAGGGTTAAGTGGCTTGATTCATATTTGCATTCCTACAGCACTCAGATACAAAAAGATAAGTAGTGGAGATTGACTAGCAGAGACAGGGAGTTAGAAAGGATGTGTGTGTCTCACAGGTTTTTAAACTACAGGAAGCAAATGCCTGGTGTGTGCACACATAAGCACAAGCAGCATAAAAACTGTCCTTTTGCATTTTTAGGCACATTGCTATATCAATGCCTAAGTTCTTGGTGCTTCACAGGTTTGGTTCTCATTAACCCTGCCAGAGATCTACAGACACTTTTCATCACACATGTCTTTTAGTATGAATAAATTCCTATGTATAAATATTGCTAGTTATGCAATTAATTGGTCATTTCTACTTCAGTCATGCATTTTGAAAATGATGCATAATATACCTGTTCAATTAAGGACTGATTTTGAGATGCAGGCAGTGGAATTTAAAGCAGAATTAATTGTAAAAGTATATTCAACTAATTGCATGGGTCTTTTAATTTCTTTTTATTTTATCAAGATTGTCTCATCAAATTATAATTTTGTTTCTTACATTGTGATTATTTTCTAACCCATTTGTCAGCAAAACACAGGTGTTAACTGCAAACCACACAATTTTTCCTTTATTTGAAAAAGAAGCACCATTAATACCCAACTAATCCTGTCAACCAGATTTTTTTTCTTAGTACAGGTAAGATCTATTTCAAGTTTTCTTCTGCACTGTAAGTATGAATACAAAATTTTGCAAGGCTTGAGAGAAAAGACTCCATTTAATCAAAGCTCCTCAAGAAGACATATTCTGAAGTGTATTTTTTCCTTCCTTATCATTTATCCTGTACCTTATGTCTGGCACTCTAGAAGGCAAATATTTTTTAGAGCTTCTAAAACACCTCAGGCTGTGCCTACGGCTACAGATATGTAACCATATGGTTCCTTAATTACTTAAATCACTATGCAAGGCCTATGTGCTAACGTTCAAGATACATTTCACTCTGGTGTTAGCCCAAGGGGACCCATCTGATAGACAGACCTCATGACTTTGGCATTCCTTGCTTTTCTTGTGTAGCATTTCCTTTGAAACTCTTTTAAAATATAAGGGTCATTTCTCAGACAGATATGTACTGACTAAAAACTGTGGTGTCCTTGTGTTTGAAAACCTCTCTGCATGGTTATTGCTTTCTTTGTATGGCTGAATCTTTACCTTTTTGAAGTTTTGCAGGTGATACAAATCTGGCAAGAGTGGAAAACTCTGTTACCATCAAAAGGGACTTTGACAGGCTTGGAGAAATGGGCCAAAAGGAACACCATTAAGTTCAGCAAAGGAAATATAAAGTCCTGCATCTTCACAGCAGTAACTTCTAGCAAATCAAAGGCTGGGGAGTAACTGGCTGGAAAGCAGCTCTGCAGAGAGGGACTGGAGAGTTCTAATGAGCAACCAGCTGAACATGAGCCAGCATGTACCCTTCTGGCAAGGCAGGACAGCATCACTCTGAATTGCATTAAGAAGAATGCTTCCAGCAAGTCCTGTTCTCTGCTCAGCACTGGTGAGACACACCTGGAGCACTGACTCCAAGTGCAGAACTCCCCAGTACAAGGTACATGGGCATACTGGAATGAGTTCAAAGGAAGGTGATGAATGATTAACCAATTGGAGCATTCAATATAAGAGAAAAGGCTGAGAGAGATGTTCACCTTGGAGAAGAAAATGCTTACCAGGATCTTATCCATCTGTAGGGATTACATGGATTTATCTGAGTAAAGAGGACAGAGCTAGACTCTTTTCAATGGGGGGCCATTGACAGGACAAGAGGCAATGGATACAAACTAAACTACATAAAACTTCATTTAAACATAAGAAAAAGGGTTTTTTATGGTGAGTGTGATCAAATACTAGAGAAAGCTGCCTAAGGAGGCTGTGAAATTTACATCACTGGAGATTTTCATAACTTGACTGGATACAATCCTGAGCAATGTGCTATAGCTGATCCTGCTCTGCAGGAGCCAGGACTGCAGACCTTGGGAGGTGCCTTCCAGGCTCAACTACTATGAGATTTTGTAGTTCTGTGATACTATATATATATATATATATAAATAAAGTAGCCTAAGGACAATTGACTTTGTTATCTCTACAACTAAAAGTTTCAAGTTGACTAAATGGCTTTCCAAAAATTGCTGGATTTCTTTGATCTTGACTCCTGAAATATGAATAGAAAACAAATTATGTAGCCTCTACCTACTGAAAGAATGAAATTAATATCTCATAAAGAGACAAGATAACTCACTGAATTTCATTAAGAAGACTAAAACTAAACATTCTTACTTTATTTCAATTAGATTAAGGATTTTGACCTTGGCCACAAAGGACATTACAGTTTTGGTAAAAAAACTCAAGGCACTGCTTTCTTCTTGCCTTTTTCAAGAACAATCAGAGGATATTCACCTTTATATATGCTGTTGTATCCTCCATGGACTTCTCCAGAACTGGAGATTTCTTCAACATGAGCTCCTTGGTCAGATGTAAAGTATAAAAGAGTTTTGTCACTCAGATTATGCTTCTCCAACACATCCAGAACTTGCCCTAGGTGGGGGGAAAAAAAAAAGAAAAAAAAAAAAAGAAACAAAGGACACCTGTAAGAATCACTAGGTTGGAAAACACCTTTGAGATCATCAAGTTCAACCTATGATCTAACTTAACACTTCCTCATCAACTAAACCATGGCACTGAGTGCCATGTCCAGTCTTTTTTTAAACAAGTCCAAGATGGTTATTCCACCACCTCCCTGGCCAGACAATTCCAGTGCCCAATCACTCTTTCAATGAATAATTTTCTTCTGATGTCTAACCTAAACTTGCCCTGGTGCAGCTTAAGACTGCACTTTTTCTGTAAGCTATTGCCTGAAAAAAGAGACCAGCCCCAACCTGACCACAAGCACCCTTCAGGAAGTTGTAGAGAGTGATAAGGTCACCCCTAAGTCTCCTTTTCTCCAGACTAAACAACCCCAGCTCCCTCAGCTGATTCCTTACAAAGCTTGTGTTCCCAGCCCCTCAGCGGCATTGTTGCCCTCCTCTGGACAGTGGGGACTTTAATGGACTACTTTTCCCATAAACTTTCTTATAGACAGCAATTGGCACATGTAGCATGCAACAGGGCACAACCACACAAGACATGAGCAATTGGGACCATGACTCAGTTGCTGCAGGGTTTCTTGAAGTACAATGTGAGAGATTTGTGCACATCAGAGAAAAGGGCCAATCCACAGAGAGCAAGTGACTTTTGGAAGCAGTTGCTCTCAATCAAGGAAACCCCTTAGCAAGAAGATTCAAGCCACTGAGGATATTCAGTTACACTGAGGAAAGAGTCTCAGCATGCAGAGCAGATCTCAGTTTGGGGGTAAAGCCTTGCTGCCTAGCAACCTAGAGGCAAAACGGCATGGCAAAAATCTCAGTGCAAGTGTTAGGGTAAGACAAAAAAAAAAACTGTAAGAGAATATATGTAGCACCTTTGAAGTACGTGTGGTTTCAATATCACACCTAATAATTAGCCCCTAATATGTCATCATGTAGAAAAACGTCAACTAAACTCAAAATGCACAAGGTAATAAACACACCCAGGTGCACACATTTAGAAGAAGTATCCACAGGGATATATTTTGTACCTCTTAGGCACCATGGACTCAAATTTCATTTTCACAAAGGGCTCCTCACACTATGGCACTGTGGAGGGCCTTGCAGTAATATGAATTCCACTGCAACCTACTCAGATTGAATTTTTAAAAGTGTGTTTCCATATCAATGAGAGTGAAGCTGCTCTATGTAACTTGTTTCAGTGAATTTTATACTGATTAGGAATCTAAAATTATTGGTCCTGGAAAATGACCAAAGCTTAAGAATATAATTCTTCACATCACCCTGACAATGAACCTGTCCTTTAGGGATCTCAGAACATATAAAGATAATTCTGTCTTCACAACCACTTTATCTTTATTCTTTTACTTAAGCACCCAAGAATGGTCCAATTTGAATGTTAATTTTGATTTGCTAACCTGTCCACTAAGAATTAATTTGTCATCTGATGCCCAATTATTGTGTCAAAGAGAATGAGATAAGAACTTTGAAATATAGAGCCTTCTAAATGGTTTTCAGATCACTGTTTCTGTTGCTATGCTCTTTTTCTGGATAAGGAGTAATTACCTTACTTCATTGCTACTATTTCTAGTTGCCTCTTAATATTATATCATTCTAAAACTGTCTTTTTAAAAAGGTTGACTGTCTCAATTTTTCAAATGACTGGGAATAAAATAAAGGAACATTAGCTGCCAAATTTAAGTAGATACCTGTTGGTCTTGTTTGTAAAGTAGGAGCAAAGAAGAAATGTAAGTGTAGGAGAATTTGTTTATGTAAATTTTGAAGCCTCGTGGGAGTTGAAATTTCCCAACAGAGCTGAGAAAATCTGTTACAAAGGCTGACATTTTAAAGTTGGTGGGTTGAGGGAAAATCATGCAGATCCATCTGACAAGCCATGCGCTTGCTGCATGAGGTGGACTTAGTGCCAGAAAAGAAAGAGGCAATTTCCCATTGGCTTCTGAAATTGTTTGGAGAATGCACTTGCTACTAAGTGATTACAATATCTCTTGGAAATGTGTCAATGATGATAAAAAAGTAGACTATAAAGATAAATTAGGAAATTATTTGTAGGTATTCAGCCACATGACATCCAGAGTTCCCTCCCAATCTACATCAAGCTATGATTTTATGATACAATGACAATAATAATAAATAGTATTGTGCAAAGAAATATTGCACAATATTTCATTGCACAATTAATGTGCAGTGATGTGCACAACAGTATTTTTTTTGCATACATCATGTTCCATGATGAAATTGAACTTTCAAATTAATCTTGTATATATACCAAAATGAAAATAAAATGAGAATGGCACTCATTATATAACATTAAATGATCTCTGGTGATCAAAGGCATTGGCAATCATTAAATAATGGCCACTTTGATTTCCCAACAAATTTAGGAAGATATGAGAAAAATTGTCTTCCTATCACAGATAATTAAACTTAAAATTAAAAATTAATATTAAAATTAAATATAAGACATAATGACTTTTTTTAAATGAGGCTGAGTAACTTTACTTTGCTCTGAAGACAAATATAAAATTCAGACACTCAAATGCTTTCAATTTTACAAAAAAAACCTCTACCATGTAAAATGCATAGAAATTCTCATCCAAGACTTGTTAAACTCAATGGTAAAATCTCTATTTCCTTCAAAAGGGTTTTTAAACTCAGAGGATTGTCTACATTAGGTTTAATTAATGAATGCTAAAATGAAAATTTATCTTAGCAGTAATGTTTTTCAGTATAGATGGACTAATAGTGGTGATTCAAAAAAGAGTATTGTCAGAGTGATGGCAGACACAACACACTCACAAGCAAACCTTCCAGTTCTATTTTCATTTTGAACACTGGCACCTACTAGAATGAAAACTGTAAATAAACAGCAAAGTGTGTGCTACCAGGAGATAAGCCACATTTAAGTGCATTTGAATGATGTGACACCTGTTAACACAAGAAATACATTCCCTTACCAGTATTTCTAAATGGTAGCCAGTGCAGAAAAATGCAAAGAATACATTTTGGATGTCTGTGGATAATTATCTTTCATGTTCAATATTATACAAATTTTTGAAAGCAAATACTGTCATGAAGTCAAACACGTTGTATTTTATTTTTGGTTTTTTTTTTTTTTTTTTTTTTTTTTTGGTAACTAACTCCTTCACTCTCACTACTTATGTATATTTCAGAGACTTTAGAACTAAGTTAATTTGATGTATAAATATTCCCAGGCAATGGCAATTATTTTAGCTGCCTTGGAAGAAGTGAATCACAGCTGCAAAAGGACCTTCTTTACCTGTTGAGTAAAAATGAGAAAGGCAAATAACTGAAAACTAAATGCTTTTATATTAGACATCAAGTACAGTAAGATGAATTGTACCCAAAGTGCTAGACATGCAACTCCATGAGCAACACGCTTTAATCAGTGTGGTGAACAGATAAATGATGTCTGCATAAGAGAGAATAGCAAAATTGTATTACTTCACCCATAAAATATGATTGGAAGTATGTTGTACATCATGTGCTCTTGAGTTAGAAGACTGGGGCTTCAGCTGGTTTAGTGTCCCCTGTGAGTTTTATTGCAGGCTTCAGAAAGCAATACAAATTTCAACAGAATTTTTGGATGTCCAGGGTTTATACAGAATATGAAACTGTAGGATGAATAGGTCAAAACATCGGGAAAACCATGACTTGTTCAAGCAACTATAGCTTACTATCCCCAGAGTAGGAAATTATCAATAAAAATTGAAAGAGTTTAGATTAAAATACATTGCTTGAAAGCCACATTCTGAAAAATTAACTGCTGTACTGATCTATGTGGATGGTACCAGTTAATTTTTTTTCTGATTTGAACAGAACATATTTGGAAAGCCAACATTTCTGAATATCAAAATCAATCTAGCTAACAGAGCTCCATAATTTCTGCAGCTATTTAGCAACTAGAATTTCAGATCAAGCTACTCCTACCACTGCCATTATAGGAACGTATTCTGCAATGTAGGTGACTAACATTGCAGCAGACAAAGGCGTTAGATCATTGGACATTTTTCTTCCATTTCTGTACTTTTAAGATACAAAACAGATTGAGGACTAAGTTAAGATGTTACTTGTTTTAATTAGTACATCAGTGTTCCAAAATTTAAATGAAGCTTCTTGTGAAATATACTGAAGAGTGTTCTCTATATTCTGCTCTCCATTCTTGCTTCAAGCTGTGTAAAATTATAAAGAATTGTTTCATTCTGAATGTGAAAATGCCAATTTCAGTGTAGTGATAGCCATGTGAAAGTGAGAAGAGCAATTGACTCTGCTCTTTGGAAGGAAACACCGCGCCATGCCTCTTTTCAACTTCTCCAGCACAGCCTGAATGGTAGCTGAACCAGCCTTGCTAATGATGATCATAATTGCTGGGTTTTAACTCATGTAAAGCTCCTGCTGTATGCATCTACATGAAGAGATAGGGTTTATAAAAAATGGCTATTCATTTGTGAACAAGGCACAAACACTGAAAAACAATAACGTGTTTACAAACGTGTTAGTAATTTGGAAGTGTTCAAAGTTTTAGTCAAGTGAGAATATGAATAAATGCATTTTATTAAAAAATTAGTTTATCTTCATTTCAAATCAATAGGAAAGAAATATTATTTGTATTACTTCAAAATAATTTAGAGTATTGCTGAAATTGTGAAGAATAAGCTAGAGGAAACAGAATACCTCTGTGTATATAATACTGTGAAAAAATAGTCTCACTACTTGTGAGGAAAGCTTTAAAGAAGTTTGCCAGATTCAAAGACAAAACATGTTCCAGAAGGAGGATTAAGGATCTGTCTCAGAAAAATACAGCTGACAATAATGGAAATTCCTGTTTATGCAACACTTTTTTCCCAATTCCAATAAACTTTCACATGCCTCTTGTATCCAAAAACTTACAGCAAGCTTGAGGCAATTATTGAACAAAGATTCCAAAAGATCAGCCTGGGAAAATAAGCCATCACTGCCTAGAAGAGGCATTTTGATTGTTGTTGGGGTTTTATTGTTTTTATTTGCTGTTCAGAATTTGGTGCTGCTGCTCATGTTTGGTTTTGAATAGCATCATCAACCAGAATCACAACTTGTAGTCAGCTCCAGGCATTCACCTCTGTGAGCAGCAAGCCTTTGAATAAATGCATAAAATCCTACAAATTAATGCTACATGCATAAGTATTTGGAAACTCACTTTTCTCCATAAAATATACTGATGCCTTTCAACTATATACCCATAGGTTTACTCCATAGTAAACCTCCTGAGAGCCCCTTTCTGCTACAGCAGTTTAAGGATTTTCCACAGCTAATCATCTCTTCAGGCCTCAAAGGCTCAGATTTTTACCTTATGAAAACTTAATGTTGCAGCTTCTGCATACCATCATTCACAAGCTAACAATCATTTTAATTTCTATGTTGATTTTCTGTGATGAAGAAAAGATACTTCACTTTAATGCACTGATCTGACTACAAAAGCTGCTGACTAAAACCTTTGTATTAAAACAAGCTTATAACTAAGATCAAGACATCCCTATCTTAATTTTAGCTTTTGGACATTTCAGGTTATAAATATGCAAATTTTCCTGTGGTATGCTCAGAGACATCCAGTTTCCTTTTGATAAATATGTAAATCAGTTTGTCTCTGCAGTGGGGAAGTAATTATCACTTTCAGACCTAGTCATTGAGTACAACACTTGAGGTAAAGATGGAAAATAATAAAACCATTGGCAGCAACACAAGAAGCGACTGCACATACGGTGAACAGTACATAAACTCTGCACACAACTTGTTTAACATTCAGAGCTACAACACAACCAC
The DNA here is from genome assembly GCA_018697195.1 of Certhia americana. Taxonomy (NCBI): domain Eukaryota; kingdom Metazoa; phylum Chordata; class Aves; order Passeriformes; family Certhiidae; genus Certhia; species Certhia americana. The sequence continues at coordinate 95,458,275 of CM031857.1, read as the reverse complement.
TGTAGAGTGGAAATTCTGGGACAAAACATGAGGCTATTCTATGGCACATTATCTAGCCAGTCAACAGAACACATCCACCTAAGAAGACAAGTGATTCTCATAAGGAGAACATTAGCATATGAACCTCAAAGGTGAGAGTGAATACTAGGTAGTACAACTTTGAATAGAACAGAAAATAGATGCATAACTAATTACAAAATGTATAAGGTTCTTCCTGCAGAGTGTACACTCAGTACAAAGCCACGAATCAGTACTACTGTACTACTATTTCTAAAGTTACACCATGGAACAATTGGTACAATGAAGTCTTCTCAAAAAGTACATAGCTGGAGCCTCAAACATGCTGAGCTCCTGCTATGATAGGTTAGTGGGATCTTCAATGTCAACAGGAAATTCTGCCAAAAAAGCAGCATCTGTTTCAGAAAAAAAAATCTATATATAGTGTTTTAATTTGTAACAGGAATGCATATTTACAGTAAATCAAATCATGGACAGGTAACATATTTATGTTTTCATAGCAAAGCCCTCTTGGATTTTGTGACCTGAATTTCATTTGAAGTCTAAATTCAAGGATGAATTCTGGAAATGCAACTAAGGCACTCACCCTACTGATAGGCATTCAGTCAGGGACCACAGTAGAGGTGGTCTGAAGTGCGTTTCTTGTCTCTTCTGGTGTGCTGGCAGTGTTTTTCCAGCTCAGAAGACAGTACAGAGCTGCCACTGTTGGCAGTTTTGAACATGGTAGGATTGATGAATCCTCCACTGAAAGTCTAGTGTTGGCACAACCAGCTCCAGCTGTGCATGCTGTAGATACATTGAGGGTAGGATTTACATACAGTGTACACAAAGTAGAAATTATGGATTTTCATATGCAGCTCACCTATCCTAAGAATTTGGCCCCAAAAATTCTGAATTCTTTTCAATGTGAAGTAAGGTGAGGCAATTGTAACTACCAGATGTAACTACCTATCACTAGAAATCAGATAAGAAGTTCTTAGGTCCTGACAGTCTGTAGAACATCAAACACTTTTCTGTTAGATTCCCCTAGACTCAGAGTGGGACAAGTAAAGCTGTGGAAGTGCTCAGAAAAGTGCATTCTTTTAAACAGAAAACAAGGCAACTTTGGTGTGGAGTCAGCTAAGCTATCAGTGTGAACTTGCTTTTAGTTTGGATTTGGATTGTCATGTAGCTGTAAACCTGCAATTCACTTGTGACTGTTTATACAGTTTTATAAATATATATGTGTCTTTCAGACCCTCAGGATAAATTTTCAGCATAGTGCACAGCAGATTAGGTAGACACACTGCTTAGCAGCTTTGAATAAATCAACCAAATTTTGATTTATGCATAAGGTTTTTCCTAAGGGTGAGTACTACATCTCTTATTTTTCTTATTCATATAGGTTCAAATTAGTTTTAAATATGAAAGTTGGAATGATACTTTAGATATGTATAAATACATATGCATAATAAAGCACAGAGTTAAGATGTCTGAGGACCAGTAAGTACAGTAGCAGTAGAGACAATTCAGGATGGAAAAGTTTCCCATACTGCAGCACTAATGATGGATTATTACAGGTCAAAAAGTATCACTAATAAGTGGCTATTTCCTTATTAGTATTTAAATTAGCTAATAAATGCATTGCTTGAAATTTACTTTTAGACCTTACATCTGTTGAACATAAGTCTATGTATTTCTAATGTAAATCTTGGTTTTTAGCCTGCTTAAAGTGCTAAAATATGAGAGATGGTCATGCAATTTTAGGAGGGTCCATTGCATTTGCATTTTGCATGACAGCTGTGATAACTTTTTGGGTAAATTTTCATCTTCATTCTGCACTTATCTAAGATGTCATTTCACACATACAACTAAGATGAATAATAAAAATGACATTGTCTCATTTCCCACTTTGAGGTTTCTCATGTTTTCTCCCAAATTATGAAAGAGATTTCTTTAGGTGTGACCTTTGCAAACTGTAGTAACAACTGAGGGATACTATTCAATTTTGAATTAGACTGTCAGGTGAATTTAAGGCTTCAGGTATTTGATCATTCCAATATATATCAGTTGTGAGTGATTGCATAAATGGGGTGCGATAAAGAAACTCTTTCCAATGTCTTCAAAGGTTTAAACATTTTTTAACATCAGACTAATTTTTAAACTGAATATGTATATGATCCTAGAACCAAATGCATGACAACATTTTTCCAGATTAATGCATGAAAAATTATGAAGAATTTAAAGCAGGGAAAAAATTTAACCATCTCATTTTAATCCTCTGCACTTTTATAAAAACTTCAAAGTATTTGCCAGTTGTTTATTTCATTTTTATAGCTTTTATTAAGTAAAACTCCAACTGTGAAAGATTGGCAGACATTAGAGCATAAGCATTTATTGTCTTTCAGAAGCCAAATTTTTAAATCTTTGCTGAATTTGGAAGCAGGTTTTAGACACTTGCTGTAAATTACATGCCATATATATAAGAGGTGTTTTATCAAGATTGAATTATATTCATCATGAAATCTCAAATTTAATTTTCTGGTTTTATGATTTTAATTGTGCAAATCTAATCTAACATGGAAGTATGTACACCATGTACACTTGTTAATTCACCTACTTGTCTAACTTTGGTGCCTAAGTGCTACTGGACACTCAAAGTCAACTGTGAAATCACCATCTCCAAAACATGTTACTTGATAATGAATCTCTATATAGACACTGTTACCAATAAGAAAGCAAACCTGACTATGAAAATTGTCTCAAGGGACTTTTCCACTCACAATGTAGACTCTTTTTTGTCTTCCCTAGATGACATAAAGAATTTAGGAAAAAAAGAGTACAAAACAAATACATTAAGGGCCACAAATTTTGATTTGGTCCTTTTTCCACCTGGTATACGTATGCGTGTTAAACATGACAAATGTATGCTGACTTAAATTCCAGAGGATCCTTTCTGAAGGAAAGGCAAATGATTTTTCAGGTCATCCTCACTGGTGATAGATTACTAACCCAAAAAGATTACTCATTATCTCATGAAATGGCACTTTGATTCCTTAGTTGATTTGAAAAAATATTCATAGTCTATTCAAAAAGAGTTTTTGTTGAAGTTTCAGAGGAGTATTGATTAGCACGGTAGATGCCTATGGGAAGAAAAAGAAAATCTGCCTTTTTCTTGTCTGAGGCCTGGAAAAATATGCCATTTCTGTTTTATATTGGTTTGGAAATACTTGAGGACTCTGCATGTGTTTGATGTCCCTATGACATGGTGGAGTCATGAGATCAGAAAGGGCCCTGAGATCAGCTCATTTCTTTGCCTTTTCTCTAATTTTCACTCATATAATAATAAAATAATAAAAAAATAAGTATGTTATGTGTGAAATTACTAATTAATCTGAGTTTATGAAGGTTTAACACTATGAATGCTATGTGCCATTTTGTTTGTAATGAGAAGTTACAAAAATGGACCAATATATTTTTCCAGTGTGAAGGCAAGGCAGAATTCTGAAAGGGCTCTGCCTTGCATATAAGGATCACAGTGAGATGTGTTTTTTAGGATAAATCTCAAGGCTAAATGTGACATGAGTGAGGATCATTTATAAAAACACCACAGATCAGTTGAAATATTTACACAGATACACAGAGCAAATTATTATAACTGTAATTAGATACTCTTTGGGGAAGAAAGAAGTTATTGCCAAGGTAAACTCTTCAAAGAACAGATGGCTAATAACCACTTGAATGCCCCAAGCAGCACATTTCTTACTTATGGGAATAGCAATATTCCTATGGATACACAGGCAGGTAGAGGAATAATTCCTCCCGATTAATGTATGTTTTTATGAACTAATAATTTCTGAACATATAAAATCAAATTTAAGGGTTTGTATATAAACAGATTTCTTTGAACAGGAAATGTTTGGAGCCTTCATATTTCACATGAATACCTCTGTAACACACTGGTGTTTCAGTACACATGCAGAGAGACGTAAGTACAATCTAGCAAATAGATTTCTGCTCTAGAAGGCACTGGAAAGCATGGCTGGCTATACACAGGAAATGACTCTATCGTTATCAAGATTCAACAAGTAAATATGGTAACAACAGCATAGAGTATTGGCATACATTTCCTGATTTCCATACAGTTCCTCCTATTTAAAACAATTAGTTACTAATATTTTACTATGAATTCCTAAAGTTAACATATAACAAGGGAAGTAATTAAATGTCTCATCAAAAATCAGTTTCCATTCTGAGAGGTAAATGTGATATTATTTTCTAGCATTTTTTGCCAAGAAAGTCCTCAAAGCTCTCTTTAACTAGGCCATTTATTTTTTTACAAGCCGCACCTGGGGGTTATTGCTCAAGAAGGTTGCCAAACTGCAGCAGAATCACACAAAAGTTGGACTGAGAAATTTGGGATATGCAGCCTGATTACCTCAGATCTAAATAGACAAGAACATTTAGGATATTTCCTGTAGAAAGGTTTTAGGCACTTTTTTTTTTTTTTTTTTAAAGGACAACTGCCAATTTTGTGCCTTATTAAAAAAATGCTGGTAAAAAAGCCATCATGGCAGCACTTTGCTCATAACACCATGCTAAGATGGTCAAACTGTGTTCTGTGGGATGCACTAATTACATTATGTCTCACTCTGTCCTGATGTTGGCTTGGAAAGGGGCCTTTAAAGATCATCTAGTCCAAGATCCCTGCCTTAGGAAGATACATCTGTCACTAGATCAGGTTACTCAAAATCTGGCTTTGAAAACTTCCAATGATGCAGTTTTCACAACTTTTTGGGGCAACCTGTTCCAGTATCTTACCACCTTCATTGTCCAATATTTCTTCACAATGTCCAATCTAAATCTACCCTTTTACTGTTTAAAACTTTTTGTCCCTTGTCCTACCACTACAAGTACTGGTATCAAGTCTTTCTCCAGTGTTTCTTATAATTTATTTTCCTTTATATATTCTCCCTAGACCCTTCTCTACTCCAGGCTCTCTCTCAGCCCAGCTCTCTCAGTCTGTCTTCGTAGGAGATGTGCTCCAGCCCTCTGCTCCTCTTCACTGACCTCCTCTAGGCCAGCCCTGAGAGGCCCACATCTTTCCTGTGCTGGATGCAGCACTCCAGGTGGGATCTACCAAGTGCAGAGTAGTAGGGCAGATTCACCACCCTTGTCCTGCTGGCCATGCTGCTTTAGATGCAGCCCAGGACACGGCCAGCTTTCTGAGCTGCAAGTTCACACTGTTAGCTCATGTCCAATTTTTCATCTGCCAGATGGAACGGATAAATTATTTGTGTTTGAATTATAAACAAATAAATTAAAAAGTATCAATTTATTACTACCTAAATGTATACACTGTGATTTTGTGATGTCAAAATCAACCAAACTAATATTAGAAGCACTTTGCTACCTTTTACACATGATACACTATACATTGAAATACTATACATTGGCTACACTTTTCACTTTAGCACAATTAGCATCTTCCTTGACTTTACTAGAAATAGTGAGGCATCGTGAACTATTAATTTCTTTCAAACAACTGGCAGTTACATTTGTATTATTTATTGTTTCCAGCGTTGTTTTTGAATGATAGTCTGATTAAGAAATGAAAGTAAGCTTGATTTCTAACCCAAAACTATCTCAGCCATTGAGATATAAGAGCTTAAAGAGCCAAAGTCCTTTACCCTCACAACAGTGAAATGGCAACAGTACTAAAAACCCACATAAACTGAAGGACCTAAGTTAATCATATTTAATTGTAGGCAAAATAAGTGTGACATTATAGATGAGTCCATCCAGTAGTTTGCTAAAAGGGCGCTTGCTGAAAAAGGAAGATTCCTCTCTTCTTCTCTTTATCCTTCTTTTTATTTTCTGTGGACGTAAGGGAGCAAAGGATGCTCTGCCTGCCCTGTTGTGGAATCATCAGGCTGCAAGATCCACTACAGTTCTGGAATACAACTTCATGCTGGTCTAAGGCAAGAATTTGGTTATCTATCATAGAGTCTTTTTTTGCTCATCCCAAGTAAGCAAGTCAGCCCTTAGGGGTCAGGTGTTCTTTTTGATATTGAGCTTATTACTATAATACAGAATACTGTAATACAAAATCAGTTCAGTGTTCTCAGGGTTACTGAAACGTGATCTTCATAAGGAAATGTTATAAAGAAAGTTTCATGGGTAGGAAGAGAGAATGATTTAAAAATAGAAGTGTGTATACAAAGTCAAAAGAAAACATTCAAACTAGTAAAAAATAACCTGAGTACACAGTGAAATACACAACTCCTGTCCCAAAAACATCAGTATTAAAAAAGAATGATCAGAAAGAAAAACAAAGTTTCAATTTTTTTTAAAACAGTATCATAAATTGAAATAGAAATGCCTTTTTTACAATCAAGTGATGAGGGAAAAAGCTGCAGAGCAAAATTACCAGCCTGTCTTTCACTAATCACTGCATCATTACTCTACTGCTTCCTCTAGCCCTAAAATTTTCATTATTTATCTCATTATTTTATTTCTTTATTATACAAAAAGCAATAAAAAGCTTTCTTTAATGCAATAGAAGCAACTGTTTTTTAGAAAAACAATGATCTTTAGTAGTATTACTGCCCTGCCTATTATGTAGTGTGGTTGCTTTAGCAGTCAAATGTACCATTGAAAAATTAACAACCAGAGTCAATAAAAAGGTAGTTCTACAAACCTCATCAATAAGAGCTTATTACCACCTGGAATTTGAGCCTTGTGATTCAGCAGTATGAAATTCTGCATGGAAATTCACTAATAGGAACCAGTCTGTTGATGAACAATACAGAATTTGATATTGTCATAAGCTTTATTGTATGATTACTGCTTTCACTCAGAATTAGCTCACTTTTTTTAAGCAGAGTCTCAAAACAATTAACATACATTTCAAAAGAAGCATGAAAAAGTTTCACGTCTCCCTCCAGAAAACATCATGGACTATTTTAAAAGAATCTCTAATATTCTCAGTATCATCACTGAAACTGAAATGCACATGATCAGTTTTAGGGTTTTTTCTACAGCTAATTGATATGCAGCCAGCTATGAAAAAATGGTAAAAGGCTGAAATACATTCCCTAAGTCATCACAGAAACTGTTCATATTATTAGAGTTCACATATTGAAAAAGATATTTAATTATCTTTAAAGAATACCATTTAATCCCCAGGACCAGAAGAAAACCTGAGCTACTGAGTCCAGGTGCACATTCTAACCATTTCCAGCCTCTAACATGGATCAAGACCGTGAAAAAAAAAATTTCTTATCTTTCCCCCTTCCCAAATCTCATGCCAGCTGAAATAAAGTCCTAATGCTTTACTATAGATCCAGATCTGGATTAGTGGGTGACTAGCAACAAAGTTATATCTCAGTAGGTAAAATTGAACATCATCTCTATGTCTCAGCTTTTCTTCTGGGAAACAGACTAATGAGATTCCCCTATTTTACAAAGGCTTTGTGAAAATGCTTATTTGCAAATCTCTTATACACTGTAGCAAAGTACTGACACAGAAACGATGAGAGATGTCAAAGAATCTGTCTTCAAAACAGAACTTCAATAGGGTGTTTTAAATAAAACATGAGAATTCATATTTAACGATGAGGAATACACCTACTGTTTAGAAGCTGCTCATTAAGAAGGTATTCTGTGATGAGGAGATAGGATTCCAATGGGAAAAGAAATGGCGTGTAAACATATGATAAAAAACTGTACCAGAAAACACTAGCATAGGAAGAATGATTTTTTGCTGTCTTTCATAGTCTTACAAGATTCACTTGTGCCTTCTACATGTTTGTATGTGTTTACGGGCTGTATTAGCTATGTTAAAGTACTGGGTAATCCATGACAAAACTATCTGAAGGTACAAGGAAGAGGAATGGATGAGAAGGTCTAAACACCTAGATTAAAAATCCTTGACATATTCAGTTTCTCTGTTCCTTAGTTTCATGTTTAGGCTTCATTCATAGACATCTAACTACCACCAGTAACATCCTACTCCTACTATCACAGTTACATTCTTTATAAAACCATGATTACAAGCTCTGTTAGTACCTACACAGATGTGCTTTCAGTGTCCAGGTATTGAAGAAAAAAGATGGCAAAAGTCATGTTCCTAATTCAGGGCTGAAGGTTAAAGGCTGACAACACTAACACTTCCACCAAAGTGAGTAAAATCTGTCATCCTGATCCCTTGCTCTGGATGACTGACTTACTAAATTCCTGTGGAGTTTTCCAGCATAGTGCAAATGTAATTTTTCTTAAAAGCTTCACAGTATCTGTGTTAAAAAGATTGTTATGCAAAGGCCTTTGATGAGCAAAACCTTTAGCAGCTTCCTTAAAATTGTTTTTACAGTCCATATTTTGGAGACTATCTACAATTTGAATAAATTTAACCCCATTTTGTTTCCTTATTGCAACCTTTATCTGAGTATTCATAGTCAGATCTTTGTCCATATTGACCTGTATTCCTGTAAGTCAATTTTGGCTTAAATCTTTGCTGTGTTCTTAATCTCACTGATAATGGTTTTCCCTATTTACCTTAAGCAAGGAGCAAAATCCAACCATACTATTTGGATGTAAAATTAAACTTCAGAGGCAAAGGTTAAACAAAAGGTGCTTGCACATTTCATTAGAGAACTTCCTGTTGTCCTTGCCTGGATTTATCCTCATTGCTTGGAGTCATCAGGATTCTCTTTTATTTCTAGTTTATCTAGAACAGGCTTTGAGCTTTCTCTTACTAATGGAAATTAGCTTGTCTAAGAGTAATGCTAATTTTTTTTTCACCAATTACAGCATTTTGATCTAACACAATGTTAGATGTCTTGTTACTGGTTTCATATTAGACCAAATTTTAAGAGGTTCATAATTAACAGAAAGCCTTTACATTTTTGAACATTAGATTATTACATTTTTGTAAAGAAAAATGCACAGTGCCCTATCACATGTTGTGCTGACAATTTAACTTCTGAAATATCAGATGCAAATCAAACCTCTTAAGCAGCTGGCAGCAAATTTTGAACCACACAGCACTATTACTACAAACTACATTACACTGAATTTTTCCATCATGGAATACTAAGACGTTATTTGAACATGACTGATTAAAAAGTGCTACAGAAACAGCCACTTAAGATGTGCTTTGTAATCTTGTAAATAATGTTCTGAGAAGGAGCTTTGCTATATACAAAGATGTGATATAGAAAAAGGAAACTGTACTTAAGGAGGATTAGGTCGATCAGGAGGCTTATCATAGTGGAAACAGGAGTCTTTCATCACCTAGTCACCTCTTAAATTTGGTCCCATTCAGTAATGACTGAAAGTCATTGCTGCTTAGTGACATATGAAATGGGTTTGGGTTTTAGAGCAGAATGTAACTGGAAAGCATCCATATCATAAAAGGCAGAACCACAAACGTTTTCAATCTGCACCCACACTGACAATTTTCCCAGATGTGACCTAAAGAGTGAATATGCTTCAAGAGCTTAACTACTGTCTTAGCTGAAGAAACAGTCTCTTAATGCTAGGATAAGAGCAGAATGGCAAGACAGGGTGGGAAAATTCCATCCTATCCACAGAGTACCTGTACTGGCTGAATACCTTCTTCCTCAGAACTGTTGGCTGAACATCTTTTATGATAAGAAAACCAGCCTAATATTAAACCTTATAGATTTGAGATGTACACCAGTACACATTGAGAAAAGCAAGGTCAAGGAATGCACTATCAACATCAGGCAGCCATCTCCAGATTTTTAATTCTATTTTTAAGTTTTCAGGCTCAGCCAACATTATGTCACATTCAGAGTAGCTGGATAAGATCAGTGCTTATCTGTTGCTTCTGATCATGTGGCATTATTCTGCTTTGCTTATCTTTTAAATCGATGTTGCACTGTTACAAATGACCACATGAAGTGAAAAGCCATGATAAATTAAGCTTATTTTGGAGTGCAGGAATTTTTCTTGGAAAAAAAATAAAATTAAGGATATTTCATTATTTTTTTTTCTCAAAGCAATAGGAATTTACCTCTTTCCTTTTTCTAATATTATCAAGAATGATTATTTTTTTTTTTTAGCATAATTCCCAATTCTCAGATTTGTGGTACATTTTTAGGTTGTTCCTTCTCGGGTTTTTTATACAAAGTTGTTCTTCCTGAGAGTGTAAAAGTCTTTTGCCCAGCACCGAGATAGAAGGAAAAAACCGAGAGCCGTCTCCTCTGCTTCTTCAAGGCTGTTTATTTTTCTCTTATCAGCACAATTTCTTCTCTGACCCACAGAGATCTGTTCAGCAGGTCAGCTCACGGGGAAATGACCCAACCCCAAAGGTGACGATTATCTTTATACTACAAACTACGTAATCAGTATTTATAATTCTTCACCAATAACTATTATCTATGTTAGAAGGTTAGATTCTCTTCTAAGCCAACTATAATGTGCCACCTCACTGCAGAACATGAAGGCAAGGAAGAAGAAGGAAGAAACCCAAAAGCCATGTGCTTCCTCCATCTTGTCATCACTTGCTTACCATCCTAAAATCCCCATATATCTAAAATTCTCACCCTGTGATAAAACTATGCACTATTTAATACACACTCCTAAATACTCTGCTTTATTTCAGAGCTTAAAAGCCCTTTTTCCATGAACAAAGGTTAAAAACACTGTTTGTCAGAGATTCTAAAATCTCTCAAACATGCAAAGAGAAATTCGTCATATTTCCAGACTCCAACAGTTCCTTATAGAATAGGTTTCTAAATAGAGGTTGAAAATACACAAACACTGCAAAGTGATACAAAGACATGAGAATTAAAACAACTATCACTAGATATCTCTATGTAAAAGAAGAATTATTGATTTCTGCTGAAATTTAATAATACTACGCTCTTTACTAGAAGGAAAGTAGTTACTGCTCAGTACTGGAAAGAACATTAAAAACCCCACAAAATCCTCAAAAAAACCCCAAATACCTGACCTCTAGGCCTGTAAGGTCAGGCCAGAATAGATTGAAATAAATATTAAAAATAAATTTTAATTATTTTGTTATTAAAAATAATAAATCAACTTTAAGTACTTAAATGATTGTAGGTTTAAAACAATTACTTTAAAATGTGAAAAAATTATCCCTTTTTCTCTTTGTTTTGTAAATGCATTAGACTACATTACTTTTACCAGAGCAAGAATTCCTATGAGCCTTTGTGGCTTAATTCAGTTTTCTGTCTCCTAAATATATTATATTTTCAAAAGTAGATTTGTTTTGTTTCTGAAAGCATTATTTTCATCTATTAATGAAGTGGTGGTACATCTACTACTAAAACAGAAAAAAATGCCACAGGGGTCATTAAAAATAGTTTATATTAAATTGGAATGGTTTGCTCCTAGACCCTTCATTTGCGTCATTCCAGAGTAGAATAAAGATTAAAAGTAGAGGACATGATCAAGTTCACATACTTAGCATATTAACTATTTAAACATGCACAAATTCATCAGATATGTAAGGATTTAGTTTTAGTCATCTCACAATTGGGTGATACAGAGATTAGGAGCCACAGCTTAATCCTGCACATATTACTGATATAATCTCTTTTACAACACTAGGAAATCTCATTCGGGAATAAATAAGTTCTTTCACAAAATCTGGAGCTGGCTTGGTGGAGCTTCTGCCCTTCTCTTCCTCTTTGAAAGTGCTGCGTGAAGATATGTATTTATAGACAACTCTTAATAATGATAACAGTGGAATCAAAGAAAAACAGTTGAAAAGTGGCCTGACTTCAGTTAGTCCTACTAGATTGTACCCCAGCTGTCCTTCCTCAGATGTAAAGTATGCTTTACATCTGCCTTGCTGCATTTCAGTACAAGCTACGTGTTGCTCCAGAGAGTTGTGTTGCAGAGTATTGCAAATGTTTCAACAAGTCATAGATACCCCTCATGTAAGATTTAATTTCTTCAGATATCTAAGGATTAATTACACAGTTACTTTCAGTTAAAAAAAAAAAAAAAAAAAAAAAAAAAAAAGATTATGGGTTATTATTCCCTTGTAAGGAAAATCTACTTAAGATGACTCTAGCATCCTCAAAATTTGTCCATCACTAGTCATAGAGGATCACAAAATGGTTGGGTTGGAAGGGACCTTCAAAGATCATCTAGTCCAATCTCCCTGCCACATTGCTCAGAGCCCAAATCCTGAACACTGCCAGCGATTGGACACCCATAGCTTCTCTAGGCAACCCGGTCCAGTGCCTCACTGCCCTCAGCACCAACAATTACTTTCTAATAGCTAACCTAAATCTGCCCTCTTTCAGTTTAAAACCACTGCCCCTTGTCTTGTCAGTACAGGTCTCTCTCCACCTTTTTTATAGGCCCCCCTTTATATACTGAAAGGCAGCACTAATCCTGTAACCTTTCCCTCCCCAGGCTAAACAATCTCATCTCCCCAAGCCAAAAAACCTCAGCTCTTCCGGCCTTTCTTCAGAGAAGAATGTTTCCAGACCTCTGACCATTTCTGTCACTCTCCTCTGGACCTGGATGCATTAATCCAGGTGGGGTCACACAAGAGAAGAGCAGAGGGGGAAAGTATCATGACAGTATCTTGCTTCTGTTTGCTCCAGAGTTCCTTTGTTCTTCTACACTGACTTTTAAAGGTTGTATTTGATTTTGTTTCAAATATGATTTGACTTTGCCAACAGGTGAACAGATTTTTTTTGTTTCTCCAGCACCTCACAGAATCACAGAATGATTGATGTTGGAAGGGACCTCTGGACCTTGCCCAAGCCTGCTGCTTAAAAAGGGCCATTTGGAGCCCTGGACTATCTCCAGACTTCACTACCTCTGTGGCAACCTGTGTTAGTGCATGATCATCCTCAGAGTAGAAAAGTTTGCCCTCATGTTCAGAAGAAACCTCACGTGTTTCAATTTGTTCCATTTCTTCTTGCCACCGGGCACAAATAAAAGGGTCTGGGCCCATTCTCTTTGCACTCTTCCTTCAGGTATTTATATAGGTCAATAAGATACTCCCTTCTCCAGGCTGAATAGGGCTTCAGTCACAGCTCCCACAGGTTTTTTTCTTAAAAAATGCTCTAATCTTTCTTATAATCCTTTGCTGGACACTCTTCGTAGCCTCCTCTTTTAAAATAACCTCTGGTACCGTGAACCTATAAAATTCTATAAAAGCTGTTAATATTTTCAAATAAAAGTTAATGTAAATACTTTTGGGATCTCCTCTCAGCTCTCCTCTCCCTCTCTCTCCTCAAATCCTCTCCTCTTCCTCTCTCTCTCCTCACTCCTCTCCTCTCCTCTCCTCGCCTCTCCTCTCCTCCTCCTCTCTCTCTCTCCTCTCCTCGACTCTCCTCGAACTCTCCTCTCCTCTCCTCGAACTCTCCTCTCTCTCCTTCGAACTCTCCTCGAACTCTCCTCTCCTCGACTTCCTCCTCTCCCTCCTCGAACTCGTCCTCTCCTCCGTCCTCGAACTCTCCTCTCCTCCTCCTCTCCCTAGTCCTCGCCTCTCTCCCTCTCCTCTCCTCTCCTCCTCTCCTCTCCTCGAACTCTCCTCTCCTCGAACTCTCCTCTCCTGAACTCGAACTCTCCATTAACTAACATCGGATGACTTGTAATATTTTCTCATAGTATTAACTTGATCCTAATATGGGTCAAAAGATCATGGGAGAGAGACAGTTAAGTTTTTCCAGCTTTCAGGACATCAATATAATAAAGACATCCAGACAAGGCCCTCACTTGACAATTACCTAGCCTGTGCCAGACCACAATTTCTGAGAATTCTTTACATCTAAGCCTCTCAGTTGGGATTATCCTACAAAGGCAGAAGACCTGATAATATGTAGCTCTGCTACTGCTAACAGAATAATAACCAGCCATTTGCAAAAGTGGTGTTGGATTAGTGTGTCTTCACACAGCTTGCATGCTACAGGGGGCTCCAAAACTCTTTGCAGGGATCTGTTTCAGAATAAATTAGTGTAATGCAATTTACATCAAAAAACAATTTCTGAACATATCCATTTTTCTTCCTATACTCAATAAGGAACGAAGGAATGAAAGAAGAATAGAGAAAGGAAGAAAAGGATGATAGTGCATTCATTGATTCATTCATCATTTCTTCTTCCATTTTCAGACTGTAAGATTATTTCATCTGCTCTCATATGAATTATAATTAATAGCACTATTATAAGTGTTATATAGGTGCTTAGCCTACATTGAAAGAAAAAAAAAATAATGTTATTAGCCAGAGAATAATTCTCTAAGGCATGTCACATACGGTGACATTATAACTGTGAATGCTTTCAACATTGAATTCTGTTATACACACATCAGTATGAAAAAGCAATAGACATATATGGTCCCAAAGTTTATCAAGAGGCTTTGTATTTTGGATTTTTGACATGGATTGTAATCATACTCTTCAGTATTGTTTTAACAGATCACAAACATGAAATATTCCAGGTATTTCATTCATGTGTCTTTTGGGCTTTTCTCCTCCTAGTATGATAATTGCCTTACAATTGAATAATTGTCCAATTTTGTACTGATTCTCAACAAATAAAAAAGGAACTCTTTTTTATCTAGAATTCTGAGTCTTGAGTGAACTTTCCCATCTTACAAGAAAAGCTTTTGCTTCCTCTCATGAAAATGGCACCTAAAGTCTTCCTGATGCCATCTGATCTCTCAAATGAGAAATAATATTGCAGTTGCATTTTATTATCCAATCTTTACATCTTTTTAATCACTGGTACCTGGCAGTACTTCTACTTCCAACTTCTACTCTTTTCTACTCCTTTTTTTTAAGTAATCCACAAGGGTCTTCCACATGTCTCAGTCAGCAGAAAACACTGTAAATTTCTTTTAGAACTCAGTTAAAGTTGGTGGATTTTTCCTACCAAAGGTCAAAGATTTCTAACATTATTCTATAATGTAGTTTTCAATACCCTCATGTTTTCTTCATATGCTGTGTTGTCTTTATTTACAAAGTCTTGCAGCATATTGTTATATCTGGGTTATTTTGTTCTTACTGCTTTAGCAAGTTACATTCACCTATGCATAAATACTAATTTCTGTCAAGTGAATGATAATACCTCCATTTATGAAAAGCTCACAGTATTCACTTTTTCATCTTTTCTACACAATTTTTTTTAACTTTTCTACTGTTGCATCTTCAGAGGCATTTCCAAGAACATACTGGTTACTGACATCAGCAGTACAGTGAATCAATCTACTTTCTCTGACACAGCTAATGCATTAAAACTAGAGTTTTCAGTGGAGGTTAATGGAAATAAGTACTCCCTTCAACTGGAGAAAAGAAAAGCTATATTATTCCTCCAGATTCATTTGGAAATGACAGCCATATTTTTTTTTTTTTTCCCATCAGGCTAATAATGGAGGAGAAAATAGCAGAGGAACTAAACATATTTTCAACATCCTGGAGCAAATATGCCATCTCTCATCAGCAAGATCTTACAAGGCATAAGCAAAACTGAGTAACCAGATCCCAACTGAAAAAAAAATAAATTGTTACTTTTATACAAATAAATAATAGTTGTGGATCTGTTTCTGATTAAGCTAGCTCTACTCTCCCTGATGCTCCTGTAATGAACAGGAAAGGACAATACCTGAGGAATCTTGTGTATCTCCTCTAAATTTGTTCTAATTTCCTATATTATCACCATTAAATCTGAATCTCTGATTTATCCCAAACTTTTTAAACAGCATGTTTCTTTCCGACAGTAGGTTTATTTGACACATCTCCTAAGACCCTGTGGTCATTCTTTTCAGATTGAAAAGAGCAATGTTTTTCAATGTTACCACCTCTGCATCACTAAATAGCCTGAAACAGCAGCATGTCAGCTACCCCGCTTTCCAACTTGCTGTTTAAACCCTAGAGACACTCTCTGGGGCAGCAAGGAAACAGCAAAATGTAATGGCAACAGTAAATAACCAATTAGGATGGAATGAGCTAAATATTGCACAACAGAAAAAGAAGCGGGAAATCAAACACAACAGTAAAACCAGCTAATGCCCAGTAGATTGCTGCAATGTGGATGCAAACAGAAATTATAACACATGCATTCTTTTATCTAATGCAAGTACTCAATTGACCAAATGCTGGTGGCCGCTGATAGACATGGTAAAAAATTCAGGGTTGATAGAACTGGAATAAAACAAAACCTGGTCACTCTTCACAAAACATGATTTACAAAAGAGCATTGTTCTGTTATCTCTTGCATTGAAAACCCATCCCAAGCACATCACAGTTTCCCACAATGGTGTTCCCCTTCCTGTAAATACTGCACTAAGTATATTACAAATCACTAAGTATGCTGTGCTGCCTTTTGCCCACTGTTTTTGCACCTAGAATTCTTGAAGCAAAATATGCAAAGAACACATGTTTAACTGTGCATGCTGGCATAATTTATGTATGCACCAAAGTTACATATCTGTTTATAGCAACTTAGACAGAAAGCTTTCTTTAAGAAAGCAAATTTGCATTGACTTGTACTGAGAAGAGAATCAGCTTGGGGTATACAGGAAGGAGGATCATAAAGTCATCTTTAGTACTTACAATACTGCTATTCTACCATATGATTATTGACAAATATGAACTGTTACTTGTTTTCAGAGATGATTATCTCTGGAATCAGAGAAACACTTCAATACATCTGGAGATACAGGAAGCCTGTTGAAAGATTTAAGGACCAATTCTTCTCCAGCCTCAGAGAGAAAGGAAGGCTCTGAAAGGCAAATTCATTGCTTTTGACTATTCTTCATAAACAGAAGTGGACCTCATCTTAGTGATTTCAGTAATTCAGAGAACTCACTGAAGAAATTAGAAAAGTAGTTTCGTCAACAGTGCATATTATATACTACATTTGTAAATATTTGATCCTGATATCATATGGTCTCTTTTAAAATTAATATATTGTTTTATAAGGATGGCCCAGACGTACTCAGAAGATTGAAGGGTTGGATTTAACCACTTAGCTTCAAAAGTCCACAGTTAGATGTCCACATCTCTGCTAAATCCATGCAGTATAGACCAACTTCACAGTCAAAGAAGGGAACTGGCTTTTGTAGGACACAAGAAATTTGGCAATAAAGTAGATATAGCAAAAGCTCAGATTATTGTGCTTTCTAAATGACTGTTTCTTTCCCCTAAGTATAAAGGACAAGTATAAGAGATTCACTGTAGACACAAAATGCTGGTCTCAATCTGGTTAACATGAACACAAGTCATCATGAATTCCTTCTACTGCTGTTAGAAGCATGTGTAACATACCTACACTCCAGTCCATTTCCTCCACTGCATCACCATATAAGCCATGCTTGCTCTTTCCTTTGAAATGTTCTGAAGCATATAGAGCAGTATGGACATGAAGATATGACAGGACCAGAAGAAATGGTGTATCACTGTTCCTGGAAAACAAAACAAACCAAACCCACAAACCCTTAGTATATTTTATAGTAAGATTCCTACAAATAAACCTTTCTTCAATAGATTTAAAAAAAAGAAAAGGCTCCCTGTATCCCCACAAACGAACAAACAAACACCAAAACAAAACAAAAAAAGGGTGAAAAGGTGATTACAGGGTAATTCCAAATAAACACACACAGTAAAAATGCCGCTCTTTTACTGAATTGAAAGCAAAAATAATTACAAAATCTATCTAAATACTATTTGCTATATATATTGAGAAAGGACTTATTTAAAGGCAGGAATCTAGCAGTTTATGAATACAAAAACCTCTCCTCATTTTAGAAGTATACTTTTATATATATTTAGAAGTATACTTTTAAAATATGGAATACAATTTCTGTGCAAAAATGTACCCTCAGCACTACATATCTATGTGAATCACAATTTCCTTCCTCGCAAAGTCACATGGAAGCTGATCAATTAAACTGTTATGGGGACCTGAGTCTTTATTCTGGACTAAGGTATATGACCAAATCCGATTTCTTTTAAAGCTTTGTATGTGTATGCATGTGACTCTACATAACCTCAAAGTCATACTAATATAGAAATTTTTTTTCTTAAAGTAATGAACAGTTTCCAATGTCATCTGTCTATTTCGTAAAGAGATACAAAAGAAAGAATGCAATAAATAGACTCTCTGTAAATTTTGCTGTTCATGTGATCTGTCAACACGATATTTATGATCAATTCCAGCAGGCTGTGAAAGCACAGCTCAAAAAAGTACTTCTCCTTATGCATAATTTATGCTACTTTACTTAAAATTGTGCCGTACTAGCCAAATTTACTGCTATATGCTCTAACAGCATTTGCAGTACATTATGCATATTGTAAATATCAGCTGAACCACAAAAGCACTACCCACAAAACTTGTCTGAATCTCACCTTAAAGCACATGGCTAATTGCTGACTACTTTTAGTTTTATTTATCATATTTTCCTCACCAACCTGTAGTGGATAGGATAATACCTGTGATTCACATCAACATCAAAGGGAGACGTATTTCTTCAAGCAGTTGGTTCATCCACCCTTTAAAGAAGGGAGGCCCAATACAAGCATGCTTATAAAAAACATTTCTTTAAAATTAAGAAAAAAATCCTAACATTTAGAACTCGAAAACAAAGTCTTTTAGTGGAAGAGATTAATCTGATATCAATATTTTCCTCTTAAAGAAAAATAAGTTTAATCTAGTATATTTATGATTCATTTTTCCTCTCTCCTTGGCTGGATCTATTTTTTCACAAGTTGCACGGCTAAAGCTTTTTTTTTCTACAGGCATATACAGTAGTAGATAAACATAAAAAGGGAAATTTTTATCCATATTACTCACTTGATAAGTGTATTTCTGATGGGGATTTTTTCTTCATTAAAAAAAATTCTCATTTTTTTAGAAAACCCAGAAGAAATACAATATTCCGCATATGGAAAATGGATTTAAAAATATTTTAATCCTCTTGCAAAAATTTATGCATCAATTCTGTATTAACTTATTCATATAAAGTACTGATCTAAAAAATTTAAGACAATGTTTTTCATAAAAGATACACTTTCAACAAAGTTGCTTGTTGTTATTTGAAAGGTCATATATGTGACAACTTTTCACAATTGTAGCAATAACAAGAGATCCCTGAGTGAATTAAAAAGGCTGAAAATATCACTAGCTGAAGTAAAAAAAAAAAAAAAAAGGACATATATTTAAAAGTTACATATTTAATATATACATAAATGTAATACTGACCTTTCATTAGAGAACTTTACTGCAAGGCAGGTGGTTTTTGTTTCACAACTTGCATTTTTTAATGCCTGAGATTATTGTTGACTTTTTCCTTGAACACAGTTCACTGAATTGAGATTAATATATAAATTCTATGGTAAAACACCACAAAAAAATATGTTGTACTTTAAACACTGCAGGCTAAATTTAGTTTTCATGCAAGCTACCTTGTTCTAATGCCATAGAGACACTGCATTCTCAAAACTGCCTACTTGCTTTGCTAACAGTATCAATAGCTTCTATTATAAATGTTATTTTCAAGAAGTAATAATTCAAGTTTGTTTTGTTTGTTGTTTGTTGAACTCACAGAGAGGTCTAACTTTCCTGAAGAGTCATCAAATCAATGATTGATATGGAAGGTCACTACATAATTTTTTTTTCCAACTAAAATTGACAGCTCTTGATTGACAGCTAGCTCTTGGGTGGAGAAGTGTCTCACCTATTAATATCCTATAAAAGATCAGAGGCAGCTATTTATCTCCTGCCAAAACACTTTGAGGAGAATCGTAACTGAATACTTTTACTCTGACCTTGGAAATGGAATGACAATACCAGCTAGTAGGCAAGAGAGAAATTTGACAATAACAGCTTAACGCCTGAACCACTTCAAAAAACAGCTCTTTCAAAAATGTATTCCCACTATCTTTTACACAGCCCAAACACAGAGAATCTCCATTTCAAAAGATTTGAGATTTTTTTATCCTCAGATGAGTCACAAAGTTTTTTCAATTTATAGAGTACCTAGAGAGATTACATACATCTGACATAAGATATTCTTCAGGGTGTTTTTAATGGATCTTGAAAACATCTTAAAGCATCACATTGCTGGTGACTCCTCTGCATTGCATGCAAAGTACCAAGTTCTCCTTTTTTATTGTAGCGCATCTTTATACTACTCAAGGATTCAGCTCAGGCTTGAGCTGTAAAACACATCTTTAAAGTGGGTGAGAGAGCAATTAAAATTAATCTGACTTTGTGCTTCAAACACAAGTCTTTCAGCTTTTTTCCTGCAAATCTGCTCTAAATGCTTGCTGCTTTGAAAACTCCTTGGGCAATTGTTTGCTTTCCTGTGCACTTAAGCAGCACAGGTTGACACATTGTAGGGAAAGAACATCACCCAGAGGCACCAGGACAAGCTCCAGAGTTTGGGCCATGAGAATTTAATGAAGTTCAACAAGGCCAAGTGCAAAGGCCTGCATGTGAGTCATGTCATTCCCAAGCACAAATGCAAGCTGGATGAAGAATGGATTGACAGCAGATCTGAGAAGGACTTGAGGGTGTTGGTTGACAAGAAGCTCCACATCAGCTGGCAAAATATGTGCTTGCAGCCCATAAAGCCAACTGTAACCTGGGCTTCAAAAGCAGCATGAGCAGCAGGTCATCCTTGAACACTTCCAGGGATGGGGCATCTACAACTGCTCTACCTGTTCCAGTGTTGTGCCACACTCTGAGTAATGAATTTCTTCATAATACCTAAATTATACTGCCCCCTTTCAGTTTCAAACTATCACCCTCAAGGGCCTTACAAGGGAAGGCTGCAGTGAGCTCTCTATTGAGCCTTCTCTTCTCCATGCTGAACAACTTCTGCTTTTTCAGCCTGTCCTCATAGGAAAGGAGTTTCATCCCATTGATCATCTTCTTGATCCTCTTCTGGACCCTCTGTAAGAGGTCCACATCTTTCTTGTGCTGAGTACCTCACACCTAGATGCAGTACTCTAGGTGAAGCAACAGTGTGTCAACACAAGCAGATAAAAACAGCATTTCCTTTCCTGTAATTTTCTTTTTACTATAAAAGTTCTTATTCAGTATCCCCACAGTGGATAAATTCATTAGTTCTTACTTCCCATGGATGCCTCCTCCTACTTCCAGATTAGATCACTAGTAAGATAGTGCTCTTTGTGATAAGACTGGATGAATGCACTTTGTTAAACTTTTTTGTTCCAGCAGGAGGAAAAGCCAAATTTTGGCTTAGTTGTATCAAAGCAGGACTGATGTACATGTTGGATTTTTTTTTGTTCTTTCTGCTAATAGTGCTAAAACTCTTGTTAGTCTAAATGAATCCATGAATGAATGTTTCTGTCCAGCTCTTTTAAAATACACACCTTCAAACACAGATGACATATTTTCAATTTTTTTCAAAATTAGAAAGAGAACTCCAGATCACCTGGAGATAATTTATCGAACCAGAAAAGGCATTGAAAATGTAACAGAGAGAGAGGGAAGAATGTAAGTACATATAGAAAATCTGACTCTTTCTAGTAGATATTAAAAGTAGGATTTTTTTACTACTATATCTGCATTTTTTAAATAATTCTTTCACGCCAATAGACAAGACACTTCTGCTTTTCCAATTTCATGCCTTCATTGTTTCCTTTAAATACTTAAGGTAAACAATTCACATATGTTTTTATTTCTTTTCTATATAGCTGTTTTTTCTCCCCCTCCTAAAGAACATTTTTGCAAGCATGGAGAAAAAAAAAGAAATTTATCATCTAGTATAAATTAAACTCATTACTAAATCCTCTCATCCACAAAGCTTTGGAGTCCAGTATACAGATCTACTTCTGTTTTAGGTGTTCCATTGTCCATTCAGTCTGCCACTCATTGCAGAACTAGAGAGGTCCCTAATCATTCTTAATGATCTAAAGATTTTGTAAAGCCCTATACGAACTTACACCTTCTTCCTGTTACCTCCTTGTTCAAAAGACATAATCAGAGCTCTGAGAGAAAAGGCATGAAGATCCAGTATAGTTGTTACAGTTTATAAATTTCTACATTTTTTAATATGCATGCACATATACATTATATATGTATACAGAGATTCACAAATTCTTCTCTATAATGCTTATTTTGTTGCAAACTATAAGGAATATTCTTCTAGGATTCATAAAAACACTTGATTTAAGAACTGTAACTTCTGTACAACATGACAACTGCTAGATCTTAAGACCTAGTGATATATGGAAAAACTCTAAACCACAGTCTCCTCGAGCAGATAACTAAAAATTTGAATAGGTATGGCAACAGTGTTTCAAGGTCTAAAAGAGAATAGATAAAAGGAAAATTTACAATTTATTAACTGTTATCATAGAATTTTGAAAATTATGCTTATGCAATCTATGACTGGTAAAACTAGGCAAGAAAATTCTTCAAATTCACCTTCACCACAGCTTTTAAATATAATCATGTTTGTTTAACTGTTTTCCCAAAACTAGATTTCATTAGACTTTTAAAAACTATTATTATTACTTGTGATCAGGTACAGAAATTTCTCAGGGAGGTATTCTGTATCACAGAGTGGTATTTTTGTGTTGTTAATTTCTGATATGCTAGAAACTGGACTCGGGCATCTTGCAAAATTGGATTTTCTGTGCAGCTGGTCATTGAAGGGCATGCTGAAGATGTATGAGTGACAACCACATTGAATTTAACAAGAAATAATTAGCATCCATTTGACTTTCAAATACATTGTAATACCAAGAGCGCATTTTGATACGTTTACAACATGTAAACAAACTTCATCTCAGGAAAAAGCAATTAGAATTAACATACACAGAGCTGACCTGCCCACTTACAATTATGGTAAGCAACTAAACTACTACCTGTTTTCACACAACAGATCTGACACTTGTAATTGCATACATTCTTCTCCAGTGTCATTTTTGGGCATTGAAATTTGTATTTACTTTCTTCCAGTCTATTAAGGAACAAACAAAAATTGTAATATGCATGCACTGGTCTAAGGAAAATAAAATACAATACCACCTCTCAAAAAAACAGACCAAAGTTCAACAGCACACAGCTATACACTATGAAGATATTATAAGACTTTAAAAATACAAATTGTAATGATTATATAGAATCACAGGCCAAAGTTGGCCATCCAGCAGTCTGAGGAAGTAGTTCTGAAGACCCCTCTCCTCATTTTGCAAGGAATCAAACACTATCATTGTGTGATCTCTGTGCCCAAACAGCCTCCAGCCAGTCTTTCTCTGTTCACAGAGAGCTGGTCCAGGCAGGCACCTCCCCAGGTTGGTTCACTCACCAGCTATGTCAGGAAGTTGTCTTCCATACATTCCAAGAATCATTTACAGTTTCCTGTCCACTGCACTGTATTTCCAGCTCTGGTAAGCTGAAGTCCCCCTCACAAACAAAGGCCAGGAATTGTGAGACTTCTACCAGCTCCTTATAGAATATTTTGTCTTCCTCTTCATCCTGTGTGGTCCATAACATACTCCCACCATGGTGTCTACCTTGTTGGCCTGTCCTCTGATTCTTACCCATAAACACTCAAACTTATCATTACCATCATTAAGCTCTGGATAATCAAAACACTTCTTAACATAAAGGTCTACCCCATCGCCCCTCCTTCTTTGCCTATTCCTTCTGAAGAATTTGATGTTTACTCATGGTAAGAAGTCACAAAACTGAAAATTACTGAGAAAGAGCTAGAAAAGAGAATTTCTGGAAGTCCATCACCTGAACTGTGAAGAACTTACTGAGGTAATAGGTAATATAGACAATAGGTAAATAAACTTACATAGATAAAACATGAGAAAATGAATATATATTCATATACATTGTATATAAATATAGCATTAAAAAAGCTTTACAGGAAATAACAGTGC
The DNA here is from genome assembly GCA_018697195.1 of Certhia americana. Lineage (NCBI taxonomy): Eukaryota > Metazoa > Chordata > Aves > Passeriformes > Certhiidae > Certhia > Certhia americana. The sequence continues at coordinate 95,434,394 of CM031857.1, read as the reverse complement.
TGTTGATGATTGGAGCTTATCATATATTTATTGTAAAGATATTTAACCAACTAAAAGACACATGACATTTGATGATTTTTAATTTGATGATGAAATGTGTATTCAGAACCAGGTAAGATGAAAACTTGAATTCTTTAACTTCAGGATTGCTTGCATTCTCCTATAATTGTGCACAAGGATTAACAGTGTACATGACTGAGTTTGCTACTTAATGCATCAGCTAAAGAAAAGGAGACTGTTGGACAAATTCAGTATTCAAGCGTGTGGCTAAAGGGCTGAAAGAACTGGAATGACAAGAATGTTGTCAAGCACTGTGACTTCCAGAAACCTTGTAGCCCTTCACTTCTGCAACCTGGTTGCCTCTTGGTAGCCATTCACCTACAAACGGCCAAAGCCAGTGGATGAGTCTCAAAAGAAATGGTCTGCTGATGCTCTGGAGTTAATAGATAGTTAATAGGTATGGACTTTATCATGTCAGAACCAGTCTGTCAAAGCAAATATTGATTTTGTTGCTCACACTAATACATGGGGCAGATCAGTTCAGTGAATATTAATCTAATTACTCATATCCCCAGGAGTAAGGTTTATGGTCATACACTTTGCATGCAGATACATTAAAGGGCACAGTTAAGATTGCTCAAATGCCCTAATTACTTCTAAATACTTTAATATGTTTGAATATTCTCTAATATAACATTGACTATGAAGAGTTTGGGTTATAATTCTCACTGTAATTGCAGCACTTCTGTAACAAAGTTTGTTGTAAATTATGAATACATGCTATTAACCTTGACTTCAATTTAACATCACTGCTGTCTGAAAACTACACTGACATTTGGGGGCAAGTGCCTAAATGATGTAAAGCCACTTACCTCCAGCTGGATCAACAAAACTATGCTGACTTAGATGATACATTGTTTTGCCAGCTCTAAACACTGGGGTCAAAAAAGAACACTAATCTACATGGAAACACTGTGCACATTACACATATTAATACAGTTAAAAGAGTTACTAGTTTTATACCATCAATTTCCCTATTTTGAGGAAACCATTTTATTGTAATGCCATTGAATCAGTGAAACATTCAAAGATACCCAAAAGAGTATCACTACAGGCACTTTATTAACTTCTAAATAATGGAGGAATATACCAACATATAGTTAATGTACTTGAGAGTCTTCTGAAATCACCGAATGCTTGGTCACTAAGCAAGTAATCTCTCAACAATTTTCAAATGTGTTTGTTTGTGTGTTTGTAATAACAAAGTACTTCACTGTTAAATTAGTTACAATATATCACAAGAGGCATCTTTATATCTATGCACATTGCCAAGAGGAAATAAAGGCGGTTTAGTTAATTTATAAATACTTTTGAGAATGTTGACTGTTGGGAACATTTACTCATTTAAGGAAATTTGTCGTAAAAAAACATTTTTTCAGTCTAATGTGTAGAAATGGCCACATCAAATATTCATAAGGATAGAACTGATAAAAATATTGCAGTAGGAGATTGAGATTTTAGATACATATTTTTTTTTTGCTAACAGCTAGGAGCAGCTGCTCTGTACAGTCATTAAGTCTAGAAAATTTAGCTGCAGATTCTTGGTACATGTTTTCATCCAGCAATGACACCATATGCATGTATTCACAGAAACTAATGCTACATATTTTAAAGAATAGTAACTCAGGGATGTGGAATAGAAATTCAGAATAATAGTAATTCTATATATTAGAATATGATTTTACCTTGATTTAGTATTTTTAAAAATGCTAAAAATTGTTTCAAAAGCAGTGAAGAAAAATACATATGTAGTGGTCTGCCCTGCAGACAGGGGTGGAAGCCTTAACTTTAAACCATGGGTCAGCTCTCAATCAGGGTGAAACCCACCCCCAATTGCCTCATTTGGTTTATGGAAATCATTTCCAGAAAGTTCTCAGTTCTCGTTGTTGTTATTGGTTGTATTTTGCTGCAGTATTTTCCATATTCCTAATCGCCTTCCCCCATTGGACTATCCCCACTTTCTCCATCCTAAACCCCTCCCCTGTGTTCATGTTTATGACTGCTGTTACCCTGGACCTTCCCGCTCTTTTTCGGTTCGTTCCCTTGTATGGTGCACGGCTTCTGGTTTGTTATTTTCCTGTTATTAAAAAGTTCTCTTTCTGGGAGACCAGATCAGAGTGTCTCTCTCATAAAGATGCCAAGGGTGGGTGACCTGAAACGAAGCGCCGGTTATCTCATCTGGGCTAGAATCGGACGCTTCGTACATACACATATTGTTTTCCAGAAATTAAATTAATTTTTTTTCTCCAAATATATTGATTTCTATTTTAGAATATACAAACGTATACTTTTTTGACTTAATCCCATTAAGAGCCCTTTGATGACAATTACAGTAAAGTAACTGACTTAGCAAAAAGGAACCATAACTTAGGATGGTTATGCAAACCTAATGTTTAGTGGCCCAATACGATGGCTATCAAAAACATTTTTTTCAAAACACCTGTTAGTTTCACAGAATCACAGAATACAGAACAGGTAAAGTTGGAAGGGAGACAACAGTGGGATCATGTAGTCCAACCTTCCTCAAGGTCATCCCAGAACACATGGCACATGATTATGCGCTGTCCAGACAGTTCTTAAATATCTCCAGTGAGGGAGTCTCCAGAACCCCTCTGGTTAATTATTCCAGGGCACTGTCACCCCCATAGTAAAGTTGTTCTTCCTCATATTCAGGTGGAACTTTCTGTGCATCACTTTCTGCCCTTTGCCTCTTGTCCTATTGCTTGGCATCACTCAGCAGAGCCTGGCTCTTGTCCTCTTGACACCTCCCTGCAGATACTTATGTACAGTGATGAGGTTCTCTCTCAGTTGTCTCTTCTTGAGGCTGAACAGTCCCAGCTACCCCAGCTTTTCCTTGGAAGAGAGATGCTCCAGTCCCTTAATCAACTTTACTGCCCCTTACTGCTCAAGGAGCTCCATGTCTCTCTTGTCCTCAGAATCCCAGAACTGGACACAACATTTCAGATGTGGCCTCACCAGGGCTGAGTAGAAGGGCAGGATCACTTCCCTTGACCAGCTGGCAATGCTCTTCCTAATGCTACCCAGGATCCCATTGACCTTCTTGGCCACAAGGACACACTGCTGGCTCATGGACAGATGGTTGTGCACCAGGACCTCCAGGTACTTTTCCACAGAGCTGCTTTCCAGCAAGTCACTCCCAGCCTGTCCTGGTGCCTGGGGTTATTCTGTCCCAGGCATAGAAGCTAGCATCCTAATTTATGAAAATCAAATATTTACAAAATTACTGTCATAAAAATGGAGTCATCTAAAATGCCAGTATCTTAAAAAAATTGCCATATGAATGACTTTTAATGGAAGCATCAACTCAATGATGAAGAACATTCTCCTATTCCAGAAAAGTCATGGATCATTACTCTGTATTGTGTTCTCACAGAATTAAGTCACACCACAAAAGATTTTTCAAATTTCAAGTTACATAGAATTCTTAAGAGTTAAATATTTCCCTTTTTATAGAGAAATTAATTACATACCTGATATGAGGAAACCAAACAGTCTTTCCTACCAAAAAGATTAATTTCAATCATCTTTTAAATGAAAAAAATCACGATCATATATATAATGACATATTCTTTGTACCCACCTCACATTTTTTCCTAATTTTCATAAGCACTGTCATTATAAAATACCAATATTAATTTACAACACAGTTAGAAACTTACCTTCCAATAAACTGCAAGGCTTCTTTTGTCAGCCTCTGAGTAAGGTTCTCATAGGACAGTGGCTGCTGGATAATCTGATGGTCCCTCATTAAAAAACAGTTTAGGTGTCGAAAATGATAGAAGAAAAAAATCAAAACCACAAGTGAAATTGTGATTATTACCAAGAAGTAACCCAATGCTTGGAAGGGTACCTTGAGAAGACCAATGTACTGCACTACTGCCAAAGACACAAGGGCAATTCCAGTGATTTGGATTGGGATGACAAGGCTTTTCTGAACCCCTTTTAAAAATACACTGCCTTGGCCAGGTTTGCAGTCTCTAAAATTGGTCACGGGAAGGCCATAAAAATAATCAAATCCATGACTGAGGGGGTGGTGACAGAAGTCATTACTGCTTTCACAGTTCATCCCAAGATGCCACTTTCCTACAAAAAGAGAAGGACAGGGAGAATTTTTGTAGTTAAATCATCAAACTTGTTTTAATGCGCATTATTTCAAACATGAAACCGTCACTATCTGACTGATATCCCCCTGCTCCCAGCATTTATTGTGTGGATCTCTATTTTCTCTTTAAACTTTCTTTGTGCTTTCATCAAAGATTTTTTTTTTCCATGTCTGCCTCTTCATCTCAGTTAGAAATAGCTTGGCATGGCTGCTGCTGAAGAACATTAAATTTTGAATGGACTAGCAGGTCATTGAAGAGCAAGAGAGCCCTAACAGACAGTTAACTTTGGAAATTAAGCATGTGTAGCTGTCATAAGAAAATAATGTTTTGTAGCAGCTACTGATTGAAGAAGAAGAACCAATATGGAAGTAAAAACTATCTTTTCTGAAATTTTTCTGGCAAATAATTTAACTAGTTTAAAAAAAATGTGACAGAAGAAGAAGAAGAAAAAAAAAACAATAACAAATAGAAAATAAATCAAGAATAGGGAAATTATTAAAATGTTTATTATTTAAATGATTGCAAAATCTCTGAAATTGTCAATATCCCTCAAAATACACATATATATAGTGAGACCAATTATTTTGTATTTACATATTTCATATATACAAATAAAAACCAGCAGGAACAAGTAAATTGCTGTCAAATACTCTCACAGTATTTTGTCACAGGAAATCACTCTAATTCTGCAATAACGTTGGACACTGTCTTGTTGGACACAAGAAACCACTGAGCCTGATTTGCATTATACTAATATAATCTATATTCATGCTGATTATGGTAAGTATCTAGATAATTTATTCTATGACTCAGGTACAACCTCTTATCATATGCTATGCATTGCTTAACACAACAGACGTAATGGGTAGCTGTTATTTGAATCAAAATGCATAATTATTAAAAAAATTATCAAATTCAGTTAAGCTTATTGAGATAGATTATGGATAGAGCTATACTCTTTGCTCTCAGCAAGAAAATGTGCTGAGTATTTTAAAAAAGCATTCTGGCCTTGACAAAACAGATGACATTATATACTGCTGGGCCAAACTTTATTTATTTTTCTGAATCAAAGACCTAAACATGACCAGCATAATTTAGAGGTTGTGATTATAAAAAAAATAACCAAGAGAACCTGAAAACCTGGTAAGGCCGCATTCCCATAACTTAGCCCAAAGAAATTTGAAATGTTTTAGAGACTTCAGAATACTCATGGCAGTAAACACAAAACAGAAAAAAGAAAGCATATACAGAATTTTCCCCTTTTCCAAACCATCACAGCTTTTACACATCTGTAAGAGTCCTGGTGTAAACAGTCCTGAACATCTCCTCCTAGGTCTCCAGAACAGCATATTCATCCTGCACTTTTTCCTTTGGCTGTGACAAATGCAGGTACTGCAGTACCAAAGAGGGTGAACATGGGGATCAGTCCTGCTTTTTTAAAATTTAGCAAATTAGCTGGGTATTCTTATTTCTCTTCCACAAATAACAGAACTGATGTATAGGATGAGAACGTCATATTTCTAAGTTCATCTGCCAGCAAAGGTGGAGAAAAAGCAGAAATCTTGAATCTGAGTGCTTAGCTGAGTCCTGTTGTCCTCGTACATCTCTTGATGGTCTTAAGTTAAAAATAACTGCTGTATATCGTCAGAGCAGGTATATAACATTTTCAGGTCTGTTAATGTGCCAGAGAAATGAAGACCTCTACACCTTTCTCATTCCATCAGAACTTTTGCGTGCATCCTGTCAGATGGTCCTTAACCCAAGGTGGTATTTTGCTTTTTGTGAACAGAAGAGTTCTTGTCACTACTTTTGACATGGTCCACTGAAAGTTATTGTAGTCAATTAAAAAAAAAGCAGTACAAACTATTGTGCTGAAATTTGAGACGTTATAATGGTGCTATAAAGGGCTAGGTAAGGCTAGAACTCTGATTTTTATTCCCAGCACCCAAAATGCAGATTTTTGGAAAGAAATGCTTCAATTATTCTCTTAGTCTTTGGATGAGTGTCTTAATGGAATAATCTTATAGCCAGAGGTGTAACAAAGTGAGCATGAAACAACTGTCATCAAGTTAGATAAGTGATTTAAAGGTAGAGGCTCATAATCATGGACAAATATGATCTCCAGGCTTTAATTTTAAATTTTTTGCTATTATATATTAATCTCAAAGCACCTATAATTCCGTGAGAAAAATATGAGAAAGAAATTCAAACAAATTAAGTATGACTTCAGGGTCACTTATGATATGAGTGGGGTTTTTTTAACTGGCTCTCAACTACAATCCAAGACAGAAAAGCCTTGCAATAACAAATTAGGACAGGGGGAAATATAGGTCCTATTTTTATCGAGAGGGCTTTAGCAAGCACAACAAATTGTTCAATGTCAAGATGAACTTGGGCCTCAGAAAAAGATTTGTTGAGGAGCAACTTAAGCCAAACAAAGCAGAGATCAGGTTAGCAGGAAAAGCGACAGAAGCCCCAGTTAAAATTATATCGGCAGCTGTGACGGAATGACACAATTGCCATTCTCAAATGGCTGGGAAGGTAGAAGGTTTTGATAGATCCTGCACTACTCTGAAAAGCAAGTGATGACTGGGTCTACAATACATGTTTTGTTTCACTCCTTGTGACAATAACCCCTGCCTTGAGCTAGTGCTTGAACAGATTACTGTAATGTGCTTTAGATTCTGGGGCCCTTCTGAATCAGAGAGCAATGCAAAATCCTCTCATCTCATTGCCAAGTGATGCTTCATAGAATGGACACTTCACACAAGCATCATAAGCATTTCAGCAGATTCTACCAAGCTTTTGAGTGAAATTTATGCTGTTAATTGTAAATAATGAGTACCATAATAATTTGAGACCTAGGCTTTTTTCCCTCTCCGTCAGTCACAATTAAGATTTCTGCAGAGTGAAAGCAATATAATGAAAGGCAAGTGGAAGTGAGAGGCAAGTCCTATTCAGCCAAGGAATTTCACTTGAAACTCCCTTTTTCAGAATGCAGAGTCCTGAGGACACTACAGAAATCCATGTTTCCCCTGTATTTTTCTCTTAGATAGTGGAAAAGGAAGCAATACAAAGACTGATTTTTATATAATGATGTATTTCTTTTGGAATGATTTTGTGCTTTTCAGATAAATGATAAATACCAGATATAAGATGTGAAGCAAGATGCAAACAGAAATATTGTATGTTCCTACGGAAATATATTTATTTGAAGTACATAGCAAAAATTATAAAAAGTGTACGTGCATATGGTATTAACACGGACAGATTTTAAGCTCTTTTATGAATAAGTGTTGTACTAACTCTACTCCATAGACTCAGTCAATCTCGGACACTGTGATATGTCCAAACATTACAATACTTCTTTCTGGAAGAAATAAGTGCCACTTATCAGTTAGTATTTTAACTTTGGAGATAAGCTACATAGGTGGATTTTAAATTTCTCTGGATGCTGGACAACGCACTGGATAGCAATAGTGAGGAAAAAATTAATCTTTACTCAACTGTAATTGAGTATAGCAGTAGTTAATATACTATCTATTAAATATAAGGGGAATTTTTGCATTATGAACAGCTATTTCCAACAAAACATCAGCATTTCTTCCCACAGGTGAAATATTACATATTCTATGCATTTGCTTTTTTTGATAGAACTTGGTTTTGTTGCAGATCTGATTGTATGCTTTCCTGACAGATATACAGATTGTCACCTTCTTTATGTCACAGGGGAAAACAATGAGGTAGAAAAGTGCATACATGAAGTAGATTTATAGCTAGAATATATTTTGGGACATATCAAACAAAAGGAAGCATATATTCAAAAGAGAAAAAAAAATTTAAAAGAAACAAAAATGCACCTAGGGAAGAAAAATAATGTCCTTAGAGAGGAGATTGGCAAAAGAAATAGAAATGACACTACAGGCTTGAGGAACAGAAAGCTTCAAATTACTCTTATGTCAATCCATCATTGGTGCAGGATTTGACAATTAATTGTTGGGGAACTGCTGAATTAGATTGAAACAAGCAAAGATTCCCTGACCAAGACCAATATGATGTGGTAAGAATACCAGCAAAAGCAGAAAATGGACTGGCTGTGAATCAGACTGCCTATCTAGTCTTCAAATCTACATATTTTTTTCATTCTGTCATTTACATATGCTTTATCCCTAATTTTAATGCACTTGATTTTTGGAAACCTTCATTATTCTTCAAGGATACGGTAATACTACATTTTATGGTCTCATAGCTATCATTCAAGCCACTTGGAAGAATTGTTCATTAAACATCATGGAGATAACTTCTGGATATCTAAGTGGCAAGCTGTCATGTTGCAGCAAAAGTAGTTAAAAAAAGAACATTAACTAGGTCAGCCTCAGAAAATGACTTGTTTTAATGTGCTTGTTACAAACACCAAAAAACCCCAGTCTTTAATTGAATATGGAGAAATAGGAATTAAGTCCACAAGGAACATGACAAATTATGGACGGCTTTTTTATACTATGGTTTCAACACAACTACACTAAATAAATTTATGATTAGAATTTCTGGGGTTTTATTTTCATTCTTTCAGGAGATCATGGTATTTTATGCTTTATAAGACTGGGGTATAGTTAAATAGGATTTTTAGTTAGAACACCAACACGGTTCATCTAATAATGCAGAGAACTTCTGAACCGTGGTGTGAATTGCTAGCTTTGCTAAACAGCCTGTTTTTTAAAAAAAAAAATTACTCTCAAAATTGCAAGTTTCTGTTTCATTTAAAAAACAAATTGTGTGCATCCTTCATCTAAATTAATTTAGTAATATTCCACTATAATATTCTCTGCACAACTATTCCCTGGTAATTCCACTACAGAAACATGTTATGTAATACAAGTTGAATTTCACAAGAATCTTCTAAATACAAGCAGTGCATAATAAGTCAATGGCCAATTTAGGGAAAAAAAATATGAAATCTTTAATGCTATACTTTTATGCTATTAATTCAAATTCTATTTAATATTAATATGATTAATTTCACCCATTACTGAATATTTATGCTGTGATCAGTTGTCTGAACTATCTTTATAAAGATAAAGAAATACATTTTTATATTAAATATCTACCAAATAATATTAAAAATTCCTAGAAACGCCCATTTCTGTCTGATGATTAAGATGGTAGCCCAGGTGCAACTTTATTTACTTTATGGGAATTTGAACACTGGTGAAATGAAAACAACCACAGTGCTGACTTGTACCCTGTGATCAATTCCACATTGTCTCTGTGATGCAATCAAACTCCTGTTTATACTGAAAACTTTTCAGAAGCATGACTAATTTTCAGTTTGTTCATCATGTTTCTTCAGTATCTTGCAAAAAGGGACTATAACTGCACAAGAGAATTAGATGTACTTACCTGACTAGTGTTTCACATAGGCATGGTGCTCAGCTTTATTCCAGAAAAATAAATTCATTATGCTGTGAGAGAGAAAAGCTAAATGCAGGCCCTTAAAAGCCTATATGGGAAGTTAATGTTCTTTTCACTGAAATGAAAGAAAACTGTGCAGCGCATGTCTGCAATTTTACCTATTAGAGCTGTTGCATAACCTTTCTGCTTCAGGAGTTTGGAAAAAGTTATTTCTTCAGAAGGAAGTCCCCCAGAAGAGGCAGAAAACAAGAAGACACCAACTCGTGAAAAGGCAGCCATTCCTAAATACAAAAAAAAAAAAAAAAAAAAA